>OY728166.1:849598746-850848746 GCA_963277665.1 Viscum album | reverse complement strand
CTAACCCTAAAATCCCGGAGTTGGTGCATCATCTTATTGCATTGGAATGATTACAAGAAATAAAATATTGAACGACCATTAATTTTAGTGGTCTTAGAAATCCATATTATAAATATGATAACCATATTACTTTTTAAAATAGTAAATACAAGAGTGAGACCTAAAAATAACATAAATTTTGTCCTTGAATTCTTATTCAAAGAGTTCATCTTCATAACCTAGGGAAATGAAACAGAATAAGGGTGTGCTCAAATTCACATTAAGGGTACGTAAAGCATAATAAATAATGAATAAATAGTAATAAATTGACATGTAAATTTAAATATCTAATAGAACATTACATTAAAATAACTAGATAAGGAAATATAAATATGGAAATATAAGAAATAGAAAACATGTTCCATTAAATCAATTAACTGAAAATGAAATGTAGCCATAGATATGTCAATGAAAAATATCATGGAAAATTAATAAATGATTTATCAATAAATGAAATTATTTATTATCATATCTCATATTTCTAATACACATGATACCTTCACCATCAAAACACAATTTAAATTATTAATTCACCTAATTCACCTCATGTGACTATCAATGCATCGAGGGGCTTGAATTAACATGTCTGTAGCCCATAGATCATGCCTTAAATGATCCCCCACTTATATATTACAAGTCCAAATAATCCCTTATATATTAAATAAACAATTTTAATTCTCAAAATTTATCCTTATTGAATATAATATATAAATTTATCAATAATTCCTAGTTAGCCATATAATTTCCAAAGTGAACATTGTATATAAAATGAAAAATGGTTTAGGAAATAATAATACCGATTGTGTGAGAACATGGATATTAAAGGAAATTTATTATGAAAAATGATTAATATAAATTCATTTTTTCATCATAATAGTTAACAATCAAAAAATTAAATGAGATTGCACAGATAATCATTAAGAACATCCTTGAGGAAAATAATCATTAAACATTCCAAAGTGTCCCATACCACTTTGAAACTTTTGAATCATAATAGATATAATGGTATGAAATTAAATTAAACTTATAATAAAATTAAAATAAGGTATTCATGATATAACATGAATAATGGTAATATATACATCAAAATAAATTCAATTGTTGCATGATAAAAAATAAGTCTTAATGAAATGTAAATTGAGAAGAAATTCCATTACCTTATGCTTTATTTTTTATGTGTGGAATATAGACACTTTTATAGTGGTAAAAAATATGTTATTAACTAGTATAGTAACAATTATCTTGTTTAAAATACCTTATATAAACTTCTAATAATATCTCATTACCCATTTCTTAATAACTTTCTTTAATTTTACAATTTCGAGTGTTAATGTCCATGTTTTCTCAAGTAATTTTTAAGTTATTATTTTTTTATCATTAATTAGATAAAAAATTAATAATATCCAGAATGTAAAAAATGACTTAACTTTAATATATAATCAATATATATTTAGATATAGTATTCCTTAATATTTCAATATTAGAAATGAAGTGTATCGTTCAAGGAGATGGTACGTCATAAAAATGCATGAATACTACTTTCATTTCTATAATTTATTTAAAGAATCAAAACCAAATGATGCATATGTATATTAAAATTATATTATCATATCTATGTTATATATTTTATAATGACTTATTTAAATCATACCTTATAAGTTCCATGTATGGAATGAACGAGTCCTATCACTTTAAGGGAGACGTAGTCCACACTTCCTCAAACAAATTTATCATATTTACACCAGATGGAAAGCATAAAGATATACTATAAATAAAAATTATAGAAGAATAAATAAATTATAAGTATCATATATAACCTATATAAATATAGTTTCCATAATAATGGACAACATGATTTATGGTAAGTGAAAAATGAACAATCATCGTTTCGTGAGGTAGTAGTTCACCGTACCCAAAAAAAGTATGTTCGTTATCCATTAGATATAGGTGTGTAAAATGTAGGTCAAAAACATAAAATAAAAATATCATAGTATATTCAGGATATTGGTGTTTTAATGTAAGAATTTAATAATTATATTATATAGAGTGGATAATGGAAATAAAACTAAAAAGTTTGTGAGAAGACGTGACCTCTTAATAAGGTAACTTCTTTTGGTTCATACCAAAAGGATTAATAGAAAAGATTTCTACCAAAATTGAGGCTTCAAGGTAGAGGGTAGGGAATTTTGAAATATTTTTTCTTAGATATTTTCATACACTAATATTTTTTACAGTGTGAGGAAGTGGGAGAGTTGGTGGCCTTTTATAGGGATGGAAAATGACTAACTAGGAATTTTGGGAAACAAGTTTGGTGAACACATGTTATTACCTAAAAAAGTCAAAAAAATAAAAATAAACTCAAAAATGGAAGTCTTAATGCCTATATATGCCTATAAAATAGGTTGTGGGAACGTTTATAGGTCATTTATGCCCTTATGATAATTGTTTAATTCATTTATTAAGTTTAATTTTGCCTTCATAATTGTGATTAATTTTAATTACTTTCACTAATATTTTTTCTTAAAAACTAAGATGAACATATTATAAATTATAAATTATTCTAATTCCAAATATGAAATAAATTTTTCCAAATTCTATTTACATAAGTGGTATAAATAAATTTAATGTTCATCCATCAGGTGGGACGACAATTCATATTTTTAAAGTTAAAACGTCTGGAAGTTTGCTATTTTTTAATAGCCAAGTTCAAAGTGAAATTAATCCAAATTTTATAAATTTTATTAATTGATAAATATATTATATAATTTATCATTAAAACCAATATAAAACAGATTTTAACCTTATAATTAAATCATATGAAAAAATAGTTTTGAACTAAAATTCAGTATTTTTAACTATTCAATAAAAAGTGAATCATCATCGAAAATACTAAAACATCAACCTAACCTAAATTTTATGTTTATATTTAAAATAATAAGCTCATTTGGATAAATTTAATTTATAATAGTGTCAAAAGTTGTATTTAAAATGGGTTCTCCATCAAAAGGTGACAAAATTACATTAAATAAAAATAAAGAAATTTATGTGTAATATTGGGTTTGTTCTTATCATATGCATATCATACCTATAGGATGATATTAAAAAATTTTATTTTTAATATAATATATATATAAATTAAATTAATATAACTCACTAATTTTTTTAATTTAATATTATATGGTAAAATAACTTTATAAAAATAATAATATTTTCCTTTCTATTCAATCGATTTTCATATTCATTTCTAATTAATATATAAACAATATATTCATTTTAAATATATGAAAACCTTATATTTTCATAAATTGGTAGACGTTTTCATAAGTAATAATTTATAGTATTGGTTATATCTTATTATATTAAATAATATTTTATTAATATATTGTTATTTAGTAAAACTTGGTTTTGTGTGTTACATAAGCTATCAAGGAAGTTCGTTCTTGTGCACAACACTAGATAACTCAGTTTTGTATTCATTAATTGATATACCATGTATTTAATATATTTGAAATATTAAATATATAGTCGAATCTCAGGATATTATATTCTCTTATGAACATTGTGATGCATGTCATGCATTCTATAGAATACAAAGTTGCGCATCAGAATTTAGGGGTGTTACATTATCCCCACCTTTTATAAATTGCATAATCAAAATTTAAAAGTGAACTCAGTAATCTAGTGTTTTAAAATAAAATAAGTTTAGAAGACCCACATCATAAAATGAGTTAATATCGCATCTTCTTAATATAAGATAAATAAATGTACAATGGTGACGTAACTAAGTTTTACAATAGGAGGACATAGGTGGGAAAAGAAAGCATGGATATAGAGGAAAAAAATATATTGATCATTTTATAATGGAGAGTGATAAATAACATGGTTAAGAGAAATATAACAATTAAAAACCCTAAATCCATGATGATCTAATGGTAATTCCATTCATCGGAAAAGAAAGTAATACGACATCATTTTTTGTTTCAATATCATTTTTTATGGAGTTGATTAATTCATTCACTATCTACGAATATAAGAAAATATATTAAGTTGGTACATTTATATAAGCTAAATATTATCCTTTGGTCATGTCTTGAACTATTCCTACTTAATATCTTAGAAAAATATTCAGTATATAGTAATGTCATATATCGATCTCTAAAACCAGATTCAATGGTCAACATAAAAAAAATTCATAAATTGTTAACTGTTCCAAAATATTATGATCCAACACTTTAGAAATGTGGTCACTGAATTTCCAAAATGAACATGTCATTACCCTTTAATCAATATGAAGAAACTCAAAAAAATTCACATTCTAAACATGTTAATAACTTCATCATGTATCCTCTTAAAATATAGTAATAAATAAATTAACCATAAAAGTGTAATGAAAACATGAATTCTTCCTTATTCCTTATTCATGAAATAGATTATTGGATATATTACTTTAACCCAAAAGTTTTGTAAAATCCATCAGTAAGAGCATATACCACTTGTTGAAAATTCATTAATATATTCTAATGTTGTCAGAACATATCCAAATCAATCATTTAATAATTATTATATCAAAATTAGAAACATATTAAGGGTTTCATTTCGCTCAATAATGTGTTTTATAAAAAATTAACTTTCTAATAAATAACTTTTCTTTTTACTATTCAGTATATGATCTCAAATATTTATTGAAAAATAACTACAGAACAATCCTTCGATATTCATAAATTCATATAACCAATAAATTATTGATAAAATACTCAAAAAAATAATTCTTGAATCCAAACATAATCACACTAATCATTCATCCACATCCATGAGAGCAGAAAAGTCTTGACCATGCTCCATTAGCCTCTTTTGGTATATATTACTTTAATGCATGAGACATTGGTTTACATATTTTCCCATCTCTCTGTAGTTGAAGAATTTCACATTTGAATATTATTTGATTTCCTTGCATTTAGGAACATGGTGGCCTTTTTCTCTACACTAAAGAAAATCTCACATTCCCTTCAAGTATGTACTGGGGTGTTTCTTTCCACAATTATCACATGTAGGAAAATACTTCATTCCCTTCATCCCTTTATCCATATTATCCCCATATTTCCTCTTGTTCTCGTTCATTCCTTTGAACCCGTAATTCCTAGATTAATCTTTTCATATCCTATTATCACATTATATTATGTTCTCATATCATGAAAATTCTTGGGAGATTAATTTCCTTTAAAATATTTTCTTAAGACCATGAATGGAAAGATCTTTATTACTCTTTGGATCCCATGCATCTATGAGGTTCACATTTCTTCTACTAAGAATCCTTTATAAAAGAAAAATACCCTAGTTAATATAATATCATGACTTATAATCTCAAAAATTTAAAAATACATAACATAAATTGATAAATCTATGTGTTGTTTTCCTCATAATCATAAATTTGTTTTATTTGGGGGACTATTTACAATCAAATCCATTGTAATGGTAGGTAACAAAAATGTGAACTATCCTAAGAATATCCCTTGGGAGGGTCAAATCTAGTGCATTGTAAGGGCCTTTTCCATTTACCATGTTACCTTATGTCAGGCCCGAAATACCTTGTTATAATTATTACGCATTTGTCCATTTGCTCTAGAGCCATATCTACTTGTAGTATCTAGACGTGGATATATTATTAGGAATACCATCATAATATCTACCTTACCAAAATTATAGGATTTTCTTCAATAATTATCCTCAAATTATATCTTATGCTTATGTTTTCTAATCCATATTTTCTAAATGTAGCTTCCAAGGTTGCTGCTAAACTTCATTTGAAACCATCTGTAACACCCTGACCCTAGAAGCTCATAGACGGTGCATTATCTTATTACATTGGAATGATTACAAGGAATAAAATCTTAAATGACTGATCAGTTTAATAGTCTAGGAAATCTATACTTCAAACATGATACCCATAACATATTGGTAATTAGGAAATACAATAAAGACAAATAAAAAGGAAATAAAATGTGTTCTTGAATGCATATTCAATGAGTTCTTTTTCATAACATGGGAAAATGAAACATAATAAGGGTGAGATCAAACACTCAGTAAGGGTAATTAAAGAAGAATAAATAATTAATCAATATGATTAAATTGACCTTGAAAGGTAAAAAACCGAGAGGACATGCCATTCTAATAACAGGATAATAACATATCAATATGGGAAGGAAATAAACTGAAAAAATATGCCAATAAATAAATGAATTGAAAATGAAATGCTATAATATATATTTTGATAAAAAATATCATGGATAATTAATAACAAATTTCTCAATAAATTAAATTTTTAATTATTGGTTTTTATGTTTCCCATGAGCATGACACCTTTACCATCAAGTGAGAATTTAAACTACTTGGCCTACTAATTCTCCTCATGATACTACTGATGCATTTAGGGTCTTGCATTAACTTGTCCCCAACCCCTAGAGCATTACACAAACGGTCCCCAAACCATGTATTTAACATCCAAATAATTCATCATATATTAAATAAAAATATTTACTTATAAAAAAGAATTTTTATTGAATAGAAGAAAATGATTTATCAAAAAATTGAAGTTAATCAAATAACTATCAGAGTGAACATCATATGTCAAATGATATATGGTTTAGTAAATAATAATATCCATTGATTGATAATATGAGAATTCAATGTAATTTTAAATTAATAATTATTATATTAATGTGATTCTTTCTAGAAAATTTAACAATCACAAATGGAAGTGAGATTTCCTAGATAATCCTTAAGAACATTCTTGGGAAGAATAATCTTTAAAAATTACATAGTGTCCCATACCACATTGAAAATTTTGTATCATAATCTCTAGTATGGTATGAAATTAAATTAAACATAGAATATCATAATAATAAAGGGATTAATGATATAAAATTATATAGTTAGTATATACTCCAAATAAAAGTGAATTGGCACAAAATGACAAAAAAGTCTCCATTGAATGTAAACTGAGAATAAATTCTCTCACCTTATCCTTCCTTTTTGATGTGTAGTTTTTTGCCTCCTATATAGTGGCTTAAAATATGATAATAACTAATATAATAACCAAAATAATATTTATAATACCATATACTAACAGCTTATATTATTTCATTACCCATTTGTTAATAACTTCCATTAATTTGACTATTTTTGGTGTTAATTGCCTAGTTTTCTCGAGTAAATTTTAACTTGTTATTTTTTGTTATCATTAATTATATCATGGTTGAATAACATCTAGAATCTAAAACATGAAATAATTATCATATATAAATAATATATATGTATTTATAGTTGTCCATAATATTTAGATATTACAAATGAAGTGCATCGTTCATTGAGATGGTGGGTCATATGTACGCATGAATGCTACTTTCATTTCATTATTGTATTAAAAGAATGAAAAAACGATACATATGTATATTATAATTCTATTTACATTTATATTATATATATATTACATAGTTTTATTGAAACCATCGTTTATATGTTCCATGTATGGCATGAACGAGTAATATCGCTTTGAAGGGGTATATTCCACACTTCCTCAAACGAAGTTATCCTATTTATACTAGATGAAAAGAATAAAGGTATGATCTAAATAAAAATTAAAAAATTATAAGGACATTAAATGTATCATATATAACATATGAAAACATATTTTCCATCATCATGGTCACCATGATAGATGGTATGAGAAAAATGAACAATCATCATTTCGTGAGGCAGTAGTTCACTAGACAGAGAAACAATATGTTTATTACCCATTAGATGGAGGTCTGGGTAATTTTAGGATGAAATAATAACATAAAAACTTAATATTGTATTTTGGATACTGGTTTTTTAATTTAATCATATAATAATAAAACTATTGGGAGTGAAAAATGGAAATGAAACTAAAAATATTGAGAGATTGTGTTTCCTCTTAATTAGGTAATATCTTTTGGATTATACCAAACAGCTTCATTGGAATGATTTATGCACAAAGGGAAGAATAAAGGTCTATTTAAGGGATTTTTGGAAACTATTCGCGAAGATATTAGTATATCCAAGTAGATTTGATATGTGAGAAGAAGTGGGAGAGGTTTTTTCATTTTCTAGAGAAGGAAAACGAGTCACTTGGAACTTTTGGAAAATATTTGGTGAACAAATGTTATTAACTAAAAATAAGTCATACCAAAAAAAAACATACCTAAATAATTAATCTTTTATACCCAATATTTATCCATCCAATAGGTTTTGGAAAAGTTTCTAGGTCATTTGTTCTATTGTGTTAATGGTTTAGTCCTATATTAAGCATAAATTTTCCTTAATAATTGTAATTAATTTTAATTAACTTCACTATTATTTTATTAAAAAACTAATTTGGCCATATAATGAACTATTAATATTTTGGATTCCAAATATTTAATCCAATTTTGCGATTTTTAAACACATAAGTAGAGGAAATTAATTTAGAATTCATCTCGTTGGCAGGACGACAATGTAGGTTTTTAAAGTAAACACATCTGGAAGTTTGCTATGTTTTTGTAGTAAATTTCAAAGTTCAATTGATCCCAATGAGTAAAATTTAAGTAATTGATAAAAAAATTATATAATAAATATTTAAAACCATTATAAAACATAATTTTAAATTTTAAATAAGTTATTGGAAAAATTTTATCAACTAAAATTCATTATTTTTAACTCTTTATTAAAAAGTGAATCTTCACCGAAAAAAACCAAAATTTCACCCTGACATAATTATTTTGTTTATATTTAAAATAATAACATTATTTTGATATATTAAATTTTTAAAAGGGTTAATATTTGGATTTATAGTGGGTTCTCCAATAAAAGATGGAAAAACTACATTAAATAAAAATATAATTATTTAAATGTAATATTGGGTTTGTTATTTTCTTATTAATATCAAATATATAAGGTAAATTTTAAATGTACTATAATTAATATATTATATATATATATTAAATTAATATAGCCCACTAATTTTTATTAATTAAATTTATTATTTTAAAACTACTTTATAAAACTAATAATATTTTTCTTTATATTCAATTGGTTTTCATAATCAATTCTAATTAATTTATAACCATGAATTCATTTTAAATATGAGTAAACCATAGATTTTCAAAAATTAGTTACTCCTTTTATTAACAACCAATTTAATGTCTATTTTACATCTTATTACATTAAATAATATTTTAATAATATATCATTATTTGGTAAAACTCGATCTTGCATGTAACGCAAGTTTCGAGGAACGTCGCTCTTGTGTGAAATAAAATATACCTTAGTGTTGTGTTCCTTACAAGATATATCATGTATTTAATATATTTAAAATGATAAATATATAGTACGGTATCGCGATATTATTTTCTCGTATGTGGTTGGTGATTCATGTCATGCATGTAATCGAATTCAAAGATGTAAATTAGAATTTCTGGGTGTTACAGATATATGATATTTTTAGGGATTTGTTATGAAATCATGATTGGGAGTATCTAACCCATGTATGAGGGAAAATTAATGTTTTATGGAAACATAATTTGTGTTCTTGGATTTTCATTCAAAGTTTATTTATATTAGGAATGCACATGGTTTTGATTATGATTTATGGGATTTTATCTCTCATCTAGTATGAATGGAATTTTTGTGTGAAAGAATCATATCAGGCATGCCAGATTCTCCTTTCATATTCATGATTACATGTGGTTGTTTTCTCTAACTATTTCATGGTCCAATTATTTAAATTGTTTCCAAACATTTAAAAGATGTTTTCTTATACAAGTTTATGGCGAGGTCTTACTTAACATATCTTTTAAATAGATAAAATCATGTTAATTTATTCATTTCTAGTGTTATTATGGGGTTTCAAATAAATAAAATTATATTTAAAACTTAGAAAAAAAATCCCCTATAACTTTTAATAGACATTTCATTTAATTGATTCCCTTATTATGAAAATATGAGTTAATGAAAGAAACTGAAAACTGGTGGTATTATGGATCTAGTATATATGATATTTCCCTTGTATATGGTTAGGTTGAGCAATTGAGATTGCCTATGTTATTATGTTTATTTTGTATGAGATGTGGAGGAGAGAAAGTTGTTGTGCCTATTTTTCCCATCCTTGAACATTGGAATTGAGTATTTAAATTGAAATATATTCTAATGTATTTCATTTTATTCATGACATAATATTCATAATTGGTAAATGGTAATAGAGAGTGAGGAAACAATATGAGGCCTTTATGATGTGGGATTTATATGATAGAAGGATGTTATACCTATTGTGACATTATTTTTGTATTATGACATTGTGAATTGTGATGAATTGTGATAGTAGATGAACCTTGTGTGTTTTTTCCTAACCTGTGAGTGGTTAGATTAAATTGTGATGTATCTCACTTATTTTCCATTGTTATATGGGTATGTGATTTTAGGAAAAATGTAGAGTAGATAGATGGATTTAGTGTGAGTTTGTTGATATATATATATATATGATAATGGAATCATAAAGGGAAAGACTCTAATTTATTGAGGATCATTTAGGATCAATTCCATGTATAGGTTGATGATTTGACAGTTGATGTCAGTTGTGTATACTTATGTGTGGAAACCTTGAGTGGATGGTCGGTTTTGGTATGTTTGATGTTGTGTATCTTGATTTGGGACATGGAGTGCTACACGTGAGTTGTGTCTTATATGCGACCTAGTTTATAAGACTAATTGAAATATCCTAGCGGACTTTGTGATACATCATAGAGTAATTCCATGTTTTTTGGTTTTTATGATCAATGGTAACCAAAGATAGGGGTTATTCTGGCAACGTATGTTGTTTTGGAATGAGTAGCAAGGGTAAATTCTTGTGTTTGAGACCGATGCATAGGAGGTTTTTTTGTGTTCCTTAGAGGATAATGAGATTCCATGAGAATGTTTGGGACTAGGTTTACCTTTGCACATTGATTCCCCTAGAGGGTTTGGGTAAGGAAAATTAGATTCCCTAATGTTTTTTCTCATATCAGGTTTCATAGAAGTTTGAAACTATTGTGTTTAGATATATCATGAATTAACATTCATTTTAGAGATGTGTTGTGTTTTTTGGATTATAGACCGGGTGGTGTGGGGGAATACACACATTATGTTTAAATGATTTTGATATAGTTCACATTGGTTACATGTGATTCATTTTAGGTTGTGAATCAGTGAATAGTCATTTGTTTAATATATGGGTTAATATGGATTCAAATACATGATTCTTGTCATTGAAACACTAGGTATTCAAATGAGAATCAAATTTTTTGTATGGTATTTGATAGAATCGTTGATGGGTCAAGGTGCGGTGGAATGTATGATCTAATATTGACTTTCATGTAAGTTAACATGATTGATGAGTGTAACCTAGTAGGAGTGAAACACAAGTATTAATGATTGAACCTATCAAGGTTGCGCTTGTGGATATATATGAGTGAGACTATATAGTGAGGAGTACACCATTGGACCGTTAAGAGTGTTATCATCTTTTCAAATGAAATTTAGTCAATGTCATGGATAAAATTCTTAGTAAAATGGGTGGTGGTTGGTGTTTTATACTATTGGTCGAGTATGAGTGGGGTGATCACCTCTCATTATTTCATAATGTAATAGATATATGGTAAACCATGAAGTTTTGAATTCTTATTTGGTATATTAATGATATGTTTACTCTTCTATTGTGGAACATTTAATCAGTCATGGGTACATGATCTTGTGTGGGAAGGATCATTATTATGGTGAGATTGTTCTGTGTCCTGTCAAAATTCTTCTCAGACTCCATTTTATAGCTGAATTAGGATTTATCTTGTTTTATGGAGGATCCCAGGTTTGAACTCATATTTGGTGTTCATAAATGTCCAAGTGATAGTATCATACTTGAGGTAGAATTCATTAATCCGAGTGGGATTTAGATAGATGGTATGTTCGTGATCATAATACATCATGATGATAGTTTTAGTTGGTTGGATATCTAATAATGAAATGGAATCATAATATGACTTTATACTATGATGTGAATGATTATATGGTCTCAATACACCTTCAAGAGGTAATGTGTAACATCCCAACCCAACTCATTGGATTGAGTAGATTCAAGAGTGATACTAAACTTAGTTGAGATTCCCTAATCACCAAATATTGGAAATAAATATAAAGGTTTTAAACACAAGAAACATGAGGGAAATTTTTTCCCTTTAATAAACACAACAACACACAAAATACTTATTAAGATAAAAATAAATAAAACCAGATAAATCAATAAAAATAATGCATGCACCAAAATCCCAACCAAAACAATAGTAACTAATCCATCAATAAACAGTGAAATAGGGATAAATATCATAGTCATAATGGCATAGTAAGAGATAGATACTAAAACTAAAAATAAGAAAATGAACCAAGTACCAAAGTGAAACTATTGTTTTCTAAGAGCTAAACTAAATCTAGGATATAACTCCACTAATTACAATAATGAAATCCGGGAGAACCACTTGAAAAGTAATAAAATTTTCCCTTTCCTATATCACATAAAACTAAAACATGATACACACAAATGTTCAAAAACATGGGGTGAGTAATCATACCCATTAGGTAATCACCAATATTTTCACACATCCCACTAAGCCCAAAAATAAGTTCTCATATAGGATATAAAAAAGGTGAGAGAATTAAAAATTAGTAAATAGTTTTCGAAATATAAAATAATTCGTATAAATAGGTTTTCTAAAAGAAATTTAGTCAAAATAGTGTAACTTTTAAAAATAAAATGTAGTTCATAACTTCATATTTAGTATAATAAACCATATTTTCACACAAACACACATCCATTCTGAATGAAACACTTATAAACTCTAGCAGTGTTAGGTCCTCCCCCAAGTCATTACTTGGAAGAAATTTCCTCTGTGGTTCATTCCAACCGTCACTGAGAACCAATTCTATTTTAAAAATTCCTCGTATAATAAAATAATGAACATTCACCAAACCATTCATTTCCATCTAGAACACTAACCCATTATTCCATAACATTCATCAAGACCATCATTTATTCAAAAAAACTCTTTCAATAAATTTATAAATCCATTGAGGGTGACATCTATAATTCTATTTCAAATACAACTGGAAATAGAAAAATATGTAGAATTTTTCTAGGGAAAAATTAATGAAAATAGTGGAGAAATATTTTAGTAACTTAAAATAATTTGAGTTATAATAAAAGTTTAAATGGGTAATAACAACATACAACGTTCTTGTTTAGATTGAATAATCTAATTCAATTTTAAAAATCATACCACTTATTATTTTCCTCTATTTAAAACTAATAATATCTCGTAAAAATATATCCAACCCCTTATATCTAGGTATTATAACACCGATCCATGATTTCGCTCTACAAAAATTGAGTACATCCATGAAAGGAATAAACAGTGAGAATATAAACATTTATTTCCATAATCTAACACTCTAGTTTTAGATTATAGATTTTAAATATCATTAGAAATAACCATTGTAGGCCCTATAAATCAAAATGCAAAAGAGGTGAAATGTGAGTGGAATTCATATAATTAAGATGGGATAAAACTAGCTAGACCTAACCTAATTCATAGTGTATGTTATGAATTCAAGTCGTGAATTATTCAAGAGGTCATGTATGCCAAAAATCATGTATACATTGTTATATTTTTTATAAAAACATTTTAGGATGTGAATGGTTTTTACATCATAAGATGTCTCAACCATTCACCCAGTGAAAACCATTCACACTCTAAACATTTAAAAAGGCCTTCCCTAGTCCAATTCACATCGTAAAACTACCATTCACGATGTAAATATTTCCATACAAAATTATTATAGGAAAAATATAGGTTTTACTTCACATTACACCTCTAAAAACACTGTGAACCAAACCACCAACTCAAAACCAAATAAAACACAGAAAATGATAGTGTGCCTCAAACTCGGGGGGGGGGGGTAATATTATCCCTTCCATGGGGATTTCCATCCTTTGGAAGCTAGAGATCGATGTTTCATTTAAAATAAACTTGACTATTTAGACCATTTAAAATTATCGCTTTCCCATATTTCCTCTTAAAACTGACCATGTTTCCATAAAACTTTCACCAACGTAATTGTTCTCCCTAAAAGGATTTTTTTCCTATCATTCCAAAACATAAACTTTTTCATGTGTAAATTTTGATTCAACCTCAAGAGTACCATTATCCAAACTTATCACATGATGGGGATCCAGGTGATTCTTATTTAGTTGAGAAACATGGAATATTTTATATACACAACATATTCTTAGTGGTAAGGCTAACTGATAAACAACGTTTCTGATCTGTTCAACAACCTTGAATATACCCATTTACAAAGTAGTTAATTTTCCTTTTTTCCTCAATTGTAAAAGACCAAATCTAAGTGAAACGTTCAATAATCAATTTTTACTCACACTGGAGGATAAAAAATAATGAATATTTTATACCTATGATTTCTGGTAGATTATAACCACATTGTCCACTTCCATGTCTTTTAGATCTTCTTTATAGTCTCATGGACAAGAACCATTCCCATAAATGTTATTTACCTTATTTCAACATAACATAGTGGGGAACAGAAATTAGGGCCATATAAAACATTGAACTAGTCCATATGTATTGACCCATGAAATATATTATTATATATGAACTCTACCAATGGAATATGATCCTCCCTTGTGCTACCAAAGTTGTAACAACACAAAGTATTATAAATTAAATTTCTATTTTGATTTAATTAAATGTATTATTTTATAAAATGGTTATATATAATTCATAAAATTCATTGGTTTTATGTTGTTGAATGTAAAATACAATCAATAATGATGGCCATTATCAAAATTGTTGTTGATCAGTGATCACATGATTAGTATAAATATAGGTCCTTAAAAAATCCAATTGACTCAGACAAAGGAAGTGATGGAATCAAAAAGTGAAATAATTCCTTATTAAGTACATTTTTTGGAGATTGAAAGGGGGATAGAATCTTTGGGAATTTTCTATGACCAATACCATGATGATATCTGATGACTTAATCACGAGTAAAACCTTTTACAAAAGAAGATTAGGTTCATTGTCTTGACAACCAAAACCACGATTGTTGAATGGCCCCATGATAATATCATCATCACACACCTTACTCTTAAGGAATATACTTGTGTAATAAATTAATATTTATCAATACCTTAATAATGAGAATATTTATTTTATTTAAAAATTTATAAATATTCATTTTAATTTTTTCTTTTAAATGATATAAATTTTGATTCAACTAAAAGGAAATTGTATTTTTAGGTAATATTAAACTCAATTAGGGAATTTATTTTTTTGAATTAATGTATTATTGATATAAATAATATTTTAGTTAAATATTATTATTAATTAATTATTATTTATTTAAAATGGTCGTGAGATTTTTATGAAGTGAAATGCACTGCTTATAAGGGTTCAAAAAACTATTATTGTCAAAAACTGAGTATTTTACAATAAATTCTGAATATTATTTTAAAAGTTAAAATTCACATATTAATAAATTTTTTAGATAAAATGAATATTATTTTTGTAATCATATCATCAAAATTATCCAATGGTTACTTTTTTATATTTTTTGATATAATCAAATTTTTATGTAAAAAATTAATATCTTTTAAATATTGTGTGTGTTTTATGACATCTTAATGACCCAAAAGTGATGTAATAAATAATATAATTGGTATTATCTTATAAATATATGTTTTAGCATTAAAATATGTTTTTTTTAAAAAAATTATTTCTATAATAACATAATGAATCCTCTAAAATCTATAATAAAATTTATTATTTTAAATTAATTTTTTTAATAATGGGAGTCACCTCATCATAAGACAGGATAATATTTTAATTTATTTGGTCATTTTCCTAATAAAATATTTAAAAAATATCTTATTTGAAAAAAACCATGGTCAAACCCCATGGTATGGTTTGTGGTTTTCAATATTTAATTATATTGATTCCAAAACCTATGTTTGTGAAATATGAATGAATTCCCTTATCATTTGCTATATAAACCCTCCCAATTTCCCCCTCCTATTCACTAAAAATACTTGGAGCATGAACTCAGTCTTTCCTCCCATGTCTAGAATCATCCCAAGGTTCCCGAATCTCTTATGAATCCCCTCTTCAATCTTTTGAAGTCACACACTGAAGTAAGGGTTCCTTCCTTTCTTTTTTTATCGACATTTCCTTATATTATTGCACCCTTTAATTTTCAATTAATAATTATGGGGTATATTTTTGAACCTCCTACATACTTATTTAATTACGTTAAAAAGATGATAGACTCCATTATATTTCTTTAATCTCTCCCATTTACACCTTTTACCATGATGAAATCTTCGTACGAGTTATTACATTTTCCCTCTTTCTTCATGTTTCATTATTATGTTATGCCTTCTATTTCCGAATTACTTATATTGGTACATGTATTTATATTACCCTCTTACATTCCATTTGATGTATATATTATTTTTTATCCCTTTATCACTCATAAACCCTTTCTATGCATTTTTATTTGACGTCTTTAGGCTGCTAAAATTGCATTTTTAATTTTCATTCCAAAACAATTTTGCAGTGAATATCGTACCCATTACCTATCAAGGGTGTTCAATTTTATGGAAATATTCATTATTATTGATTACTTACATGTATTTATTCCACATTAATTATTTTTGGAATAAATTTCATTGATCAATGAATCTATGTCTTATTATCTATATTGCACACTTAAGCATGAGAATGAAATAAATGAGACGGGCGTGCCCAAAATTATGTATCACTCCAATGCATTTATTAATATTTTGTAGAATGATATGGCATGTTGGGACTGGGGTTTACTTGAATCTTTTATGGATATTTTTCCATTATGATTTCATGGTATTTTATCCTCTACTTATGACGCATTGTTTTAAGTTATTTCCACTTTTCCATGTTATGTGTATCATGTTATATCATGCTTTATGACTCATGTGTCATTATTCCTAATTGATGTACCTTGACTAACATGTATTATTATCTTCATGTCATTCCATTTTTACTCCATTACTAATCTTTACAGCTCACCCCTTTAATATGTATTTTCCTTAGTATATCCCAAGTAGTTTTAAGCTCGATTGTATTAAATATGTTTTCAATAAAGATGTTGTTTTTTCATGTGTAATATTGTAAGGTAATGTACCTAATTTCTACTGAAACTATAATTATTTTTCTTTTATATTGTATTAAGTTTAATTTTATGTAATTAAATTAAATATTAATGTAATAAAATAATAAGGTTTCTATATTTTGTATCATAGAAAAGAATAGTTATATTTTGGGATTAGGATTAAAAAAACTCTAGTGAAAGCGTTAGGGAAAAGAATAAGAATAAGAAAAATGTACCTAAATTTTGATCAGTATAGATTTAGTGGTTTATCAAGAAAACACATCCATGATTGGATGTGAATAAGTGGATGTAGATCGGACAAAGATGTGTCTAGGGGTAAAATATGAAAACATCATTTTTAGCTAGACTCTAATGGGAACTGGTGCACAAAAAAGGGCCTAGGTGTACTCATGGTTAAACACACTCATGGGATATGATTTGGTGAATTCATAATCAATGTATGAACCATTATTAAGGGAAAAAATACCATAAGAATATATGTTAGGAAATAGATCACTGATAACTTATATTGAATCCTAAAAATTCATAAGTTAATGAAATAAATTTAATTTATAAGTTATCCCTTTAATTTAAATGGATTTCCATTAAGTTTATAGTAGTTTAAAATAACTACCCCAAAATTTCCTTTCATTATAAGAAATGGTTGGTTATAGGATGAATCTGGCAAACAACCTATGTTAAGATCAATGTAATGACTTCCCTAATGAGATTCCCAAAATAATAGGAGTAGGAATATAAAACTTCCTTGCGATACTCTCTCAATTAAATCTTATTTGGAATATAAACATGGATCAAGAGGAATTTCCACCCCCCCCCCCCCCCGATGAAAGAATAATTCACAATCAAGTGCTTCATGAGGAAAAGGCCTACAACATTCAATTGATTATCTGATCCCTCGATCACTGAATAATAGATTTAATCCATTTATAATATCTTCTCCTCCATTCAATGATATGATCAGGAGAAGGTTCATCTTGATGCTTATCATATGGAGGGTGAAGTTGATTAATGGTGGAAATTGATCAAAAATTTGAAGCCTAAGGAAGAGATCGAGGTGATGGGATGGAAGGATTCTCATTAAATGTTTTTTAATAAATATTTCCTTGAACCCTCCTATGTATGATAGAAAGGGATTTCCTTACCTATCAAGAAAAAAGATGAAGAATTCGTCCGAGTGTATGAGGAAAACATCACAAATCTTGCATGATACGCATATAGGATTGTTATTACCCCCGAATGCAAGGTTCACTTATTCTTGTGTTTGCTAAAACCTATCCTATGGATGTCCCTGGTGATTGATGACATTGATAGCTAGGAGTAAATGTTCTGATGTTCCCTCAATGTCGAAATAGAGATCAGAAAATCTTAGGTGTATCACAGGGATAAGAAATGGAAGGTGGAGTCAAATTCTGGTGGTCCGATTGAGAGATATAACAACACCAAAGAATTTCCACTCCCCACTTTTCGAAGGCATGGAAAGAGGTTCCCTAGAAATTTTATAAAGGGGATGAGGAAATACTTTAGGAATGGGAACGAAGGTCACTTAATCATTGATTGCTGAAAAGAAAAACCTGTTACTATGATAGAGGAAAGTAATACTCCGATAAATCATCAAAGCATTTTTTAATGCTAAAACTGCAATGAACTAGGTAATTTATCAAATAAATGAACTAAACCATGAATTCTATAATGATGCCCACAACCACCAAGGCATCATGAGAGAGATATTTCTATCACAACTATAGATGTTAATCCCGAAAATGAACTGTTGAGAGGTTTACTAGTTATTCATTCAATAATAATGAAAAAAACTTTTGGATTACAGTTTTACACATCCCTTCATATCCCGAATGATTAGTGGAACTATTAAATCACCCTCATAATTCTTTAGAGTTGAGTTATCATGAAAATGGAAAATGGGGAAATTATTTCATCGTAAGTATAAAACTCCCTCCTATCACAATTTTTGAGATAAACATCCTAGTGAACCTTTTCATACACCCTTTGGTGGAATTTAATGCAATTCTAGGAATGGATTGGCTTTCCCTATATAGATGCAATTTAATATTTTTCATGAAGGAAATCACTATGCATATTGTGAATCATCCACTAATTCTATATAAATGAAAGGAGATGGATGAATCCTCTTTAGCACCATCATCTCAAGAATAGATGTTGTTTCCCTCTAAGAAAGTGTATCTAGATAAAATTACTGAGTCTAAGGAAAGAATCATCCTTGAATACATTCCCATTGTGAGGGAATACATTAACGTGTTTCCCGAGGAATTCCATGTTCTTCCTCCTATCTGAGAGGTCGAATTTTCAATCGAACTCGTACCTTGGGAGTTACCATTATCCCAGACTCTATATAGAATGGATGTTGTTGAACATGATTATTTGAAGAAACAACTACAAGATAATCTAGATAATAGTTTCATACACCCAAGTTCATCACCTTGGGGTGCACCAGTCCTCTTAATTAAGAAGAAGGATTGGTCAATGCACCTTTGCATTGATTATAGTGAGCTAAACAAGATCACAATAAAAAAACAAGAATCCTCTTCCATGGATTGATGAATTATTTTATTATCTACATAGAGAACAATACATTTACAAGGTGGATCTGTGGTTGGGATATAAACATGTTATGTTGAAGAAAGAGGATATCCCAAAGAATGATTTTTTTACAAGGTATAGGCACTATGAATTCATAGTAGTTCCTTTAAGACTCACAAATGATTTAGAAAAATTCATGGATTCTATTAATAGAGTTTTTAGAGATTACATGGAAAAATATTTTGGTATTATTTATAGATGATATTTTAATATAATCCATAAGAAAGAAGGGTCATGGGGAGTATTTATGTACTCTGTTAAAGATCTTGAGAGAGAAAAAACATTATTCTAGGTACAAAAAATTTGAGTTCTGGCTAAAGGAAGTGTATTTATTAGAACATATAATCATAATCAATGGGATATCTATGGAATATTCATAGACTAGGTAAATTGAAGGATGGATGAGGCGAACATTAATAATAGATATCCATAGTTTCTATGGATTAGTTGGGTATTATCATCCATTTGAGATACATTTCTCGTGATTGTCAAAACATTTAACCAAGCTAACAGGGAAGGGAGTTAAGTTTTCTTAGAATGATGAAAGAGAAGAGTGACTCAAGGAGTTAAAAAAGAGGCTTTTCACTACACCTATTCTCACACTACCCAAAATTGGAGAGATTTTGTGGTATTTAGTGATGATTTGAAGAAGGGAATGGGTTGTGTGTTGATGAAAAATGAAAATTCATTTTATATACTTCAAGGTAGTTGAATGTTCATGAGTATAACTATCTAGCACATGATATAATGTTGGATGAAGTGATATTCTCTTTGAAAATTATGAGACATTACCTCTTTGTGGGAAGTGTGTAATATATACGGATCACAAAATCCGCAAGTATATATTCACACAAAAAGTTTTGAATATGCACCAATGAATATAGTTAGAGATGATCAAAGACTATGAATTCTCAATTCACTAGCATATGTGGAAGGAGAAAAAAGTTGAAGACACTCTTAGTAGAAAGGATACTAAAACTCTTTCATTTATGATAATTGTGAAGGATATGATCTTCTTAGACTTGAAGATGATAGATATTGGAATCATCAAGGAATAAAATTAATCAATCCTTTCACAAATTATGTTTCAACCATCTCTTCTGAAGACGTTAAAGGATGCTCAAATAAATTATGTGGGAATTAAAAAAGAATGTATAAACTATTAAAAAAGGAAATCCTCATATTTCAATATTATTGAAGAAGGTTTTGTAAGATTTTGGTCAAGAGTATGTGTAACATCAAATATTGTGTCAATGAATGAGTTGTTGGATGATGCACATAGCTCAACCTTCTCAACCCATAATAGAAAAAAAAGAAGGATCAAGATCTCCAAGAACACTATTAGTGGGGATATATAAAGAGGTAGATCACATAATATACATCATGATGTATCGTATGTTAGAAAGTTAAGGTGGAAAGGGAAAAATTTAAGGGGATGATGCAACCATAACACATACCAACATGGAAATGGTAAATCATCACCATGGACATTGTCACTGGGATTCCTAATACATCTAGAGGGAACAATGCTATATGGGTTGTATTGTATCATCTTAAAAAGACAGTACACTTCATTGTGATTCGAGAGGATTTCTCATTGGATAAACTTCCACTGATATACATTAGATAAGTAGTGAGGTTGTGTGGTGTAGCACTATCGATTTTATCCGATTGACATCCAATATTTACCTATAAGTTCTAAAAGAGTATCTAACATTCTCTAAATACTTAGTTAAAATTCGGCATGAACTATCAGCCTCAAAAAATTGTCCAATTTTATTAGACTATTGAGACACTTGAGTACATGCTGAGAGAATTCATAATGGAATTTAAAGAAGGATGGGATCAAAATATTCATCTGGTTGAGTTCTCCTAAGAAATAGTTTCCACTCAAGCATCCAAATGTCTCCCTATGAATACTTTTAGTGTAAGAGGTGCGTAACACCTGCATGCGGGGTTGAAGTTGGGGATTGAAAACAGATATGTCTAAAAATGGTCTAGGAAATGGTGAAGAAGGTTAAGATCCTTCAAAATCATATCAATTCTTCTCATAGTTGATAGAAAAGATATGCTGACAATCATAGATGAAACCTATAGATTATTTTTAGAGACATGGTATTCCACTATATATCTCCATATAAGAAAGTGATGAGATTTTGTATGAAGTGAAAGATTATTCCAAGATACATCGGTCCCTTTGAGATCCTTAATCACATAAGAACAGTGGCCTACCAACTAGCACTACCACTTAACCTATCTCAAGTACATGATGTATTACATATATCTATATTAGGAAAGTACATATCTGTTAATGCTCCTTTCCGTCAAATAGTCCAACGACTGAAAAAAGGGAATAACTTAAGCACAAAGAGATTCATCATTTGAAGAAACATAAAAAAATTTCAAAGGCATGAACAAGGAATTGTTTACACATGGTTCGCGCAAGTTTTATCATGGTCGCGCAAGTATACTTGTGCGCCACACATTGGTCGTTCAGGTGACTTGCATGCCCTATTTGATTTTCTCCCAAGGTCTTCAATGGCCTATAAATACCCCTTGTGGGTCCCCCATTTTGGGGACGAAATAATCTAAAAGTTATATTTAAGCTCTCGGCGCCCTAGTCTCTACTTGAAGTCTTCCGAACACTTCTAGGGTAATTTCTTACCTAGAATGGAAGATCTAAAGAGGAGTAATAAGGTCTAAGTGTTGGAATTCATCAACACTTGTGTGCCTAAGTGACTAACCCTTAATGGAAATGAAGACACTTACACAACACCTTATCCCTTCAATGGAACTTGCGTGCCACCATTTTGGAAGCCTCTACGGATAATAATAAGGGCTTGAGCCAAGCCTCGCCCAAGTATTACCTTATGGGTTAACCATCCCCCAAGTACACATGTGTCGTTCAAGTATACTTGTGCGACCAGTACTTACGTGCTTTCCTTTTTTTGGGTGCCCCTACTATCTATTCAACTATTTTTCTTCAAATCCACCTCCCCTCTTCAAGATTTAGCCTTCAAAACCCTCTTCAAAATCATTTATGGCATGGTTCCTTTGTGGGATTCCTTATCTGAAAGGAATTCTGTGTAACATATCTCAAAACATAGTGATTTACATAACTTTACGACACTATGTTTAGAAATTTCATTCATTCAACCTCATACTTTAAGATGAGAAGATATTTAATCTGGGAATCCTACATAGGAGTAAGACCCAAGTCTTAAATTCTTTTGATATGGGCCTCCTTTTCTGAAGTAATCCCCAGATCACAAGTCCCTTAACATGGGCCTCCTTTTCAGGAGTAAGCCCCAGTAATAAATCCCCTAACATGGGCCTCCTTTTCTAGAGTAATCCCCAGTCCAAGTTCCCTTAAAATGGGCATTCCCCTCAAAAGTAAGCCCCAATCATAATTTTCCTTAACTTGGGAATCATCCTCAGGAGTAAGCCCTAATCTCAAATTTGGGCATCCTCCATAGGTGTAAGCCCCAAATTCCAAATTCCCTTATCTTGGGCCTCCTTATCAGGAATAAGCCCTAGTCATAATTTCTTTTAAATTAGGCCTCATATTTAGGAGTAATCCCCAGTCTTAATTTCTTTTGATTTGGGCTTCCTTCTCAGAAATAAAATGCATTCATAAGTCCTCTCTAATTTGGGCATCCTTCTCAGGATTAAGTCCTATGTAATGTATTCAAATCTTCATAATGCACATATACCTTTATGGATTTTGTTTCCGGGTTCCTTCCTTGAAGTAAATTTTAATCCTCATCTATCATGGGCAGTCATACATACATAAGCGCCATATTATTTCTTATGATTGAATCTTTTGTGGCACAATCGTCATGTTTTACTAATACCTCTTGTTTCTCACACCGAACATGAATCATGTGAGCTTAGAGCGTAAAAGTAATTATGAAATCTTCCTTTGGGCCATCAATCATGAATAAAATCCCTATTTCTTCACTCAATCTATGTGGGTTCTGATTCCTTTTCTAAACAAAGATACGTAGGTAGCCCATATGCGGGTACAATCTCAACTCTGAAATAATCCATGTCCTTCTGAACGACAATAAATTTCAAGTGCCCCACTGAGTGGATTCAAAACCCGTATGGTTATCATAATGACCAAGATATTTCTATATATTTGGTTGAAGGATACCATTGATTAAGAATATCTAAAAAATACAGATGATTCTCTCTCGATGAAGAACCACAAATACATATAAAAGATTCTCTAAATTTCATACATATTAATCATTGATTGTCAGATCTAAAGGAAATATAATTTTCATACTTGGTAATTTAATAAGGATTCACACACATAACTCAAATCTCTAAAAAGAGTTCTGTAGTAGACAATAATTTCCCCCAAAAAGGTGTGATGAGTCTGACCACCCATCCTCTCGACCAATGCAAATTATTATGCCACATCGGTCCACAACTAATGATCTCCTACCTTTGGAAAGTAGGTCCAAATGGATATAGAATCATTGGACGTTTCATGTTCTACGAATAAACCTGCTAGAAACTTATTGGAATGTTTGAACCTTAATCAAATAAGGTATTCCCCATTTCCAGAAGGAAAAAAATGGTGAACCCAACGTGAATCCTTAACCAATTTAAAATGATGTTTTACTTTTTTGTTAGGCCCTTATTTAACATAATGTGAGTGCCAAAAAAGAAATAAATAACATATGTGCTCATCCAAAACATGTAGTGGCCAAATTTATCATGATTATGTATGTTATATAAAATAAGAACTCTTTTCCAAGATCTCTCTGCGTTACAGAAATGGCTTCTCTAAAATTCACACCTGTGAATGCATCTTCTACTACTCCTACTGGATCCTCGTCCGATCTGAGGATGACATCACCTACTCAGCATCTTCCACACTGGGTCTCAAATCCTCTGGTTAAGTAATACCATCAACAAAATACCATTTCGACTATAGAGGTTGCTCGACAAGCCCTCCAAGTCAATAATTCACCCCGGTTGTTTGGACAGCGACAACCAGTGATCAAGAAACTGGTGGTGACAACCACAGTCTCCAAGTGTTTCGGGTCATTACCCCCGGAACGCAATCACCAGTCTCTCCCATATTAGGAATAGGTTAATGAGAAGGTCACTAAAGGACTTAATTTAGAGAGAAGGGAGTCCTTACTGAGAGCTCCCATCAACAATCATCTCCAGACACGTGTGACAGTGCGCCCTCAACATGAAGAGGGTACTGCATTTAGGGGTTTGTATCAGGTTCCTCAGACCCGAGCATGCAAGATGAACCACCGGAGGTGAAATCTGTTCAATAGGGATCATGTTCTTTCTTTTTCCCCCTCTGGAGAAGTCCATCAAGACTTCTTGATGGAAAACAATGAGCTGACATATACACCTATCTGTCCTAGTGTTGCTGCCCAGTAGACTCGTCTGGAAGTAACATGCCAATCCCGCCAGGAAATTACTACGGAGTATTATAGGCAGGCATATACACCTGTTTACAACTCATCAACTAGTCAGAAGGCTCGTCTGACTGCACCCAAAGAAGCTAGCCAATCTAATATGGTGGCAACTAATAAGCATGGACATACACGTGTTTACAATCAACAATTTTGTCAGCAGTATCCTCTTCCATTATTGAATGAAATCCATCAACCATAATTGAAGAAGAATACACAGTAGGAACATTCACCTGCCAATATTCATCACGCTTTCCAATAGTCTCATCTGGTAGCACCCGTAGAAGTCAGTCGAAAAGCTCTGATGACAGATTTGGAGCAGACTCAACTCTCGGCCCCCATAAATAAGTACTTTAAGAATTCACTGACAAGAAAAGGAGGACAAGAGCATAAATATACACATACTCCAAGAATGGAATGGACGTATATTCCTGTTCTGGCAGCTGAAGTCACAAAGAACATTCTAATGATGGTGAAAGAGTAGAAGCAAATTCATGCTCATATTCTGGATTCCTGTCAGAATATTATAACAGCTTCAGTATAATCACAGGGAAAGAAATACAAATATGTCCCTACCAGTAGAGTGACACATCAACATATAACTCTGGAATAGATACACACCTCTATTCCAATCCAAGAGGGTTGTGGGGAATACTCTCCCATGTCATATGAACAATCAAGTCAGGCACATACACCTGATTTGAATAGAGATAATCAGCCTAACCTAACTATTTCTTCTGAGCAGGCACATACACCTACCCATACTAACCAATTTTTTCATCATGTTTTTTCCAAAGTGAGTAAGAATGCGTCTAAGAAAAAGACTTGTCCATCACAGTCAAGAAATCAGGAGCCAATCTGTAATAAGGCCTTGCTCGATGCTGGAGTTCTTGATTCACTCAGACAATTATATGTTGCAACTCAAGATTATACTCTCTCATTTCCCAATAGTGGGAACATTAATTCCGGAGGTCTTCATCAGACACTTCCTCATGAAGGCGTACTTCATGACAGTTTGGTTGTTTTCGAAGTATCATCTTCAGATGAGATCCACAATAACTCTCTGCGTGTCCAGAAGATCAAGGAGAAAAAGTTTCATCTCCTGCTGTAACCCACCATGGTGGTCCTTCCAATAATGATGAATTTAGCTGCGAAGTCCTCTCCACAGTAGTAATTCTCATTTCCAGGAAAATTCATCAAAGTAAAATGCAGTGATGAGAAATCCCTCTTATCTTGAGGCACATTCAAATGTGAATCCAGCCATGTCTAATGCTTTACCACTAGTATGTGAAATACTTTATCAATCAGAAGATAACCCGGGGTGTTGGCCATTCTCCAAACCACCCCTAGGTCATTCATCTTCTAGTTTGATAAATTATTTCTCTCCCAATCTTGTTGAATCTGATAAAAAAACAAAGAAGCACCAGCTATGGTCCAATCGGGTAGAAGAATCCTCATCAAATAATAATTAGGATGTGTGGAATATGTGAAAAGAACTGGAGAAAGGAGAAGTACCAGTCATGTTTTGACCTTTGGATGACTCTCAGTATGACATTCCAAAAATGTTTATGGAAGATTCTGTTCACGATATTTGTCTCAACATGTGGAAAACTCATTGTCAATTAAAAAAGAAAATATTATCTTTTGATGAATATGAAATTCTTTTCAAGATAATAGAAGGGTTACAATGCCATATTGATTTAACATCTCTCTCAGTTTCTCGATATCCAAAGGCTGAAAAACAGCAGAGGTCCCTTCAGCGTTAATGCCTTGGCGCCCAAAAAAGTTGTGCCAGTTAATTTCCAATGCCCCATATGATATTCATATCCAGGGATGGGGTGTTCATGGGGCACTACATTTCAATTCACTCTCCTGTTAACAAAACCCACCAAAGGAGGTCTCATGCATTGTTATTTCCCAGAACAAGACACATCTACCTGATTTTGTGCATAATCAAAGGCTTGCTCAGGGACAGGCCTCAACTACTTCTTCTCAAAGTCAGGCATACAGAGTACAAGTTGTCGAATTACTCTTGCATCAGGCAAATGATAATATCGAAAATTCCTCTCATTTAGATCATGCACATCATCAGGTGACAGAAGTGTCAGAAATCATCCAACAGTTTTTTGAGCCCGGTGATTTGAGTGGATGTAGGTTAAAGCATCCAGACAATTTCCGGATTAATGTCTGCAATATCAACAAGGATTTTAAGAAATTATCAGATGTGGCAGCTCAACAACCACCCCAGCTTTCCATACTAGGGACCCTTTTAGCCCAACCCTCATAATCAACAAATAGGATTTGAGGTGTTGAGAAGGAATAGTAGGAACAGCCCCGGTCCACCAGACTGGGGACTTCAAATCCTCAATATCTAGCTCAGAGAAAGTCATTCTTCTCTCATTAGGGAAGAATCCAAAAGAGAGAAGTAGAGACAAATTATCCAGATATTCCCTCCAAATTACGGTTTGTCAAGAAGTTCCTGAGGGATGAACTCGATAGAAGGTAGTGTCTCATCAGGGACATGGAAGAAGACAGTTTCACAGAAATGCTGATAGAAGGGATGCAATGTGTTATGCATCTATAAATGTCAGCAATGTTGTTGTTGCTGATCCTCCAGAAAATGAGGTTCACTCAGAGGGATCAGATGAGGAAGTTCCTGATCAAGAGGTCGTGCACATAGAGAAAAATGAAGATGGTGTGCATACACGAAATCAAAGGCTTACCTAGAATCTAGGTATTCCTTCAAGTAAAGAACTTCCCCCTCTCCGAAAGGCGTCCAAGAAGGGGAACTGAAAAATTCTGGTTATGTCCCACCCTTCCTCTGGATAAGGCCAATAACTCTCACTAGAGCAAAGGTTCACACAATAGAAAGAAGAAATGAAGGAATTAAGGAGGTTGAATGTGTAACTACTTCAAGGTAGTCTTCCTCCTAAGTGTGTTGGAGTGAGTCATCCAAAGGAATTTGTTGTAGCTACTGAGATGGATCAAGAATATCCTCATTTACCAGTACACCCTCACAGGTCTAATCCTATGGGTCATACGCAAAAACAATCGGTGGTGCTACCATCAGTTGCAGTACGAGCCACCACACCTATCCATGCTCCAGTTACTGCACCTACTCAGGTCCAATATCAACCATATGTTTCTCAAAATTTAATAACTATAAATGAATCATTAAGAGATCATTTGGAAAATTTGGAGGGAATGCATGAACAAATTCAACCAGAAAAGAGAGCTTACCCTGAATGGGTTGATGCAATTTCTCCCCCATCAAATTTTTCAAGCACCACATTCCCAATCTTTAATGGGTCGGGATAACTAGAACAACACTTAACACATTTTTTTCTCGCTGTGATCCTATGATGGGAACTCATCAACAACAAGAATTAGTTAAGCTCAGGTGTTTTGTACAGTCATTATAAGGGCCTATTTTTTTTGGTATACAAGCTTTCAATCCCTATCAATTACCGGGTGGGAGGATCTCCATCAACGATTCCATCTTCAATTCATATCAACTTTCCCAAAGACAGGAGTTTCTGATCTTACAAATTGTATTAAAAGGGAGAATGAAAGAGTTTCAGATTTCATTGCTCGTTAGAAGGGATTAACATATTCTCTAAGCTTATCAATCCCTCAAGAAGAGTTTTTTCCAATCTGTGTGGAAAATTTTAGTGATGAATTACGCACACAATTGATCCCTGTGAAATACACAGGAGGGTTTTGAGACCTTACTTCGATCACTCAGTAGATCTAAGACTCTCTTACAAAGAATAAGGATAAAACTCATGTAATTCCATCAGCTCCAGGAATGAGAATGGGTAAAGAAAAGACTACTACATTTACGCTTTAATAAGCTCTTGTACATGATTCTACTTCAAAACCTTTATCTTATCGAAGGGCCCCAACTATTGAGCGTCAACAACAATGGTTGTTTCGTCAAGATGATCAAAGAGATCAAAGAGGGAAACAATTTGAGGAGTTAAAGAGAAAAGTTTATTCTTTCTGAAATGAACATGTTATTGGATACTTCATATTGGCTCTAGAAAATAATTTGGTTCAGTTTCCAAGGTTCAAAAGGCCGAACAAGGAAGGAGATGAAAAACATACCAACTATTACCCATTTCATTAGATGTTTGGGCATCCCATTCAGTAGTGTTTTGTCTTCAAATAACTGTTATAGATGATGGTGGATTTGGGACAAGTCAGACTGAAAGGTTCTTCAGATCAAGTAACATGTGTTACTACTACAAATCCAGAGGAATAAGGTGAGTGGCAAGAAGTCAAAAACAAAAATGCGCAGAAATAAGATGATTGGATGGTCAGAAAAAAGATCAACCGAACTCATGCCATTTTAAGAACGCAATTGAAGAAACCAATTTTGTCTTCTGATATGAATTCCACATCAAAACCCATTCATCAGAAGGAAAATCCGCAAAGAATCTACATAATTCAAAGAAAGAAGAGCAGTCAGAAGAAGATCAGATCATGTCCAAGCATAAGTTGTGTTTGACTCTGGTAGATTTTATGGAATCTACTAAAAAGCCATGGGCACCGCCCCACCAAATAGCACAACCTAAATTGGTTAATCAGGCATAGTCTTCATCAGATGAAAGCTTGATCTTTGGTTCTATTAAAATGATTCACTTAACAGATCCTTATGCTAGTCACAGTTTCAATCTCGATGATCTTGAGTTCTCTGTATCAAATAGAGTAATTAGAGGGAGTTCCAGAAGTCTATGATATAGGGGAAGACGTGGATATCCCAGAAACCACTATTCAAATTCTAACCCATTTAGAACTGTGTATGCAGCAGAAACTCATGGTAGATCCCTTTAGCGGGCTCAACAGGAACTAGATAGTTCTTCCACGCATTGCAGATTCATTCCTGGCACAATTATTTTGGAGGGTCTATTAGAGGTTTCACCTTCTTCCTCTCAACAAGTAAATAGACCTAGTGGGTATAATATTCCAAATCCAATAGTTTTTAAAACTCCTACCCTAATACAAGAAGCATCTACTTCCAATGCATCAACTTCTAAGACACCTGTGAAAACACATGTTCCTATTGGGAAACACAGACCTTTGGATAAAAAGTATGATGTACTGAAACATTTGTCCCAAGTACCGGACATGTTATCTATTCTGGATGCCTTGAATCTATCAAAGGATCTTTGGGAGGCACTAATTTAGGCTTGGTCAAGTCCTTGGGAATTCAAAACTGAAATTGTTGCGGCTGAAGTCTACCATGTAGATAATTATCCTGCAGAATTCCATGCAATGATATCTTTTACATATGAATATAAAGATGATGTTTTTCATGGACATATTAGACCTTTGTACTTATCTAGCATGTTCAATGATATAGACATCCGAAGAGCATCCATTGATAATGGCTCAGGAGTCAACCACTCCCCATTCTTAATATTCGTCGATTAGGCCTCATCAAATATGATTTATCTCCTTCTACTTTGATTTTGCAAGGATATGATAAAAATGAACAAGAACCTCTAGGCGAGATCACACTTAGGACTCAGTATGGAGATCTTGTATCCAATTCTGATTTCATGGTTGTTAATCATGACAAAGCCTTCAATATTCTTCTTGGTAGACCTTTGCTACATCAACATGTAGCCATCCCTTCATCATACCATCAATGTCTCAAATATTGTTATAATTTTCAAATTGGTACATTGTATGGTGGTAAGGCCCCATTCAAAACATGTGATTCTCAATACATTGAGGGGGAATTCTATCACGTGGAGGGAATGAAGAAATCCACAACAAATGAGGTTACCAAAGTTAATGATCTCTATGGTTTGGAAAAGATTCTCGTAAACCCATTCATACATGTGAGTACATATTATGTGTTTCCTATCAGTAAAATTGATAGGATAGACCCAAATTCAAATACTCTTATGGAAAATTCCAAAATGCCAATTATGGAAACCAAGCCAGATAGAATGGGAGAAATCGGAAATTCATCAAGCAACGATGAAAGCTCAAATAGAGATGTCTTCATTTCATCCGTTGAAATCCAAAAACTCTATACTTCACCAACCAAGCCAGATGATGTTATATCAATGTCAGAGATGAACGATGATGTCGATTCTCAATCCATCATCTCCTCTTAATTACCCAAGGAAGACCCTTCATCATCAATAGGGTCAAAAAGGGAAGCTTCTTCTTCATGATGTTAGAATTTTAAATTCTCTTCTTATCATGGAAACTCTACTTCATCATCTATTAGGGAAGTAGAAACAGAAGAGATAACATGTGTTGAAGAAGAAGAGGAATATCTCAAGGATGCTCCTCCAGCTTTTAAAGATGGTATCTCTAGCACTGTGGATGAACTCAGATAAATAAATCTGGGTACAAAAGAAGATTCACTCCCCACATTAATTATTGCATCCATGAATCTTGAAGATAAAGAAATTTATATATCATTTTGAATGAAATATCGAGATATATTTTCTTGTAATTTTAAAGAAATTTCAGGGCTTGATCCGGATGTTGCTACTCATCATTCGAGTTTTCTAGAAGAACATTGAGGATTGAAGTAAGCTACAAGAAGAACACACCCAACATATGCTTCCAAAACTGAAGCTGAGGTGGATAAGCATATCAAATCTAAATTCGTCAGAGAATTTCAATATCCCAAATGGTTTCATAATATTGTCCCTATGAAAAAGAAGAATATAAAAATTAGTGTCTGAATTTATTTTAGATGTAGAGACCCGTATCCTGACGTACATGGACATTACATTACATTTGCGGAATACTTAGTACATAACAAAAACACACACTAAAGGATCGTAATAGTTTAGTGTCTTTGGAAACTCGGAACATAATCTTCTAATCCTGGTGAAAGATCTTCAATATCTCCCGTAAAGATCTTCCATTTTTTTACCTAAAACCTTTCTTTATATCCTGGGGAAAAGAAAACATAAAAGGGTGAGCTCAAATGCTCAGTAAGGGTATACAAAAGAAATAAAAATCATATCATATCTTTTTGAAAATCACAACCTGCAAAAGAGATCATAATATCATAACATGGAACAAATCATAGAAGTGAAAATGAGATCACCATAATCATAACATGAAACTTGAAACTTTGTGGCATGCACACATAATCATGGAAAATCATTTCTTGTTAGTCATGACTCATTGCCAAGACTATCTTAGTGGACAAAGTCCCTTTCTGAACCGAGTTCACTCCTCGTTTCAGTCCTGTATCACTGAACCGAAATAACCTTCCGTTCCAGCCATGTCTATCTCATGAGATATAAAGTCTTTACCCAATGCATTGGAGGGAGATATAGGTCCCACCCATCTCATAATGAATCCTTTCTTATGTGTGCCACATAATCATAAACCATACATCATAGCGTAACCCATGTAATAAAAATGGAATTCTTAAACAACATGACATCATAAAACAATTCATATAAGATAAAGGAATTCATAAAAATATTTCCATCACAACATAATCAAATCCATGTAATAATAGGGATAAAAACAGAACCCTTTATTATCTTAGATGGAAAATAATTTTGATAAAACACTTGAACTCCATTCTTGAGGAAAATATCCTTTCTTCTTCAAAAACATTTTTCCTTTCATAACATGTCATACAACTTTAAAATAAAAGAAGTTGATTAAAAATAAACTTTAAAACTTGTAAAGGAATCTTCTTTGAAGTAATGTTTTAAAAATCCATTCATGCCGTATAAGTTAAAAAAAACATTCTTCGTACTTTTGTCGGAAAAGTCAAAAAGTACCTCGTACGGAAAAACGACAAAAGTTTCCTTTCATATTCTTTACTAAAAACTCACCTAAGGGTAAAAATGGATTTAAACAATTGTAGTTGGATGGAAATAATATTACATATTGATGAAACATGGATGTGGATGATAAAATACACCCCAGTAAATACTTACGAATAAACAATCTCGGATAAAAATGAGATTGTGATATTTCCCTTACCTTAGGTCCGATTAGCTTTGTACGTGTCCGAAGCTCCTGTATAATGGTTTAAATAATGTTATTGACTTATTCCAGAATCATACATATTGATATGATATCATATATGGTCATATTATTAGCTTCTTGTTAGTAATATTTCATTGTTACTTGTTACTCGGGTCTTTATAACTTTTTGTTCTTATGCGTGTTTTGTCGAATAAATTCTTATTCTTATCTTTAGGTTATATATAATTCATTTCCAGAATGGTATTAGTGTATTATATACCATATTCATTCATTCAATTCATTTATATAATCATTATGAAATGAAGATCATGTAGAACGAGTCGCATCACATCGTGGAGACGGTATTCCGTACGTACGCACGAGTGATGATATCGTTCCTATGATCGTGGAATTGTATTGGAGTATATATATATTATTTCAGTATCAATATTACTTCATAATAATCATATGTAGTTACTCATTACACCATTATACCCATCCTTGTAAGGTGATGGTGGAAAATAGATTACACCACGGCGTGGAGACGGTATTCCGTACGTACGCACGCGCGGTGATTTCATTTTTCGGTAGGATGGATAGAAGGTGAATTAGGGTTGTTTCATATTTATAATAACATATCAGTATGTAAGTAATACTGATGTTATTACTTTATCCTGAAACAACTAAAGAAGAAGAAGTTGAAGAAGAAAGAAATTGAAAAGATCGGTAATGGATATTACCTCTTCTTTGGAACGCCTCTTTGAATCCTCCACTTAAGGAACTAAGATTGGTCTTTGGAGAAGACCAGAACCTCTAGTATTATTCTAGGAAAGTGGAGAGGAGAAAATGGCAGGGGTTGGCCGAGCTTGAGTGCTCAAAATTGGTGTGAGGAGGAGGGGGAGGAGGTGCCCTTTTATAAGGGAGGAGAGGGGCACCTTAGGAATTCTTAAAAATATTAATTTATAATAAATCTAACCCCACTTAAAAACCTCCAAAAATGACTCATATTCGAAGATTAGATGAGATAGGGTTGTAATCTCATCAACCAATCAAATTTAGACATGTTTGGATATTATTTTAAACCTTATCAATTATATTTAACTCTAAGTTAAATAATTTAACTTTTACCGTGTCTTTTTGTTTTCTTTCACTATATGGTTAATAAACTTACTATAACATGCCAAACGGACCAAAAATTATTTATTATTAATATATATATCCTTATCTAAGTCATTTGGCCGAACCTTAGATTTTTAGGAATAAAATAAAAATTAATAATATAATATTTGATTTAAAAACTATTTTGTGTCAATTTTGACACTATTTGATATATGATTTTTGTGAAAGTCATAACAGAATTATATGTTCGAACCAAGTTGATTAAATCAACATTAATATATCATAGTAACCTAGAAAATTAGTGTAATTCATAAAAAATCTCAAATTACATTTATTTTGGTGTTTATAACATCAATTATGTCAATATTTCATTAATAAGATAATTACTGCATCATCGTTGTGTCATAAATAAATTAAATTATTTAATGTCTAAAAATTACAAATAAAATACCATCATGTATTAAATCTTTTTAGCTTTCTAATGAATATTTACAATCGAATTTATCTTATGTATAACCCCATATTAAAAATGATTTACTTATTAAACTTTGATTTTAACTATTTTAACCCTTCTTTAAATAAATTCATAATAAATGTCCTAATCTAATCCAAGTGGGCCTAAATGGTCATATTTTATTCCTAAGTTTGTTTTTGGTCGAATTACACTTTTCCAATAGAATTAGGACATGTGTTAGGGTAATAGTAATATCATATTTACCCTTAGTTACCCTATTTACTATTAACCGCGGTAAAAAAAAGTAAAAAGTTACTATTCACCAAAAATTATTTTCATCTCATTGAACCACATTTTAGTCCTTGATATTAACCGTGTCTCTCGGATTTTCGAAATTCCATTCACAGAAGTGGTAAAATTATGTTTTATGCAAAATTCAGTTTTTAACCTACCACTTAGTGGTTTCACTATTCATCAAAAATTGAAAGTTTTCAGAAAAATGCCAAAATTTCATCCTAAGCTATATTTCATATTCCGAATTCAAAAATGAAGTCTATTTTACCAAATTCATAACATATAAGTTGAATTAATTAATTTTATAATTAAATCCCGCTATTAAAACAAATAGCGTGTTTTTACGAAACAATATCTATCAAAAGATTGACACTTGTTTATGTCAGGTTTAAATGTGAAATTACGTCCAATGACCAACATTGTATTAAATTGTAAAAATATATTCTAAATATACTTTAAAACCACTCAAATTAATAATTTATCACTATTAATTATTTCGATTAAAAAAATTGTTTTTAATTATAATTTAGTAATTTACACTATTCATCAGAATATGAAAGTTATCCGAAATGTACCAAGATTTCACCTTAGGCTAAATTCGATACTCCGAATCCAAAAATGAAATCCATTTTGAAAAATAAAATTTACAAAATTCCAAAAAGTGGTTATTACTATTCATAACGGCTAGTTTTAATAGCATATCGCTGTTTAGTGAAACTCGTTATTGCGTACTACACACACTATCGAGGAAGGTTGCGATTGCGTGTAATGCAAGGCAAGTCAAGGATGTGTGTTGTGCAAGATCCTTTTGGTGTAGCGTACAACACAAGACATTAATAAAATTAAAAAGAATATTTTTCATAAAATCTTGGGCTGTTACATTCTACCCCCCTTAAAATGAATTTCGCCCTCGAAATTCGTCGGGGTTATAAATGGTTTTCTATTCGAAAGTTTCCCACATCGTAAAAAGGAATACCAAAACTTGGCTTTAAAAACTAAAGTATGAAATGTAACGATTACCCAAATAAACTAATTGTTGGGTTTCCACATAGGTAAAAATATGGATATGGAAGAAAAATCTAACCATCATGTTCTGATGGAGAGTGGTAGAGAACATGGCTATGGAAAATCCAAAAATCACAAATCCATAAATTTGTGATGATATAAGGTACCATCTGATTCCTCAGGTATAAGATCACTAGGACAACATTTTTGGTTTTCAAGATCATTTCCCTAAAGTTGAAAATTTGAATTAGAATAAATACTTACTTTATTTTGGTACAATCTCACTGTTGTTCGTGCCTTGAACAATTTCCACTTCATCTCTTAAATAAATGAAGTTGAATTTTTTATTCGTGAAGTGTTAGCAGATAATGTGATAGAATGACGGGTCATTCCATCTGTCTCAAACAAAAGGTTAGCAAAAATTATATGCATAAATCGATCTATAGTGAGATTAATCATATATGGTTCCTAAAATGGACTTATACTTCATATATCATACTGCTTAATATAATAAAACTAGTTTCTACTAAATAGGGACTTCCTGTAGGTCAGTGGTAGGCGATAAAGGCCAGTCGCACTTCGGTTGTGGGTTCGATTCCTACAGCCTTGTCCGAAGCGATGGGCTGTCGCCCGTCCTGCAGGTTGTTCTTTTTCTAAAACTATATTACTATAACATCCCATCAATAATATCGAGAAAACTTCGATCCTTAAACAATACTCACTTATTTCCAACATAATCCATTTCAATCTTTAGGCTTATCCATAATACTGCAGTCCACTCTCATAATATAGTGACAACGATTACCAGAGATTTAATACTGTCATTGATCCCACATATCATAAGATATGTTTTGTTGGTCACATTCTAAACATTCAAAGTCCTTAATCATGTATTCTCTTGAATACCTTAGTGAAAACATGAATGCAGTTAAAAGTTAACACTTTCCACATACCAAAATCCTCAAAATTCTATATACTCAATCCTTGATATCACTTAGTCCTTATATCAATCATGAGCTCATGAATATTGTTAAACATTTAATTTTCTTATTTTCCCTTCATTATGCGCATATCATCTTATTTCCAAAAATATCTCAATCACTTTGAATACCACATTAGACCAATACATAAATATTCCAATACTCCATGATACAACATTATTTTGGAATCCCATTACATAAACACTTAATCATTCCACCACATCGTTATCATATTCAACATTGCCAATAGTGATCGCATGTGATTTCCCTTTGTCCTTTGCCTTCAGTGGTTGCTCATGTTGATCATAACTAACCCTTGGATTAGGGCAATTATTAGCATAATGCCCCATTTCCTTGCACTTGAAGCATTGAAGTGTTGGCGGTGCGTTCTCTGCAGTGTTTGCTTTATTCACATCATTAGAAACCCTTTTTCCATTACTTCGACACTCAGCTGCTCGATGACCTTCTTTTCCACACTTAAAACATTTTCTAGTTCCTTTAAGACAATCTCCACCATGCTTCTTTCCACACTTTGTGCATAAGGAAACATTCATCTTCTTTTCACCATTATTATGAGATTTCTCCTTGAACTCCATCTTTCGTTTCTTGTCAAAACCATGAGATGGATATGTAACACCAACTTCCATTTCTACCTTGATAGCACAACGCACAATTTCTTCATAGCTACTGAAGTCTCTTATAGCTAATGCCCTTCGAAGACTTGGTTTTAAGCCACTGAAAAATCGATCAACTTTACTTTCAGGTTGGATGATAATGCCAGATGCATACCTTGCAAGTCTTGTAAAATTCGCTTCATATATACCAACAGATTCATCATCCTTCTGCTTCAGCTCAATAAACTCCTTTTCCATCTTTGTTCGAAGAATACGAGGGAAGTACTTACTGAAAAACAAGTTCTTGAACTCGTCCCATTCCATGGACTCAATTTCATCCCTTGGCCTCGTATTCTTGATAAGATTCCACCATTGATCAGCTTCACCTTCCAAACGATATACTGCTAAGATGACTTTATCATGTTCAGAACATTGAAGAACTGAAAATATCTTTTCAGTGGTACTGATCCATTGTTCAGCAACAAGTGGATCGGAATTCCCACTGAAAGAAGGTGGACGTTGCCTCATGAAGGACTCAATAGAATATTGTTCCCTTCTCTGCTCATTTGGAAGTCCAGAATGATTCATAGCTTGTGTAAGTATAGCAATAAGATTTTGCACTCCATCTCCCATAACATTTGTTTGTTCAGGAGGGAAATCATTGCATTGTCCATTGCATTGATCAACACGGTTCCTTCGGGTTCCAGCCATCGTCTAAAACCCAAAAAGAATAGTGTGAGAGGCAAAAATCATGCTAGGGAAAACAACATAATAAAGGGGGAGTACCTTCAATATCCAACATCTTAGGTTTAATTCTATGATCATTAGCGTAATTCTATTACTACAACCTATACATATACTTATCCCTATGGACATCCCTAGACATACCTTAGAAATATCTCTAGGGATCTCACTAACGTTTTCGCATCCTAGTTTCCAAAGGTTGACTAAACCTTTCCTCTGATACCAACTGTAACGGTCTGGAATTACTTCCAGTGGACTATAATTGATACCTATCAGGGCACTCCATGGGCGGCTACACCCCCTGGGCGGGACACACCACCATCCCCAGTGGCAGCCATTTCCTCATGAAGCCCTTGGGCGGAGAGCCATGCTTCTTCCAACGCTCACATGTGAGAGTTCCCAAGGATCAGATACATTCCTACCTCCTTTGCCTCTGATACCAACTGTAGAGACCCGTATCCTGACGTACATGGACATTACATTACATTTGCGGAATACTTAGTACATAACAAAAACACACACTAAAGGATCGTAATAGTTTAGTGTCTTTGGAAACTCGGAACATAATCTTCTAATCCTGGTGAAAGATCTTCAATATCTCCCGTAAAGATCTTCCATTTTTTTTACCTAAAACCTTTCTTTATATCCTGGGGAAAAGAAAACATAAAAGGGTGAGCTCAAATGCTCAGTAAGGGTATACAAAAGAAATAAAAATCATATCATATCTTTTTGAAAATCACAACCTGCAAAAGAGATCATAATATCTTAACATGGAACAAATCATAGAAGTGAAAATGAGATCACCATAATCATAACATGAAACTTGAAACTTTGTGGCATGCACACATAATCATGGAAAATCATTTCTTGTTAGTCATGACTCATTGCCAAGACTATCTTAGTGGACAAAGTCCCTTTCTGAACCGAGTTCACTCCTCGTTTCAGTCCTGTATCACTGAACCGAAATAACCTTCCGTTCCAGCCATGTCTATCTCATGAGATATAAAGTCTTTACCCAATGCATTGGAGGGAGATATAGGTCCCACCCATCTCATAATGAATCCTTTCTTATGTGTGCCACATAATCATAAACCATACATCATAGCGTAACCCATGTAATAAAAATGGAATTCTTAAACAACATGACATCATAAAACAATTCATATAAGATAAAGGAATTCATAAAAATATTTCCATCACAACATAATCAAATCCATGTAATAATAGGGATAAAAACAGAACCCTTTATTATCTTAGATGGAAAATAATTTTGATAAAACACTTGAACTCCATTCTTGAGGAAAATATCCTTTCTTATTCAAAAACATTTTTCCTTTCATAACATGTCATACAACTTTAAAATAAAAGAAGTTGATTAAAAATAAACTTGAAAACTTGTAAAGGAATCTTCTTTGAAGTAATGTTTTAAAAATCCATTCATGCCGTATAAGTTAAAAAAAACATTCTTCGTACTTTTGTCGGAAAAGTCAAAAAGTACCTCGTACGGAAAAACGACAAAAGATTCCTTTCATATTCTTTACTAAAAACTCACCTAAGGGTAAAAATGGATTTAAACAATTGTAGTTGGATGTAAATAATATTACATATTGATGAAACATGGATGTGGATGATAAAATACACCCCAGTAAATACTTACGAATAAACAATCTCAGATAAAAATGAGATTGTGATATTTCCCTTACCTTAGGTCCGATTAGCTTTGTACGTGTCCGAAGCTCCTGTATAATGGTTTAAATAATGTTATTGACTTATTCCAGAATCATACATATTGATATGATTTCATATATGGTCATATTATTAGCTTCTTGTTAGTAATATTTCATTGTTACTTGTTACTCGGGTCTTTATAACTTTTTGTTCTTATGCGTGTTTTGTCGAATAAATTCTTATTCTTATCTTTAGGTTATATATAATTAATTTCCAGAATGGTATTAGTGTATTATATACCATATTCATTCATTCAATTCATTTATATAATCATTATGAAATGAAGATCATGTAGAACGAGTCGCATCACATCGTGGAGACGGTATTCCGTACGTACGCACGAGTGATGATATCGTTCCTATGATCGTGGAATTGTATTGGAGTATATATATATTATTTCAGTATCAATATTACTTCATAATAATCATATTTAGTTACTCATTACACCATTATACCCATCCTTGTAAGGTGATGGTGGAAAATAGATTACACCACGGCGTGGAGACGGTATTCCGTACGTACGCACGCGCGGTGATTTCATTTTTCCGTAGGATGGATAGAAGGTGAATTAGGGTTGTTTCATATTTATAATAACATATCAGTATGTAAGTAATACTGATGTTATTACTTTATCATGAAACAACTAAAGAAGAAGAAGTTGAAGAAGAAAGAAATTGAAAAGATCGGTAATGGATATTACCTCTTCTTTGGAACGCCTCTTTGAATCCTCCACTTAAGGAACTAAGATTGGTCTTTGGAGAAGACCAGAACCTCTAGGATTATTCTAGGAAAGTGGAGAGGAGAAAATTGCAGGGGTTTGCCGAGCTTGAGTGCTCAAAATTGGTGTGAGGAGGAGGGGGAGGAGGTGCCCTTTTATAAGGGAGGAGAGGGGCACCTTAGGAATTCTTAAAAATATTAATTTATAATAAATCTAACCCCACTTAAAAACCTCCAAAAATGACTCATATTCGAAGATTAGATGAGATAGGGTTGTAATCTCATCAACCAATCAAATTTAGACATGTTTGGATATTATTTTAAACCTTATCAATTATATTTAACTCTAAGTTAAATAATTTAACTTTTACCGTGTCTTTTTGTTTTCTTTCACTATATGGTTAATAAACTTACTATAACATGCCAAACGAACCAAAAATTATTTATTATTAATATATATATCCTTATCTAAGTCATTTGGCCGAACCTTAGATTTTTAGGAATAAAATAACAATTAATAATATAATATTTGATTTAAAAACTATTTTGTGTCAATTTTGACACTATTTGATATATGATTTTTGTGAAAGTCATAACAGAATTATATGTTCGAACCAAGTTGATTAAATCAACATTAATATATCATAGTAACCTAGAAAATTAGTGTAATTCATAAAAAATCTCAAATTACATTTATTTTGGTGTTTATAACATCAATTATGTCAATATTTCATTAATAAGATAATTACTGCATCATCGTTGTGTCATAAATAAATTAAATTATTTGATGTCTAAAAATTACAAATAAAATACCATCATGTAGTAAATCTTTTTAGCTTTCTAATGAATATTTACAATCGAATTTATCTTATGTATAACCCCATATTAAGAATGATTTACTTATTAAACTTTGATTTTAACTATTTTAACCCTTCTTTAAATAAATTCATAATAAATGTCCTAATCTAATCCAAGTGGGCCTAAATGGTCATATTTTATTCCTAAGTTTGTTTTTGGTCGAATTACACTTGTCCAATAGAATTAGGACATGTGTTAGGGTAATAGTAATATCATATTTACCCTTAGTTACCCTATTTACTATTAACCGCGGTAAAAAAAAGTAAAAAGTTACTATTCACCAAAAATTATTTTCATCTCATTGAACCACATTTTAGTCCTTGATATTAACCGTGTCTCTCGGATTTTCGAAATTCCATTCACAGAAGTGGTAAAATTATGTTTTATGCAAAATTCAGTTTTTAACCTACCACTTAGTGGTTTCACTATTCATCAAAAATTGAAAGTTTTCAGAAAAATGCCAAAATTTCATCCTAAGCTATATTTCATATTCCGAATTCAAAAATGAAGTCTATTTTACCAAATTCATAACATATAAGTTGAATTAATTAATTTTATAATTAAATCCCGCTATTAAAACAAATAGCGTGTTTTTACGAAACAATATCTATCAAAAGATTGACACTTGTTTATGTCAGGTTTAAATGTGAAATTACGTCCAATGACCAACATTGTATTAAATTGTAAAAATATATTCTAAATATACTTTAAAACCACTCAAATTAATAATTTATCACTATTAATTATTTCGATTAAAAAAATTGTTTTTAATTATAATTTAGTAATTTTCACTATTCATCAGAATATGAAAGTTATCCGAAATGTACCAAAATTTCACCTTAGGCTAAATTCGATACTCCGAATCCAAAAATGAAATCCATTTTGAAAAATAAAATTTACAAAATTTCAAAAAGTGGTTATTACTATTCATAACGGCTAGTTTTAATAGCATATCGCTGTTTAGTGAAACTCGTTATTGCGTACTACACACACTATCGAGGAAGGTTGCGATTGCGTGTAATGCAAGGCAAGTCAAGGATGCGTGTTGTGCAAGATCCTTTTGGTGTAGCGTACAACACAAGACATTAATAAAATTAAAAAGAATATTTTTCATAAAATCTTGGGCTGTTACATTAGAGATCTTAATTGGAATTGTCCTAAGGATGATTTTATAGTTCCAACCACAGAACTCTTAATTGATGCAATAGCTGGCTATAAATCAATTTCAATTAAGGATGGATATTCTGGGTATAATAAAATATGAATGGCTCTAAAAGATGAATAATCTACAGCTTTCAGAGCCCCTCAGGGTGTCTTTTTCTATTGGGTCATTCCCTTTTGCCTAAAGAATGCAGACGCAACATATCAGTGTGCCATGCACCATATCTTCAAACCCTTTTCGGGAAATTTTTTTAATGTTATCTGGACACTTTTGTGGTTAAATCCAAACAACATTCTAATTACTTGGCGGATTTGGAAGTCGAACTCCAAAATCTTCGACAACACAATTTGAATATGAATTCCTTGAAATGTGCTTTTGGGGTAACCTCAGGAAAATTTATCAGCTTTGTTGTACACCATCATGGTATCTAAGTCGATCCTAAGAAGACAATGTCAATCCTTGGTATGTCACCTCCTTGAAATTTGATATAATTGAGAGGACATCAAGGACACTTGGCGTATATTCAGCGTTTCATCGCCAATCTGATAGGAAATAGTTTACCCTTCACCAAATTGATGAAGAAGGTAGTCATTTACAAGTGGAATGAAGAATGTCAAGAATAATTCAATATTATCAAGAAATATCTCTTGAGTTCATCGGTATTAGTGAAAACTGTTGAAGTAAGACCACTTATTCTTTGCATGACAACTTTAGAGTGGTCATTGGGTACCTTCCATTCCCAAAAGAATGATGCTGGGAATGAAAATAGCCTTTACTATCTCAGTAGAACAATGCTTGAAGCAAAAACCCGATATTCAAGTATTGAAAAGTGATGCCTAGTGTTAATCTTCGCAGTTCAGAATTTGAGACACTACCTGCGACATCCTGAGGTCCAATTGGTATCTCGCAATAACCTGCTCAAATTCATCCTTAGCTGTCCAATGTTTACAGGACGTCTGGAAAGGTGGGAAGTTATTTTGCAGCAATTTGATATCCATTATGTGTCTCAAAAGGCAATAAAGATCCAAGATTTGGATGATTTCTTTGTTGAACATCCTTCAGTAGAAGATACATATTTAGATACTGAACTTCCTGATGAATAAGTCTTCTCTATTCAAGATAATCTTCAAACAATGTAAATGTACTTTGATGGTGCTTCTAGAAGTACAAGGAAGAAAATGGAAGATAATAAATTCAACAAAGTTGGGTTAGGAAGTGTACTATTTCCCTAGAAAAGGCAGTGCTACCATATTCCTTCTTATTGTGAGAATGAGGTATAAATAATGAAGTAGAATATCAAGCTCTAATTACAGGATTGTATTTGGCGCTTCAGGCATAAGTGAATCACTTAAAAGTGAAAGGTGATTCAAACCTGGTAATAAAATAAGTCAATGGAGATTATGCCATCAGAAATGAAGAGTTAATATCTTTGTATGATTACATTAGAGAGTTTATGGCGAAATTTCCTTCAAAACCGACATTTTCTTATGTCCCGCGATCACAAAATGCTCAGGCTAATGCATTGGATAATATAGCCACAGCTCTGGAAGATCCAAATCAGGATGATACAATCATCAGTATTTCCCACCATTGTACAATTTCACCTTATTTTCAAACCATAAGAGAAGAAATCAATGAAATTAGTCCCTTTTCTGAACCATATGGTCATACTACAGAATGGATGACACCCATCAGGGAATACCTTCAAAATGGAACACTCCCACCTAATAGAGCTGGGAAAGAACAAGTTAGGCGATGTGTGGTCAATTTTACTCTTTATGATATCCTAGATCACCTTGAAAAAATTCTATACAAAAGAGGTTTTGATGGAATTATCTTCAGATGCGTTGATGGGGAAGAGACAATGGATTTCATGAAAGATGCTCATACCGGAGTCGGTGGTTCCCATCAGTCCGGAAATAGAATATCTGATCAAATTTGAAGACTTGTATATTTTTGGCCTTTAATGATAAAAGATTGTGTTGATTTCACTAAGAAGTTTTGTACTTTCCAAGTACATTCCAACTTCATTAATAAACCCCCGGAGTTTCTTTATATAGCTAAATACTCATGGCCATTTTCCACATGGGGAATGGATATTGTAGGACTTTATCCTTCAGCTACATCCAAGCTGTTTAAGTATATTCTTACTACTACTGACTTCATTTCCAAATGGGAAGAGGCAATACCTCTCAAAGAAGTTAGTTCTAAAATCATTGTTAGCTTCATCAAGTCTAACATAATAACCAGATTTGGTGTCCCTCATACAATATTGACGGACAATGGCACCAACTTATATTCATCCGATGTAAGGAAGTTGTATCAAGAACACAACATCAAATCCAACCATTCATCTTGGTAGCATGCAGTGGCCAATGGCCAAATAGAAGCCTTCAATAAGAATGTTTCAAACATACTTCAAATTATAGTGGATAAATATAAGAAGTCATGGAATGATAAACTTTTTCATGCTTTATGGGATTATCGGACCACCACCCGCACTGCAACGCAGTCAACTCTATATTCATTAGTGTATGGAATAGAAGCAGCCTTTCCCATTGAGGTTAAATTACCCTCGATCAAAGTGGCCATTGGTGACCAGTCGTCTACAGATGAACAATCTCAAAAGCAGTTGGATGAATTGGAATGATTAGATTAAAAAATATTTTGGACCATGCACCACTTAGAAGTCTATTTCCTCGAGCTTTCAACAAAAACGGTCTTCATTGTTCATTCATTAAAGGATAATTGGTATTGGTTCTCAGAACTCCATTGATACTTGGAATGAAACCTCCAAAGCCTGATCCAATGTGGGAAGGACCATAATCAATACATAAGGTCTAATCTAATAGAGCCTATTCTTTAATCTCAATGGATGGAGAACTCATCACGACTCCATCCAATTCTAGATTTCTGAAGAAATATTTTGTGTAACATAAATACTTTTATGTCCAACATGGCGTTAAACTATGTTGTCCCTCTTACATACAACATGATGTTAAACTATGCTGACGTCCAACATAACGTTAAACTATGTCGTCATAGATATATGATGTTAAACTGTGCACCTCTGCATCCCACAAGACATTAAGCTGTGAAAAAGTCTCTAATACGTCCAACATGATGTTAAAATGTGTCCCCATTTTCCTCACTGCATGATATTAAACTGCATAGCCATACGTCCTAGCTACATGACGCTAAACTGTACAACACTCTTTCATCCAACATGACGTCAAACTGTATTGTCCCAGCTACATGACGATAAACTATGCAACACTCATCCTTAATATATGACGTTAAACTATACAGCCCCTCTTTTGTCCTTACTGCATGACATTAAACTGCATAGTCCCCCACCAAGTCCTTACTGCATGACATTAAACCGCACAGTCCCTTCTTTGTCCAACATGAGGTTAAACTGTGCATCGTTAAGTTTGTTGCTACCTCTTGATTCTCACACTGAGTATGACTCACGTGCGCTTAGAGTAAACTTCAACATAACACCCTCTCTGAGCTGCTAACCATTTGTAAGTCCCAACACCATTTTTTGGTCGTTATCCTCAAGAACAACTTTATCACCAATTCATTATTTAATCGAACTACGCAGACTTTGATCCTTGCCTTCTAGGCTGAGTACATAGGCAACCTCCTAAGCTTCAAGCCCAAAACCAATATCTTCACATCGGTTCACCTCCATCTCATACGATGTTGATTCGTGACGCCGCCCCCAAAACCAATATTTTTTACATTGGTTCACCATCGTCCTTGTTATGTGATGTTAAACTATTCGCAATTTTTCCATGTATGACAATAAACTACAACATTCTTTAACACCCTCACATGAGAGGGAATCATTATTTACATTTATCACCAATCATGTTATATTCCAAATACTACATCTATACATGGAAATGTTAGAACCTATAATCATCGGTCAAACCATCATTACACTAAATCCCCCTTTCACCATTAACTTGTATGAACCAAACCTATACAATGGGTTTTTCTAGAACTATGTGTGGATTGATTCCCTTCTTTATAAGATACGTAGGAATGTCTTTGCATCCCTCGAATCCAGCCCCATGTCTTTGGGCCTAACCCCAAATTCCACTTCCAGTCCCTTGGCTAAAAAGTCCCCTTGGGAAAACAAGAATGTGGTATGAAAAGCCTGGTCTTCATTCACATCAGGTTTATATGTGTATTCCTCATTATGGTCTGAGCTCTATGACCCTAAACTAAGATCTCCTACACTTTCGTCCCACATGTAATTAAATTATTTTTCAAGAACTATGTATGGATTGATTCACATCCTTATAGGATACGTAGTGATGTCCAACACCTCAATTAAAGACCCAGTCACAATATGATTATGGTTATCATTGGTCTGTGTATCTCCTACATGCATTAGACTATTCCCATTTTGATGTATCATAATCCTAACCATAAATAATTCCAGATCTTCATAACACTTTTCTTGACTTCTGGTCACAAAATGTCTGATACCCGAGAGTTATTTTTCCTAACTATGCAACATGTGCCCTTATGTGTCCTTGCATAAATAGTCTACATAATAGACATGTCATCCAAAAGATACTATTATTTTAGTATACAGCTAATGCTCTTAAGTGTCCTTGCATAATTGAACTCCCTAACGGGTTTGTCAAATAGTGGTAACTTCATTCTTGGGAGGAAAACATCTTTTATCCTTATTTGTCTTAACGAAAATATATAGGGATCCACAAAATATAGACATCCTTAACATATTTGTCCCATACTCTTTTTCATGATCTGAATGTATTCAATTCTATGGTTTATATTTTCCTTCCCTGTATTTGGGTCAGACCTTCACAGGAGTGACATTCATCCAAATCATTGATAATCGTAATTGGAAATATCCTCTCTATATTCAAGTACCTCTATCCAAACAGTAGAATCTGTGCTTTGGAAATTTTGAATCTCTATAAACTTTCACTGCCTTTTTACCAATAAAAAAGTAAAATTTCTGAGAGTTCTTTAACCTGACTATGCAGCACATGCCCTTAGGCGGCCTTGCATAAGTAGTCTACATAACGGACCTCTCAGCCAAAAGATGCTATTATTTGACTATGTAGACAATGCCCTTAAGTGGAACTGCATAATTCAACCCCCGAATGGGTTTGTTAAATAGTGGTAACTTCATTCATGGGAAATACTTCTTCTAATGCCTTTTAAAAGTTTTTCATATCATTGCTCAGATTCAAAATTTCTTAAGTCATAGTTTACATTTTTTCACCATATTTGAATATGGAAATATGTTTTCAGATAAATTATCAAGTAATTGAGTCAATTTTAATCCCTTCGGTCAAAGCTATTTCGACCTTTAACATTAGCCTCTTTTTTATGTCTGACGTGCATGACTTTAAACTGCCCACAAAAGACAAGGAAAATCTGAACAAAAGTCATGTCTCAGCTCACTAAACCTACATTTTGTATGATTTAGGTAATATTGAGAAATAAAAAGATTCAAAGTTTGTAGGGTTATTTTTATAATCCTAGCAAAAATAAAACTATGCTTACTAGGCCCATTGGCCTGTGTAAAATTTTTTAAGCAGGTAGCAAAAGAATGCAGACACAAATGATTGAAGATCAAAGTGTCTTCCATTAATGCACAAGAATTAGAAGGACATCCACATACAAGAGTCTCTTATCTTTTTCCAGAATTACAAGAGGCTTTCAACATAACTCTTCATTTTATTTACGGAATCTCGAGCTTCATCAGCAGCCACTTGAAGCTCATGCACTCGACCAACTTCACTCTTTTCAGCTTTATGGTGTGCTTTCTTGGCATCTTCAATGGCCTTCATTAAATTTGTTTGATCTACCTCCAGTGAATTGTTAAGCTGATCAAGTTCCCCAGTAACAACATCTAACTGTCTCTGGAGGTGCATTTACTGGACAACTTTCTCCTTGATCTTATGCTTCAGCTCCTTCAACATGGCAGCATGATCATCCTCAGCTCGGGAAACAGTAGGCTCAAATCCACTGATATTGGCCAATAGCCTCACTCTGGTCAGGTCTTGACGGTACCTCTTCTTTTAATCCCTCCTTAAAATGACTTGTTTCACCAAGGAATGGATCTCTTGTTATCCAAAACCGCCAAGTCCCAACATGACGAAAAGGGATGACAATCACGGTATCTTCAAAGACAACTCTTCAAGAGGAACTTCATATATGATCTTCCATATGTTCTGTCATTCCTTGCAACGTGAAAATTGGAGTGCCTTTTGTACTTCTGGATCTGACTCAACATCACTATCATAGGGGGGGATATAATCCGGGATTAATGCACTTAGAGAAGTGCCCCATTCTTCTCCTTCCCCCTAACCCTTGTTATTTCGCTTTCTATTCTCATTGGGGTGGAGGATGAGGCTTCACCTCCAGATCTAACCACTAAAATTTATGCCCCTCTATAGTCAATTGAACGTTTTGGTTAGTTTCAAAGGATAAAAAAAGTTTATTAAGTTGTCTTGAAAATTAAGTTCAGCCAAAGATATTATTATCTCTTACCCAATGGCAGATCATCCACATGAGAAGGCTCCTCCCCATCTTCCCTATCTTCAATAGGATTTTTAGGATGAGTTTCAGGAAGCTCTACTGGGTTAAGCTCCACTTGAGATAGGGTCTCTACAAACGTAGGGTTGTTTATACCCCCTTCAGGCATTGGTAGTTCAGCAGCTTGCTCAGATGGAACTGCACATTTTAACCAATCATGGTCAGAGATGTAATAAGAATTTATTTTAACAGGACGAAGGATAACACTCACGTCCAAATTCTTCTAAATTACACGGTAATATAACATGATTTAAAATGTCTTCAATAGATGCACCAAGTTTCATCAATTCATCCAAAGATATCCCAAATTCTTGGTTAGTCTCACCAGTGGGAGAATTTGATGTATCTTTTGGCGACCATCGTCATACAGTCTATGAACCCATATAGTTTCTTCAGATAAAATTACGGCATCAGTTGCAGTGGCCTCCACATGTTCGGGTGCAGGTGTTGAACCTAAAGTATCACAGAATGGAAGTGAGTTGATGTCTTCATTCAAGATTCTATGAAGCATTGCTAATTTACCGGAAGCATGCTCTTTTATCCTTGTAGCAGCAGAAGCAATACTAGGAACAGACACTGGATCTTCTCCAGGAGCAGCCAAGTCAGCATGATCTTGTGATTTTTCACCATCACCATCCGTCGTTCTCAGAGGAGGGTCAGTCCTCTCCCTCAAAGTTCAAATTGAACAAGCCCCTACAATCCCAAGAAGTATGAGCAATCTTTTTCATGGGATAAGACTCTTGAATATCTGAAGGACTTACCACTACTGATGAAGCTTTTAGTTTTGGACTTTTTCCTTCGATGCCTTTTCTTATTTGGATTTTTGGGAGTGATGACATCATCATTCTCCAACTACAGGAATTGGAGAATAAAGAGCTATGTCTAACTCCTCATCCATGGCTTGCTGGCCTGGAGATATTTCACCCGGCTCACGAGGAGATTCAATAGCCTTGATGACAGTACCACTTGGGTTATACTGTGGTGAAAGTACCTCAGCAGTTCCTTTATTTTCAAGATGCAGGTTGAAGAAAGTAATTTCCTTTGGTAACAAAGATTTAACTGGAATCAAGTTGCAAATAAAATAAGTAAAGATGCTAACGTCTTCAGGAGCCAAATAATCTTTCCACTCCTCATCTCTGGAAGCAATAGTCCCCTTAGTGGTGTCACGATCTATCATTTCCAACAACTGCTTGGTGATAGGAATGGAATCATAAGTGGAATATATGAGCATCTCCAACTCTATGATGTAAGCATGAACTTCATTGGGGTTATCCTTGAAACAGATATCGGTAAAGGCCCGAAGATTCCATATTTCAGGGATGTGTAGCCCCTCGCACAGGGCCAGCCAAGCATTTTTAGCATATCAATATATACTCCTCCTCATTTGGACAACCTATGGTTGTAGATATTCAACTTGTGTACCACAAGGATGTGAGGAGGGTCCTATAATCTTGGACTTCAAATTCATCCCATCTTCTACGACTACAAATTAAGGATAAGAAAATAAAACTTATTTCTCTATAAATTAATGGAGATTAAATTTCCTCAATTAAGTAACTCACAAGGAGTCCATGGAGTGGGTATCTTGATTCTGACAGGAGGATTATATCTGGCACGAGGCCACTTTGACACATGTCGTGCCTCATCATCCCCATCCTGAGAATCTGGAAAGTCAGCCCTGGCTGAGGTACCCGGTGAATCAGCTCCAGGTGTAGAAGAATCACCTTCCAGATTAAGGGTTTATTTCACTACAGTTATTTTCTTTTTCCCATCCCGATGAATAGGATGATTCATCACCCCTTCAGGGTATAATGCTACCCAATTCTTGGCATACCATGTAGTCAAGTTACTCGCCGCTCTAGCAACTGGTAGATCAAACACTACCCTGGTCTCTTCCATAGATGTCGGCAACCATAGTTGTCGGGTGACCATCGGATGTTGTTTTGACCTGACATGCACAAGAGGGGATACAAGTGTCTACTAAAGACACTTTAATTGGTGTGCATATATTTATGGAGCATAGGCCTCGCATATAATTTCTCCGACAATCTTGGTGGACAATACACCATCTCTACAAGCCACCATATATGACCTCAATTCTAGGACAGCTATTCCATAATCAAAAAACCGACCGGTTGGCAGGTTTCCATATGGAAAAAATGGAATTCCTTGAACATGACCAGCCTTGCCTTCATATCATAGGAGTTGATGGATAACGGAGAAATTCCAAAAAATGTCTGCACTGATGGCCTTAAAGAAATTCCAGGAACATGTACTCCCTTTTGTACAGCATATGTCTTGAAATGAGTGGCGATACATCCCCAAAAAACTTACAATGGTCCGACTATTCTCAAAGGATACTTACCCATAAAGACATGGAGTATGCTCATGTAAATATTCACTAAAATGGGGGTGGCCAACCCAACCATATTCCTCTCAGCCAACTTGGCTGCAACAACGATGGTCTTTAACTTGACACCTCCCTTTGAATCCCTGACAGGAAGAAGATAAACACTAAGACACAAGGCTAAGAAGCCCTCCAGACGGGTCTTTTCTGGGATTCTCTGATCCACTTCGTACCCCCACTTCTCAATTTCTCCCACTTCTAGAGTCGTCCAGAATGTACCAAAAGCACCCCTCTTCTCTGTTCTGGGGAAGGTAGTAGGATGAGTAAAGGTGGGCCCCTTCTCCTACTTCTTGGTAAGAAACAAATCCATCCACTCCTCTGGATTAATATCCTTTCTAGAATGAGTTTTGGAGGACTTTCAATTCATGATATTGTACAAAATTTTCAATAATTCTCGAGCCAAAACTAGAGTCTTCTCTAAATCATTCCATGTCGCCTTGGGAAGGATGAATTCATCATAAATATTGCCTAAAATTGGAGCCCCTGAGGTCTTGTAGACATCCCACAAACTGATGCCTACTTCTCCATGAGTTCGATGGAATGAATTTGTTTCTAGGCTCTAGCGGCTGATTAGATCTGGCACAATGTCATCATTCCTGTTGACATACGTCTGCCCAGCCCAGATAGCTTCATATATTGCATCTCCTTTCAGATCCTCGACAAACTCTGCACAGGTTTGTCGCACCCAATATTCCCACATCCATGTTGGCTTCACACCTCCTCCAGGATAGAAGTCTCAACTCTTCTTCTAGCCTTTGGATTAATCCATCTGAGAATTTTGGAAGATTGAGGGATTATAATTTGGTTTCAGCTCAGGCTTGTGAGGTTTCAGATCTGGAGCACAAGGGCTATGATGCATTGTGTAGGCCTTCTCCACTATTCCCAAATTAACAAATCCTCCATCAACAGAGATACTTGATGAAGAAAAATTGGTGTAAGTATGAAACCAATAATGCGGGAGATAGTTCTTTGGATCTGTAATGTTGAATTCGTGTAGATGACCGTGCCCATACAGAGGTAAGTATATTCTCTGTGGAAAATTAAGTTGATACTTCTTCAAGTACTTGGCCGAATATGGGAGTGTGCTGTCACAGATTCTGTAATAATCATGTCCAACGATGCTCATCATTTCATCAATCTGCCTACTAGCCAGCTCATTAGCCATTCCTATTCTTCGGGGAGCCATTGAACATGCACAAAGGTCGAATAATTAACTCTTAATTAAGTTGATTTTTCCTGAAATTTGTGATGAAAAGTGAAAAAATGGATAAGGCATTAAGCCACGCAAGTCCTATGTCAGCGCGCAAGTCTAGTATGTTCGTGCAAGTTTGGGCGTGGAGGTATCACCGCGCAAGTCAAACTACCTCTGCAGAAGCGCGAAACGAATAGAAGAAATGAACCATAGAAAATCAAGACACTTGCGTGACGAGAGCCACTTGCACAATGAGAGAAAATTGATTTCACGGCCGAGTTCTTTGTGTCAGAGTGGCACCCATATTTATATGCAAGGCTTCACCCCAGCGTGTCGAAGCCTGCATGCCGCCACCTGCGCGCTCAACACCTGTTTGCCCAAAATTTCCTTGATTTTCTCCATTTGTTCAGAATCAAGTCCTCCTTCCTTTCGGATCCAATTTGGGGGGGGGGTTTGATGCTCCTTTCAGTCACTGAGTCCAATGACTAAAAAAATGGAATACCTTAAGAACAAAGAGATTCATCCTTTGAAGAAACATCAAAAATTGACAAAGGCATGAACACTGATTTGTTTACACATGGGTCGTGCAAGTCTCATCATGGCCGCACAAGTATACTTGTGCTCCACACATTGGTCGCAAAGGTGACTTGCACACCCTATTTGATTTTATCCCAAGGTCTTCAATGGCTTATAAATACCTCTTGTGGTCCCCCCATTTCAGGGACAGAAAAATCCAAAAGTCATATTTAAGATCTCGGTGCCCTAGTCTCTACTTGAAGTCTTCCTAACACTTCAAAGGTAATTTCATACCTATAATGGAAGATCTAAAGAGTAGTAATAAGGTCTAAGTGTTGGTATTCATCAACACTTGGGTCCCAAAGTGTCTAACCCTTATGGGAAATGAAGACACTTGCGCGCCACATTATCCCTTCAACACAACTTGCACGCCACCCTTTTGGAAGCCTTTAGGGACAATACTAAGGGATTGAGCCAAGCCACGCCCATGTATTACCTTATGCATTAACCATCACCCAAGTACGCATGTGTCGTGCATGTATACTTGCGCGACCAGGACTTGAATGCCCAAACAATACTTGCGCGCCTGCCTCTTTTTGAGTGCCCCTCTTATATATTCAACTCCATTTCTTCGAATCCACCTCTCCTCTTCAATATTTATCCTTCAAAAAACCTCTTCAAAGTAAATAATGGCATGGTTCCTTTTTTGGCTTCCAAATTTGAAAGGAATTATGTGGAACATCTCTAAATACATAGTGATTTACATATCTTTACGACACTAAGGTTAGAGATTTCATTCATTCAACCTCATCCTTTAAGATGAGAAGATCTTTAATCTAGGAATCCTCCGTAGGATTAATCCCCAAGTCTTAAATTATTTTGATACGGGACTCCTTTTCAGAAGTAATACAAAGATCACAAGTCCCTTAACCTGGGCCTCCTTTTCAGGAGTATGCCCCAATCACAATTCCCCTAACCTAGGCCTCCTTTTCAAAAGTAAGCCCTAGTACAAGTTCCCTTAAAATGGGAATCCTCTTAAAGTGTAATCCTGAATCATAATTTTCCTTAACATGGGAATCCCCCTCATGAGTAAACCCAAATCTCAAATTTGGGCATCCTTTTTAGGAGTTAGCCCCAAATTACAAATTCCCTTAACCTCAGCCTCCTTCTCAGGAATATTCCCCAGTTATAATTTCTTTTAACCTAGGCCTCCTCTTTAGGAGTAAGCCACAGTCTTAATTTATTTTGATTTGGGCTCCCTTCTAAATAATAAAACCCAATCATATGTCCACTCTAATTTGGGAATCCTTCTCAAGATTAAGTCCTATGTTAAGTATCCAAATCTCTATAAAGCACAAATACCTTTATGGACCTTGTTCCCAGGTTTCTTCCCTGATGTAGATCCCATTCCTCATCTGTTTTGGGTAGTCATAATTACATAATCCCAGCATTATTTCTTATGATTTCATATTTCGTGGCACAATATTTATGTTTTACTGATACCTCTTGTTTCTCACACCAATAATGACTCACAAGAGCTTAGAGCGTAAAAGTAATTATGACATCTTTCTTTGGGCCATCAATCATGCATAAACTCCATATTTATTTGCTTGAACTATGTGGGTTCTGATTCCTTTTTTAAACAAGGATATGTAAGTAGCCCATATGTGGGTACAATCCCAACTATTAAATAATCCATGTCCTTATGAACAAAAATAAACTTCAATTTCCCCACTGAGTGGATTTAAAACCTGTATGGGTTTTATAATGACTCAGATATTTCTATATAATGTGTTGAAGGATACCATTGACTAAGAATCTCTAACAAATACAAATGATTATCTATCGATGAATAACCTCAAATACATATAAAATATTCTCTAAATTTCAAACATATTAGTCATTGATTATTAGATATAAAGGAAATCCCATTTTCCTACTTGGTAATTTAATAAGGATTCATGAACAGGACTCAAATCTATAAAGAGAGTCGCGAAGTAGACAATAATTTCCCCCAAAAAGGTGTGATGAGTCCGACCTACCATCCTCTCGACCAATGAAAATTCGTAAGCCTCATCGGTCCACAAAAAATGAGCACCTACCTTTGGAAAGTAGGTCCAAATGGATATAGAATCATTGGATGTTTTCTAGTTCTATGAATAAACCCGTTAGAAACTGATTGGAATGTTTGAACCTTAAACAAACAAGGTATTCAATATTTCTAGAAGAAACAACCTCATACCCCTCACATGTACTTAATCTAGAGGTTCTACCATAGTAGAATTTACTCTCTTATGATAAGAAGCTTGGGATGATCTTAGACTATAGAGAGAATGTTCTACGGAATAAGACAATGCACCTTGTCAAAGTGCCATAAGTTTCAAGAAGTGACATGGAAACTAGAGGATGTGATGAAACAGATTTAACCTTCTATATTTTAATGTGGGAAATTAAAACATTGAGGGAGAAATTTATTAAGCGGGGTTGATTGTAACGACCTGAACTGTTATAAATGAAATTTCCCTTTTGATTTAATTAAATTTATTATTTTGTAAAATGGTTATATAAAACACACGCACTTACATGGTTTTATGTGTTTGAATGTAAAAGACCATTTTGAATATTTACCATTGTTAATATATTCATTTACTAGTGATCTCATGATTAGTATGAATATAGGGCTTTAACAAATCCAATTGACTCGGACAAATGAAGAGATGGCCTCAAACAGTAGAATCATGCCCTATGAATTCCATTTATCAGCGTTGTTGAGGGATATATCATCTATATTATTTTTATTTTACCAATACCATGTAATATCTAGTGACTTAATAATTATAGAAACTATTTATTTGATAAGTTCAAGATCATCTAGATCACGACCCAAACCATGTTCATCGAACAGCCCCATGATAACCTCATTATCATACACCTTACTTTTAGGGTGTATGATGGTGTAATAAAGGGATATGTATCACGTCCTTAATAATGTGAATATGTATATTATATGATAATGTTTATATTTACACATTAATTGTTTATTTTAAATGATTTTGGTTGTGATTCAATTAAAAAGAAATTGTATTTTCGGGTAATATTCAAATTCTATTAAGGGATTTATTTTGATGAATTTGTTTATTTTTTTAATAAATTTTATTTTTATAAAATATTATTATTATGTAATAATTTTTATTTATAAATGGTCATGTAGTTTTTATGATGTGAAATGTAATTTTTATAAGAGTTCAAAAAAACATATTGTCAAAACCCAACATTTTATAATAAATGTCGAATCTTATTTTAAAAGTGAAAATGAAAATATTTATAAAATGAATTGGATAAAATAAATATAATATTTTGTAATAATAACATAAAAATTATCCGATGGTGATTTTTTATATTTTTCAGTGACAGTCGAATTTTCAACAAAAATTTAAATACCATATAAATATAATGTGTGTTTTAGGAAATTATAATGACCCCACACTTATGTAATAAATACAATAATGGGTATCATCCGCCCAATATATATTACCCTTAAAAATAATGTTATTTTAAGATAATTTTTTTATATTGCCCTTATGAATCCTAAAAATTGTATAATATAATTTAGGATTTTAAATTCATTTCTTTAATGATATGAATCACCTCCACATAATCAAGGATTATATTTTAATATATTTTTAATTTTACTAATAAAATAGTTAAAACCTACCCTCTTTGGAAAAAACTGTGGGCTAAACCTGTGGTAAGGTTTATGATTTTTAATATTTAATTATATAGATTCCAAAACCGATGTTTGTGAAATATTAACGAATTCCAATCACCTTTACTATATCAACCCAACCAAGAATGAACTTATCCTCAATAAAAATCCTTGTATCATGTTCTTAATATGTCCAACAATCTCTATAATCATTCCAAGTTTCACATGCTCTCAGCAATCCCTTCTTGATTCTTTTCAAGTCACACACTCAAATAAGGGTTCCCTGATTTCTCTTTTTTTCCATGATTCCTTATATTTTTACACACATTAATTTTCAATTATAAAATATGGGGTATGTTTTAGAACCTTCCCCATAATTACCTTATTATTATTTGATAATGAGATTCCCATTTAACTCTCATTAATCCCCCCATGTACACCCATTACCATGCCGAAATTTTCGTAGTAGTTAGTCATTTTTTCCGCTTTCTTCAAGTTTCTTTATTAAGTTATTCCTTCTATTTAATAATTAAATAAATTAAAAATGTATTTATATAACCCACTTACTTTAAATTTCATATATATATGTTGATATATCCATTTCTCTCTCATTAACCCTTTCTATGAATTTTTATGTCACGTCATTAAGATGACAAACTTACACCACGAATTTACATTCCAAAACAATTGTGTATTGAATACTATACCCATTACCTATCAAGGGTGTTAAATTTTATGAATATATTCCTTTTTATTGAGGAATTAAAATTATTTATTACACATTCCTTTATCATGTAATAAATTATGGTGGTGGATGAATCCTTTTTTTATGATCTATGTGGCACACTTAAATATGATAATGAAATGAATGAGACGAGTACACAAGGAATTATATAGTTCTCCAATGAATTGGGTAACTATTATAATAATGATACATCATGTTGGGATTGGATTTTACATTATTTATTTAAGGTAATTTTTCTACTATGATTCCTTAGTTGTTTATCCTTAACTTATGATGCATTATTTTATTTTATTTCTGCATTCCCTTGTTATGAGTATCTTGCTATATAATTCTGTATGATTCATGTTCATTTATGCCTCATTGATATGACTTTACTAAAATTTATTATTATATTCAAGTTATCCCATGTTTACACCCTTATAGGGATTTATAGCTCACTCTTTTCTTATATATTTTCATCCGGATATCCCATGTAGTTTTAAGCTCGATCATTTTAAATATATTTTCAATAAAGATGTTGTTTTTGCATGTTTCAATTTTAATGCAATGTATCCAATTAACAAATACACTATACATATTAATCATTTGGTTGTATTAATTGTAATTTTATGTAATTAAATCATGTTTGAATGTGATAAAAAGAATAGGTTTTGTATAAAAGTACATACCACAAGGTCTGGGCATATCTTCTAGTGTCTGGATTGTTCATTCTGATGGCCTATCCATTTTTTGATGATATGTTGTGATCATGGTCAGTTGAATTCCAGTATACTATTACAAAGATCCAAAAAAATCATGAATTGGATCAATGATCTCTATTAATAACAATTTTAACTATAACTCTATGAAACATGACCACTTCTTGAATATGCAATATTTCTAAAACCTTAACTATTTTGGATTCTTTGATAGGGAGAAAGTGTATTGGATTTTTGAGTATAACCAAAATCACATAAATAGTGTACTTTTTTAAAAAAATTCTTGGTTTATCTTTGAAAAAATTCTTTTAAATCTACTTTCACATCCATAAAGGTATAGTAGTAGACTAAATCATATCATTTGGTCTTTATGTTCACCCATTACCTGCTAAAAAGCTTGAAATTTCATCACAAAATCTATAATATTTAATCTTATTCCTAGATACCAAAAAGATTACTTAATCAAATTTTACATCTTACTAGTACCTTTATTAATATCCCTTGTAAAATCTTGATAAGTGTAATGAATATGTTCTAAAAAATATTGAGGAACTACAACTTGATTTTGAAAAAGTTACAAGGAATCTGTATCCTTTGTACAATTTTCTGAAATCTATCATCACCAATTAGGTTTGACCTAAGGATGATATAATTAGGATCTAATAAGTGATCCTATTTACCAACACCTTTATTTTAATAATATGATTATGTGATAAGAAATATGCATGTTCATCCTATGTGATATAATCAAGATACATGTCAGAAATAATTCTCATTAGATGCCATTGGTCATGAACATCTTAGACCACTTCACCATATGATTTCAAACTCAACACATATTCCATAGAATTACTTTATTGGGAATGTATACCAAATTGAAATCAAACATATGGAGGCAATCCATATATATTTGATTCCTCATGTTCAATTCCGACTTATATAAAATGTTTCCCAAACTATTATGGTTAGTGAAAATTGAGATATACTATCCAAAGATGTAATACACAAGATTTTTAAAGAATATAAAATTGAAACTAATTATACGTTATGTTTTGGGTAGTTTTTAAAATGTTCTCACAAATATCATAAATCATATTACACAACATAATCTTCTTGTATGAGAACAGGACCAAGGCCAGATCCAGAAACATCACAAAATACCATATATCCCTTACCCTATTTTGAAAATATTAGGATGGGTGATGATGTGAGGTGATTTTTATTCTCTATAAATATTTTTCGATATTCATTATTCCATAAAAGATAAACACCCTACATAGTCATAGAATTAATTAAAGAATAAACTCTTGGTAAATCATAAAACAATTGATGATAATAGCTTGTTAATCCCATACAAATGTGTCTCGTAAATTCTCTATGGTGGTTTCCAAGATGTGACTTCATTAATCATCACTGGGTCAACTCATATATCTTCTTAAAAAATTCAATTCCCAAGGAAACTGACTTCTCATGTCCATAAGTCTCAAATAGAAAAATTTTCATACAAATGATGATCCATGAATGCACAAAGTAAAGTTTCCATGTTCTCCCCTTGGTCATTCCTAATTCAAGAGTAATCTAGAATATCATCAACAAATACCAAAAAAGGACTTGAGGTACCTATGGAAGATATGGTTCATCAAATCCATGAATATTATTGGTGAATTTAGTATACAAAAGGGAATTATTACACATTCATAATGGCCATATCTAATCCCAAATGTTATCATCAGGATATCCACTCATCTAAATCTAATATGAGGATATCATGAGTGTAAATAATTCTTGGAGAACTATTTTAATCACTATAATTGATCAAACAAGTCATTGATTCGAGGAAGTGAATATCAATTTTTACCATAACTTGATACATATTACAGTAATAAACATATAAGTATAGTGAATCATCAACGTTCTTGAAAAATGAAACTATTGAAGACCATGGAAATGTACTTGGTATGGTAAAGAATTTCTTTTATAACTATTATATCAAAATATTTAACTCTTGAAACTCTTCCAGCTCCATTGTTTAAGAAGTTAGTGAAATAGATCTTTCTCCATGGATAATTTATATAGAAAAATAAATTTCCCACTCAGGTGGTAGCCCATAGAAATCATTCGAAAAGACATTTTTTATCAATCCACTGTAGTTGGATGAGTCCCATTTTTTATATCAAGAGTAGCATCAATGTTCATTGCTACTAACATGATAAATATGGTTTTTTCTACTATCGATATAGTTCTAGCTCTACCTAAATTAATATCTCAATCCACCATGAACATATAAAGAGTTTTGTCTAGGTATATTAATGTCATTTTTCAATCGTAGAAGTCAATGTGGTTTTTAAATCCCACCATCCCATCCATAACAATGATTAGATCAAAGGATTCCATCTCTAAGACCATAAAATACTAGATAAACTATATTGAGTCAATTGTAATGGAAGATGTTAAAAATATGAATACTATTTAATTCTAATATGTATGAGGTGTCTTGATATTAATTATATGTGGCGTTACTTCCACTTATAATCCCAATGATTTAATAACCAAAATAATCAAGGAAATAAATTGATGTTCTAATATAAAATAATATATTCATAATATTCGATTTTAAAAATAATAGTACATTGAATTGTGGAGAGAACTAGTTGTAGGCTTGTGATTTCATGTTCTACTCTATATAAATACTACTCAACATCCGTGGAATATATCTTACTTCCCTACTGAGGTTTTGTATGGACAAACAAATTGTTCCTGGAGGTATCATGGTTTACCTTGGTCAATGGATGACAACTAGTCTAATATGACTATTATATCCTATCATAAAATTTATGAGGTTGATCCAAGTTATTTATACCTTCTAATCCCATTATTCTATGAGAATACTTCTTGATATACCCTTTATTTCAATAATAGTGGAAATTCCCCCAAGGGGAAGTGAATTCCTTCTTCATATGTGAAATTAAGACTCATTGAAAACAACCTAGTTCTTTATTATGATGTATTGGATAAGATACTAATCTCTTGGATTGACTCTTTGCTACCATTATACTATGGGATTAACTATCCCTCATGAATTTATTTCCCATGTTTCGTCTCCCACTAGAAATCTAATAGAAAAAGGTATCCCCTGAACTATTATTCCCTTCGTGGACTATTTTCCCCATCTGTAACTTATTCAAAATTTCTGTATATTCAATAATATAGAATATTACAACATTTGATAAAACCTCTGGTCATAAACCATCCTTAAAGATATAATATTTCGTCTTTCCTATTGTATCTACCTCTAGTTCATAGTGAACAAGGTGACTGAATTTAGAATCATATTCATCCACAGACTTACTTCCTTTCTCTAATTTAAATAATTATTCGATCTTCATTCTCTTGATGATTTTTTAGAAATAATTTATTATTAAATGGTTCTAAAAATCATATCCAAGTGAGTTATCGATCCAAATTATCTTAAAAATCTAATTATCTCCATGCTAGATCCAGGTCCTTAGGTATATACATTTCTAGTTTGACCTTTATCTCATCTAGGGTCCCCAATAGGTGAAAATTCCTGGTTATCTATCTCATCCTCCCAAATAATTTCTCAGGTAAAAATTCACCATGAAATTAAACTAGATTTTGGTTTAGAATGTTTTCTATGTGGTTTACCTAATGAGGTTCTTCCATCTTAGGTCCCTTATCAGCAACTTGAAAGGTTTTTCCTAATACCATAAACCAAATCCTAGTTTAATTATGTACCTAGTGAAACCACATTCTTAGATTCTCCCTCTTGGTAACTTCTCTTTATCCTTACTAGTGGAAATATTCATCTATAAACCGTTTCAGAAATCATTTTTTTAGAAATTTTTACTTTTCATTTTTTTCATGGTTATATTTTATATATCAATTCAATAAACACAATATCAACAAATAAGAATCATATATCCATGTGAAAATTTATTCATAGTGGGAAGCCTTGGGACTAATGAATGACATGTTACACTAATAAATTAACCCATAACGATGAGTTAACAACTTACCTATAATTGTATTAGAAAAACTTTGTACCCAAATCACCCTTGTAGCATGAGGTTTAGCATAAAAGGGATAGCTATATCTTTTTAAGCTATATTTTACATTCCCACATTCCTATCTCTTTGGTACCATCTGAACTCATGAACTGAACAAGTCTGATTCCATTTTTATCATCCCACCCCAAAAAATTTACCTGAGTGGAAGAAGAAGCGGTACTAACCTTAGGTGACATTCCCTAGAGAAGAAAGGATGGAAATAAATGCCAAGGGTTTAAAGATAAGAAACAATAGTGAATGGTTTAACATTTAATAAACACACACACAACACAAATATTAAGATACAAATAAATAATACCAAATAAATCTATATAAATGATTCATGAAACTCAATCCCAACCCTTTTAAAATTAACTAATCCATCAATAAACAATGATATAGTATCCAACATCAAACTAATAGTGTGATATTAATAGATAGAAAAAAATTCAATGTAAAAATACTTGGGCACCCAAATGTTACCACTCATGAACAATACATGAACCAAATCAAAGATATAACTCCACCAACTATAGTAATGACATTATATAGCACCATTGTAAAATTAAGAAATCGGCCACTTTTCTATTTCATAGAAAACAACATCTGTATATAAACTATAGTGAATATATTTTGTTGAGTAATAATAACCATTAGGAAACCCCCAAAAATATCCATACATTCCACTAAGACAAAAAAAAGTATATCTTTTAAGGTATAAAATAGGCAGATATAATATCAAAGTAGTAACTAGTTTTCAAATTATAAAATATTTTCTATGAACAAGTTTGGAAAAAATGGTTTAACAAAAATAGATTATATTTTAAAATTTATAATAAATTAATAATTTCCAATTTGGTAAAATCACCCAAGTTTTCACATGCACACACCCATTCATGTTGAATGTCACCCCTATTCTCATGCATAGTGGTATATACTCCAATAAGTCTTTTCTCAGTGTTAATTTTATCCTTTTACAATTCCAATCAGCACTAAACACCACATCATTGTCATAAACACCTCATAAAATGATATCATGAACACACACCCAACCATAAATTTCCAGATGGCACACTTTCTTGTTATTCTAAAACATGTATAAAAATCAATATCCATTTAAGAAAACAATTTTTGATCAATTTAACAAGACATTGAGGGTTACACTAACAATTCGTTTTCAAATTGATCTAGTAATAGAATTATTAGTAGATTTTATGAGGTTAAAATCAATTAAAAATTATGGATAAATCCTTTAGAATCCTACAAATCGTCAATTTCAAATAAAAGTTGAAAGAGAGAAAAACAACTCGCCTTAATCTTGTTTTAAACAATAGGTCTAATTAATTTCTCAATTATGACCTATTCCTTTAATTACTATAATAAAACCCAAGAATATATCATCAAACCATATCCGAACCCATATATTTATGTATTATAACACTTATCCATGATTTTTTAGACAAAACAAATAGATTTAAGATAAGAAGGAATGGAAAAAACCTAATCATTGATTTCTACAATTAAACACTCATACATTTATTAGATTCAGATTATAAATGTATAATATCAATAGAAATAATCAAGGGTAGCCTTAAAAGATGATTAGAAAATACCATAACCAAATAAATAATTCACAACTACAAGCTAGGATAAACTAGATGAACCCAAACAAATTCATGGTGTGAAATAGAATTTCACATCATGAATTCCTTGAGAGGTCATTTAATCTGAAATTTGTATCCCCTTAGTTTTATTTTCTAGAAAATAGTTTCATGGAATGAATTGTGTTCAGGTCATAAGCTACATAATTTTTTCACCAAGTGAAAACCATTCATTATCTAAAACATTTTACGAGGAATAACTAGGTATAATTAACTTCATGAAACCACCATTCATGAGGTGAATATTTTCTATATAAATTACATTAGTAAAACTCTAGTTTCTTCTTCTCTTCGTAGTTCTGAAAAAATATACAACTAAACTACTAAATCTAAACTCCAAATAAAATAATAAAATTATAGAACACCTCAGACCAAGGGTTCTAGATAAGGCACTGGGATTAGTGGTGGTTATAGCATGTTAGTGTATATGGTTGAGCACTTTTGATAAAATTAATCTTGATGAGGTTAGATAAGTGATGTTATTTGTAGATGGATTTGGAGAGGTGTAAACTGCATTGAGAACATAATTGGAATTTATATATTATATTTTCATAGGAAATTTATATGGGGGTGAGTAATATAGAATAGAATATTCCTTTAGGTGTTGAGTCATATTGTTGGTAACTCTGAAAGTTGGGTCATGAGTGATTAGTTCAAGACCCATGATATAAATTGTCTTCGGAATAAGACAATGGGTTATAATTAATTGGGAATTAATGAATTCAACTAGAAGGGTGGAATTATGTTAGAGTTGGTTGAAATAGTCATATTTTTTAGGTATGGGCCAATATGGTTTTTAGAGATGAGTGGTTTTGTTTTTTTGTGACCATAACCCATAGAAATATCTTGAATCAGTGCAAATTTGGATGAGTCTTGTATATGAGACCTCAAATCATTTTCATTTGATCTCAAAAACATGTCGTTACTGCTCGGAGAAGTAATATTATTTATGTGGATTGGTGATTTTGACCTCTTTATTTTGAGGTGTGCGATTTCATGTTCTTATGAGGGTCACCAAGATTGGGTAACCATATTTTTTATAGGAAATAGATTCTTACACTCAAATATGTAGGATCATCAAGGATTGTGTAGAGGATCAGTCTAGTGGACTAATAATATCTTCTTCTATAGTAGTTCAATACCTTTCTAGATGTATTTCATTTATATTTATTTTTAATGTTTCGCTCAAGTCTCACCCATGATATTGAGAATGATTACATTGAGGTTGATATTAGTTTATCCTTTGAAAAGTTTCTATTTTAAAAGGTGGATCACTATGAGAACTCTTCAAGGGGAGACATCCCCTCTAGTATGAGGGTGATGGTAGCACATGCATGTCTTGGGGGAGACATCAAAGGAAGATTTGGACATTCAATATAAGTTGTTGAATTTTTCTCTGAAAAGGATCAATGATTCTAGGAATCACAACTCAATGATGAGATGTTGTATGGTGGGGAGGTTATAAGATCTATTCGTTCTTAAAGGTGTATATTTTTCAAACTTTATGAGGTGTCAGTTTTCGGGCATCTTGTTTGGACTATGAGTGGTTTTAGGGGTGATTTTAATATTTTTAGTATCATAGTTTCAGGAGAGCACCAAACTTGTATATGAAAAGGCATTAGGGAGTTCAATAGTGTTCATGTGATGGGTCACTAGACAATATATGGGTTGCCCCATCGTCATGCATTGTTGTTGGGTTCACAAGCTAGTTGGTGGAGGTTAGCACCTTGATAGTGGGATCCTGTGTAAACTTTTTAAGAGTGTATGTTTGGTAAACTCATTTGTAACCTCCTTGTTATTCCACATCCATTTTCTCCCCCATTTTAGTCTAATATTACCTCACACATTCCCCTTACTCCTCGCCTATTCCCATGGTGTATCACCTTGATCCCATGAACAAATTAAATTTTATCTAAGGAATTAAAAATCCTAAGGTATGGTTGTGACTCAGTTACTACAACTTTATCATTTATTTTATTTCTAAGAGACCCCTTTATATTTAAGTCTAATATTACATATTTGGTTTATTTTGTCTAATTCTTCATTTTATTTTATATTAGAAAAAACCAAAGGATATTTTCTTGTGAGTAAATTCCTATAAGGATAAAGTTGGTGGTCCTTGAATATTTCCTATTTTATTTTATAGATTTTACGTGTATAAATTTTTTGGTCACACTATTCTTTAGTTCATTAACACTAAATTAATGTCAAATCCTTATATATGAAATTTTTGTGTTCATATGCCTTAAAAAATGATGCTAATTTATTACCTAAAAAAGGATCCTGAGTGGATGCCTCACTTGATGCATCGAACCTATGAGATGGTTATGTAAAATGGTAAATATAAATTGTCCGTGATGAATTGGAAATATGAAAATTATAAAGGGTAAAATAGTTTTTTAAGTTAGTATAAATTCCTATTATGAAATAAAAAATGATGATAAGTGATTTTAATTTTTTTACCTTATGAAATACTAAACTGATGACATATACCTTGATATTAACATGTATCTCTCCTGCACTAATGAACTAGTATATAGGGTGATCTCAAATTTTTTCTATAGTTTATAATTGGATCCTTTATGTAGCTAAATGTTATAGTAAACTATAATGGTATCTGATAAAGTAATAGGTGAGAACATGTATTGTAATTGATATGGAAAATTAGAAAAACATGGTTTCTGAAATGGGTAATGGATGTTATTGTGTGAATTTATGACTTATGAATTGATGTGAAATTTATAAATTAAATTTGTAATAGTTAAAATTTGAAATTGTATCAATATAGTAAATAGAATATGATGATTTATTAGTAAATGTATAATGAAATGTAAATTATTATGGATCATTATGAAATTATATTAATCTAAAATTAGTAAATTCCCTTGGGGTGATCTTCATTCTTGATATGGAAATTACCTTGGTGATATCTTAATGAATTGGTTATGTGAATTCTGTTATGCAGATCATGATACTATGAAATGTAAAATCATGTTGAATGGTCATGTAAATTTACTTGTAGTGGTCTTGATACAATTAAATGTAAATGATCATGGAGTGGTTGTTTCAAATCCATTTTAGTGGTATTGATACTGTGTAATGAAATTATCATCGAATGGTCCTATAAACACCAAGAAAAAATATTGATTTAATAAAATTGTAAATGATTTTAATGTGGTATTAATATAAATATGTAGATCATTTTGTTCTGAGACAATTATAACTGGATAAAGTAGGCGTGTTATCATTTATTGGTTCCATAGTATGAATTGGTCCCCCTATGTTATTACATATGGTTTCATGATCCTACTAAATTCTCAAAAGAAATATAGAACTAGTCAAAAAAGGTATGACCTACCCCATGTGTCAATATGGATCCCAAGAATCGATTTTATTTATTTATTTTCTATTTCCTTACTTATTTATAACACATCGTTATGAACTTATATATTAGACTTGATATTTAGGTAAGTTCTTGGTGGTCTCCTACTAAGTTGTACTCACACCATACCTAGGAAACTAATTTTTACGCCAGAAGACCTTATGGTTATAGGTATAAATAAGGGAAAATTCTTGATTCTTGGGGATTATCTGGGGAGTACGTATAGAGTATTGATGATTGGATTAGGATAGAATCCGGACTAGTTTTGGAGGCATGCTTCTGGTATAGGTTACTTTGTTATTTTTGTATCATTGATATATAATCCTTCCATGGGGGATCCTTTTTCCTTGTTGGACTAGATTTCATGTAGAGACCCGAAGCCTGACGTACATGAACATTACATTACTTTTGCGGAATACTTAATACATAACAAAAATATACACACAAGGATCGTAATAGTTTAGTGTCTTTGGAAACTCGGAACGTAATCTTCTAATCCTGGTGAAAGATCTTCAACATCTCCCATAAAGATCTTCCTTTTTTTTACCTAAAACCTTTCTTTATATCCTGGGGAAAAGAAAACATAAAAGGGTGAGCTCAAATGCTCAGTAAGGGTAAACAAAGGAAATATCAATCACATAATTTTCATAAGAACATAACATTTTTGGAAATCTTAACCTGCAAAAGAGAGCATAATTTCATAACATGGGATAAATCATAGTAGTGAAATGAAATCATAACTTTAAACATTACTCATTGTGGAATACACACATAATCATAGAGAATCATTTCTTGTTAGTCAAGACTCATTGCCAAGACTATCTTAGTGGACAAAGTCCCTTTCTGAATCGAGTAATCCTCGTTTCAGTCCTGTTTCACTGAACCGGTATAACCTATCATTCCAGCCATGTCTATCTCATGAGATATAAAATCATTACCCAATGCATTGGAGGGATATATAGGTCCCACCCATCTTATAATGAATCATTTCTTATGTGTGCCACATAATCATAAATCATACATCATCGCATAACACATGTAACAAAAATGGGATTCTTGAAACATCATGACATCATAAAACAAATCATATAAGGTAAATGACTTCATAAAAATAATTCCCTCAAAACATAATCAAATCAATGTAATAATAGGGATAAAAACAGAACCCTATATTATCTTAGATGGAAAATAATTTTGATAAAATACTTGAACTCCATTCTTGAGGAAAATATCATTTCTTCTTCAAAATCAATTTCTTTTCACAAAATGTCATGCAATTTTAAAAGAAAGAGATTTTATTGAAAATAGTCATGAAATATTTTGGAGGAAGCTTCATGAAAATAAGGCTTTATAAAACCGTAAAAATCCGTTCGTGCCGTATAAGTTAAAAAAAACATTCTTCGTACTTTTGTCGGAAAAGTCAAAAAGTACATCGTACGAAAAACGACAAAAGATTCCTTTCATATCTTTTACTAAAAATTCAGCGAAGGGTAAAATTGGATTTAGACAACTGTAGGTGGATGGACATAATATTACATATTGAGGAAACATGGATGTAGATAGTAAAATACACCCCAGTAAATTTCAAAGTATAAACAATCTCGGATAAAAATGAGATTGTGATATTTCCCTTACCTTAGGTCCGACTTGCTTTGTAAGTGTCCGAACCTCCTGTATAATGATTTAAATCATGTTATTGACTTATTAAAGAATCATATTCATTGTTATGATATCATATACGGTTCACTTATGACATTATATTACCCGTTCTTTTGTAAATTCCATGTTAAAGAAGCGTTTTGGGTAAAATCGTTTCATTTATCGTAGGTGTTTTGACTTGTTGTTCTTGACATCATTATTACTTATATCATGATTTACTTACTTCCAGAATATAAAATATGATTTATATATCATATATATTCAGTATATATATATATATATATAATAGGTAGATAAATAAAATGAAAAACACCGTTCATGGAGACGGTAGTCCGTACGTACGCATGAACGCTGTTTTCCTTTCCTTATTGTCTTGAAATGGAAGTAAGTAGATGACATACATATGTATATATATACATAAATCCAGTAGATTTATAATGTCATATATTTCATTATTATTTCTTATATATACATTATAATCATTCTTAAATGGTTAACATGGAGAATGAATCTCATCGCGTCGTGGAGACGGTAGTCCGTACGTACGCACGAGCGATGATATCATTTCTATAAATATTGAATTGAATTGGAGTGGATTATACAATATATCAGAATCAATATGATGTTGTAATAACTATGTATAGTTATTCTTTACACCATTATACCCATCCATGTAAGGTGGTGGTGGAAAATAGATTACACCACGGCGTGGAGACGGTATTCCGTACGTACGCACGCGCGGTGATTTCTTTTTCCGTAGGATGGATAGATGGTGAAATAGGGTTGTTTCATACTTATAATAACATATCAGTATATGAGTGATACTGATGTTATTACTTCATAATGAAACAACCTAAGAAGAAGAAGTGGAAGAAGAAATAAAGATGAAAGAATTGGTAACGGTAATTACCTCTTCTTTGAAGCGCCTTTTGGAGACCTCCTCTTAGGGAACTAAAATTGGTCTTTGAGTAAGACCAGAACCTCTAGGATGTTGCTAGGGAAGTGGAGAAGAGATTTTGGCAGGGGTTGGCCGAGATTGAGTGCTCAAATTGGTGTGAGGAGGAGGGGGAGGAGGTGTCCTTTTATAGGGGAGGAGAGGGGCACCTTAGGAATTTTTAAAAATATTAATTTATAATAAATCTAACCCCACTTAAAAACCTCCAAAAATGACTCATATTCGAAGATTAGATGAGATAGGGTTGTAATCTCATCAACCAATCAAATTTAGACATGTTTGGATATTATTTTAAACCTTATCAATTAGATTTAACTCTAAGTTAAATAATTTAACTTTTACCGTGTCTTTTTGTTTTCTTTCACTATATGGTTAATACACTTACTATAACATGCCAAACGAACCCCAAATTGTTTATTATTAATATATATATCCTTATCTAAGTCATTTGGCCGAACCTTAGATTTTTAGGAATAAAATAACAATTAGTAATATAATATTTGATTTAAAAACTATTTTGTGTCAATTTTGACACTATTTGATATATGATTTTTGTGAAAGTCATAACAGAATTAAATGTTCGAACCAAGTTAATGAAATCAACATTAATATATCATAGTAACCTAGAAAATTAGTGGAATTCATAACAAATCTCAAATTACATTTATTTTGGTGCTTATAACATCAATTATGTCAATATTTCATTAAAAAGATAATTACTGCATCATCGTTGTGTCATAAATAAATTATATTATTTGATGTCTAAAAATTACAAATAAAATACCATAATGTAGGAAATATTTTTAGCTTTCTAATGAATATTTACAATCGAATTTATCTTATGTATAACCCCATATTAAAAATGATTTACTTATTAAACATTGATTTTAACTATTTTAACCCTTCTTTAAATAAATTAATAATAAATGTCCTAATCTAATCCAAGTGGGCCTAAATGGTCATATTTTATTCCTAAGTTTGTTTTTGGTCGAATTACACTTGTCCAATAGATTTAGGACATGTGTTAGGGTAATATTAATATCATATTTACCCTTAGTTACCTTATTTACTATTAACCGTGGTAAAAAAGTAAAAAGTTACTATTCACCAAAAATTTATTTTCATCTCATTGAACCACATTTTAGTCCTTGATATTAACCGTGTCTCTCGGATTTTTGAAATTCCATTCACAGAAGCGGTAAAATTAAGTTTTATGCAAAAATTCAGTTTTTAACCTACCACTTAGTAGTTTCACTATTCATCAAAAATTGATGTTTTTCAGAACAATGCCAAAATTTCATCCCAAGCTATATTTCATATTCCGAATTCAAAAATGAAGTCTATTTTACCAAATTCATAACATAAAAGTTGCATTAATTAATTTTATAATTAAATCCCGCTGTTAAAACAAATAGCGTGTTTTTAAGAAACAATATCTATCAAAAGATTGACACTTGTTTATGTCTAGTTTAAATGTGAAATTACATCCAATGACCAACATTTTATTAAATTGTAAAAATATATTCTAAATATACTTTAAAACCACTCAAATTAATGATTTATCACTATTAATTATTTCGATTAAAAAAGTTGTTTTTAATTATAATTTAGTAATTTTCACTATTCATCAGAATATGAAAGTTATCCGAAAAGTACCAAAATTTGACCTTAGGCTAAATTCGATACTCCGAATCCAAAAATAAAGTTCATTTTGAAAAATAAGATTTACTGGATTTCAAAAAGTGGTTATTACTATTCATAACGGCTAGTTTTAATAATATTTTTATAGCATATCGTTGTTTAGTGAAACTCGGTATTGCGTACTACACACGCTATCGAGGAAGGTCGCGATTGCGTGTAATGCAAGACAAGTCAAGGATGCGTGTTGTGCAAGCTCCTTTTGGTGTAGCGTAAAACACAAGACATTAGTGAAATAAAAAGAATATTTTTCATAAAATCTCGGGCTGTTACATTCTACCCCCTTAAAATGAATTTCGCCCTCGAAATTCGTCGGGGTTATAAATGGTTTACTATTCGAAAGATTCTTTAATAAAATCCCACATCGTAAAAAGGAATACAAAAACTTGGCTTTAAAAACTAAAGTATGAAATGTAACGATTACCCAAATAAACTAATCACTGGGTTTCCACATAGGTGAAAATATGGATATGGAAGAGAAATCTAACCATCATGTTCTGATGGAGAGTGGTAGAGAACATGGCTATGGAAAAGCCAGTAATCACAAATCCATAGATTTGTGATGATATAAGGTACCATCTGATTCATCAGGTATAAGAGAACTAGGAAAGCATTTTTGGTTTTCAAGATCATTTCCCTAAAGTTAAAGAATTTGAATTAGAATAAATACTTACTTTATTTTGGTACAATCTCACTGTTGTTCGTGCCTTTAACAATTTCCACATCATCTCTTAAATAAATGAAGTTGAATTTGTTATTCGTGAAGTGTTAGCAGATCATGTGATAGAATGACGGGTCATTCCATCTGTTTCAAACAAAAGGTCAGCAAAATTATATACATAAGTCGAGCTATAGTGAGATTAATCACATATGGACTTATACTTCATATATCATACTGCGTAATATAATAAAACTAGTTTCTACTAAACAGGGACTTCCTGTAGGCTAGTGGTAGGCGATAAAGGCCAGTCGCACTTCGGTTGTGGGTTCGATTCCTACAGCCTTGTCCGAAGCGATGGGCTGTCGCCCGTCCTGTAGGTTGTCCCTTTTTCTAAAACTACGTTACTATAACATCCCATCAATAATATCTAAAATCTTCTAACAATACTAACTTATGTCCAACATAATCCAGTCTAATCTTTAGGCTTATACATAATACTGCAGTCCACTCTCATAATATAGTGACATCGATTACCAGAGATTTAACACCATCGTCGATCCCCATATATCATAAGATATGTTTTGTTGGTCACATTCCAAACATTCAAAGTCCTTAATCATGTATTTTCTTGAATACCTTAGTGAAAACATGAATGCAGTTAAAAGTTAACACTCTCCACATACCAAAATCCTCAAAATTCTATATACTCAAACCATGATATCACTTAGTCCTTATATCAATCATGAGCTCATGAATACTATCAAACATTTAATTTTCTCCTTATCCCTTCATTATGCGCATATCATCTACATTCCAAAAATATATGAATAACCTTTCATGGATACTGGTAACATTAATCATACACTTTCAAAACACAAGGAAAGACAACAGTGCAACAATCCATAGATGTCTCTTTATTCCAAAATTACACATGATAAACATGTAATCATTCCACTACATTCTCAAACCATTGACCGAGCTTCAAAAATTCTTTCATCTCATATATCATTTGTATTCTCTTCATCATCATCCACATAAATACTACCCATAGGACCATACTGATTCTCTTCATGAGTCTTTCCCTTAGGGCATTTGTTTGCATAATGCCCATACATTCCACATTTAAAACACTTAACCATTTTTGATGTCGTAGCAATACCATTATCCTCATCCATGGTGTTAATCGACCCTTTTCCTTTGCACTTACTTGCTTTGTGTCCTTCGTTTCCACACCCAAAGCATCTTCCAGTTCCCTTGAAACATTCTCCTTGATGCCTCTTCCCACATGATTTACATAGGGGAAATTGAACTTTCTTTCCTCTATGATCATCATGGAACTCCATCTTTCTCTTATTAGTCGAGTCAGGAAACTTACCAAATTTTACTTTATTGATCATATTGTGAGATTGCTGATTCGGCATAATAATGATGTTTGGACTTCCAAATCCCATTTCATTTTGTTTCTCATGAAGAATATCATTCCATTGTCCAGCATATCCTCCATTATCGTGAATCACCTTGTTTCCATCCATTTTCTAAAACCCAAAAAGAATAGTGTGAGATGCAAAAATCATAATAAAGGGGGAATAACTTCATTATCTAACATCTTAGGTTAAATTCTAAGATCGTTACTGTTGTTCTAGGACTATATCCTATACGTATACTTATCCTTAGGGACATCCCTAGACATACCTTAGAAATATCTCTAGGGATCTCACTAACGTTTTCGCATCCTAGTTTCCAAAGGTTGACTAAACCTTTCCTCTGATACCAACTGTAGCGGTCTGGAATTACTTCCAGTGGACTACAATTGATACCTATCAGGGCACTCCATGGGCGGCTACACCCCCTGGGCGGGACACACCACCATCCCCAGTGGCAGCCATTTCCTCATGAAGCCCTTGGGCGGAGAGCCATGCTTCGTCCAACGCTCACATGTGAGAGTTCCCAAGGATCGGATACATTCCTACCTCCTTTGCCTCTGATACCAACTGTAGAGACCCGAAGCCTGACGTACATGAACATTACATTACTTTTGCGGAATACTTAATACATAACAAAAATATACACACAAGGATCGTAATAGTTTAGTGTCTTTGGAAACTCGGAACGTAATCTTCTAATCCTGGTGAAAGATCTTCAACATCTCCCATAAAGTTCTTCCTTTTTTTTACCTAAAACCTTTCTTTATATCCTGGGGAAAAGAAAACATAAAAGGGTGAGCTCAAATGCTCAGTAAGGGTAAACAAAGGAAATATCAATCACATAATTTTCATAAGAACATAACATTTTTGGAAATCTTAACCTGCAAAAGAGAGCATAATTTCATAACATGGGATAAATCATAGTAGTGAAATGAAATCATAACTTTAAACATTACTCATTGTGGCATACACACATAATCATAGAGAATCATTTCTTGTTAGTCAAGACTCATTGCCAAGACTATCTTAGTGGACAAAGTCCCTTTCTGAATCGAGTAATCCTCGTTTCAGTCCTGTTTCACTGAACCGGTATAACCTATCATTCCAGCCATGTCTATCTCATGAGATATAAAATCATTACCCAATGCATTGGAGGGATATATAGGTCCCACCCATCTTATAATGAATCATTTCTTATGTGTGCCACATAATCATAAATCATACATCATCGCATAACACATGTAACAAAAATGGGATTCTTGAAACATCATGACATCATAAAACAAATCATATAAGGTAAATGACTTCATAAAAATAATTCCCTCAAAACATAATCAAATCAATGTAATAATAGGGATAAAAACAGAACCCTATATTATCTTAGATGGAAAATAATTTTGATAAAATACTTGAACTCCATTCTTGAGGAAAATATCATTTCTTCTTCAAAATCAATTTCTTTTCACAAAATGTCATGCAATTTTAAAAGAAAGAGATTTTATTGAAAATAGTCATGAAATATTTTGGAGGAAGCTTCATGAAAATAAGGCTTTATAAAACCGTAAAAATCCGTTCGTGCCGTATAAGTTAAAAAAAACATTCTTCGTACTTTTGTCGGAAAAGTCAAAAAGTACATCGTACGAAAAACGACAAAAGATTCCTTTCATATCTTTTACTAAAAATTCAGCGAAGGGTAAAATTGGATTTAGACAACTGTAGGTGGATGGACATAATATTACATATTGAGGAAACATGGATGTAGATAGTAAAATACACCCCAGTAAATTTCAAAGTATAAACAATCTCGGATAAAAATGAGATTGTGATATTTCCCTTACCTTAGGTCCGACTTGCTTTGTAAGTGTCCGAACCTCCTGTATAATGATTTAAATCATGTTATTGACTTATTAAAGAATCATATTCATTGTTATGATATCATATACGGTTCACTTATGACATTATATTACCCGTTCTTTTGTAAATTCCATGTTAAAGAAGCGTTTTGGGTAAAATCGTTTCATTTATCGTAGGTGTTTTGACTTGTTGTTCTTGACATCATTATTACTTATATCATGATTTACTTACATCCAGAATATAAAATATGATTTATATATCATATATATTCAGTATATATATATATATATATAATAGGTAGATAAATAAAATGAAAAACACCGTTCATGGAGACGGTAGTCCGTACGTACGCATGAACGCTGTTTTCCTTTCCTTATTGTCTTGAAATGGAAGTAAGTAGATGACATACATATGTATATATATACATAAATCCAGTAGATTTATAATGTCATATATTTCATTATTATTTCTTATATATACATTATAATCATTCTTAAATGGTTAACATGGAGAATGAATCTCATCGCGTCGTGGAGACGGTAGTCCGTACGTACGCACGAGCGATGATATCATTTCTATAAATATTGAATTGAATTGGAGTGGATTATACAATATATCAGAATCAATATGATGTTGTAATAACTATGTATAGTTATTCTTTACACCATTATACCCATCCATGTAAGGTGGTGGTGGAAAATAGATTACACCACGGCGTGGAGACGGTATTCCGTACGTACGCACGCGCGGTGATTTCTTTTTCCGTAGGATGGATAGATGGTGAAATAGGGTTGTTTCATACTTATAATAACATATCAGTATATGAGTGATACTGATGTTATTACTTCATAATGAAACAACCTAAGAAGAAGAAGTGGAAGAAGAAATAAAGATGAAAGAATTGGTAACGGTAATTACCTCTTCTTTGAAGCGCCTTTTGGAGACCTCCTCTTAGGGAACTAAAATTGGTCTTTGAGTAAGACCAGAACCTCTAGGATGTTGCTAGGGAAGTGGAGAAGAGATTTTGGCAGGGGTTGGCCGAGATTGAGTGCTCAAATTGGTGTGAGGAGGATGGGGAGGAGGTGTCCTTTTATAGGGGAGGAGAGGGGCACCTTAGGAATTCTTAAAAATATTAATTTATAATAAATCTAACCCCACTTAAAATCCTCCAAAAATGACTCATATTCGAAGATTAGATGAGATAGGGTTGTAATCTCATAAACCAATCAAATTTAGACATGTTTGGATATTATTTTAAACCTTATCAATTAGATTTAACTCTAAGTTAAATAATTTAACTTTTACCGTGTCTTTTTGTTTTCTTTCACTATATGGTTAATACACTTACTATAACATGCCAAACGAACCCCAAATTGTTTATTATTAATATATATATCCTTATCTAAGTCATTTGGCCGAACCTTAGATTTTTAGGAATAAAATAACAATTAGTAATATAATATTTGATTTAAAAACTATTTTGTGTCAATTTTGACACTATTTGATATATGATTTTTGTGAAAGTCATAACAGAATTAAATGTTCGAACCAAGTTGATGAAATCAACATTAATATATCATAGTAACCTAGAAAATTAGTGGAATTCATAAAAAATCTCAAATTACATTTATTTTGGTGCTTATAACATCAATTATGTCAATATTTCATTAAAAAGATAATTACTGCATCATCGTTGTGTCAAAAATAAATTATATTATTTGATGTCTAAAAATTACAAATAAAATACCATCATGTAGGAAATCTTTTTAGCTTTCTAATGAATATTTACAATCGAATTTATCTTATGTATAACCCCATATTAAAAATGATTTACTTATTAAACATTGATTTTAACTATTTTAACCCTTCTTTAAATAAATTAATAATAAATGTCCTAATCTAATCCAAGTGGGCCTAAATGGTCATATGTTATTCCTAAGTTTGTTTTTGGTCGAATTACACTTGTCCAATAGATTTAGGACATGTGTTAGGGTAATATTAATATCATATTTACCCTTAGTTACCTTATTTACTATTAACCGTGGTAAAAAAGTAAAAAGTTACTATTCACCAAAAATTTATTTTCATCTCATTGAACCACATTTTAGTCTTTGATATTAACAGTGTCTCTCGGATTTTTGAAATTCCATTCACAGAAGCGGTAAAATTAAGTTTTATGCAAAAATTCAGTTTTTAACCTACCACTTAGTAGTTTCACTATTCATCAAAAATTGATGTTTTTCAGAACAATGCCAAAATTTCATCCCAAGCTATATTTAATATTCCGAATTCAAAAATGAAGTCTATTTTACCAAATTCATAACATAAAAGTTGCATTAATTAATTTTATAATTAAATCCCGCTGTTAAAACAAATAGCGTGTTTTTAAGAAACAATATCTATCAAAAGATTGACACTTGTTTATGTCTAGTTTAAATGTGAAATTACATCCAATGACCAACATTGTATTAAATTGTAAAAATATATTCTAAATATACTTTAAAACCACTCAAATTAATGATTTATCACTATTAATTATTTCGATTAAAAAAGTTGTTTTTAATTATAATTTAGTAATTTTCACTATTCATCAGAATATGAAAGTTATCCGAAAAGTACCAAAATTTGACCTTGGGCTAAATTCGATACTCCGAATCCAAAAATAAAGTTCATTTTGAAAAACAAGATTTACTGGATTTCAAAAAGTGGTTATTACTATTCATAACGGCTAGTTTTAATAATATTTTTATAGCATATCGTTGTTTAGTGAAACTCGGTATTGCGTACTACACACGCTATCGAGGAAGGTCGCGATTGCGTGTAATGCAAGACAAGTCAAGGATGCGTGTTGTGCAAGCTCCTTTTGGTGTAGCGTACAACACAAGACATTAGTGAAATAAAAAGAATATTTTTCATAAAATCTCGGGCTGTTACATTTCATGTATGGAATACACTATTTTTTTATAGCATGTGATGTTATGATTATTTATAGAAATTATTATTATCTTGTTTATGGTATTTATATAGTTTATTTATATGTGATGGGCTTTATCATTTTATTATTATCACTCTGATGAGAGTTTTTAGTCTTCTCATGATTTACTAATGGACCCATGATAATAGCTTTCAACCTCATGAGTATGGAGAGGCCTGTCTAAGTTCATGGTGACGCCATTGTTCTGGGTACTATTCTCAATGTTTAGGGATATGGGCGTTACCCTCACCACCCCCCATTAAATATTTGGCCTCATATAAGATTTAAAAATGTCGCATTTTCATATATTGAACTACTAAATGGTCTAGAAATTTGGAAATTAATGCTCTGAAATGATCACCATTATCACATAAACTAGATCAACCTTACTTAAACTATGAAAGCGACTTCATATCTTTATCCTTTAATTCGTGGGGAACAAATTATATCTTTAAAAATACATGGTACTCCTCTAAAGAATTTTTTTTTCTAATAATGGTTCAGTTTTCACAACACTCAAGCCACCCCTTGAAGAAAACCCCCTATTTAGGATACTCTGAATTGATCTAGAGGCCATTGAAAATAAAATGTACCCTCAAACACTATTAAACACCCCCCAACTTTGTGGTTTAGCACTCCACCAAGAATCTTCAGAACATCTTATCATTGAAAGAGGCACAACATCTTTCCCTGTGAATCCATTTTATTCCCAAGAAGAACACACCAAATATGCTCCAATAACATATATTAAATTCAAACATAAAAATCAATAGGGTTAGTTCATATAAATTAATTACACACCAATAGTAGGGAAAATACACACCATAGGAATAAATTCACTCCTGCACCCAGGATTTTATAAAATAACTTATCTTCCATGAAAGAATATATCATCTTTTTCCCGAATCAACACCATCCAGTCATTCAACAATATAGCTGAATAATTGCTCCCACTTCACTATTGATAAACCATTGATAAAGAAAATAAACCCTCTAATCTCCCCACCAATCGTGTCTACCACAAAATATAAAAAAATCCTAGCTAAAGGAATGACCTAAATAATACCCTCCAAAGAAACAATAATTTTCTCTAAATTGATTTCATCAAATTAAAGAATGATTGAAGGAATATTACAATAAACTATAATTTAAAATAAGAAAGCTCTTTATGAAACACAAAGATTATAAAATTTTCAAATCAACCCCATGTTTTCCTTCAAAATATCATTTATATAAAAATAATTTAAATTAAAAACGTTTAATATTTATTTAAAACAAGGTATCAGTAAAACCCATTGTAAAACACACTCAATCCATTTTGAAAGACCACATTCAAAATCAATAAAATCATTATTAAAATAAATACACCATTTCATTAAGAATATATATTACCAAAAAGAACATTATTTTTTTAATAAATCCATTTAAACATCATCAAACAACATTGAACTCATTATTAAAAATTGTGGAAAGAGTCATCAATATTAGCAGGCTCAAATCTAGAATCAATTTCTAGAAAAATTTCATTACCATTTTAATATACTCAATAATTTAATAAATTATTTGATTTAAATTATATTTTGTGATGATGTTTATGATTAGTCTATTACTACATTAAAACTGTAACAAAATTATCATGGAAAAAATTGAGAATCCAAATAAATTGAATGATATATCTAACGTAATGATTATAATATCATATTAAAAATTATTTCATTAGTAAATTAAATATCTAATAATAGTAAATATTAAATTCTTTTTTCACATTTTTAGAATGGATAATGAAATTATAATATACTCTTTATCAAATAAATAACAACATGTTTAACTCAAAAACTAGGAATTCTAGATTAATGCATAGCATGTTATATAAAACGTGGGGCTAATACAATTCATATTGTCCAATTCAAAGTTCCTTTGGGTTACTAACTATTAGAATTAGGGTTTTCTAGTGTCCCCATGGTTTTTTCAATGCTATTAACCACATGCATGTTTAGTTGTCAGGTTTCACAACATGGACCTAATAAAAAAATTTATACTACTAAACCTTCAGTCCCAAATGGGGTGAGGGGGTATATGTGTTATCATATAAATATCATATGGGAATTCTCCCCTAATACGAGGCCTTTAAAATTCACCATATGGGATGAAAAAGTGGATAATATAATGATGTGAGACATAGAATGAACTAACCAATCTGGTAACTTTGAGGGGTATATTTTTTGTCTTAGTTTTGCTGATAATCCAAGTGGTTCATGACATGGGAATAACTGTCATTCTATTCTTCTAGGAATCAATTCCTGGAAAAAAATAGTTCATTAAATGGTGACAAACATTGAGTCAATAGTTGATAGCATGAGAGGGATATATTTTCATACTATCATATAAATACGACATTGAATGTAACAGCCCAAGATTTTATGAAAAATATTCTTTTTAATTTTATTAATGTCTTGTGTTGTACGCTACACCAAAAGGATCTTGCACAACACACATCCTTGACTTGCCTTGCATTACACGCAATCGCAACCTTCCTCGATAGTGTGTGTAGTACGCAATAACGAGTTTCACTAAACAGCGATATGCTATTAAAACTAGCCGTTATGAATAGTAATAACCACTTTTTGAAATTTTGTAAATTTTATTTTTCAAAATGGATTTCATTTTTGGATTCGGAGTATCGAATTTAGCCTAAGGTGAAATTTTGGTACATTTCGGATAACTTTCATTTTCTGATGAATAGTGAAAATTACTAAATTATAATTAAAAACAACTTTTTTAATCGAAATAATTAATAGTGATAAATTATTAATTTGAGTGGTTTTAAAGTATATTTAGAATATATTTTTACAATTTAATACAATGTTGGTCATTGGACGTAATTTCACATTTAAACCTGACATAAACAAGTGTCAATCTTTTGATAGATATTGTTTCGTAAAAACACGCTATTTGTTTTAATAGCGGGATTTAATTATAAAATTAATTAATTCAACTTATATGTTATGAATTTGGTAAAATAGACTTCATTTTTGAATTCGGAATATGAAATATAGCTTAGGATGAAATTTTGGCATTTTTCTGAAAACTTTCAATTTTTGATGAATAGTGAAACCACTAAGTGGTAGGTTAAAAACTGAATTTTGCATAAAACTTAATTTTACCACTTCTGTGAATGGAATTTCGAAAATCCGAGAGACACGGTTAATATCAAGGACTAAAATGTGGTTCAATGAGATGAAAATAATTTTTGGTGAATAGTAACTTTTTACTTTTTTTACCGCGGTTAATAGTAAATAGGGTAACTAAGGGTAAATATGATATTACTATTACCCTAACACATGTCCTAATTCTATTGGACAAGTGTAATTCGACCAAAAACAAACTTAGGAATAAAATATGACCATTTAGGCCCACTTGGATTAGATTAGGACATTTATTATGAATTTATTTAAAGAAGGGTTAAAATAGTTAAAATCAAAGTTTAATAAGTAAATCATTTTTAATATGGGGTTATACATAAGATAAATTCGATTGTAAATATTCATTAGAAAGCTAAAAAGATGTACTACATGATGGTATTTTATTTGTAATTTTTAGACATCAAATAATGTAATTTATTTATGACACAATGATGATGCAGTAATTATCTTATTAATGAAATATTGACATAATTGATGTTATAAACACCAAAATAAATGTAATTTGAGATTTTTTATGAATTACACTAATTTTCTAGGTTACTATGATATATTAATGTTGATTTAATCAACTTGGTTCGAACATATAATTCTGTTATGACTTTCACAAAAATCATATATCAAATAGTGTCAAAATTGACACAAAATAGTTTTTAAATCAAATATTATATTATTAATTGTTATTTTATTCCTAAAAATCTAAGGTTCTGCCAAATGACTTAGATAAGGATATATATATTAATAATAAATAATTTTTGGTTCGTTTGGCATGTTATAGTAAGTTTATTAACCATATAGTGAAAGAAAACAAAAAGACACGGTAAAAGTTAAATTATTTAACTTAGAGTTAAATATAATTGATAAGGTTTAAAATAATATCCAAACATGTCTAAATTTGATTGGTTGATGAGATTAAAACCCTATCTCATCTAATCTTCGAATATTAGTCATTTTTGGAGGTTTTTAAGTGGGGTTAGATTTATTATAAATTAATATTTTTAAGAATTCCTAAGGTGCCCCTCTCCTCCCTTATAAAAGGGCACCTCCTCCCCCTCCTCCTCACACCAATTTTGAGCACTCAAGCTCGGCCAACCCCTGCCATTTTCTCCTCTCCACTTTCCTAGAATAATCCTAGAGGTTCTGGTCTTCTCCAAATACCAATCTTAGTTCCTTAAGTGGAGGATTCAAAGAGGCGTTCCAAAGAAGAGGTAATATCCATTACCGATCTTTTCAATTTCTTTCTTCTTCAACTTCTTCTTCTTTAGTTGTTTCATGATAAAGTAATAACATCAGTATTACTTACATACTGATATGTTATTATAAATATGAAACAACCCTAATTCACCTTCTATCCATCCTACGGAAAAATGAAATCACCGCGCGTGCGTACGTACGGAATACCGTCTCCACGCCGTGGTGTAATCTATTTTCCACCATCACCTTACAAGGATGGGTATAATGGTGTAATGAGTAACTACATATGATTATTATGAAGTAATATTGATACTGAAATAATATATATATACTCCAATACAATTCCACGATCATAGGAATGATATCATCACTCGTGCGTACGTACGGAATACCGTCTCCACGATGTGATGCGACTCGTTCTACATGATCTTCATTTCATAATGATTATATAAATGAATTGAATGAATGAATATGGTATATAATACACTAATACCATTCTGGAAATGAATTATATATAACCTAAAGATAAGAATAAGAATTTATTCGACAAAACACGCATAAGAACAAAAAGTTATAAAGACCCGAGTAACAAGTAACAATGAAATATTACTAACAAGAAGCTAATAATATGACCATATATGATATCATATCAATATGTATGATTCTGGAATAAGTCAATAACATTATTTAAACCATTATACAGGAGCTTCGGACACGTACAAAGCTAATCGGACCTAAGGTAAGGGAAATATCACAATCTCATTTTTATCCGAGATTGTTTATTCGTAAGTATTTACTGGGGTGTATTTTATCATCCACATACATGTTTCATCAATATGTAATATTATTTCCATCCAACTACAATTGTTTAAATCCATTTTTACCCTTAGGTGAGTTTTTAGTAAAGAATATGAAAGGAATCTTTTGTCGTTTTTCCGTACGAGGTACTTTTTGACTTTTCCGACAAAAGTACGAAGAATGTTTTTTTTTAACTTATACGGCATGAATGGATTTTTAAAACATTACTTCAAAGAAGATTCCTTTACAAGTTTTCAAGTTTATTTTTAATCAACTTCTTTTATTTTAAAGTTGTATGACATGTTATGAAAGGAAAAATGTTTTTGAAGAAGAAAGGATATTTTCCTCAAGAATGGAGTTCAAGTGTTTTATCAAAATTATTTTCCATCTAAGATAATAAAGGGTTCTGTTTTTATCCCTATTATTACATGGATTTGATTATGTTGTGATGGAAATATTTTTATGAATTCCTTTATCTTATATGAATTGTTTTATGATGTCATGTTGTTTAAGAATTCCATTTTTATTACATGGGTTACGCTATGATGTATGGTTTATGATTATGTGGCACACATAAGAAAGGATTCATTATGAGATGGGTGGGACCTATATCTCCCTCCAATGCATTGGGTAAAGACTTTATATCTCATGAGATAGACATGGCTGGAACGGAAGGTTATTTCGGTTCAGTGATACAGGACTGAAACGAGGAGTGAACTCGGTTCAGAAAGGGACTTTGTCCACTAAGATAGTCTTGGCAATGAGTCATGACTAACAAGAAATGATTTTCCATGATTATGTGTGCATGCCACAAAGTTTCAAGTTTCATGTTATGATTATGGTGATCTCATTTTCACTTCTATGATTTGTTCCATGTTAAGATATTATGATCTCTTTTGCAGGTTGTGATTTTCAAAAAGATATGATATGATTTTTATTTCTTTTGTATACCCTTACTGAGCATTTGAGCTCACCCTTTTATGTTTTCTTTTCCCCAGGATATAAAGAAAGGTTTTAGGTAAAAAAAATGGAAGATCTTTACGGGAGATATTGAAGATCTTTCACCAGGATTAGAAGATTATGTTCCGAGTTTCCAAAGACACTAAACTATTACGATACTTTAGTGTGTGTTTTTGTTATGTACTAAGTATTCCGCAAATGTAATGTAATGTCCATGTACGTCAGGATACGGGTCTCTACAGTTGGTATCAGAGGAAAGGTTTAGTCAACCTTTGGAAACTAGGATGCGAAAACGTTAGTGAGATCCCTAGAGATATTTCTAAGGTATGTCTAGGGATGTCCCTAGGGATAAGTATACGTATAGGTTGTAGTAATAGAATTACGCTAATGATCATAGAATTAAACCTAAGATGTTGGATATTGAAGGTACTCCCCCTTTATTATGTTGTTTTCCCTAGCATGATTTTTGCCTCTCACACTATTCTTTTTGGGTTTTAGACGATGGCTGGAACCCGAAGGAACCGTGTTGATCAATGCAATGGACAATGCAATGATTTCCCTCCTGAACAAACAAATGTTATGGGAGATGGAGTGCAAAATCTTATTGCTATACTTACACAAGCTATGAATCATTCTGGACTTCCAAATGAGCAGAGAAGGGAACAATATTCTATTGAGTCCTTCATGAGGCAACGTCCACCTTCTTTCAGTGGGACTTCCGATCCACTTGTTGCTGAACAATGGATCAGTACCACTGAAAAGATATTTTCAGTTCTTCAATGTTCTGAACATGATAAAGTCATCTTAGCAGTATATCGTTTGGAAGGTGAAGCTGATCAATGGTGGAATCTTATCAAGAATACGAGGCCAAGGGATGAAATTGAGTCCATGGAATGGGACGAGTTCAAGAAATTGTTTTTCAGTAAGTACTTCCCTCGTATTCTTCGAACAAAGATGGAAAAGGAGTTTATTGAGCTGAAGCAGAAGGATGATGAATCTGTTGGTATATATGAAGCGAATTTTACAAGACTTGCAAGGTATGCATCTGGCATTATCATCCAACCTGAAAGTAAAGTTGATCGATTTTTCAGTGGCTTAAAACCAAGTCTTCGAAGGGCATTAGCTATAAGAGACTTCAGTAGCTATGAAGAAATTGTGCGTTGTGCTATCAAGGTAGAAATGGAAGTTGGTGTTACATATCCATCTCATGGTTTTGACAAGAAACGAAAGATGGAGTTCAAGGAGAAATCTCATAATAATGGTGAAAAGAAGATGAATGTTTCCTTATGCACAAAGTGTGGAAAGAAGCATGGTGGAGATTGTCTTAAAGGAACTAGAAAATGTTTTAAGTGTGGAAAAGAAGGTCATCGAGCAGCTGAGTGTCGAAGTAATGGAAAAAGGGTTTCTAATGATGTGAATAAAGCAAACACTGCAGAGAACGCACCGCCAACACTTCAATGCTTCAAGTGCAAGGAAATGGGGCATTATGCTAATAATTGCCCTAATCCAAGGGTTAGTGATGATCAACATGAGCAACCACTGAAGGCAAAGGACAAAGGGAAATCACATGCGATCACTATTGGCAATGTTGAATATGATAACGATGTGGTGGAATGATTAAGTGTTTATGTAATGGGATTCCAAAATAATGTTGTATCATGGAGTATTGGAATATTTATGTATTGGTTTAATGTGGTATTCAAAGTGATTGAGATATTTTTGGAAATAAGATGATATGCGCATAATGAAGGGAAAATAAGAAAATTAAATGTTTAACAAATATTCATGAGCTCATGATTGATATAAGGACTAAGTGATATCATGGATTGAGTATATAGAATTTTGAGGATTTTGGTATGTGGAAAGTGTTAACTTTTAACTGCATTCATGTTTTCACTAAGGTATTCAAGAGAATACATGATTAAGGACTTTGAATGTTTAGAATGTGACCAACAAAACATATCTTATGATATGTGGGGATCAATGACAGTATTAAATCTCTGGTAATCGTTGTCACTATATTATGAGAGTGGACTGCAGTATTATGGATAAGCCTAAAGATTGAAATGGATTATGTTGGAAATAAGTGAGTATTGTTTAAGGATCGAAGTTTTCTCGATATTATTGATGGGATGTTATAGTAATATAGTTTTAGAAAAAGGACAACCTGCAGGACGGGCAACAGCCCATCGCTTCGGACAAGGCTGTAGGAATCGAACCCACAACCGAAGTGCGACTGGCCTTTATCGCCTACCACTGACCTACAGGAAGTCCCTATTTAGTAGAAACTAGTTTTATTTTATTAAGCAGTATGATATATGAAGTATAAGTCCATTTTAGGAACCATATATGATTAATCTCACTATAGATCGATTTATGCATATAATTTTTGCTAACCTTTTGTTTGAGACAGATGGAATGACCCGTCATTCTATCACATTATCTGCTAACACTTCACGAATAACAAATTCAACTTCATTTATTTAAGAGATGAAGTGGAAATTGTTCAAGGCACGAACAACAGTGAGATTGTACCAAAATAAAGTAAGTATTTATTCTAATTCAAATTTTCAACTTTAGGGAAATGATCTTGAAAACCAAAAATGTTGTCCTAGTGATCTTATACCTGAGGAATCAGATGGTACCTTATATCATCACAAATTTATGGATTTGTGATTTTTGGATTTTCCATAGCCATGTTCTCTACCACTCTCCATCAGAACATGATGGTTAGATTTTTCTTCCATATCCATATTTTTACCTATGTGGAAACCCAACAATTAGTTTATTTGGGTAATCGTTACATTTCATACTTTAGTTTTTAAAGCCAAGTTTTTGTATTCCTTTTTACGATGTGGGAAACTTTCGAATAGAAAACCATTTATAACCCCGACGAATTTCGAGGGCGAAATTCATTTTAAGGGGGGTAGAATGTAACAGCCCAAGATTTTATGAAAAATATTCTTTTTAATTTTATTAATGTCTTGTGTTGTACGCTACACCAAAAGGATCTTGCACAACACACATCCTTGACTTGCCTTGCATTACACGCAATCGCAACCTTCCTCGATAGTGTGTGTAGTACGCAATAACGAGTTTCACTAAATAGCGATATGCTATTAAAACTAGCCGTTATGAATAGTAATAACCACTTTTTGAAATTTTGTAAATTTTATTTTTCAAAATGGATTTCATTTTTGGATTCGGAGTATCGAATTTAGCCTAAGGTGAAATTTTGGTACATTTCGGATAACTTTCATATTCTGATGAATAGTGAAAATTACTAAATTATAATTAAAAACAACTTTTTTAATCGAAATAATTAATAGTGATAAATTATTAATTTGAGTGGTTTTAAAGTATATTTAGAATATATTTTTACAATTTAATACAATGTTGGTCATTGGACGTAATTTCACATTTAAACCTGACATAAACAAGTGTCAATCTTTTGATAGATATTGTTTCGTAAAAACACGCTATTTGTTTTAATAGCGGGATTTAATTATAAAATTAATTAATTCAACTTATATGTTATGAATTTGGTAAAATAGACTTCATTTTTGAATTCGGAATATGAAATATAGCTTAGGATGAAATTTTGGCATTTTTCTGAAAACTTTCAATTTTTGATGAATAGTGAAACCACTAAGTGGTAGGTTAAAAACTGAATTTTGCATAAAACTTAATTTTACCACTTCTGTGAATGGAATTTCGAAAATCCGAGAGACACGGTTAATATCAAGGACTAAAATGTGGTTCAATGAGATGAAAATAATTTTTGGTGAATAGTAACTTTTTACTTTTTTTACCGCGGTTAATAGTAAATAGGGTAACTAAGGGTAAATATGATATTACTATTACCCTAACACATGTCCTAATTCTATTGGACAAGTTTAATTCGACCAAAAACAAACTTAGGAATAAAATATGACCATTTAGGCCCACTTGGATTAGATTAGGACATTTATTATGAATTTATTTAAAGAAGGGTTAAAATAGTTAAAATCAAAGTTTAATAAGTAAATCATTTTTAATATGGGGTTATACATAAGATAAATTCGATTGCAAATATTCATTAGAAAGCTAAAAAGATTTACTACATGATGGTATTTTATTTTTAATTTTTAGACATCAAATAATTTAATTTATTTATGACACAACGATGATGCAGTAATTATCTTATTAATGAAATATTGACATAATTGATGTTATAAACACCAAAATAAATGTAATTTGAGATTTTTTATGAATTACACTAATTTTCTAGGTTACTATGATATATTAATGTTGATTTAATCAACTTGGTTCGAACATATAATTCTTTTATGACTTTCACAAAAATCATATATCAAATAGTGTCAAAATTGACACAAAATAGTTTTTAAATCAAATATTATATTATTAATTGTTATTTTATTCCTAAAAATCTAAGGTTCGGCCAAATGACTTAGATAAGGATATATATATTAATAATAAATAATTTTTGGTTCGTTTGTCATGTTATAGTAAGTTTATTAACCATATAGTGAAAGAAAACAAAAAGACACGGTAAAAGTTAAATTATTTCAATTAGAGTTAAATATAATTGATAAGGTTTAAAATAATATCCAAACATGTCTAAATTTGATTGGTTGATGAGATTACAACCCTATCTCATCTAATCTTCGAATATGAGTCATTTTTGGAGGTTTTTAAGTGGGGTTAGATTTATTATAAATTAATATTTTTACGAATTCCTAAGGTGCCCCTCTCCTCCCTTATAAAAGGGCACCTCCTCCCCCTCCTCCTCACACCAATTTTGAGCACTCAAGCTCGGCCAACCCCTGCCATTTTCTCCTCTCCACTTTCCTAGAATAATCCTAGAGGTTCTGGTCTTCTCCAAAGACCAATCTTAGTTCCTTAAGTGGAGGATTCAAAGAGGCGTTCCAAAGAAGAGGTAATATCCATTACCGATCTTTTCAATTTCTTTCTTCTTCAACTTATTCTTCTTTAGTTGTTTCATGATAAAGTAATAACATCAGTATTACTTACATACTGATATGTTATTATAAATATGAAACAACCCTAATTCACCTTCTATCCATCCTACGGAAAAATGAAATCACCGCGCGTGCGTACGTACGGAATACCGTCTCCACGCCGTGGTGTAATCTATTTTCCACCATCACCTTACAAGGATGGGTATAATGGTGTAATGAGTAACTACATATGATTATTATGAAGTAATATTGATACTGAAATAATATATATATACTCCAATATAATTCCACGATCATAGGAACGATATCATCACTCGTGCGTACGTACGGAATACCGTCTCCACGATGTGATGCGACTCGTTCTACATGATCTTCATTTCATAATGATTATATAAATGAATTGAATGAATGAATATGGTATATAATACACTAATACCATTCTGGAAATGAATTATATATAACCTAAAGATAAGAATAAGAATTTATTCGACAAAACACGCATAAGAACAAAAAGTTATAAAGACCCGAGTAACAAGTAACAATGAAATATTACTAACAAGAAGCTAATAATATGACCATATATGATATCATATCAATATGTATGATTATGGAATAAGTCAATAACATTATTTAAACCATTATACAGGAGCTTCGGACACGTACAAAGCTAATCGGACCTAAGGTAAGGGAAATATCACAATCTCATTTTTATCCGAGATTGTTTATTCGTAAGTATTTACTGGGGTGTATTTTATCATCCACATCCATGTTTCATCAATATGTAATATTATTTCCATCCAACTACAATTGTTTAAATCCATTTTTACCCTTAGGTGAGTTTTTAGTAAAGAATATGAAAGGAATCTTTTGTCGTTTTTCCGTACGAGGTACTTTTTGACTTTTCCGACAAAAGTACGAAGAATGTTTTTTTTTAACTTATACGGCATGAATGGATTTTTAAAACATTACTTCAAAGAAGATTCCTTTACAAGTTTTCAAGTTTATTTTTAATCAACTTCTTTTATTTTAAAGTTGTATGACATGTTATGAAAGGAAAAATGTTTTTGAAGAAGAAAGGATATTTTCCTCAAGAATGGAGTTCAAGTGTTTTATCAAAATTATTTTCCATCTAAGATAATAAAGGGTTCTGTTTTTATCCCTATTATTACATGGATTTGATTATGTTGTGATGGAAATATTTTTATGAATTCCTTTATCTTATATGAATTGTTTTATGATGTCATGTTGTTTAAAAATTCCATTTTTATTACATGGGTTACGCTATGATGTATGGTTTATGATTATGTGGCACACATAAGAAAGGATTCATTATGAGATGGGTGGGACCTATATCTCCCTCCAATGCATTGGGTAAAGACTTTATATCTCATGAGATAGACATGGCTGGAACGGAAGGTTATTTCGGTTCAGTGATACAGGACTGAAACGAGGAGTGAACTCGGTTCAGAAAGGGACTTTGTCCACTAAGATAGTCTTGGCAATGAGTCATGACTAACAAGAAATGATTTTCCATGATTATGTGTGCATGCCACAAAGTTTCAAGTTTCATGTTATGATTATGGTGATCTCATTTTCACTTCTATGATTTGTTCCATGTTAAGATATTATGATCTCTTTTGCAGGTTGTGATTTTCAAAAAGATATGATATGATTTTTATTTCTTTTGTATACCCTTACTGAGCATTTGAGCTCACCCTTTTATGTTTTCTTTTCCCCAGGATATAAAGAAAGGTTTTAGGTAAAAAAAATGGAAGATCTTTACGGGAGATATTGAAGATCTTTCACCAGGATTAGAAGATTATGTTCCGAGTTTCCAAAGACACTAAACTATTACGATCCTTTAGTGTGTGTTTTTGTTATGTACTAAGTATTCCGCAAATGTAATGTAATGTCCATGTACGTCAGGATACGGGTCTCTACATTGAAATTATTCCACAACACAATAAATTTTAAATTCATGAGGTGGGATTATAAAGAGAACAACATTGTTCTATGAAAGGTGGAAGGACATGTAGAAAATATATACTCTTTAAAATCCCCCAGATGACTCTTATACACTCAGGTGGCTTCATGCTTTTGCAAATTTTTATCTCTTTAATGACTCTTATAAAAATATAGTTTCCACTTGAGAATAAAAAATGACTTACAAAATATCATACCTTTTAAAAATATTTAATCTCTATATTAGGATTACTATTATGAACAAAACAAATAACCCTTACGAGATTAGGGTAATGGTTCTTCCTTTTTCAATTCTCACTAATAGTTGACCTTTACTAATCCAGTGATGACCCTTATGAAATGAGAATATTAGTATTACTTATTTAAAAAAAATTCATGACTTTTTAAAATTACATAAAATTCTATCGATGACCCCGATTTCATCATGGAACTAATTCTTAAAAATACAGTGTGTTCTCCATTAACTATTACGAAATTATATGATGAACCCTATAAAATCCTGTAAACTGCATGTCTTATCCATTTTTCACCACCAACACATTATTTCCAGAATCATTCAATTAAGAATGGAACTTATTTAACATATATCATGGAATCTCTAACAACATCATGGAATCTAGAATGATTTTAAATATATTTTGAATTATAATAATAGTTAAAACCAATTCAAATTCACTTCTAAAGTCTTATAATTTTTAAATTATCAATTCTGAGTATTTCTATGAACCTCATCTTCCTCTATAGTTTAGTTTCAAATCATCCCAATTAAAAATTTATCCAAGTTATATTCTAAAAGAATTCTATTAGTCTCCATGTTCAGTAATCCTATAATATATTCCAAAAATTAAATATATATTTTTAACTCTTTAGTAACATCTCTTAAAATGTTTCAATATCCATATCTCTCTCAACCTTCACAAAACAGTTGTACACAGTGCTTCCAACTTCAAATGCACTTATCATAAATAATTACAGAAATTTTTAGAAATAATCACATATAACATACAATAGATAGTGCCAATATATTCTAATTTAAATTATCACGGATTTCAATAAATATTGTCTTCATAATCATCATATTTAAATGAAATTGTCTTAAATATATCCAAATCATATTTCCTTGTAGAATTGTCAATTCCATAACCTTTTATATTAATCAATGATGGAAGCAACTTACTCATCTTTATTGTTCTATTCCTCAATCACCCATGCTCAGCACATATTGGCTTTACTTCATAAAACTATAGTCATAACAAGTATATGTTAGAAATTAAATTATTCAAAAAAATGGGTGAACAAGAGTGTTAATAAATCCACCAGTACATCATTGGTGTATATAATCATATCCAATAAGAGAAAATCCCTAAGTAGATCCCAAAATAGTGGAATTTCTATCAAAACACATCATGGAGATAAATTTGGTTATACATAAACTAAAGGGAAGCGAAAACGATTGTAGATCATTGTTGGTGTTGTTTGAGGTCTATACATCAGTCCACTGAAAGATGGAATATATTGTAAATTTATTAAGACTATAGAAGTCTTCGATTAATGGATATATTATTTGAATAAAATAATAATCCTAGTGAGTATAAGGGATGTTCATTATAAATGATATATATATTAACTTAATATATATATGAATTTCTTGAGAAGTTTTGTAGTAATTTTAAAAAAGGTTCTTGTTGTGATAATGAGTTCTAATGGAAATCTACGAAGGATAATTTATGTTTTGATAAGAATATAAGTCCACAAAATTAAAAGCTGAATAAAAATAAAGGTGATCATTCCTTAGGGTGAAAATTGAAGAAGAATGTTGTGAAATGTACACCCAATAAGAAAACTTAATAATATGTCAACTAAAAGTAGATATTCTTCTACATTATAGAAATAGGTAACACTATATACCATTTCCTTTATACCATATAGAGTAGTTTAAAAAGAACAAAACTATATTCAATGAAATAATAAATTCAAGATATGAATAGAAGGATTGATTTAATATAAGATATCCGAGTTTAAGAAAATTTAATTTCATGAGAGGTTGTCCAAAATTGATAACGAAAATGCAACTAAAAATTGATGTTTGTGGTAAAAATAATCTTTTTATATATCTAATAATTATGTATAATGGCAACCTAGATTGAAGGAAATTAAGAAAAAATGTAAATGAATAATTTTTTACATTTTATTTCATAGGAAAATGAGAAAAATAAAGATCAATGTAAATATAAGGATAAAAATAACAAGAATACCATGCTTCACAAGGGAAAACAAATCTAGAAATTTAAAATGGGAACTATAATGAAAATTTCACATAATAATGGTACTGAAAAGAAAATAGATTTCTAGGCTGAGGAATAAATTTCATATTTTTTATCTCACTAAAGAACTATGATGTTTTACATTATAACTATATCAATTTATTTTTATTTATTTATAGGTAAATAAAGGTGATGAATCAAAGGGGTGGATCTAGATCAGTTTTTTCATTGTTATATAGAAGTATAATACATCTATCATAGAGTAATGCAACTATTTTATCCTTGAAACATTTTAAGGTGAAATATGAATGGATGTTCTTGGATTTAAACTTTAAGGTGATCAACTATGATGAATAGATGATAGAGTGCATCCCTTGAGGGGGAACATATAATATGTTCAGCTTATAAAATATTTTGTACTGATTTGGAGTTTTGGGAAGTTCTTATGAAATTTAATGTAGAGGTGTGATAATAAAAAAAATTCAATCCTTGAATTGATTATAAAAAATATGATCATTTAGGAGGTGATTATTAAACATAATGGTTGATCAAAAGGGTAAAGAAAAATTGTTTCAATTGAATATTTTTTATGTTTTTATTGAGATGAGTATATATTTTTTCTTGAAAATATTTTGATCATCCCCTAAAAGGAGATATATATTTAGATTGGTATCACATATTGGTTAATTTTATGGATATCTTTTATGACTAGATTAATCAATATTGTTTTTTACAACAACCATTTCTCAAAAATAATTATATATTATTAATTTAGGGGTCATTTTAATATGAGGTGTGATGTTATTTATCTCTCAAGAGAATCAATCTGTAATTTTTAGAAAAGAAGATAAGATGTAATTTTAAATTGTGAAATATGTGTGAAGACGAGCTATGAAGACTTCTCCTTAAAATATCACCTTTTAATATATTATCAATAATGGGGATAATAATAAAATTAAATTTAGAATTGAAGTGTGTATTGGTAAAAACCAAAATGGGGATTGACGTTCTAAAATGGATTATTGGAGCTGAAGTTATATTTTTTAATTGGTTTTATGAAGAAAAGTCAATATGTGTTGAACTTGGGTTATAGTGGAATAGTCTTATGATGATGAAGATGATTTTATAATCATGGATGAATGGAAAAAGAGATGAAATTGAGGACACTTCTTATAATTATCATATCAATATATTCAAGAAAGATTCATTTAAATGTGATCAATATAGAGATGATATTTATGGAAATTAATGAAATTTGTTTCTGGATGAATATATTATTGTATAAAAAATTTCACATGTGGTGATTTTTTAAATGGTTTTTTAGGGATTCAGGGTAAGGGTATTTGAAACTAAAATAACTGCATATAATATTTTTAGAAATTTAGAGATAGTAGTGGTTATTGAAATAGTTTGAGAAAATAATTTTGGTGGTAAATATGTTATTGTAATATTGAGATTCTATTCAAGGATTAATAATCAGGGAAACTACTAAAATTAGTGATTATTATCACTTGGATGATGGTTTGAGAAAGAAAATACGAAATAAAATTATAGAAGAAGTTGAGGTTTATAAAAATAATTATATTTATCAATCTGAATGATGTAAGACTTAAGAATTGAACTTGAAGAGGTTTGAAATTATTTTCATAATTATAATTCTATTTAAATTAATTTTAGATGACTTTAATTCATTACATATTCCATATGATTAATTAATGATGATTTTTGTTTAATTAAAGGATTTTGTAAATTTTTTGTTGGAGGAGAAAATTGGCGAAGTCCAAAAGATCACCAGATATCATAAAATTTGTTCTATAATTTTATAAGATTCAATGGATAAAGTTCTATATTAATAATATGCATTTCCATGACACCATAATGGTAATCTATAATAGTTTATGGAAATTAGAAAATTCAAGAATTCTCCAAAAAGTTATAAGAGTAATATTCTAATTTTATAAGGGTGATCTCTAAATTGTTAACGATTGGCAATTTGTGAGAATTAAAAAATGTATAAAAAATACCATGAAATAATAAGGGATATTTTTTTAGTATTTAAGAGTAATCTTGATACTATGAGTAAATATTTGGAAAAGTTATAAAATTTCATAAGATTCATTTACCAGTTTATAAGAGTTATTTTATTTTTTATAAGATTCATCAGAGATATGAAAATTTTAAAGGGAATAAAGCTACCTAACTATTTAAGGGTTATCTAGAGGTTTCTTAAGATTAAATTTTTATTATATATGATCTAGCAATTTCGACAAAATTTACCACCTGATCTTTAATTATATTAAGTAAACTTTTCTTTCTCAACAGACAATAACATAATGAAAATAGCTTTATTCAAAATGTGATGAAAACTAAAATTTACAAAATTATATTATTTTAATTTGAATAATTTAATTTAATTTTTGTATCCAACATTTCAATATTATCATAATGTGACTTTATGATGTTTTTTAGAAATAGTTGATTTTTTGGATGAATAGTGAAAATACCGATTCTTCAGAATATTATCACTTTTATGATATTATTTAGATATAAGCATGACATAAAATATTATTAAACCTTCAAATTGACTGAATATATATTTAAATAGTTAAATAATGTATTTTGAAATATTATTTTGAATTTGGTAACCCAATTGTGACTTTTTTGAACTTAAGTTAAATTGTATTCCAATTAAGAACTTGTTATCGGTCACTGGATTTAATGATATAGTTGGAAGGTACCATTCAGTTTTTCTAATATAAAAAATTCTAAAAACATAATTTTTAATTTAATAAAAAATAAAGTTTATGAATCATATTTTTAATTGATTTCTATGTAAAATTATTTTTACACTTATATATTGTATTTTCCTAAAAACAATTTTCATGCATTTTGTTATTTATATTAAAATTAATTTCTCATAAATATAGAGTCATATTATGATAAAATGGATTATATATTTATAATCATAATTTATTAATTATATTTGAATTTATTTTTTAATTTTGGCTACATAACTAATTCTTTATGGTAAAAAGGTTTAGTTATCACAGCTCTGGTTAATCATGGATTTAAAGGGGTTTTACAAATATATAAGGTTTAAATTTTCTTCAAAACATTTATAAATGTGATTGGATGAGTTTTTTTCATACATATAAAATCTTATCTATGAATTTTCTGTCCATTTTTTTCACATGACTATGAATAAGAACATTCAATATTTTAAAACATTGAATAGTTACAAGAGTTCAACCCCCTCACTTATAAAAGGGGACCATTTATCCTTTATTCATCACACATCTCAAGATAATTAAATTAAAAATATCTATAAAAATACATACAAAAAATTCCTTCCCCTGAATTATATGTTCTTTTATTATCCAAATATTAACCTATAAGGAATAATGTGTAAGCCAAATGGGGTTTTCTAAATAATATTTTCAAACCATAACAGAGTGTTTTTTTATTTCTTCTACTAAATTATAAAAATATATTATAACAAGGATTATATAATAACATAACTATCTTACATATAATAAAATGAATTAATTTTTGAGTAAAAACCCTTATTCATCTCTTTTTTGATCCTATATAAAATAAAAACATAAATCATGTGTACGTGTATCCTATCGCTCTATATGGCGGTGCAATTAATTTTTCATCACTACATTACTTGGATGGTTATAAAGGTATAATTAATAAATATATTTGATATTTATGACAAAATTATGATTCTTTACCTATAAAATATCAAATTCCTTTTTTCCAATCAATCTATTGAAAAATGATAATATCGCTTGTGAGTACATGTGGATTACCACCTGAACAATGTGATCTGAATCATTTTTCTATTACCACCATGCATTAATGATTATAAAATTTAGTATAATAATTAAAAAAATATTCATAAAATTATTAATATTTGGTAAATAATTGTACAATTTCACAACTCCATTAATCATGGTTAATATGCTAAATCAATTTGGAAGAATTTAACTGAACAACCTTAAGTAGTCAATATTTGAAAGAACTATTCAATTAATGAGATTTAAATGATTATTAAAGGACCATAAAAATGTAATATAAGAGAAAATGGGTTTTACTCAAGTGTTTAATAAATTAAAATTTACTATACAAGATGATCAAACTTGTACAGCTATGTAGAGACCCAAAGTGTAAAGACCTGTAAAATTCAAGGGAAATTTTTTTCTTCTTCGTAATTTTTTTGGAATTTACAAGTATATAGTTTTTGACGGAACCTGATTCCGAGGCCCGGTGTTCCCGGAATAATTTTCTGAAGTCCTGTTAAGATTAAATTAACGCACGTAAGATATTTTACTGAAAAAGTGTAATAAATCTTAAACAGTTACTCGGATCAAAAATCTGAGGGCACCGTTGCACTCAGTATGGCCGGTTTACCCTAGGCGCGACTTAATATTAGTCGGCATGGGCCTCCTATGAGAAATTCCAAAAACGGCATAACCGTAAATAAAATAATTAAATAATTTTTTTTTCAAATACTTATAACTCACAAACGGGAGCTCGGATTAATAATCTGAGACAACCGCTGAACTTGTGAGGGCATAGTTTATTTAAGCAGATACTAACTTTGGCCGGCACGGGCCACCATAAAAAGTTAGTTTTTGGCCGCAAATAAAATAATTAAATGACATTTATTTTATTGTAAAATTCGTATCTTTTAAATGGTAACTCGGATTGAAAATCCAAGAGTACCGTTGGATTCGTTGGGGCCTGTTTCACTTAGGCAGGGCCTGACCTTGACCGGTGCAGGTCGAGGGTGACTGATAATAATTTTCTGAACTTTTTTTCGGGTATGTTCAATAAACGTACGTGTGGGTTTTTCTATCTTTTGAACCGGTGCTCGGAATCGAAATCCGAGGGCACCGATGGAACCGCAGCGCCGGTAATTTCTTAAAAAAAACCTTTTCCAGAGTTGTGTTTGCTTGGGAAGAGTTGTTTAGTTTTTTGGATAATGACTTCTGAGAAATAAAATATTGTGTAACTAATTTTATTTCTTTAAAGTGGTTAAATACTAAGGATGGAGGTTGGGTGAACATAACTACCTAAGTGAGGTTAAATGTGAGGTGGGGCCCCAACGAACCCAACCCCTTCACATTCCTTAAACCTAATCTAACTCCCCCATTAAGTGGTTGACCTCTCTTTTTCCTTAACTCCTTAACCCCCCTTTAATGTGAGACCACTCACCTCATCTCTCACTTCTTTAATCATGCCAACTCACTTAATTAATTAAGTGGTTTAATTCAATTTTTGAATTTCAAACTTAAGTCATGAGTAATAAAATAAGTGAAGCACTTATTTTATTTTTGGTTGGAGGTTGTTGTGTTGAGAGGGGATTGGGAGAAATAGGGGAGTCTTGAAGTTCTTCTTCTTCGTCGAAGAACGTGAAGACAGTGAAGAACGCGAAGAACACACCGATCTCCCACGAAGAACGCCGAATCCTCAGAGATCGACTACGAGACACCATGTACCTCGACACCAATGACCCTCTCCTTCCGCGACTCCTTCTTCCGCAACGATAAATTCCGCGACGAACCTTCGCTTAACGAATTCGACGAGGTAGGGGAATATTGGTATGATTCTTTTTATTTAAGACGTTGAAGGGAATTATTTTGAGAGTGATATATTTTTCCATGGATGTTCCCTTTTGAAAACAAATAATGCGGATCAACTCAATATTAAGTTGATCCACGAAGAATATGTTTGCGGGTTGGGAATTCTTGTTTGAGGGGAAAACTGTAGGGGTTTTTATATATGTTTGAATTCGTTTTATTGATTCTTCATATCCTAAATTCACGACGATGATGACCAAATGATCATGATCATCGTCTTGCACATACACCATTCTAATTTTTCTTTTTATTCTTCACGTATTCTTTGTGTATTCTTGAATTTCCAAATATTTATTGATGCTAGAAACTCAATGTTTCCCTGAGTGCGACATACGGACGCGAAGATCTCGACCTGAGGATAAAGGATATGCGTTCGTTTCTTTTTTCTGAGTTAAATTGAAGTCGGAATGGAGTGCGGAAGGATCTGGAGGCGTAGCTGGCGGGCAGCCAAAGGTGGTTGCCATGCATAAAGAAGAGGAGGCTCTAGTTTGGGTGGTGCGTGGCTTTTGTGTGTTTTAAGTTAAGAATTAAATTAAATTAAAAATTATAATAATATAATAATGTTGTTATTATTTTCGTTGGGAAAACCGTATTTTGACAGTATCTTCTTCGTGCGACCTCGGTTTCACAAACCGTTAGTGGCAGTGTGACCCTGACTTCGAGACGAAATATATGAGTCCAATATTGGATGTCCTTTTGGGGTTTTTGGATAGGGTACCCAAAACGCTCGTACATAATAGATTTAATATTATTATTAAATCTTTGACCCGCCATAACTCATGTGTGCGACGTTCGATTGACTCGCCGTCAGCGGATATGTGACTCTATCTTTAAGATGGTCAATTCAAGTCTAATGTTGGATATTAAATTCTGGTTCGTGGCTTGGGCCCACAAAACACCGAATAATAATATTATTATTATTATTATTACGGGATCTTGTATCTGACATATCTCTCTCATACGATGTCGGAATGACGAACCGTTTGCGATATTGTGACCCTGGAATTAAGACGGATGTTTCAAAACCAATTTTGGATATTTAAGTCGAGGTTGAGGCGTAGGCCCCACGAGGCCCGGTTCACGTATGATGCGGTGAAATGCAACTTTTTCACCGGCTATCCGTTTTGGACCAATGGGTAGTCCATCTCATGTGTTATTCTGTATGGATCGCAATGGTGTGACCGGTTTGGTTAACCGGTGTCATTTGAAGTACGAGTGGGTTGGATCGAACATGAATCCAACCGGGGCCTCAGTGCGAAAACGCTTATATCTTGAGCTCTGGACGTCTGATTGGCGTGCCGTCGACTTTGTTACATTCCTATTGATGAGACAGTTCTTTTGGCATACTTCACCAGAGGTTTGGACATAGTTGGAGTAAGGCCGGGTTGGATTGTACCCAAAATCCAATCGGGCCCCTAGAACGGAAAAGCTGATAACTTTCATACCAGATGCCCGTTTGACAAATCGTCAACGGCGTTGGTGATCATGTTGAGAAACAGTCCCTATAAGTATACCATATGAGAGTTCGGGGTAAAGTTGAGATACAGCCGGGTTGGTTTTCACGCGAAACCAACCGGGCCCCTGGGACAAAAAGGCTAATATCTCATAGATTGGGCGTCCGATTGACGCGTCATCTGTTGCGTTGAGACTCTTTTAACGAGGCGGTCCTTTGGAATACTTCTTTTGTGGGACTTTGTGATACTTGGATTATCGACCAGTAGCTCGTGGAGTGGACCCTCCCAGAGACGAGCGTGCAGAGTGCGGAGACTGTGTAGCCGGTTGAGACCTGACGACTGCTTGACCGACTCGACTTGGAGTGAGTCGACTAGCCCAGTGGATGGAGCACTACTTTGTTTGGGTGCAGACCCATGGCGGACGGAGCACTACTGTGTGACAGTGCAGACCCGCGGTACTCGTCCGAAGAGTACCTCTTCAGGCTATTAAGGGGTGTGCACTACAGTGTTTGGGTGGCATACCCTGGCAGGAATCACTACTGTGTTTGGGTGACTGACCCACGGTACACGAAAGGAGGAGTACCTCAACAGTCTTAGGTTATTGAGCAGTACCTCGGAGTCGTGACAAGACCACTGTACACTTCAGAGATGGGGCTCTTCAGCAGTTACAGTTTTGATAATGAAAATCCTGGTTTGAGCTAAGTCTATGAGCTTTGTGTTTACCTCATGATTGAGATGGGTCACTTGATAACTTAGGTATATGTATGGGAATATACCTGGGTAGTGGTTATCTGTTGATTTCATAATCTTTTTGTTTCCTCATGATTGAGATGGGTTACTTGATAACTTGGGTATATGTATGGGCATATACCTAGGTAGAGGTTATCTATTGAGATCGTCTTTGTGGTTATCCTTTTTGGATTTAGTGAGACCTTGAGGGTCTCGGTGTCCCTACTGAGTATCGTTATACTCACCCCTGCATGGGCAATGCCCGCACCTCGTTGTGTTGGTTGCAAACGACGGGCAGCGCAGACAGAGGCCGAGTGTTCGAGGACTGGACGGTACCCAGAGGTGGACCTCACGACGAGACAATATCTGGTGGTAGACTTCACAACGAGAAGACACTTGGAGGAGGTTGAAGGGCGAGAGCGTTGTGGAGGCTATCTGTACCTACCCTTCAGGTAGGATCTGTGGTGGACGATCCATGAGTTGCGCTATCTGTACCTACCCTTCAGGTAGGATCCTTGGTGGACGATCCGGGAGCTACTTGTCACCTTCCGGCTATTTTATCTTTTTCCTTGTACTTTACAGTTGGGCTTGTATTTCTTGCCCCTTTACTTTCAGCACAATTTGTTTCAGTTTTACTTAGTGTTTTACTTCTACTTGTACTCTGTGGTGTTTTTTTTACTTTTATAAAGCCAATGTCTTCCCAGTTATCAGGATTTACGCCTTGGTGCTAGTCGCCCGCCCCTGGCCTATGGAAGGCGGGCTTGGGGTAGTCACGGCACGGTCCCCGAGGAGGGTCGTGACACAAATTATTTGATTTATATTACAATATAATTTTATTCCATGATTGTTTATATTAAGATATCATTTTGGAAAATTTTATGACAATAACCTCTTAAACACAATATTTTTCATCTCCTATGGTTAGGTTTGTATATTTCAGGTTCATTTTACAGTTTTTTATCTTTTTGGGTCAATAATCATCCAATGAGTTATAAATAAGGGACTTTCTTTTAAACAAATTCCGATTTTAAAATTTTTCTTCAAAATTATTTTTCATCCTTGTCAAGGTTATTTTAATTTTTTTCAAGAATATTCTAATTTATTCTCCAATTATTATTAAAATTTATTTTCAACTATATTTTAATTTCCTTAAAAAATTTAAAAGGAATCTTCCTATCCTTTTTCCAAATTAGGTATTTTTATAATTTTTACCAAAAATGCAAAAGGGGTACTTTTTAAACAAAATTACTTCATTAGTGTAATTTCTTGGTATCAGAATTATTAATGTCTTTGAATCTTCCTTTACAAGTTTTCCTGGTTATTTTAAAAAAATATTTTTATTTATATTTTTTCAATATTTATTTAAAAATATCAAATGAAAAGAGTATAATTTTCATAATTTAATGAAAATAATTTTTAAAAGGGATTTATAAATCCATTCCTACACAATGTTACAAAAAGTTAATTTTAATTTATTTCTTCTATTTTCTTTTCTATAGGATTATTTTTTCAATAAACAGCCATTTTTATGAATCGATAGTCTTTTATCATCTATTATTGATAATGGATTATAAATTTTTATGATGTCATTTACTTTTTTGTGATCATTTTATCTATCACCATAAAATCCCAATATTTTAAAATAAGAGACTTTGTTCTAGATCATATGAGATGTGAAACATCAAGCTTAAACAAACAATGAAAATCATATTATTTAATTGTGACAATTATAACCTATTTTTTAAATTAGCTATAATGAGTAGTATTAATTGAATTATAAAATATATAATTGAACTAATAATTTATAATTTTTAAATTATGTTTTTCAAATAAGTAAAATATTTTTATTAATTTCATTTTATTCTTTAAAAAATATGTTACCTTCATAAATGATTTTTATTTCTTTTTTATTTGTGATTATAAAAATTAATTTATGTAAATTTTAAAAAAATTATTTATCAAAATGAATTAAATATTTTAATTCAACATTTCAATATAATCTTTGGGTATATTTTTGATAATTTTCTAAAATGATTTAATTTTTAATCAATAGTGAAAATACTGACTTGTACTTAAAATTGTGTTTTCTTTTAATGATTTGGAAAAGTAAAATTTTATTATATATTAGTTTTAACATTAATTAGTTACTTCTTAATGTGAATAATTTAATTTTTCCATTTTGAAATAATTGTATTCCTGAATTTATAATAAAAAAGTTTTATACCTAAAAAGGGTATTTTTCCGAAAAATTGTTTTTCATTTCATTTTTCCGGTTTTATTTTAAATTAAATTATGAAAACAATTGTTTGAATTTTTTAAAACATATTACTTATTTTGAATCATGAGGTCCAAATTTATTAAATATGCTACTTTTATTTTTTGTAAATATGAATTGAAACCTTGGTAATTTTTATTACCGCGGTGAAGGATAAATTGAGAAATTGAAGGTAAAAATAATATGTTAAGGACTAAAAAAGGTTGATAAAATAGGATCCAATTTTATTATATGAGTAAATATTATCCATACTCATTCAATGTTTGAATATATGGCCTTTTTCTATTTGTAAGTGGTTACGATATTTATAGTATTTTATTTAAAGAAAAGTCGATGATGTCATACAAATGTTTTTAATAACTATAACAATTATAATATAAGGTTATTTATAGGATACATTTGATTTTAAATATTATTATGAAATATAAATTATTTATATTAATCATGATAAATTATTTTAAATTTTCAGTGAAAAAGTATTTAGCCTAAATTCTTACATTATGTTTATGCATTAATTTTTTAATTACGGGAAAAATCAAATAAATGATATTGAAATTTTTAAAATAAATATAATTTTAGAAAATTAATGAGGTCCAAAATTTTTATATATGGTCTTTACAAGTTATGGATTTAATATAATATTTTTTAAATTATAATTGTTATCATGATATTTTCTAATGGTAAAGTAATGAACATTTCTAAAAATTGAAATTATAAATATTTTATAGTAAATAAACTTTTATGAAATGTTATAAAATTACTAAAATATTAAATTAATAAAATTAATTATTATAAGGTTTAAATTTTAAGTTATGATCTTTTTATGGGAAATTTTTCATTTTATTGTAACTATATTAATCCTCAATGAGTATAAATCCATGTTGTTGTGGTAGGAGTTATAGGGGTCATATAAGGGTTTAAACTAAATGACAACTATATAAATATTGAAAAAATTGAATAATATTTATTTTTTTAAAGGATTTAGACCAAAAAAAATTATTCATTAAAACAAATAACTTGGGAGAGATTTTTAAATTAAAAATTAATTTAAATTAATTAAATATTTTGAGTAATTCCAAGACTTCTTCTTCCCACTCTTATAAAAGGGAACCCATTCCTTTATTTATTTAAACAACTTTGAGCTGTATAGATCAAAAAAAAATAACATTCTCTTAAAAATATACTTATTTATGATCTTGAGTTTATGTTTCATCTAAAATACAAACCCAACCTCCCTTAAGAATATATATAAATGATTTTCTCCAAAGAAGAGGTAATCATCTTTACCAACTCATTCATGTTTTTTTCATCTTCTACATCATATTCATGTTTTTTTCCAAACTAAATTAATATATTCAATTTAATATATATACTGAAATTTTATTATTATTATGATACAATCATATTACACTTTTTATCCATCCTATTAAAAGCATAACCATCGCTCATACGTTCGTATGACTTATAATCTCCGCGTAGCGGTGTAATTTGTTTTTCATCACCACTTTATTTGGATGGTTCTAGATATGAAACAAATGACTATAAATGAAAAATATTACATAAAAATTATTATTTAGAGGTTAATTATTTTTTAAATTAATTTCATTTCATCCATCAAAAAATGAAAATAGGGTTCGTGCATATATACAACACACCATCTCTATATATGGTTTAATTAATTTTTCTCTCTCTGTATTTATCTATGAATCGATATATATATATATTTATATATTTAATAAATATTATATATTCACCGTAAATAATATTTTGGATATCATTTAACTATTATATAACTATAAGGACTAGAACTACAGAGTCAAAACATACATGAAAAATGATGCAGTTACCACCTGAAATAGTGATTTTAAAAATGAATTGATAATAAACTGGTGAAAAAATATTATAAGAAAAGATTATATTGTATGATATATATGATTATATTTATATAATGTATTGATAATAAATATATTTTTTTACACAGTATTTTCAAACACATACAAAGGAAATTGAATTTGAGATAAGGTTTTTGAGTCTCACTTTTACTTCTTGTGAGACATGTGTCATATTCACCACTTATTTATTTTATGGAATGTATATACTAACCATTTAATATATTATAAAATTAAAAACATTGTATTCATGGTATTTTATGTTTAATTTGAATTTATTTATTTTATGGGGATTATAATTTAAATGATTCCCAAGTGGTAAGGGGTTATTTAACAATATCATTATTATTAGGGATTGTTTTTTTATGTGCGAGCAGAGGATATTAATCGTCGATGACCTTGTTTTATAAAATTGATTTGAAAAATATTTTTATGATTTTATAATTATTATTTAAATTCATTCTTACCCTTTTTTGAATTAAAAAAATAAAAATGAATATTCCAATCATTTTCCAAACAAGGAATTTTTTTAATTTTTCTTAAAAATGGTAAAAGGAATGTTTTCTAACTTATATATAATGAATATAATTTACCTCTATCATGATTCCTTAATGATTTGAAGATTAATTTAAAAAAGTTTATGGTTTTTTCAATATAAATTCTTTTCTTTATAACATATGTAGTTTTTATATTCTAAAAATTATTTTCATAGTAAAAAGGGTGTTTTCTTCAAATAAATATTACATTAGTATATTTAAATTATTCTATTCTATTTCTACATAATTGTTTAAATATTATGTAGAATATGTACTCTAATGAAACCAATCATCATATTTATTTAGTTGTTTTATGATTATATTTACTAGGGAAATTATTGATATTATGTAAAATGTTTTCTTCCAATATAGATAGTTAGTGATTTTATTGAGACATATTGATTTTGTTAAAATATTTATTCATATAATGAGTGAATTGTACTTAGTATGTGATTATTGAGGAATGATATATCCATTAAATTCATTGGTAGGTCCCATGAGACAAACTATCAGGGGTTTTGGACAACTCTTTACCCATTTATCTAGATGTCTTGGCTAAAGCTCTGAAAGCATGATTTAGATATCAATAATTTGGCATTACATCATTATGAAATTTTTTATTTATAAACATGTGATTATTTTATTAGTCAAAATATCTATGGATATGTTTCGATATCATGTGATTATTTTTATAGAATTATTTGACCATTTTTTATTCCTTCAAAATTATTCATCATGTTCAGGTTATTGATTAAATTGTTTTTCAATTATTTACATTTACATATTGATTATGATTTATCTATTCATGATTGTTTCCACTATATAAATACATTTACTATTTTTTTTCTAATCCAATGTTTTAAAATGTTTTTCATGGGGTTTAAGGATGTATAAAAAACATAATTATGTCAATTTCAATGTTAATATAAAATTTCATGAAAAAAAATCATGTATTATTTTAAAAGTTTTTTATTATGAAAGAATGTATATGGATTTATAAGTGCTCACTTTGTATGCATGCAGGTTTTAATGTAAGATTTATTACCTGACTCTATAATATTGAATCCCAAAAATATTAATAGAAATGATAGAATGTGGCTTCTAGTTTAAAGATTGGATACTGAAATTGGGGTTATTAAAATTACTATATATTTTCCATCGGATATTATTTTTATTATTCATATCCATATTTTTAATTTCATGGGTAACATCTTGTCCTAGCTCACCTCTAAGATGTTGGTCGGACCGATGGGTCACGAAACCTTAAGCACATCTCCTTGTATGCTAGAGGTTCCCAAATAGCAATGAGGGTCTCAAGAAGTGATATTGGGGAGACTATACCTTCTTATCAAAGTTGCATAGTGGAAAATTATATATAATAGATAGAGGAAGCATAAAAATAACAAAAAGTAGTAGAAACAATAAAAAGTAATTGACAGTAGAAGAAAAATTTGACATATCTGAACAAAAGTGGTCAACACCAGTTTATACAATAGATTGATGCATGACATGGTAATGATAGCTGATAGAAAATATTAAACCATGAAAATGATTTAAAATTTAGAATAAATACAAGACTCAAATAAGGAAAGACTCAAGTTTGAAGGAGATCTCCATGAGAATCCTAATCTCTAGCATAATTATATGCTTCTAACTCCCCATGTACAAGAAAACAGAAAATATTTAACCTAATTCATGCAAATATAAGTTATACTCAGGTACCAAGGGTACCCAAAAGGTTGTGAGATATAAATATCAGTAGGCCAGCACACATGGTGTCTATCCTGATCCAAATAATCAAATATAAATTAAGAAATGTTTCAAATAAAATAAATATAGATTGACAAAAATTGATAATATAAACTTGGTCCAGGTTTCTAAACAGACACACGTACCTTCCTAACTGCTTCAGCCTAAGAAGGATGGTGGAAAAGTATAGTTGAGAAAAAAAGAATATATAAACAAGGACCAATATTAACATGGAAAATAAAGGAATAGGGAATACCCCCAACCTTGTGTTTTGGCTTGGTATCTAATCCATATGTTAAAAACAAGAGAATTAAAGCCACATAAGAATTATCATAAAGCATAAGGAAAATATATGCATTATCAATAAAACAACTCATGTATTTATATTAATAACTAACAATTTTATAGGATGAGTCTAATCCCATCCCAAATGTATCATTATGGTTCATCCATTCAATTATATCCATTGCCAAAATCTCAATAAAATAGATCCTTTGGAAAATCCAAGTACCAGTCATGTATGGTAACTATAATTATGTCCTGAGTATCAAACATAAGGGACTGAGTATCAGTCAAGGAATGGAAAATCCATTTTTTCAACAGATCTATCCTTGGTTTCCCCTTAGGGAACCAATGTCACCCTTTAGCAAAATAAAAATCCCAGGGATGTTCCTTTCCTAACAAGACTAAAAAATAACATTCCTAGTGTATTATGTTGTAACCTATTATGAAATGAGAAACAAATTGTGGGTTCATAATACGAGACATATGTTCTCTCCCCGAACTGAGTTTTTTTAAAAAAAAGAGTGGAATATATATATATATATATATATATATCACATAGTAAGTAAGGTATGATGCTTAAGATACAAGGAATAAGCCTTAAATAATTTCATGTCAACATATACAACATAATTTCACAAGATAGATATGTTAACAAGTAATTTCATATGGTTCAAGCCACTAATAAGGGAGTAATCAATAAAAAAACTAGTATAATAAAGGAATTTTAAACAAGGAACATGCAATCAACATGCCTCTTACCAATATGTCCTCAATGAAATTTCATCATCTCAATATATCAAGCTTGACCAAGTGTCAAAATGTATCCAAACCATTTAAATGGTTCAAGAATGGAGCACCAAATAAGGCATAAGTAATAATACCACCTTCTTTGATCAAATCCAAATGTTTGAAAAGTATAGTTGAGCAAGGAAGAATATATAAACAAGGTACAATAGTAACATAGAATACCAAGGAATAGTGAATACCCCCAAGATTTTGAATTGTATTGTGGTTTAATCCATATGTTAAAACCAGGCACACTAAAGGCACAAGAGAAGTATAACAAATCCTAAGGAAACTTTAAGAAATACCAATAAATCAACTCAAACATTTATATTAAAAACATCCAATTTTAGAGGTGGAGACTGATCCCATCTCGAAGGTATCGTTGTGTTACATCCATTAAATTATATCTAATTCCATGAACCCATCCAATTAGATCCTTTTGAAATTCCAAGTTCCGCTCGTGTATAGAAACAATGAGTATGTCCTGAGTATCGCACGTAAGGGACTGAATATCTTCCAAGGCTTGTCGAAGCGATTTTTAATACTGGTCTATCCTCAGTTTTACCTTAGGGAACCAGTTTCCCAAATTAGAATTGTAAAAATATCATGGAAAGACCTTGCCCAGCAAGCCTAAACCATTGCTTTCTCAGCTTGTTATGCTATAACCAATCCAGAACGGAGATTCAAATTGTTACGGGACCCAAATTCTCTCCCTAGCTCGAGATTATTTATAATAAAAAGAGATGAATATATATATCACAGATCAAGATAAGAATGAGGATTAAGCTACTTGGTATAATCCTTAAACAATTTCATGTCAACACGTTCAATTCAATTTCAAAGGCCAGCATGTTTAGCAAGGAAATTCATATGGTTCAATCCACTAACAAGGGAATAAGAAATAAAGCAAATTTCATTATCAAATAATTATAAACTAGGAATATGGCATCAGCATGCCTCATACGAATATTTAATCAATGAAATTTAATCATCTCAATCTATTAAGATTTGGAAAGTGTCACAATCTATGAAAACCTTTTAAATGGATCAATAAAGGATCAACAAACGAGGCCTAAATAGTTCACTAATATGAAAGGTGCTCATGTACCTTGAAATGAGTAATTTTGTATGTAAGGCCTATTGCATTCAAATAATCCTCATGTATTCCATAGGTGGGAGGCACCAAACATTGTATAAAATATTATGTTAAAGCTTAATCATTATCAAGAGGGACCCAATTAATAATTTATTTCTCATTAATCAATTTAACTCATTACTAAGGTGTCATGAACAACCCTTGGAAATTTTCCCCATTTTATATAAAGGAAACGTAGTCCATTTAGGATTGATCTCCCCAAGGGGTGACTGAGAGTGAATATGAACACCCCAAATGGGTTTCTCTATAAGAGAATGTTACAATGTAATGATAAAACAAACCAAACAATTTAATAAATGATAACAAGGAAACAATTAACCATGAATAACCAATTCATTAAAGACATGTCATTTGGTATGAGTCATCCTACTCAAGGTCATCTCACCAAATTTCAATAAACATGGAAAATTGGTTTAAGGGTTCATGTGCCATGGTCACTCCATCCAGTGGATGGAACCATCTCAATTAAATCATCTCATACGATCACATTTTATCTTAACCAAAACCTATTATTCATTAAGTCATGGTATCTTCTCAAATGATTGTGTGAGAAACTCCAAGCCAAATAAGTCCAAACACCCATGGGGTGTCTTGGTAAAATAAATTACACAAGGGACAAGGTATAATTCAACTGAAAGGTATGTTCATTCAGCTATTAAAATTTTACGATGTCGTCAATGTGTCTTTAATCACCCAAAATATCAAAGCATAGGAAACAAAAAAGTATCAAACCAATAAAACACCAAATGTCTAGTTATAACATTTTTAGTTTGAAGTAAGTGCACCTCTGTTGAAGGTGTTTTATTATAACCTCATGAAATTTATTTTCAAGAAATAATTTATCACATTTAACACTTCTATTAGTAATTACACTCAATTCACAATTAATACACATTTAATATAAAGAATTTATTGTGTTAATTAAAATATAATAAAATTACAGTAAAAAATTAATTCATTCTTTCTTTAATTTAAAGGGTAAATGGAATGGTATCCTAACTCAATGGAACCCAGCCAATGCTCTCTATCTAATTCGTTCATCTAGTCATATACACATACCTCTATATATATATCCTTACCCCATTGCATGTGTTCCCTACAATGAGGGAATACACACAGGGGGGATATACATATTTATATAAATACATAACTTCTTATATGACCGTGAGTCTTCCAAAATTGACCACAAAACAGTACAACAAAACCTAGTACCCATAAATATCATAAGATTCTCAAATTAAGGTCGTAAAAACCAACATCTGGTTTAAACCCTTACCAAAGAAGTCAACGATGAACTGAAACAACCCAAATCTCCTCACCTTTGGCGATGGTTGTTGGAGCATATGTCAATATAACCCTAAAGTCCCTTTTCACAACCCTAAAATAAAAGAAAATGGAAAATCCTATCAAATCCAAAGCTAGGGTTTTAGAATAGTGGAAATTTCAGTGATGAGAGACCTAAATATCACTGAAAAATGAGAGGAGAGGGAGGATAAAACCATACCATGGATATTTAGACCAAGAACCTGTGAAAATACAGTTGAAATAGAAGCCGGAGAAGGATACTGGGAGGTGGAATCGTGTGTGGAAGGGGCACGACCAAGGGGTTGCACGAGGGTGAGGTCATGAGGAGAGAGGTCATGCCAAAGGGAGGTCATACAGAAGGAGTTCACACATATAGAGGTTGCGACGAAGGGAGGTCCAGCCAGAGGGGTGTCACGTGAGGAAGGGGAGACCCATGGGGGGTTTCACGATGCACACACAAGGGGGAGGATACCCCATAGGTTTTCTAAAAAATCTAAACTAAAATAAAAATAAAAATAGAATAAAAATAATAAATCATAATAATAATATTAATAATCATAATAATAATTAAATTATTATTATTAAACCATTTATCAAACTTTTCCAATTTATTTGAAAAATAATTTATTTTCCATTTTAAATTTAATTTATTTAATTTAATCTCTCAAATAATAAAATTTGTAGTGTTTTGTCTCTCAAAAAATACGCTCTGAATCTCGGTTTTAAAGAAGACCGACCTAGTAAATGATAAAATTAAATTTCATTGGTTTATCATCTGGTTCAAAACACATGATGTTACATCAAGAATAAATTCACTATAATTTGTATTACTTCAAATATGTCTCAACTATATTCCATTTATAAATATGGTATTAATTTAAGAAGGTTTATTATGATTTTTATTTCACTGACTAGGAAAATATTCCATATTATTGATTCAATTTAGATAAATATTGATTTTTAGGGAATTTGGAGAATGTATTATATTTATTATTCAATATATGAGGAATGAATGAAACATGAAATTTATGGGTGGGGATAATTTATAAGTATCACCTTAAAGAATAAATAGGTATTAGGATAAAACAAATCTGGCATTCCATATTAGATGGGTATTTGGTTTGAACCTACCCATTTATTAATAATGATTTATTTGTTGAGTCCTTAACAGTAATATTCTTGTTAAATTGGATGATGCCTTGATGGAAAGTTCATGAATTTTTAGATTTATTAATTTACTTTATTGATAATTCAATTTCCATTATTTATGTTATTTCTATGTTGATATTGTCCATGGTTGTACACTAAACTAATCTTTTTGATTTAATGGAATGTGTTTTGATTTTCCACATGGGAAAATCAATTATTCCTTATTTACTCATGAGAGATTCCATTGTATGCAACCCTAATTGAACATACGTGATCACCCTTTATTTGTTTTCCATTCCCATGGATATGAATAATGATATTTGGAAGATTTTAAAGGATACAAGAATGTTTCTTATGCTATGTTTTTATATTTCTAATTTAATATGGGAATCAAGTATGCATCTATGTTTCCATTAAAAATAAATTTATTGATACAATATGGTATAATATCTCGTTTCTTATAATAATATAATAAATAAAAAACTAGATATAGGTAATTGTATTTAGGGTGTTATAGTATGTATTTGAGAATGTAACATCACTTTATCACTTTTAGGTATTCATCTTTATCCTTTCTTGTTTTCCAATTTAATTTAGTGTGTCCTGAGACTTATTAGTATAGAGATATGTTTTTTGGGAAAATTAATTAATGTTTGGGGAGGAATGATGTTATGAATTAATGGAGTCTATATATAAACGTGTAAACTGATTTTTTTTGTTCTTCTAGAGTTTAGATAATGCATGAGGTGTTTTTTAGTTTTTTTATGAACGTGGAGCTTTTTTCTATGTGCTGGGAACATACACAGTGTGTAATGGGGTTACAAAAAAGTATACATGGTCTCCATGAAATATTCTTGAATTTTCTAGATAGCACGAAACTGTTTCATGCCATGTAATGGTAAAATTATTTATATTAATAAAATGTTTGTTTTTTTAAATATGAGATGTGTTTTTAAGGTACTTTATCATCATGGATTACATGACATGTAAAGGAGATATACACCGTGTAAATTCCGGGAGGTTGAATTTTAGGGTGCTTCTCGTTGGAAATTTATTTCATTCTCCCCCATCTCTCTTGGATCATGACCTAAAACCCATATCTAGTGATTTTTGGAGTCTCTATTCATTCTAGATTGATCTTTTTGGTGTCAGGTCACAATAATGGGAAACTATTATACAATAATCATTAAATATCACTCTTTTAATTTGAATTTAACTGATAAGATATGATTCCAAATGGACTATGAAATGAAAATATTAATATGAGTTGAGATAATTACTATTTTATTCTTTATTCTTTATTCCTTTACTATTGGATGTATTATTTATGTGGTGTTATCTAATTACTATATTCTTCTCATCCAATGTTGTGTATAGTTATCATGGTTATTAAATTACGTGTGTTGGTTCTCTTTATAAATTGCAGCAAACTTTTGATCAGAAAAATCATTGATGTTATTCCAAATTAAAAATTTATAATTTCTAACTTATTATCATAGTTTTAATTAGGGTTGAACCAAAGAGAAGGAGGTTGAGATGACCATAGGTATTATTTTGACCTAATTTACTAAAAATATAGACTAAAACGATGAACATTGAGTGTTATTAGTGTGTAATCATGATTAATGGGTTACATAATAACATCTAAATAGGATAGTTCTAACCAATGATAGTGAGAAGAAGTATGAAAAACAATTATGAATAGAATCATTTTGATAATTTCTAATGAAATGGTGATGTTCTTTAAAAAATAAAATCAACAAAGTGTGAAAACAAGGCTGTCAAAATAAATAACTCACTTCCACCTATGAAATCTTATTCATCTAGTTATATGATTCAATATTTTGATATAAAAATATATAAAAATTGTTCAATCACTCTTAACATCACTGTTCACCTCTCATTGCAGAATTTAAAAATAGAAATTTATTGAAAGTGTAAAATCCAAGAAGAATGAGTAAAAAATATAAATAGAATAAAATAATGTATAAATTTATTTATAAATAAAAGTCAATACAATTTTATTAATAATTAAAATTTATTATTGTTCATATATTTCAAGTGAGTAAAGAAAGCTATATAAAATTGATATCTAAAAGGATAAAGGGAAAAGAAATAATAATATTTTTTGTTGAGTTAATGTTCATCTTCCAATAATCCCTAACTATTTTCACCCCATATGGAATTTCTACCTCATTATTTTTGAAATATCTCATGTTATCATCTCTCCTTTAGAGATATAGTGTTATATTTGTCATTTATTCTCTTTAATGATCATTTCACCAAAAGTTCACAACATCTAATCTTATCCTTTATAATGAAGTTTTTATTTCCTTTGGAGATCACTACTCTTAGAACTAATATGACATTGGTGTTACCCTCTACATCATTCATTTTTTCACTTTGACTATCCCTTATCACCTCCATCTTACTTAAATGAAAATATTTTAACAAATTAAAACAGACCCACGAGCTCCATATTTATTCATGAAACATACCTGAACTTGTTTTGAGGAACAAAAAAATTAATTACCAGTAAAAAGTCTATAATATTATCATGATTGCTAAATATGATTATCCATACCTTTTTTGAACTCATCTTCACTCCCAATTCTTTTCCTATGATTTTCAATTAAGAAAAATAATTCATGATTTTTTTCAATACCGAGCCAAACATTAAATTGGGCCTACATAGGTTTCATTATAAAATCCTATTACAATGTGTCCCAGGTGTTTACTCTCCCGTGATCAACCTCCATTTCATTCATAGATAGCTTCTCATGGAAGTATCACCACCTTTCGTCATCCTTTTACAACACTCATTCCCACTGGACTAAATATCAAACTGACTTAATCCATTAATTTCAAGTATCTGTCCAATACACTTCTTGGTATGACTTGTTCCTTAAAACTAAGCTTAATCACCAATTTTGTATCTCTTGAATGTGTCATATCCGGTGAAAAATATTATGCTATCTCAAATTATTATGATGTGGTTAACCTAATTCAAAACCCAAATACTAATAATTCTTCATACCCCCTTGTCCAAGCTCGTCCAACCTAGAACTATATATACATTTTCTCCTCTCTATTATCCTCAATCAAACCATCAACAAATATTGGTTCATCAAAAACTAAATCTATATCTGATTTGATTATCCTTATACCTCAGTAATCTATAATGAAATACAATTCTCAACAAAATCCTCTTCCACCCATCAATCTTAGTAAATAAATATCCAATATTTGATTTTAGTTTAGTTCCAATAATTCATGAGGGTTTATCCTTTAGTCAAGACTTAGTGATTTTCTAATTAGTTAGATGATTGAATCAATCATCATAAATTCTTATCTTTTCATAACTAGATCAAGCGTAGGCTCAATTTCATCTTTAATACATGCATCTCTGTCTTCTTGAATTGAAACTTTACAATGGGTTACTATTTAAAGGGTCAAATACCTATTCTCTTTCCATAGTCATACACCCACAAATAAATTGGAATGAATCTCGTTATGATTTTTTCTGACATAATAGAACTATATTTTCAAAAAAAATTAGGTAATCATCGTTATTGAATACCTTCACATCAATATGATTTTTTTTATTATGGTTATAGGGTGTAAGAACGGTAGTAGTTCTAGTTATATGGTAGCATGGAAGACATAGATAGAGACAGTTTTATATATTTTTAGTAGTCGCGTGTACACACTCATAGTTGAAATCCATTTTAATTATGGAAAATATCATGTTTTTAAAGATATGACAATTGTTTCATAGTCGATTATCCCTCTTTAAATTCAATCAATTATTTCACCAATTTTAAACACACATATCGATCATGCCTGAAAAAAACAAATATTAAATTTAAAAAAATTAACTTTTCATACACACTTTTAAAATTAAATTCAAATTTATTTAATAATATGCCTATTAATAAATTAGAAAAATAAATAATAAAATAAGTTAACCCAACATAATGAATCAAAATTAAAATTTAAAAACAAAGAACATTTTAAATAATGTTAAAAGATTATCAAACATTGATGGATTTCATAATTCAAAACAAATATATATATATTTGAACATAAAATACAACTAATTAATAATTCGACCAAAAATTAATCAATTATAATAATTTAAAAAATAAAGTCATATTTATCAATAAAAACATATTTTAAAATATAATATTTATGTCAAAAAATTATAGAATTAAGGTCTATATTAGTATAATCCATTGTAAATATTGTTTGTTGATCTTTACTACTTTATATGATTCATATAAACGGTATTTAGGGGAATACTACAAATATCAATATATTATATTGACTTGTAACAATGGTTTGAAAAATTCATATGGAATAATATAACAAAGTGAAAATAAATTTGGTAAAACATGTCATCCTAATCCACTAACATAAAGTGAATACATGTTCGTTTTGGGTCACTACACTAACATATCAGAAATAATCATGAATATAAAAAAATCAACCCATAAATTTAAAATTTTCAGAAAAAAATGTAGTTGGTTTCAACATTGTCATGGTCTCCATTATTCCATTAAAAATTTACATCAATTAAATTTCATTTCTTCTGAAATATTTAAATTAATACTTTACTTGTATCACTTTGAACAATAAATGAATCTAAATTCAAAAATATAACTATATATATAAAGTCACCATAAATATTTAAATTGATTAAAAAATAATCTACTAATAATATTTGAAAAGTTACACCAACAATATCTAAAGAAAATAGAAGTTGAGAAATTATAATTACAATAACCCCCCCCTCCCCTCTACAGAATCCCTAAAATGCTTTATCAGAAGTAACTACTGTGAAAAAAATCACTAATCATGGAAAGGGTAATTTAACTTAAGATTATTTAATCAGATTCATTTTCATTTCTCAAAATCACAATAATTCAACCACAAACACAATCAAACATGATACAAGTACCTATCCATGGTCTATTCTTCATTATAAGTATTATCTTACCTAGGGTATTTAGTGAGCTTAATTCACTTTAATAGTATCACATAAGGGATACTTTTCTATTCCCTGGTCATTATACCATTCTATACCACAAAATATGTCTAATTAAAAAATGTTTCCTACCAACAATAAGAAATATGGACTATTTACTAACTCTTTTCTATGTTATAACTCTATTCCATAGCTTCTATATTTATTTGTCAAGAATTTACACCACTAATAACCCCTTATGGTCTAGCATTAATGATGTGCGTAACCCATAAATTCCATCTTCAATAAGCCATGGGTTGGTTACTTGAACTGAGGGTATAAAACACAAAAAAGAGGGGAATTTCCCTCATGTATCATAAAAATATAAAGAAACACACCAATAAACATCATAATGTAAAATAAATGTATTAAACCATAATGAATATAAATTTAACATATAAAAAAGTCTATAAAGTAAATATAAAAAGAAAACACCAGTGCTAGAAACTCTTGTAGTAAATCCAAGACTCTTGTAGGAATATCCAACTCAGTCACTAACTCCTTATTGGAAACTTATAAAACATATTTATATATATAGTGATGATCATACAATAAAATTTAGTAGTATATTCCTAAAGACCTATTAATTAAATATCAATAAAGCATATTAATTCCTCATTAAACAAACAACAAAACAAACATTAATATATACCGGGTCTACTATAACCTAACCTCCACAAGGCTCACTCTTTCAGTATTGTATTCAACTATAATTATGTTATAGAAATAATTTATATTAAGAAGGAACCTTGCAACCAAATATCTACATACCACAAACCATATCACTATTGCATCCATATATCTACATAAGAACTTGTTATATCACTTCCATGGCCACATTCTCATCACAATATGTGTATCGTGAATATAAATAGCATTAACCACATTCCTTCTTACCATGTATAACCCCCACTAGATATCATAATCCCAAACCATATCAGCCAGTATAAATATGATCTAACAACTATCCATCAAAACCCACATATAAATGTTTTCCCTAAGCCATCACACTCTTAATATGTTTAAAGGAGGTGTGAGGAAGATGGAGTAGTTAGTTATTCGGTCCCTCACTAACACGGATATTGGAAAAAACATCTAGAACCCGGAATATTTGAATTTTAGTATGGTTATCCAACTCAGGTGGTGGTTCAAAATAAATCACAAGAAAATATAACATATATCATAAACAAACACAATCCCAAATTAAGGTTCCATACTAATACATCACATCTAATACCCATAACAATTACCCAACAACCAACACCACAAGCTAAAGCAATTGAAATCACTGTACAATAAAACAACAATACCTTTAAAAAAATATTTCTATAAATATCATCATTAAATTTCAATTTAATCAAATAATCATTATTATTTCAATAATTACCATTTACTATCCTTGGTACGTCAATTATACCATCTATTTAACAATATTTAATGTTAATCCATTTGATAAACCAATTTAAATCACCATCCATTCATTATTTTATATTTCACCTCTATCCTATATTTTACTATATATTAATTAAAACCCTCACATTCATTGATAACCTTCTATTCCATCAATTTTTAATTTTATATCCTCACTCATTACCTATTTCTTTTATGTTAAACGACTTCATTACCGTCAATATACTATAACACCACCCCATAATAACAAAAATTATTACAACATAAAAATCCACAAAACATATGCTAATAGCCCACATAATAAATATATATCAATTTACTTCCCACACAACCAACCACACCAACACTACCATAACCACATCAGATCCTATCCATTACCACTGTGACCAAACCACACCATAACCTCCCATACAACCACAGTTTCCATCCAAAAACACCTCAATGTACATAAAGATAGTATGGTGTCCAAATCCTTTTACACAAAAACTTATATTCTTCTTAAATATAAATATCCATTTATTATAACTAGGAATTTTAAATTCCTAGATTCATTGGTAGATAAGGTTATTAATATATAAAATATTAAATCTATATTTTATATTCCATGGTGAGCACCTAAAATCCATTATAGCTCCTAAATCTATATGGTATAACCTGAGGAATACATAAATAAAGGGGTGAAATAAAATTCTTAGTAAGGGAATAAACATGATAAATATGAATAACATGTTATTCTATGTTATAAAATGATATAATATAATATAAGGAATTTGATTAATACCATGGAAGCCTAATGTAAATAGAATTGTATCATACGACCATGGTATCATGGTAAATGCAACTGCAACATAAGAATGACAGAATTATAAGTCTAGTATAAATACCAATATAACGTAACATAATAATTACCTATGTAAATAAAATGGGTGGCATAATCTTACGTCATATCATATTTAATGTAAATTTCATAGTGAAGGCATTTGAGAAATGATTATATGGAATGTATTACCCCATAAAATGAAGTCATAATAAACTTTGTATATATGTTAGATTCATATATAAATAATTTAGATGGAACAAAATTATAAAATGATTTTTCATTGATTAAAAAAATAAAAATGATAAAAACATTATTGATGAAAATAACCATTTCTCTTTCAGTAACATCAAAAGATGTCATTATATATGGGAAATGTTTTTTGAATATCACTTTGAACATTTTCTATGGAAAATATTCTTTTCATATTAAAAAAAAGTATTTAAATTATAAACATTACACCCACATTAAAGAAAAAAAATTAAATAACCTTAGGAACATAATAAGTATGACATAAATAATTTAGGGGTCATGATAGTGGAAGAGTTCTGTCCATTCTAAATATGTTTAAAAAATATTCTTTTTATATTTTTGTTTGAAAAGTAAAAAAAGACCTTATTCAAGAAAATGATTGGAATATTACATTAAAAAAATTAAAAATACAATTAAAGGTAAAAATTAATTTAAAAAATTATAGAAAAATATTCTTGAAAACATTTTTAGAAAACATGTATTTAGAAGAAGAATGAATTTCGATCGAAGAATGGAATGATATCATATTTTATAAAAATCATTTTCTTATTAATTTTTTGTAACAAAGAGAGGAAAATGGTAATGTTAATTTAATACTACATAAAAGACAAAATGAGAATAAAATGGAAGTGGTTTATTAGATAATGATCAAATAATTTCCTTCAATGTAAATTCAAGCAAAAGAAAACTTGATTAAAATGATATTGAAGTATAAACAGTTATCGATTTGGTAAATTTTGAGTCATAACTTCCCATTAATGAATTATATGAATTGTAACTTCAAATATCATGATTTATTAAGTATTAATGATATATTATGTAAAGGGGTATTATATACACCATTCAAAATAAAATAGGTGCAAAAAAGAACATGTTTCTCAAAGAAGTGCGTATGAGATAAAACCCTTACAATGTTTATATCTTTGTGGTAACAGTTAATAAATATAACACCCCCATGTTTTGAAAAATTAAATTGAAATGCATGAAACACTGAGTCTCTACATTATAAAACATTATTTTAAGTATATAGTTATACAATATCAATTAAAAATAATTTTCCACTTTTATGATTTAAATTTCGAAAAAAGGACATATACGGTTGCAATCAGTAAGTTATTTGGTGCCTGATGGAACCAAGTTGTTTTTTTGTGAATAGAAACATAACCATATGAATAGTAAAATGAATATTAATAAGACCGTTATGAAAATTAAATCATATTATTAATTTATTTTATTAATGTTATAAAATAAATAGATCTTTATTAATTTTTCAAGGTGATATAAAATGAGTTATCGTTTTTATATTTATATTTTTTGAATAAAATATGATTTTATTTAAAAATTAAATTAGTCGTATTTAGAAAATTATTTTCATAAAACAGAGTTCATTTTTTATTTTTACAAGTCAACAAAATGCAAAGGGTGTTTTTTGTGATTTTTCTGAGATTGTTGAATTTCATGTGAATAGTAAAAAATTATAGTTTTAGGTTTTCCACTGTGTCTGATGACATCTTAATTATGTAATAATGATTTAATCATTATATTAGACACTTTAGGATTAAAATATGATATGAGGTTACTCATGTATTCAATACGATGGACAAAAACCAATGGAAATCATGTGGTTTTTCAAATACCACTAACGAGGTTTCCATTGAAATTAATTAAAAACTCCCTCACCTTCACTATAAATACAACCCCCACTGCCACTTCCTCTCACACATCTCATGATTTCATAATTGAAAAAAAATATTCTAATCCCCTTCATAAAGATCTTACCACGTCCAAGAAATTTTTGTCTCACCAAAATTCCAAAACCAAAGGCCTTAAATATGATATCAAGTATAAGAGATCAAGAGGTTAAGATCCCCATTCATTTTATTGTGTTTTCTTCTCAATTATTTTAATTTATTATAATATATTTATCTCACCTTAAATAAGAGGAATTAAATATATAGTATTATATATTTTCTATATTTTCATCTTGTTTATTGTAAAATTCATCACCATTCTTCCTCTCCTCTTCCTCTTGTTCTAAAAATAAAAACATCATCTGGGTTGTGTCAATTGATTGACATCATGGACGATGTGTATTTAACATTATTTACATACTTAAAAGATGGTTATATAACCATTTTATTGGAAACAAATTAATGGTATTACATGACCTCACTTATTTTATGGAATTAACTTATATACATAATATTAAGGGTATATGATGAAACAAGTTCATGATTATCTTAGAACTTTCAAAATGATCTAAATGAATATCACTAATGATTTATCTAATGATTCATCCTCATACCATAAAAAATTGATTTATGGCATGATTTAATATTCAAGAAACATATAAACACCATTTCATTCCACTTTTGGAGTTTCTATTTCATTCTACAATAAAATCCTTTATGAGTCGACCATGGAAATCAGGTAAAGCATGCACCCGAAACAATGGATATAACAAAATATTAATAATAAATGGGTAAAATGATGTTATAAAATGATCATATAATGCCTTATACACATTATTATGCTTCTATAAATAATTAATAACAAAATTTTAACCATTATACATGAGTTTCAAACATGTTTGTACTTAGACGAACCCAATGTAAGGGAATTCTTAACCCGATTTCCATTTATTGGGATAACCTTATTCATTATAAATTGTGTGGTATTAAGATTATTTTTTGAGATGAATTTTTATTTATATTATGTTTTATTATGTTTATGTACAATTTATACACATATTCCTTTCATTATATTAATTTATCACATCAAACATATGATATTTCTAAGGTACATTCCTTTACAAATCCTCTTTTGAAATTAGATTTTATGAAATTCAAAAGTATTGTTTTTTATAAAATTATTCATGTTTTATGAAAATGTTCTAGTTCTTGGTAATTTTGTATGAGTAATTATGGGACCTATATCTCCCTATAATATATTTGGAATGTGTAATTTCGAGATTGGTTGTATGGTTACTGCAAGTGTAACTATGGTGGTTACACCGTAAGGTAGTCATGAGGGTTATATTGTAAGGTAGTCATGAGGGTTATAAATCAAAAGTTATATGAGATAGTTACAATATAAGTAAGTAATTCCCCAAGATAACACTATGGTTTTATATATTTTCATTAATGTTTTATGGAAATCTCATGTTTCAGAAAGTAAATATATATGGGTCAGAAGTATGAGTTTCTGGAAATGATTTCATATTTTTTTAATTATTCATGGACTAATGGTTTCTTTACTTGTTTTTATATCCCTTACTAAAATTTTTATGCTAATCCCATATTTTTAAATGTTTTTCATAGGTTATAATGATGTGTAAGATAAATAATAAAGTCAAGTTAAATGTTAGGACGATTTCTCAAAGAAATCATTTCATTTATTGTGTTAGCAATTCTATGTTTTGGATGAAATGGTTATAGTTTTAATGGTTCCAAATTTGAATTCTTATGGATTGATATGTATGAGTTATTTCATAATATTATAAAATAAAATATAAACCAAAACGATATTTAGGAATATAAAAATGTGATATGTAGTTGAAATAGCTAGATTATGTAATGTTTAAGGATGTGTCCTTATAGTTGGTATCATAACATGGTTTAGATAACTTTAAAAGTTATTATAATGTTAATAAAATACCTTAAATGATTTTTACCTTATTTTAATGTTTAAATAGTATATAATTTAAAAATTAGCATGTTGTTTCACCTAATATATTTCTGTTTAGATTGGTTTTCTGAAGAAGAGACAAGGAAGCTAAATTTGGCAGGAATCGAGCAGCCGATATCTTTCTAAATCTGAAATTGGGATTGGTGGGAATTGTAACTGAACAATTTATGGTATTAATGGGTCAAATGATACATGAAATAAAGTAATATGGAATCCATGAAAGAGTCTAACCATAGAAACAACAACAAAACATGACTAGAGTGGAAGTTTTTTAGGCAACACCCTCTTTCTTTCAGTGGATATTCTAACCTAGTAGCAGCTGAAGGAATTATTAAGTCCCTTGAAAATATTTTTGATGTTGTGGGATGTTTATATAATCAATAATTTAGTTTTTCCATTTATCTTTTTGAAGGTGAAGTCGATCAGTGGTGGTCATTTGTCAATAATATCATAGATAGAGATAATATTGATTCCTCAGAGTGAGATTAATTTAAAACTATTTTCCTTGAAAAATATTTTCTTAAGGTGGTTTGACATATGATAGAGAACAAACTAATTGAATTGAATAAAAAATGATATGATTCAGTTTCCATAAATGAAGTGAACTTCACCGGAGTGGTGAGGTATGCTTCAAATATTATTCTAGATCATGATAGCAAAATCAACAATTTTTATTCAGGATTGAAGCCAATATATTGAAGGTAATTGGATTCATATGAGTTCAAAAGTTATGAGAAAATTATCGGATGTGATGAGAGGGTAGAAATTTTTCCTATTGATGATATATTTTACTTTGAGGACAAATAGAATAATATTTCTATATGGTAAGTTATGGGTAAAAATCAATCAAAGAAATCTGATAATAAGAAAGTCTAGTTTCTAGTTTTTGAAAAGTGTGGTAGAAAGCACCTTGGTGAATGCGTTAATAAAACTAGGAAGTGTTTTAATGGGGGAATATTGGACATATGGCTTGATATTTTAATAAAAAGTATCTTAAGATGATTTCAAATAAGAAAACTGTAATGTGTTTCAAATGTGGTGATGTGGTTCATTATGAAAATTCCTGCCCAATGAAAGATCCAAAAGATGGAAATAAGCTAGACTATAAGAAGAAATGTGTAGTGAGATAATTTTCAACTATGTCAATAGATTTCTGGCCATCCAATGAATTGGTATCATGTACTTTTTTCATTTACCCATATTTTTCTAAAATCTTTTTTGATACGGGATTTAAACATTCCTTTATTTCTGAGAAATTTTAAGGTAAATCGGTAATATCACCTCAAAAAATGAGACAAGAACTTATTGTTAAAAACCCCAGGGGAAATGTTACAACAAAAATGAATTTTAAAAATATTTGTATTATTATCTATGGAAATAAATTACCTGTAAACCTTATTATTTTTCCCTTAGTATAGTTTTATGACATTCTAGGTATGGATTGGATTTATGTTTATAATTCAATTATTTATTCTAGAGATAAATAAATTGTTTTCAAAAAGATTTTCTATTTGTATACAAGAATAAACCCTTATAATTGATAACATATGAGGATGTTGATAAAATATTCAACTATGGAAATGAAATTTATCTGGAACATATTGTTAAAGATAAAAGAACTGTTCATAATAATAATGATCCAGTGGTAAATGAATACCTTGATGTTTTTCATGATGAGTTTCTTGGTGTTATACCTAATTAGGATGCTTAATTCACAATTCACATAGTTCTTGATGCTAATACAATTTCATACCCCTCTTATCAAATGACTCAAATGGAAACTCCATTCATCCTAGAACTTCACCATGGGGAGATCCTATTTTTTATGTTAAAAAATAAAAATGGTTCCTTGATACTTTTTATTGATAATGGATCTTTGAATAAAATTACAATTAAGAATAAGTATCATTTGCCTCATATTGATGAATTTTTTGATCTTCTCTATGGGGCTTAATATTTTTTCCAAGATTGACTTGAGATATGGGTACCATCATCAGAAGCTGAAGGATGATAACATTCCAAAAATAGCTTTTATTAATCGATATGTTCATTAATAATTAGTTGTTATGTCATTTTGGTTAACTAATTCACCTTCTATATTCACGGATCTTATGAATTGAATATTTCATGAGATCTTGGATAAGTTTGTCTTTGTGTTTATTGATGAAATTCTATTATATTCTAGAAGAAAATAAGATCATAAAAACATATATGGGTTTTTTTCAAACCATAAAAGAAAATAAAATGTATTTAAAATTCAGAAAGTATGAATATTGGTTCCAAAAAAATTCTTTTATTGGTTTCATTTTTTCTAAAGATTGCATAAATTTTGATAATGATAAAATTAATGCTGATGAATAATGGACAACACCCTCAAATATAACCAAGATTTGTAGTTTTCTTGGTTTGGTAGGTTATTACATTAGGTTTGTTGAAACCATCTCATGGTTATCTAGTCCACTGACGTAATTGACTCAAAAAGGAGTTAAATTCACCAGGAGAAATGAATGAGACTTTTTTTAGGAATTGAATATAATATTGGTGAATTCTCTAGTTTTCACATTACCTTCTAGAAATAGAGATTTTTCTTTCTATGGTGATGCTTCATTAAAGGTATTTGGTTTTTATATGATAGAGAATGATCAGGTAAATGATTATGCTTTAAGACAACTAATACCTCATGAGATAAATTATCCCAAAAATTATTTGGAATTATAAGTTATGGTGTTTTCATAATAAATTTATCATAGTCATTTATAAGAAGACAAATATGAAATATATACTGAAAAAAAAGTCATAAGTATATATTCACTCAAAATTAATTAAACATAAGGCTAGGAAGATAGATTTAATTAATAAAATATTCAGATTGTATAATCAATTACCATCCTTGAAAATAAAACAATGTAGCAGATTCCATGAATCAGAAAAATCATCCATCATTAACTATGTTATGGAAAGAACATGACCCTTTGATTAATGATTTGATGAATTTTGGCTTGTATGTTATTGATGCAAAAAAATTCCTCTGTTTGGTTTTAGGTTTTAGTGTCGTCATCTTTGTTAGACAAAATTAATAAAGCATATAAGAAATACGGAGAGTTACAAAAAAGGTATAAAGGGTTAAAATGGGTACGTTCCCATAATTTTACATTGATAAGGATTGTATTTTGAGATTTTTAAAATGATTTTGTGTTCCTGTGTTTCTTGTTTGAAGGAATAATTTTTTTGCGAAGCTCATAGTTCTCCATTTCCAGTTCATCCTGGAAGCACAAAGATGTATAGAGACCTTCAGAAGTATTACTAGGGGATATAATTAAAATAGATAGTGCATATTATACCTTCAAATTTTTGACATTTTAACAGGTTAAAATAGAGTAGTAGTTACCGAAGGGGATGCTTCAGCCTTTCCTAGTTACAGAGTAGAAATGTGAAAATATATCCATGGAAATAGTTGTAGAAATAATTTTCTAGGTAATAATGAAATCTATTTTATTATTGATTTAATAACTAAATCTACTCATTTCCATCCTATTCGAGATACTCTTTCTTTTGATTAAATTTATTGACTGTAACTCAAGGATATTTTCTTGTTAGATGGAGTTCCCTTTTCCATTGTATCTAACTGTGGCCCCAAGTTCACTTCTAAATTGTAGAAAGGACTTCATATTTCATTGGGTCTAGAATTAAATTTCAATACATATTTTTATCCTCTACTAGATGGATAGTCAGAATGAATGATTCAGACATTAGAGGATATGCTTCAAGATTGTTCAATTAATTTCCCAAGAATTTGGGATCATCATATTTATTTAGTTGAATTTTCTTATAATAAGAGTTTTCATTCTAGTATACAGATGTCTCTTTTTGAAGAATTATATGGTAAGTAGTGTCAAACCCCAACTTTTGGGGATGATGTCTGGGAAAGAAATTTTATGGGACTAGAATTAGTAGAGGAAGTGTCATAGAAGGTGAAGATGATCTAGAAACACTTGAGGAAAACACAGAGTAGGCATAAAAGTTATAAAGATAATAGGGGTAAAGCATTTTCTTTTGAGGTAGGTGATCATGTTATTCATATAATCTCACCATGGAAAAGTATAATTTGTTTTGGTAAGAAAGTGAATTTATTTCTATGGTTTTTTGGCCCTTTTGAAATCTAGGAGAAAGTGGAACAAGTTTTTACTGAGTATATTTTCCTCTAAGTTTATCTTAGGTACACAATTTTTTTCATGTTTCGATGTTGAAAAAGTATGTACTAGATTCATCTCATGTTTTGATCCCATAATTAGTTCATGTGGAAGAGATCCTTTCTTATAAATAGAAACTTATTCAGATTCTTAATCGAAAAAAAATTTAATGAGGAATATGGTAATCTACTAGGTAATGGTTTTGGGGAGAAACCACATGGTTGAAGAAGTAACATGAGAATATGAAAATGCAATAAGGGAAAGGTACCCTGACTAGTTTAATGTGTAAATAAATTTGAGAGGAAGTAATTTCCAAAAGGTTGGAAAAATGTAACACTCCAAGGTTTTGAAAAAATAAATTGAAATACATAAAACACTGAGTCTCTACAAAATGAAACTTTTTTTAGGTATATAGTTATAAAAAATTTATTAAACCTAATTTTTCTGATTCTATTATATGAATTTTGAAAAAAGGACATTTGTGGTTGCAATCAATAAGTTATTTGGAGTCTAATATTACAAACTTTTTTTTCAAGAGAATAGTAACATACCTTATGAATTGAAAAATAAATAGTAATTTGACCATTATTAATAATAAATCATATTATTATTTTATTTTCTTATGGTTATAAGATAGTGATATTTTTATTAATTTTTAAAGGTGATATAAAATGAGTTATTGTTATAAAATTTTTATTTTTAGAATAAAATATGATTTTATTTACAATTTAATGTAATCGTATTTGGAAAATTATTTTAAAAAATTTATATTTCATTTTCGAATTCTAAATGTTGAATAATTTTTAGGGTGTGTTTTTGGGATTTTTTTCAGATAGGTCAATTTTCAGTGAATAGTAAAAATGTTGTTTGATGTTTTTTGGTCTGTTTGATCACACCATACTGATTTAATAATGATATAATCATTATGTTTGACTCTTGATTATTGAAATATGATATGTTGTGTCCTAATTTTCCTATACCATTGGAAAAAACATGTTTAGGCCCATGGTTATTCTAAAACCACTAATGACGTTTCCTTTGGAATTAATTAAAAAATCCCTCACTTTCACAATAAATAAAACCCTCGCCCCTCTTCCTTCTACACCTCTAAAGATTTAAGAATTGTAAAAATTCATCCCAATACCCTTCCCAAGGCTATTCCACATGTACAAGACCTGATAGTCTCACCAAAATTCCAAAACCACAGGCCTTAAAGAGGATCTCAAGGAAAAGAGATCAAGAGGTAAAGATCCTCTTTCATTTTCTTATGTATTCGTTTCAATTATTTTATTTTCTTTTACACTCTTCACATACCCTTATCAAAGAGTCATAAAAAGATCTATTATTTTATATATTATGTATTTTGATCTTCTTTATGAAAAAATTTATCATCATTCTTTTTCTCCTTCTCCTCTTATTCTAAAAATAAAAACATCATCCGTGAAGTGTCGATATACCGACATCGTGGAAAATGTGTCTTCAATTTATTTTAACTCCTTAAAATACAGTTTTAGAACCATTTTAATTGTGGAAAAATATTTTAATGTGTATTATAGGACCTATCTTATGTTCTTTAATTAAATTATATTCATAATATTAAAGGTATATGATGAAAGATATTTGTGATTATTAAAGAACCACAAAAATGATCTAAAAAAATATCACTAATGATTAATCTAATGATTCAACCTCATAACATATAACTAAGATAATTTATTGAATAATTTAATATTATAGAAACATATTAAACCCATTTTTTCCACATCTATAGTTTCTCTTATATTCAACAAGAAAATACATTACTAACTGACCATGGATATCATGTAAAGAACGCACCCAAAACAATGGAAATAAAAAAATATTATTAATAAATGGGTCTAATGTTGTTATAAAATGATCATATATGGTTTTATATACGTGATTGTGCTTCGTTATAATATTAACAACACCCTTTTAACCAATATACATGAATTTTAAACAAATTTTATTAAGATAAACCTGAGGTAAGGGAATTCTTAACCAAATATCCATTCTTTGGGTTAACCTTCTACATTATTCATTATGTGGTATTAGTATATTTTTGTGATGATTTTTTATATATATTATGTTTTATTAATTTTATTTAAAGTGTATAAACATATTCCTTTCATTTTATTGATTTCTTACATCAATTATATGATATTTTTAAGGGAATTTCCTTTAAAAATATTCTTTTAAAATTCTATTTTATGAAATTCAAAATAAATGTTTTAATGAAATTATTCATGTTTAAAAACTATTTTATTTTTATAGGTAATTTTTTATGATGAAATTTTTGACCTATATCTCCCAATAATACATTGAGTATGTGTATGTTGGAGGTCGGCCGTATGGTTACTCCAAGTGTAACTATGATGGTTACACCATATGGTAACTGTGAGGGTTACATTGTAAGGTAGTCATGAAGGATAAAAATCATAAGGTATACAAGAGTTATAACATATAATTAATTCATTACCCAATATACCATTATGGTTTATTATATTTTTTTATTGTTTTTTGGTAATCTCTTGTTTCCCAAACTAAGTATATATGTGTGAGAAGTATGACTTTATGGAAATGATTTTATATGTTTTTAAGTATCCATAGTCTAATGATTTATTTCCATTATTTAAATCCCTTACTAGAATTTTTAGTCTCATCCCATGTTTTTAAATTTTTTATATAGGTTATAAGGATATATAAGAGAAATAAGGAAATCATGTTAAATGTTATGGAGATTTTTCAAAGAAATCAAGTGGTTATTTTGCGTTAAAAATGATAGTTTTTTTATGAAATGGATACTATTATAATGTTACCCACATTTTATGTTTGTGGGTTTATATGTATGAGTTATGTCCTAATTTTATAAAACTCTAAACTGAAAATATCATTGGGAATGTAACGAAGTGAAATCTAGTTGAAATAGCTAAATTAGGTAATGTTTAAGGCTAGGTCCTTATAATCAATGGGATGATAATGTCTAAAAATTGTATATCCAAACAAAGATAGTGTAAATAAAACATAAAGTAATCAAAATTTATTTTATACATAATCTTGGAATACTATAATCAACGAAGTAGACATATGACCCAATTAATACAAATTAATTTAAAAAACACTTTACATTGCACTTTACTTTACGTAGGCTTTCTTTAACAATAATTATAGTGTTTTTAAACATTTTATTAACCTATACTAGAACAATATTCAAATATATAATATCACATATGATCCTTTTATAACATCTTATTATCTTTTCCTTAATAATCATTCATTACCATTATTGTTTTGGGTGTTAATTGCGTTATTTTCTCATCCATGTTTTAACATGAAGGTTTGGGATCATGAATATAGAATATAGTTACATAATCTCTAGAATTATATGAATTTTATAAATATAATTTTTTTTAATTAGATACATATTTATAATCATTAATTAATTTTGAAAATGGATAATGAATCTCATCTCTTTGTGGAGATGGTTGGTCTTATGTATGCATGACCAACATTATAATTTTATTAATGGGTGAAAGGTTAAGGAATTATATTGTAAATTAATTTTACAAAATAAATATCATCTAAAACAAATAAAATATATTAATTAAATTTATCCTTTAATACCTTCCATATCAAGCATTAGTGAAAATGTAATCACATCCATTCACAATGTGGTCTATTGTGCACATGATCAATGGTTTTATTTCCCATTTGGGAGAGGTGGATATTGTTTTAAGTAATTAACTTTACATAATAACATGTAAGTATATAAAAAATATTTTTGTTATTATATAATCATGTTTCATATGATTTTGAAGAGGTGTAGGATGAAATAAACTAAATTTTTTTTTAAGGATGTTATGTCTTCGTCGGAAAATTTCTTTTGGTTTGCAACAAATGCCTTCCTAAGATGCCATCATAACAAGAAGAAGTATTCTAAGATGAGGATATTGAATTAGGGAATTTATTATGTTAGGTATTTATGTAACCTATTGTTTTTTGAATTGCGTGTTGGATAGGATAGCGGGTGGCCTTTTATAAGTGGGGGAGAGGACACATTTGGAATTTCTCAAAGAAAGAATTCCACCCAATTTTCCCTCATACAAAAAGGATCCAAAATGAAATTTTTTTCATCCTTATAATATATAATATATAAATATGACCAAAAAAATAACAATTATAGAGTTTTTGGGTCATTTGTAACCATTATATTTTACATTAACCCCCTGGTAAACCTATTTTTACCTTAACGATGGAAATTTTTTTTTAATATTTTCAGAATTTATTATGGTGAAGAATTAAGTTAAAATTATTAGATAATATAAATTATTCTGATTTTAAATATGGAAGAAATTTTTTAAAATTTTACTTATATAAGTGGAAAATTTTAAAATCAAATTAAACTAATAGATGTGTTGAAAAATGGTTGTTCAAGAAATGGATTTTTTTAAAAAAAGAATATCCCATATTAACTATATTACAAGTAATAATAATTTGATTTATTATAAAGAATATTTATAGATATATAATATATAAATGTTTTTAATTAATTCCTCACTATGGGTTATTTTAATTATTTAAAACTGATAAACCTTATAGACTTAAAAATAGTTTTCAAAAGAAAAAAAGGTGTTTCAAAGCCTAAAAATAAACTTATACAAAAATCCATAATAATGGTGATTTAAGACTAATTAAATGGATTTAATATAAATAAATGATACTTATGTTAATTTTAAATAAAATTAAAATAATAATGAGACTTAATTTATAAAAAATAAATAATTTTTTTAAAAAAATTCTATATTTCTATATTCGCTGAAAATTTTATAATTTTTGAAAAAATCCTCAAATTCCACCCAAATTTAATATAGATATGGAGAAACAAATGATGATGTTAATTTTATAACATAACCATTCCAAAATATGTAAAAATTAATTTTACATTACAAATGTTATGGTTTTTAATCATGATAGCCCAGTAAATAATTTTGCCATTAAAATGTAACATAGTGGTGACTACGGGGTTGTTTCACACGGAGGTTGTAGACTACATTATCAAATATTACCTTTTTCAATTTGTTTTTGGTAAATTTAAAATGAAAATTGGTGATTGAAAATGATTTAATCTAATTTAAAATAAACTAAAACATAATAATATTAGAAATTAAAGTTAGATATTATAAATTAGAAGCTTGAAGGATGGAAATAGACAAACTAATGATAGAAGTGACGGACAAGATTAGATCCTTGAACACTCACTATATCATTTTCAACTAAACTACCCAATTTATACTTAAATATGTAACGCCCTGAACCCCGTTACCCAGAGTTGGTGTATTATTAAATAACATTGGCATGATCACAAAAGATTAAGTCTCGAAAGACCGATTAGTTTAGTAGATTTGGAATCACTAGATGCATTCATAAAGTTCACATTACACCATAAAATGAAAACTACAACAACATAGTATCCATAGTCCACACTCATATCCTCTCATACTATCCCTGCAGTTCATTCATAAAATACTTCTTCACATCCTGGAAAAAATACAACATAGAAAGGGGTGATCTCAGATGCCCAGTAAGGATAACAATATAGCGGAAACTTTCATAAATAAGCATAAACATTTAAGGCAATGTATAACTAAAACAAATTCCTTTTAAACTTGAACTTTATCATAATATGGTAGAAATAAAATGAAATAATTCCATTTAATTATTCACATGGATATTCTACTAGTCGAATAGTCACATGCAATATCAATAACAACTTACGTAATGATGGAATTCATAATGCCAGACTATCATAACCACGTAGCCAAGGCCTCGTGCTAAGACTACAAATAAGATTTTGTCAAGGCCTCGTTCCAAGACACTAGTTTGTCTCATTAGTCCTACCGATTCATCGAAGAGATATAGTGGTCTCCACTCGTCACTTACTAAGTCTAATGCATTCCTCATATAAATAAGTTTAAACATAACATAAGCATGAATACGAAATGTCATGACTTTCTCCATAAACCACTAATGGTATGAAAATAACACATCCACAGTAAAAAAATATCACAAAACCATCAATACAATATTGAAGTTTTGTATCATAAAAAATCAACTTCAAATAAGCTTAAAATACATCAAATGATGTTGACATAGATGAAATCAAAACAATTTGAGAGAAATATATCTTTTTTTTTGAAATCATTTAAAAGTCACACATTTAATAAGAAAGTAATTTAAATGATATTTTTGAATCAAAGTTTCTCATACCACTTTGAATCTTTTTAACAGAGATATCATTTCAAAACATTCATGTCTATATAAATAAATCCTTAAAATAAGTTCGAAAACATGGATATTAATTAAAAAGATAAATATAAATCTTTAAAACTTTTAAAATTATGATCTTGATAAAGAGTACCTTTCACAAATTCTTAAAATATTCATTTTTTAAGTCAAATAATTATAAAATAAAACATTTACTTTCAAAATATTCTTATAATCTTGTAGGGGATGCTTCGATGATTTTATAACAGTGGAAAATAGATGCACCTGTCATATATGTTAAAAAAGATATTTTTACCTTAATTTTGTCAAAAAGGTTAAAAAGGACCTTGTTTGGAAAACAACGGAAAGATTACTTTATAAAAATCTTATAAAAAGTCAAACAAGGGTATAAATGACTTTAACCCATAGTCTATAAAATATTAATAATGATTTGGAATACATTTTTAGGAAACATGGATGTGGATGATAAAGAGGTCCCAGTAGCTAATTACATATAAACAACCTCAGATAATGAAGAGATTGTGAAATAAACCCTTACCTTGTACTTTTCCATGATAGAGTGTAGTTTAACCTCCTTTATAATAGTGAAATCATTTTTATTAAATTATAAAATAATAATATACATAAATATTATATGATATATGATCTTTTAATATTTCTTTGTTAATAATATTTTAGTATTATCATCGTTTCAGGTGTTAACTGATTCGTTTTCTTTTATATATTTTGTTAGATAAGCCGAGTTTTCTATCGATAGGTTGTACCTAATTTATACCCAGAATGATATCGAGTCCTTAAAAATTATCATTAATCATCAAATGAGAATTATAATTGCATGGATGTGATGGAAAATTAATCTCATCACGTTCGTGGAGACGGTAGTCCGTACATACGCACGAGCGACAATATCATTATTTTGATATTAAAATAATATATAATTGGATGGTATATCATATATACATAATCATTACCATGTTATATTTATTATTTACACGGATTATACATCATTATTATACCCATCTAAAATATAATATATTGAATAACAATTACACCACGACGTGGAGACGGTAGGTCGTACGTATGCACGTATGGTGACATGTCATCCAAGGGATTGATAGAATACTGAATTTGGTTGTTCCAAATTTATAATAACATTAAAGTATATATAATATACTTTAGTTATTGTTTTATAATGTAAATAACAAAGAAATAATAAAATGAAGAAGAAAAGAACTTGAAAGGGGGTGGTGAGAACATTACATCTTCTTTGGGTTCTTCCTTTTGATTTGATCAAAATGGTTTCTTAAGTTGGATTTCTGATAAAACTAAGGCCTCTAGGTTGAAGTGAGGGTATTTTGGAGAATAATTTGGTAGGGTTTGGCCTAGCCAAAAGGCCTGAACGGTATGAGGACTTGGTTAGAAGTGGTTTCCTTTTATAAGGGGGAGAAGGGGCTCTTTAGGAAAAACATAAAGTATTAATTTATAATAAATTCATATTCAGTTTATAATGTCTCAAAAGTAGATTATTAAACATATTAAGGTGGTTATGGGTCTAAATCCATTCAACCAATAGATTTTAGATAGGTTTGGGGCATTATATTAACCTTATATTTTAGTTTCAACACTTAGTTAATTAGATTGACATTTACCATGTCACTTTGTATTTTTATATTATATAGTTAATAAACTTACTATATACATCAAAGAGACCCCCAAGTGGTCCATTAATGATACAAATATCATGATATAAGTCCTATTTCTAAAACTTAGATTTTTAAGAATATAATATCAATTAATAATATAATACTTGTTTTAAAAACTCTTTTATGTCAATTTTGACACTATTCAACAAATGATTTTTTTGTAAAGTCTTAAAAACTTTATTAATTAGAAAAAAAAATTCATTTAATCAATACTAACATGTCATATTAACCAGTATAATTCGTGTAATTTATTAAAAGACCCAAATTAGTTTTAATTGGGAATTTATAATATCAATTATTTTAATATTTTACTAATAAGGTAATTACTGCATCATCATTATGTCATAAATAAATTAAATTATGTAATGTATAAAAATTATAAATAAAATACCATTATGTAGGAAATATTTTCATCTTTATAATGAATATTTATAATCTAATTTATCTTATGCATAACCCTATCTTCAAAAATGTTTTAGTTATTAAACTTTGATTTTAACTCTTTTAACTCTTCTTTGAATTAAATAATAATAAATGTCCTAATCTAATTCAAGTGGACCAAAGAGGTTCATATTTTATTTCTAAGGTTGTTTTTCGTCGAATTATTCTTATCCAATAGAATTAGGACATGTGTTAGTGTAATAATAATATCATTTTGACCCTTAATTACCCTATATACTTTTTACCATGGTAAATAAAAGTAAAAAAGTTATTATTCACCAAAAAATATTTTTATCTTATTGAACCACATATTACTCATTTATATTAATAGTGTCTCTCGGAGTTTCGAAATTCCACTCACAAAAGCAGTAAAATTATGTTTTATGTAAATTTAAAAATTCTCCTAGGAGGTGGGTAAAAGACGGTGAAAAGTTCAATAAAATTTTTATATATCTAAAATTATTATAAACTGACTCTAATGATTTAAATTGAACTTATATAGGAATTATGTATCTATTTTGACATAAAATAAATTAAAATATATAATTATTTAAATAAAAATTTTGTTTTAAGCTATAACTCAGTGTTTTTCACTATTCATCAAAAATTAAAAGTTTTCAGAAAAATACCAAAAATTTACCCTAAGAAAATTTTGATATTAAGATTTCAATAATGAAGTCTATTTTATCAAATTAAAAACATATAAGTTTCATTTATTAATTTAAAATTAATTCCCGCTGTCAAAACCAAAAGGCGTATTTTTATGAAATAATAACTACCAAAAGTTTGACACTTGTTTATGTCCAATTTCAATGTGAAATTACTTACAATGTCCATCATTGGATTAAATGGTAAATATTTAATCTATTTATACTTCAAAACCATTAAAATTTATAATTTAACAATAAAAATTATTTTGATTTAAAAAGTTCTTTTCAGTTAAAATATAGTATTTTTCACTATTCACCCAAATACGAAAGTTATCAAAAAAACACCAAAACATTATTGAAACTAAATTATTATGTCCTGATTCAGAAGAAGATGTTTATTTTATCAAATTGAATATATAAAAGTTTCAAATATTGGATTTAAAAATGCTTCTCCAATAAATGGCGGTAAAATTGCATTTTTTCAAAAAAGCATCTTTTATCTGAAAAAATGTATTTGTTCTTACATTTTTTCTAAGAAACTAATAATATTTATTATATAATTATAAGGATTATATAAATTTCAAATTTTAGTTAATACTATTCATAACCGCTTTTGAACAACTTTTTTGGTAAGTCATGGTGCACGAGAACTCTGTGTTGCGTGTAGTGCAAGTTATTGAATTACTTTGAAGAAATAACGTACTATGAAATATTGGGGTGTTACATTCATCCCTCCTTCAATAAAAAGTGTCCTCGCAATGTGAAATTATTTTCTGAAAATAAAAGGTTGAAAATAGAAAATACCTTTGGGAAAACCCACATCAGAAATTAGGTTAATAAAATTTAGTCTTAATAAGATAAAAATTGAAATGAAAGAGCCACCACCAAATTATGATCTTCATTAGGAGAAAATTGGTGGAAATTAAAGACATATAATTGGAGGAAAAAAGTAAATATTTATAGATATTGATTGAGGTCATAAATCACAAACAATTTTAAAATTGACGGCCTTAAATTCATCAATATATGATGATTTAAAATACCATCGGTTCAACAAAACATATGGTATTAGGATAACACGTTTTTTTTAATATCCCTTCACTAAATTATAAGAATTAATTTATTCATAGAATAATAGAAGAAGAAAAATATATACTTGACAAGTAGAGTCCCATCCTTTAACTAATTTCTACCACAAACTCATATTTCACTCTAAAAGTTAATAAAACTTAAAAAAAATTCTATTTATCATTTTCGTATAGGGTTCAAAAAAAATTAATTTATAATTATTTTACATGAATATTTTTAAAAAATACTACATTATTCAATCCAGGACATCAAGTGGGCCAGTGGTAGGTGATACACCCTTGTCGCCCTTCGGTTGTAGGTTCAGGTCTTGAGGCCTTGCCGGACACGACGGGTGGCTGCCCGACCTCTGAGTTGTCCTTTTATGGAAATCCAAAAATAATATCAAACTAGAATTATCCAAAATCCTTTTGTCCAATGTCATAGTACAAAATTTATAAGGAAGGTAATCACAATGAAGATCCATTTTTCTGTGTAATAACATGTGAACACATTCATCATGTATTCTTTTAAAACACTAAAAAATCTTGAATTACCATAAAACCTTATGGATTACATTCACGATCCCTTATTCCTAATAGAATACTGAATATACTACTTCTATCCAAAAATTTTGTAAACTCCAACACTGATGGGATATAAAAATCATTAATCAGTTTCCAGGTAATCAATAATATCCAATATAATTTATCCTAATCAATTATTTATTATTCCAAAATCACTACCTCAGTATCAGATCCATATTATGGTTTATCATTCTCTAAACCATATATTTTCTAAAAAAGTAACCTGATATTGAGTCACTTTTCTTGGTTCCACACAATCTCATGTCCTTAATGAAATAGTACTACAGTACAATCCTTATATACTCCATAATTATTATAAGTAGTACATTGTTGATACAACAACCAAATGACATAATTCTCAAATAACAACATAATAACTCTAATCATTACTCCTCGTCTGTGGTAGTATCATTACTTGATTATTATCCAATAGCATCATTTGGGGAATAGTCTGATGATTTGGAAATCGGTTCGCGTAGTGTCCCAACTCCTTGCATATGAAGCATTGTTCATTTGAAACCTTCTTCTTACCCCTGCAGTCATGTACTTGGTGCCTTTTTTCACCACACTTATAACAAACTCTCATTCCCTTCAGGAAGGTTCCAGGGTGTTTCTTCCCACAGTTATCACATATGGGAAAATTCTTTTTTTCCCTCTTCCCTTTATCCATCTTTCTCTCTTCCATCCTTTCCTTCTCTTTCTTCCCTTCAAAGTCATAGGACTTGGAGAATTCTTTACTTATCTTATTAACACATGATACTATTTATTCATATGTTGAGAATACATGGGGGACTATTTCCCTTCTAAATATTTGCTTAATACTGTGAAAGATATGGTCCTTCTTACTCTTTGGATCATACGTATTGCTGGAGTTCCCATTCCTTCTACTGGGTGCCATTTCTAAACAATAACATAAACTAGGTCAGTTTATAAATCACAATGAATAATTCTAAACTTGTAAAATACCTAATGTAAATTGAATGGTTTATGGATATAATCCATACCCATAAGGATGTTTTCATTAAAAAAATATAAACTCATAAACCCTTTAAAATGATTTGTAAAGAATTTGAGAAGTATTCTATTCATATCCTCGGAGAGTGTCTTAACCAAGAGTGTAGCAAGGCCCATTTTCGTGCACCATTTCCCATTCGAGTCTAGCTCAATGAGGTGTTTTGGGGTTTTACCCCTAGGTATATATGTGCCAGAGCTGCCTCTACCTGCTCGTATCCAGACAGGGATTTATTGCTCGGAAAACTCACAAAATCTTTACAATACTAAAATTCTAGGAAATTCTTCTATACTAATCCCAAAACTCCATCTTAGGTCTATGTGCTCTAATAATAGTTTATCTAAATCTAGCTTCAAAGGTTTGTACTAAGCTTCCTCTGATACCAACAGTAAGGCCCTGACCCGAGTTCCCCAGGGTCGTTGAATTATTACATAACATTGGCATGATCACAAAAGATCAAGTCTCGAAATACCGATTAGTTTAGTAGCATTGGAATCACTATATGCATTAATAAAGATTACATTACACCATAAAATGAAAACTTCAACAACATAATATCCATAGTCCACACTCATATCCCCTCATACTATCCCTATAGGTCATTTATAAAATACTTCTTCACATCCTGGAAAAAATAAAACATAGAAAGGGGTGATCTCAGATTCCCAGTAAGGATAAAAATATAGCGGAAACTTTCATAAATAAGCATAAACATTTAAGGCAATGTATAACTAAAACAAAGTCCTTTTAAACTTGAACTTCAACATAATATGGTAGAAATAAAATGAAATAATTCTATTTAATTATTCACATGGATATTCTACTAGTTGAATAATCACATGCAATATCAATAACCACTTTCATAATTATGTAATGCATAATGCCAGACTATTATAACTACGTAGCCAAGCCCTCGTGCCATGAATAAAAATAAGATTTTTTCAAGGTCTCATGCCAAGACACTAGTTTGTCTCATGAGACCTACTGATCCATCGAGGAGCTATAGCGGGCTCCACCCGTCACTTACTATGTCCAATGCATTCCTCATATGAACAGGTTTAAACATAACATAAACATGCGTATTAAAACTAGCATACAAAATGTCAATACTTTCTCCATAAACCATGAATGGTATAACAATAACACATCCACAGTCAAACATATCACAAAACCTTCAATACAATATGGACGTTTTTATCATAATAAATCAACTTCAAATAAGCATAAAATCCATCAAAGGATGTTGACATATATGAAATCAAAACTACTTGAGAGAAATATTTTTTTTTGAAATCTTATAAAAATCACACATTTATTAAGTAATTTAATAGATATTTTTGAATCAAAGTGCCCCATACCACTTTGAAAATTTTGAAAAGAAATATCATTTCAAAACATTTTTGTTTATATAAATAAATCCTTAAAATAATTTTGAAAACAACGACATTATTTAAAAAGATAAAGATATAGCATTAAAACTCTTAAAATTCTGATCTTGATAAAAAGTACATTTCACAAATTCTTAAAATATTCATTTTGAAAGTAAAATAATTATAAATTAAAAAATTTACTTTCAAAGTATTCTTATAATCTTATAAGGGAAGCTTTGATGATTTTATAATGGCAGAAAATGGCCGCACCTGCCGTATAAGTTAAAAAATACATTCTTACCTTAATTTTTTCAAAAAGGTTAAAAAGGACTTTGTTTTGAAAATGACGGAAAGAATCCTTTATAAACTTCTTATAAAAAGTAAAACAAGGGTATAAATTACTTTAACCCATAGTCTATAAAATAGTAAGAATAATTTTGGATACATTTTTAGGAAACATGGATGTGGATGATAAAGATGTCCCAGAAGATAATTACGTATAAAAAACCTTGGATAATGAAGAGATTGTGAAATAAAACCTTACCTTGTATTTTCCTTGTTAGAGTGTCATTTAACCTACTTTATAATACTTAAATCATTTTTATTAAATTATACAAGATTCATATACATAAATATGATATCATATATGATTTTTTAATATTTCTTTGTTAATAATATTTTAGTATTATCGTCATTTCGGGTGTTAATTGATTCATTTTATTTTATATATTTTGATATATAAGCCGTGTTTGTTATGGATAGGTTGTATATAATTCTTATCCTGAATAATATCAAGTCCTAAAACATTATTTTTAATCATCAAATGAGAATAATAATTGCATGGATATGATGGGGAATGAATCTCATCGCGTTCATGGAGACAGTAGTCTGTACGTACGCACAAGTGAAAATATCATTCGTTTGATATTAAAATAATATATAATTGGATGGTATATCATATATACAGAATCATTATCATGTTATATTCATTATTTACATGAATTATACATCATTATTATACCCATCTAAATAATAATATATTGAATAACAATTACACCACGACGTGGAGACGGTAGGCCGTACGTACGCACGTATGGTGACATGTCATTCAAGGGATGGATAGAATAATGAATTTAGTTGTTCCATATTTATAATGACATCACAGTATATAAAAGATACTATAGTTAGTAATTTATAATGTAAATAACAAGGAAATAAGAAGTTGAAGAATAAAGGAACATGGAAGAGGGTGGTGAAAACATTACCTCTTCTTTGGGTTCTTCCTTTTGATTTGATCAAAAGGGATCCATAGGTTGGCTTTATGATCAAACTAAGGCCTCTAGGTTGAAGTGAGTGAAGTTGAGAGAATATATGGGAAGAGGTTGGCCGAGCCAAAAGGCTTGAGAGGTGTCATGAATTGGTTAGAAGTGGTGTCCATTTATAAGGGGGCGAAACTTAAAGTATTAATTTATAATAAATTTATATTCAGTTTTGAATGGCTCCAATGTGGATTATTAAAATTCTAAGGTGGGTATGGGTCGAAATCCATTCAAACAATACATTTTAGATAGGTTTGGGACATTATATTAACCTTATCTTTTAATTTTAACTCTTAGTTAATTAGATTGACATTTACCATGTCACTTTGTATTTTTATATTATATAGTTAATAAACTTAATATATACATCCAAGAAACCCCCATGTGGTCCCTCAATGATACACCTATCATGATATAAGCCCATGGACCGAACCTTATATTTTTAAGAATATAATATCAATTAATAATATAATACTTGTTTTAAAAACTCTTTTATGTCAATTTTGACACTATTCAACAACAGATTTTTGTTAAACTCTTATAAACTTTATTAATTCAAACCATATTCATTTAATCAATCCCAAAATGTCATATTAACCTATAAAATTAGTTTAATTCATTAAAATACTCAAACTATATTTATTTGAGTATTTATAATATCAATTATTTTAATATTTCACTAATAAGGTAATTACTGCATCATCATTGTGTCATAAATAAATTAAGTTATTTAATGTCTAAAAATTATAAATAAAATACCATAATGTATTAAATCTTTATAGATTTCTAATGAATATTTATAATCTACTTTATCTTATGTATAACCCTATATTAAAAATGTTTTAGTTATTAAACTTTGATTTTAACTCTTTTAACTTTTCTTTAAATTAAATAATAATAAATGTCCTAATCTAATCCAAGTGAACCGAAGAGGTTCATATTTTATTCTTAAAGTTTTTTTGGTCAAATTATACTTATCCAATATAATTAGGACATGTTTTAGGGTAATAATAATATCAGTTTTACCCTTAATTACCCTATTTACTTTTTACCATGGTAAATAAAAGTAAAAAGTTACTATTCACCAAAAATTACTTTTATCTTATTAAACCACATTTTACTCCTTGATGTTAACCGTGTCACTTGTATTTTTTAAATTCCACTCACATAAGCGGTTAAATTATGTTTTATGTGAGTTTACAAATTTTCCTTGGAGGTGGGTAAATGATGGTGAAATGATCAATATAAGTTTTATATATCTAAAATTATTATAAACTGACTCTAATGAATTACATTGAAATTATATAAGTATTATGTATCTATTTTTACATAAAATAAATTTAAATAAATAATTATTTAAATAAAAATTTGGTTTTAAACTATAACTCAGTGTTTTTCACTATTCATCAAAAATTAAAAGTTTTTTGAAAAATACCAAAAATTTACCCTAAGATAATTTTGATATTACAATTTCAATAATTAAGTATATTTTACCAAATTAAAAACACAGAAATTGAATTTTTTTAATTTCAAATTAATTCCCACTGTCAAAACCGAAAGGGGCATTTTTAAGAAATAATAACTACCAAAAGTTTGACACTTGTTTGTGTCAAATTTCAATGTGAAATTACATAAAATGACCATCATTGGATTAAATGGTAAAAATATAATCTATTTATACTTCCAAACCATTAAAAAGTATAATTTAACAATAAAAATTATTTTTATTTAAAAAAAGTACTTTTCAGTAAAAATATAGTATTTTTCACTATTCACCAAAATATGGAATTTATCAGAAAACACCAAAACTTTATTTAAACTAAATTATTATGTCCCGATTATAAATAAGAAGTTTATTTTTTCAAGTTGAATATATTAAAGTTTCAAATATTTTATTTAAAAGGATGCGCCATTAAATGGCGGTAAAATTTCATTTTTAAAAAAATACTTCTTTTATCTGAAAAATGTATTTGTTCTTACATTATTTCTAATAAACTCATAATATGGATTCTAAAATTATAAATATTATATAAATTTTAAAATTCAGTTAATACATTTAATAACAGCTTTTGAACGGCTTTTTTGGTAATTCATGGTGCGCTAGAACTTGGTGTTGCGTGTAGTGCAAGTTATCGAATTACTTTGAAGAAATAACATACTATGAAATATTAGGGTGTTACAAATGACCTAAAATTACACACATAAACTAACAAGATGACATATTGATACCTCAAATATAGCTTTTGATCCCATTATAAAACTGACCCAATTACCCAAATTCATCTAAGCAACCTAAATTGATTAAACTCATCATGATCAAAGATGACTCCTCAACAAAGAAATATAAAAAATGAAAAAAATCATTTTTTTATAATAATATTATCATAAATATTTAATAATTTATGAAAAATAAAAACTTAATGAATGATACCTCCTTTGATCAAGAAAAAAAATTTAGGATAAATCAAAATGAATGATTTTATAGTGAAAAGAACAAAATCAAAAGGGGAAATTCCATCGGATATTCATTATCCACCACAACATAGAGATTATCCCTTAATTTCTTGATTTATTCGGGTATTAATCCTCATATATTGATAATATTTTCCCAAATATCCCACTATATCAACAAAACCATTCCTTGAAATAATTTTGTTATGAGAATGTATAGAAAAAGGTGTAGAAAATGTTCTTTCAGGTTTCTATCCTTCACATGTTATCTTGATTTAGTCCTCGTTACTTTAATAATCGGGATGATAAGTATTATAGAATGTTTTTTAAAAATTTATTATCTTAAAATACAAAAACTTTTAATAAATTTGGACAATTTTTAGAAAATTTATATCTAAATTACTTGAGTCTTATTTTTTATTATAAGAGACTCCTTGACTTTTTCATGTTTCAGGCGCTCAAAGACCATTTGGATGACTAAATTTGAATCTAAAATTTAACATAATTGTCCTATTTCACATTATATTTCATAAAACGTTATAATAAGTTAATTTGAAAACTTTTATTCCAAGATATTCCTAATTTAATGTAGTGTTGTCTATTCTGTTGGCTAAAATTATTTTCCACACTGAAAGATATATTTGGGCATCAAGAAGATTGAATCTACACATGGACCAGTTTGAAAAATTATATCCCACAAAACTTTTAATCTTAAAAAAACTAATTTCTAAATTTGAAACAATATATAAAATGTAATTCTATAATTATAAAATTAATTAAATATAATTTTTTTTTGTAATTGATAAATTCTAACTTTTAAGTACAAAACTCATCAAAGTTACAAAAATGATGTATTTTCATAAAATTTTAAATTTGTGGGAATTATATTATTAAAATAAACATAAAATATAATAGAAATATTATCTCAATAAATTCCACCATACATATCACTTGGATTCAGGTACGTGAGCACTGAAATCAAATCATGGAAAATTCAAAACACAGACCCATGAGATCATCCAATTTAACAACAAGAAACAAAAGATGTCATGACTCGTTAAAAATATATATCAATTTATATATTCATATAATTCAATAAATTTCTACTTATTTTATCCTCCCATGCACACAATACACGTATTTCACTTTAATTTTCTCTCAACACATATATATTGATTTTCAACATGGATTTTTTCATCTGAACTCATGCAATAATCACCATAGTCTTAGTAAATTTCTATCTACCCACCCGATGTGAGATTAAAAAATTATTATCATGAAAAAAATTTAGGGTAGTTCTGTGGATTTAGGTTGGTATTTTTAGGATTTAAAAAAATTTCAGGCTGAATTAGGAGAGATTGGATCTTATTGGAGAAAAAATGCATGATTATATGTTCCATTTAATTATTGTATCCTCATCACTCCTCTTATATTAAAATTAACTCAAATAATTTTTTAAAATATATTTTCTATACAAGAACATTTATATTTCAATATAAAAACTGACATTCCTCTTCACCCTTTTTCCTGAATTCTATAGATATGCATAACATTCATTCTTTGGAAGCTCCATAAAGGCACAAATCTCAATTGAATAATATTCTCAGTATAAAACACATCTATTTAGAACTTTCTTTTCAACCTAGGGTAAAACCAAATGATTTAGAACACCATAAGACAGCTCCCCCCCCCCCACTTAAGTTCAAATATATCATCAATTTTCACTTCCAGTGAAGGATGGATATGAAAAAATTGCTTATAATGTGGTTAACCAAACATGTTTTTAATTTCTTCTAAGTAAAACATGAATGAATCTTACACATACAGTAAAAATAAAAAATAATCCTTAAAAAATGCGGATTTAAAATCAAAATAATTGCCTCAATCATTTAAACCCAAATTACCTCAAACCTTATGTTTCGAGGGAAATAAAGAAGGTTTTTGTGAAATAATTCAAAGATTTTTTCTCTCTTAAAATGAGTTGAATGTAAAGAATATTCAAAAAATATTTTAGAAGCAACGTAGGTAGGGTTTTTTATAAGAAATATTTCCATATGTGGCATGAGATTCCCAAATCAGAGGAATTTTATGAATTTCATAAACTTTTTAACTTGATTTAAATTCATTTTCATCATTCATTTATGTTTGGTTTCATGTGATAAATTGTTTCAATAATTGAAATGGGTTTAAATATTGAAAAATATAATCATTTTAGCTCTTAAGTTTCAAAAATAAACAAGAAAAATGAAATTAAAACACACACAAATGGAAAAAAATATAAGAAAAGAAAAGTAAATAAACATGACATTAATTGAAAGAGAAACTAAGAAAAGGAAAAGAAGAAACCCAAAATACTATTCAACCAATCAGGATACTCCCACAAACTTATTTTTTGAAATTCACTTTTTGTGTAATATTTTTATGAAATAAAATTTAATTCTATAATTAAATACACAACAAAAAATATATGGGAAGGAAAGACTCAACCTGAATTCTATTTTTTATCAGAAAACTTGAGCTATCCTCATAGAAGTTGAAACCTGAAAAACAACATGGAAAAAATCCGTATAAGTTTATTGAAATCAATGAAATAAAAATAAAAATAGAAAAGGTAATGAAAAGAGACTTGGTTTGAACACCCATGTGGGTTCTAGGATTTCACATCCATTAGTTGGGTAGTTCCAGATGATCATCCCAAATCCTAAGGTGTTTTTGGTTTCTTCCTCATGAAACAATTAAATGAAATTTCACTAGTCTTATTCAGATCATGCAACATTTAAAATATCCAAAAATCTTATTTCTTTAGGTTACATTGCATGAATTTATTTTTACAATAAATGAGTGGAAGATAAAACATAATTTAAAATAAACTTCCCATTATATCATCCTTATAAAAGACATTCATTAGTTGTTGAAATTTAATTCAAGGATGTGATTAATCTTTGATATCATCTTGAAAATTATTTGTTTTTTGAAAATAATTTTGGTACAACCATCCTAATTTAAACCATTGTAATCTTCTACTAGACACACCATTATATCTTCAATATCAGTCTTCACTTCCTATTTAAAAGAAAAATAAATCCATTAAAAATTAATAGGCATTAAATATACACATGGAGAAATAGTTAACAATTTATTATCAAAATAATATTGAAAAATTAGATCAAAATTTTTGACATATCTTATGGATTCTCATGTTACACCTCTATTTTGGAGTGTAGGGAATTTATATTTAAAGTGGTAATTATCTAAGGTTCCTCCAAATTACTCAATAATGAATGGTTCAAGTGTTTCTTCCTCTATGGAAAATGTTTTAAAAACATTTATAAATTTCCAATTTAAAAAAGTAGGGTATCGCATGGAATGTCATTTAAAATAAAGTAAACCTAATAATTTTCCCATGATATTTTATTTCTTAAAGACATATTAATTGGTGAATTAGTGATAATTTATTCCTTTAAATTTAACATAAGTGATTCAAATTAATTTTTAAACTCTTCCCACAAAGTGTTATTCAATTTGAATATTTTGTGGGATAAGAATTTCTATATTTTGGGATCATTTTGGGATTTTAATTTTTTTCGAGCAGTGGAAATATTTTCATTTTTTTCATACTTCTTCAATCACAGGATTATTTTGTTGATGTACTAAATTATTGTTTTGGATCATGAAATTTGTTTCTTAGATAATGAAATAATTTTCTATGAATTTAAATTTAAAAAAATATTTAGAACTATACTCCTCATAATATTGATAATCATGCTGAAAATAGGATTAGTCATTCTGAAAATATTTTTTTTAATGAATCTAAATTAATGGAAAAAATCCTATATATTCAAACAAACAACTAAGGAAATAACCCTAGTAATAGCACAAGTTTATGTGGATATTCTTGTGTTGTGATTACCCAATAAATAATTTCCCATTAAAAACATAGCATATTGTTGACCACTCAGTTTTATCAAGGGGAGGTTCAAAACTAAACTATTAAACATTCATCCATCCAAGCATGATTCAATCGTCAAACACTCCCTTTATCAGTGATAGAAAATTTTGTCTAATTAAATTAACCAATGTGTGAATTACGACATCAAATTACACACTTAAATTAAATGGATACCATATTGATACCTAAAATATAGTATTTTATTCCTTTATGAAAGTGATATGATTACCCTAAGACCTCTAATAAACCATAATAGATTAAACTAATTATGCTCAAAGGAGAGACCTATCAAAAGAAATTTAAACAATGAGAATAAAAAATATATTTTCATAAGATAAATACAAATACAGAATAATTTATAATAAAAAGTAAACTTAAATATAAAATATTTACTTCAATGAAGAAAATATTTTCTTGGATAATTAAAAATGACACAGTTTACTGTTAAAATCAAAAACTCAAAATGGTAAATGTTATCAGATCTTTTCTTACCACAACCAAATGGACTTTATCCATTCATCTAATTATTAATGCATGGATTACTCATATTCTCTATCCAAAATTCCCTAAAATATGTCACTCTCTCAAATTAAACATCCCATGAAATAAAGTTGAGATGACAATATATAGAAAAAAAGGTCATAAAATGATCTATCCAGTTTCTATCATGTGGATGTTTGAACAATTTTGTAAAAATTCCATTATGAATATCAATACAAGATATTATGGAATATTGTTCAAAAATTAGTTATGTATTGAAACAAAAACTTTTAGTTCATTTATAAAATTTTAAAAAAGGTTATATCCAAATTACCAAATTCTTATTTTTCTATCTAAAGAAACACTTCAATTTCCCCATGTTTCAAAAGCACAAAGACTATATTAGGGTCAAATTTTGGATATTAAATTTAATGGGGTGGGTATATTTGGAATTATATTTCATATCCTATTGTAACAAATGAATTTGGACACATTTATCTTAATATATTTTTTATTTAAATAGGTGGGTTCAATTTTGTTGACCAAATTAATTTTCCAAATTAAATTATTTATGTGGGCCTCAGGACGTTCGAATCAACACTTAGCCTAGTTTAAAAAAATTTATCCCACGAACCATGTAATCTTAAAAAATCACTAAATATGGATCTATATAGAAAAATATGTGCTCAAAATCCATCAGTGACTAAAAACAGTTAAATTTCCAGAATTAAGCGATTTTCACTTTTAATCTCAACACTCTTCAAATTTACAAAAATTATGAAATTTCATATAAAATGATAAATTTTTAAGAATTATAATTTTTAAATATATATGAAAAATAATTTAAAAAGTATATCCATCAATTATTCAATAAAATAAAGAATAGACAATCATATATAAAAATACAGTTTTTCCTAATAGATTCTTTTTCCTTCAAATGGTTCTTATTTTATATATAATAAATAGATAAACATGGAATTTATTTTATTCACATGGAAAACATATAATTTTAATTATTTAGTAATTAATAGTTATACCCACAAAAATAATCTCTAGGTTATAATGGAAAATTATATTACAGTTCAGTTAGATTTGGGATTTTGTGTTCCATAATCTATTGAAGAGATTGAATATATTTACAAATTAATATATCATTAAGTCTCGTGGTGTTACGTTATCTTATAATCTTGATATTTTATTTGATATATTCTAATGATTATGATGTTCCTTTTTTTATTCTCTTGGTATTGTATTCTTCCCCCTTAAATAAATAGTATCCATGCAATTTAATCTTGTTCTTGGAAATCTTGGTTCTGATATACGAAAATTGGATTCTAGAAAACCCACATCATAAAATGGTTAATAAAAATATATATATTAAAAATATGGAGAGTTAAATTAAATATTCAGAAAATAAATAGGTTTACATATAGGTTTAAATTGGTATAAAATTATGATATGGACATGTCAAAAATATATAAATAATTGTTAAGGGTGATAGAGATCATTTATCATAAGAAAGTGAGTGGTTATAGGAACATTGATGATAGAAAAATCATAAATATGTGATGAGATAAAATATTATTGATTCATTATACGTAAAGTTAATAGGAGAATATTTTTTTTCCAAAATCATATTCCTAAATTTGATAGATTATTTTAATTTCTAGATAAAGAAAAAAAGGAAATTTACTTTCTCGATAAATAGAATTTCATCCATTAATCAATTTCCTCCACAATCTCAAATTTTTATCCAAATTATGAGTATTCAAGATAAATTCTTAATTCTTTAGGATCTAAAATCAAATTTTAATGGATCAAATATTGTACAAAATAAAAACAATATATTCCTCTAATATTTATTAAAAAATGGTTAGTAGATGTTTTCTCATACAATAATCTCTAATAACTCAATAGTAACTCCCAAAGTTAAACATAATAAATTATGTAAGTATATATAATTAAAACACATCAAATTAAATCTCTAAAAACATAATTTCATTCATCATAAACAATATTTTATGGTAAACATCATGTTTATATATACTTCTAGCTAATAAAACTTCTCCAGAAATATCCTTAATCACTTAAAATTGTTTGATCTGATTAATATTTATTCATAAAATCATTTAAGTAAAACCAATTTCCTACAAAAAATTACATAATTTATAGTAGTGTAAGGTTCTCACCCTTAGAAACATTTGGTTGTGGGTTCAAGACCCAGAGCCTTGTTAGATCCGATGGGTTTTCACCTAGTATGTGAATAGTCCTATTTCTGAAACTACGGAGAAAATTTTGTGATGATCATATTCAATATTATGTACACTCATGTAATGTTTTCAAGAATATTATTATCATATTCATTAGTCATAAATTCACTTTTTAACTACTATGGTTTTCTATACAACACATTATTTTCCATTAAATCAACTAATTACCTCAACATCCATCACATATCTACGACTATATTTTCCTCAATTGTGATTTATTTTATAGAGCGTCACCTAACCATTAAATCCCCTTTCTATTTAATTGTTTCCATTCAACATATTATTGTATATTCTTAATATGAAACATATAAAAAACAATATTTATATACATATATATATATTTCTTGATTCACATAAATCTTTACTTCCAATATATAAATATGTAAATAAATATACTTTATTCATAAACCATTAACTATTGTTTTCCATCTTATTACTTAATACGACCTTAATTTTAAACTTCATGTGTATCCACATCATCATCAATATAAAAACCTTTACTCATAAAACCATGTTGATCGTATTCTTGGGCTTTCCCCCTTGAACACAGATTTACTTAATGCCCGTTATTTACACATTTAAAACATTGAACTCTTGAAGATACCTTATGGAAACCATTATTATCATCCATTGATTTTATTTAACATTTAATTTTCCTCATAAATTACTTACTTTTTTCCCTTATTCTCTTCATGTAAAACATGTTATCATTCCTTTGGTATATTCCCTTCAGTGATTCTTACCACATTCTCAAAATATAGGAGAATGAATCGTATTTCCTCCATGATCGCCACCACCCAAAGTCTTAGTGACTATATCATTCTCTTTCTTAGTGAGTCTAATATTTTTTAAGGTGCATTTTTTAAATCATATATCGTGGAAGATGATTACTCATAATCACAATATATTTCTCTCCAGATATTTTCCACTACGGTTTCTCATAATCACTAAGGTGTCCATCACATTCAATGTTAACACAATTACTCTTGGTTCCAACAATTGAATAAAACCACAAATCATAGTATGAAAAATAATAGTCATAGTCTCAAACTACATGATATTGAAAAATATGTTATATTTTGTCTATATTATAACACCTTCTTTTCAATCTTTAACACCTAAGGTTTATCCAAGTTCATTCATGATCGTAATTTATTAAAATATTTTATAATGGTTCGTAAAGAGTTTATCAATTTCCAATCTATATCCCACATGATTATCAATCCATGTATGGTGTAAGTCCCATTATCATATAATAGTTAATTCTCTAGTCACCCCTATAATGACTTTTTTAGAGTCATTACCCCTAGGTACATCTGCATCATAACCACACAAACTTATAGTAATAAAAAAGGGAAGTAATTTCTCTGAAACAAACCCCTCTATACTTCACCAAGATTCTAGAATATTTTTATGTACTTATTTTTATCCTTATACTAATCTCTATACTTATCTTTAGACTAAACCCTAGGTTTATCACTAATGTTTTCTCATACAAGTTTCCAAAGGAAAACTAAACCTTTACTTTGATCCCAACTACGGAGACCCAGTCATTTTACACATAAAATTACATGATTCTTAAATAAAAATATACAATAATTACTCCACAAGGGTCATAAATTTATATTTTATTTGGAAGACAATGTTTATAAATTATAAAATATGGGATCCTTATTTTATTTTCCATTGTGATCTCTTAAAATCCACTCAATAAACTAAATATTCATCGATAACCCAGGGAATACATAAAGAAAGGGGTCTATTAAAAAGCATAGTAAGTTAATAAACATGATAAGTATGTATAACATGTGATTCAATGGTATAACATGATATTATAAAATATAAGGGACGTGAATATTCACATGGAAGTATAACAGAAATATCATGGTATTATAAGATCATAGAATCATAGGAAATGTTACATAAAAATTAAACATGACATAAACATAAGTCAAGGAAAACTTCCAAGTCAACATCACATGGTTCACAAAGTCCTATAATGTATTAGGTTCACTCTCTAATCTCATTCACTATTTCTCATGAGATTAAAACATTACCCAATTTATTAGAGAACTATCATGTCACACCCATCATAATAAGTTCATGACATATGTATTCCATATAAAGAAAATAAATCATAAGTAATAACCTAATAATTACCCATTAGAGGAAAATGGGTTGCATGATATTTTTTCATATCATATTCAAAGGAAATTTCATAATTAAGGAATTTGATAAATGGTCATAAGGAATGTATTACCCCATAAATGAATTTAATAATAAACTAGGTATATATGTAAGAGAATTATATAATAATTTAGAATAAAGAAATAACATAAAAGTTTTTTTAAAATAATTTTAAAAGTATTAAAACCTTTCCTGAGTAAAATAACATTTTTTACATTGAGTAACATCACCGGATGACATCTAAGACGGAAAATGATTATGAAATATCACTTTAAAAATTACCTAAGGAAGATATCCTTTCCATTTTGAAAAAAAATTATTTAAAATATAAAACATTATACAATATTCAAGAAAATATTTTTATAAACAAAAAATTGAAACTTAAAAATGATACTTTAAAACATTGAGTAGTCATAATGGTAGAAGAGTTTTGTTCATGATGAATATGTTAAAAATAATAATTTCCTTCACATTTTAATGAAAAAAATCAAAAAAATACATTTTTTAAAAAATTAATGGAAGAATACTTTAAAAAAAATTAAAATATTAATTAAGGGTTAAAAATAATTTAAACAATCATTGTTAAACAGTTTTGAAAACATTTTTACAAAACATATATTTTGAAGTAGAAATATTTTTGATCGAAGAGAGAAATGAAGTTGAGTTTTCTTAAAAAATATTTCTCAATAATTATAAGTTAAAAAGTGAAAAAAATTGAGCTGTTAGTTGAAAAAACCATTAATAACCATATGAGAATAAAATTCATGTGGTTTATTAGAAAATGTTAAATTATTTCCTTCAATGGAAATTCTAGAATAAGAAATCTGGATGAAAATGTGATTGAAACATAAACCCTTATCAATTTGGTAACATTTGAATCATAGATTCACATTAATAAATTAGATTAATTTAAATTTAAAATATCATGATATAGGAAGGATTAATTATATATTAAATATAGGTTAGTTATATACACTATTAAAAATAAATTAGGTTCATAAAAGAACATGTGTCTCAAAGAATGATGTTTTACACGAAACACTTACAATATTCATATCAATGAGGTGATAGTTAATCAATGGGTGGTGTATGTCTAAAAAATATATATCAAAAAAAATTAAATACATCCTAATTTATTCAAAATTTATTTCACACATAATCTTTTCATAATATAATTAATGAAGTAGATATATAACCCAATGAGTGAAAATTAAGTTAAGATACCCCTTATATTGTGATTACCTTACGTTGATAAATATTTAAAGTAATGTATAGTTGTTTAGAACATGTTTATAACTTATAATTGAACAATATTAATATTTATAATATCATATATGATCATTTTATAACATATTATTACCCATTTTTTTATAATCATTCATAATACTTATTGTTTTGGGTGTTAATTGAATTATTTTCTCATGCAAGGTTTATCAGGAATATTCTAGATCCCAAACATGTGATATAGTTAAATCATATACCAAATTGTATTAATGTTGTAAATATTTGTTTTTCATTAAATACATTTTTATAATTATTATTGTAATTTGAATATTGAGAATGAATCACATCTCTTTATAGAGACAGTAGGTCGTACGTACACAGGAGCGATGTTATCATTTCATTAATGGGGGAAAGGTTAAGAAATTAGATTTTATCTTAATATTAAAGAATAAATATCATGTCATATATTTAACATATATTCATTAAATTTATCTTTTATTACCTTTTAGGTAAAGTGTTAGTGAAAAATAAATCATATCGCTTCGCGAGATGATAGTTCGTCATACACACAAATGATATTATCATATATTCAATGGATGGTAAGGTACGATACTATATGATGTATTTATTTTCTATAATGATTAATATTTAATTTATATCATATATAAACATAATATTAATCTTTATTACCATCCATTTAAACTGTAAGGGAAAAATGAATCACATCTCTATGTGAGGAGATAGTCCACCATACACACAAGTGGTGATATTGTATTCACTGTGAAATGGATAATAAGAAGGTATATGTGATATTATAATAATAGAATTATAATTATATCATAAATATAATATATAATAATTATATACATCACTATATCCTTTTATAAGAATCAGTTATGGAAAATGAATTACGTCGGTTTGGGAGGCAGTAGTCTGTCACACACATGATCAACAGTTTCATTTCTGATTTGAGGGATTATGATAAAGATTTAGTAGAATAAAAAACATAAATAATAAATTTTTTATTTAATATACATAATATATAATATCATCATGGTTTTAAAATGTTTTTATGAGGTGGAGGATGTAATAAAATAAAACACTCGGTTAAGTATGTTACCTCTTCATCAGAAAACTTCTTTTCATCCACATCAAAATCCTACTTAGGTTGCATATATGATCAAAAATATGGTTTTATTATGAGTTTATAGAATAAATTAAGTTATTTGGGTTGTTTGTGGTTGAATAAATGGGTTTCTAAGAGTGTGATGTAGAGTATAGGGGGTGTCCCTTTATTAGCGGGGGTGAGGACACACTTGGAATTTTTTAAAACAAAAAATCCCACTGTTCTTTTTCTAATGAAACATGACACAAAAAAGAGTAATATTATAAACTTATAATATAAAAGGTCTATATATAAACATTAAATAGGAATTAAATGTGTGTTGATTCATTTTTTACCCTTATATTTTTTTACCCCAGGTAAACCCGTTTTTTCCTTAACTGCGATAAATAGATTTTATTGTTTTTACTATTCATTATGATCAAATATTATGTTGAAATTATTAGGTAATATAAATTATTCCAATTAAAAATATACAATCCATTTTTACAAATTCAACTGATTTAAGTGGTATAATTTCATTTTAATTAGACCCATAGATGGGTCGAAAAAATAGTTTTCCAGGAAATGCATTTTTTATGGAAAAGATAATATCATGTTAAATATATGAAAAGTAATGTTAATTAGATGAATTTAAATTAATATTTGTTGAAATATGATATATAAATTTTATTTAAATAATTCCTCATTATGGTTTATATTAATTATTTAGAATGGATAAACATTATACACTTTAAAATATTTTTTTGAAAAATTGTGATTTAAAGCCCTAAAATAAACTTATAGTTAAATATGGTATAAATAAAATTTATATGTAATTAAATTTATTTAATATAAATAAATAATACTTATTTTCATTTCAGATAAAATTAAAATAAAAATGGTACCTAATTTATTAAAAATAATCAACAATTTTATAAAAATCGGTATTTATCACTATTTACTGAAAAATTAATATCTTCTAAAATGTCTCAAAATTTTACCCTATGTTAATACAGATATTATGATTTAAAATATTATGTTATGTTTATAAAATAAACTTTATGAAATTGGTAAAAATTAATTTTAAATTATTTAAAGAAACATGACTAAACAACCTTTTAGAAAAATATAGTTTTTCAAAAAATATGTACTTTTCTTCCAAATGGTTATTATTTTATATATAATAATTAAATTACCATGGAATTTATTTGATACATTTGTATATCATATAATTTTTATAATTTATTTATTTATATTCATACCAATTAAATTAACATCTAGGATATGTCGGTATATTATATTATGATTTATTTAGATTCAGAGTTGATTATTCCACAAGTTATCAAATAGATTGAATTTATTCAAAAATAAATATATCATAATGTATAATGGTGTTACATTATTTTTTAATATATCTATTTTGTGTCATATATTCTATCGAACGTGATGTTTTTTTAGTCTTATGATTGTTTAAAGAGGCTCTACATATGGTAAAAACATATATCAATCATTCTAGAAATTAACTTAAAATAGATTCTTATCACTCTTACATTCATATTAAATAGAAATTCCATATTGATATACCATCACCATAAATTCCAGTATTCCAAAAAACCATTCCATTAACATTTTTTTATAATAACCCTTTATACAAGCTGACTCAAATACTTCAACTGTGGTAAGAAATATATATATATATATATATATATATATCTTAGTAACAAATAAAAACTCTCAACAAAAATTTCAAATAGCAATAAATCATAAATAATATCATATAATCATATAGAGTACATGTTAATCAACATTTCTCTTTTATTCCAATTAATACATTTCAATATATTTATTTGGATAATTCTTAACACCCACATAGAGAATTAAATATCATGTGAGTCCCATAAATTACACAAAATAAAGAAGAGAGAAATATTGATTTCACTACCTCAACTAGAGCATCAAAAATCACTATGCTAAAAAAGTGTAGGTAGACGATAAAAAGTACAAGGTCAAGTGATAAAATATGCAAAAACCTGGATCGTAAGAAAATCCATAAAAAATATAGCCCGTCGAAAAATATAAGTTAAACTATAGTTATAACATCTTCATAAAAGTAGACAATGGATAAAAAAGATTAACGGAAAAGATACTTACATTTGATCAAAAAGTGGTTGACTTAAAATAATTTTAGGGAATATACAATAAAATGGTGGTCGAGGTTCTCCAAGTACATCCATCCGGTCTCTTAGGGTTTGATGGAAGATATGCGAATAATAAATAATTTTATATAAGGGTTGAATATATAACTGATATAAAATATTAAGGATTCATAGTGTGATGGTTCATGGTCATTCCACGCTTTATCTAAATCAAATGAACCTTTAAAAATCATGTCATGATCCCCCCTTTTCTTACCTAAAAATATAAAGTTAAAATCTCCATAATTTAATACATTAGAAAAAGGGAACAATAAAATCGATGTTTTCATTCCATAATAAAAAATCCTCTAAATAACATTGTGTGATCGCAAAACTACTCACCTCAATTTTAACACTTCAAAAACAAAAACATTATGTAACAAGGGAATAAAAATGAAAATATACTTAAAATTTTAACAAATATATAGTAATACAACCAAGAATTAACACTATAATAGGGAATACCACACCAAAATCCCTTGTTCACATGAGAAAAACTTGGATCTCTTGTTGAAAGAATCACAAATACCCCACATGAAATCTATCATATATAATGTAATCTTGAATAAACCCATGATCATTATGCTAAAACCCAAAAAATCATAACACAACCAAACTCACATAACATTTGAAAAAATAACTCATGTCATATTAAACTCTAAAAACATCCCATATAAGAGTAACCTAGTAACATTCATGCTAAAACCAATACCATCGGTCCATAATCAAGATTCAACCTCAAAAAAGTGAAATTCACAACTCGCATGGATCGTTCCCAAAATGAGGGCACATCTTCACTCCAAAACCCAACTCTCTGATTGATCATTCATAATGAGTTATATAAAATACGCATCTATTCACCTATCTAATTGAAATCCCATATCAACCTCTACTATTATTTCTCCAACCTTCTCCTAACTTCTTCAATAACTAGAATATAAAAATTATTTCTATGAGAAGGAACAATACATATAAATATAGACCAATCAAATTATTGTTTGATGGGATAATGATTTTTACACATGTATTTTCATGTGTTAACATCAACCAAAATTATTGAAAGACTAAGGTGTTTCTTATCACGCACCCCACAATAGAAATATGAGTTTCCCTTATAAACACATATGAGAAAATACTCAAATCCATATGGTGCATATATATAACAATATTTAATTTTTATCAACCAAAGACATGTGTACCCCATCTGAGAGAAATATTGGATATGAAAGGTCATCCATTGTTCATGTTGTGATTTTATCCAGCATTATAGTGGGAATCTCAAGAGAAAAAAAATAAAATTTAGAATAAACTCCTATTTCATTATCCGACTATTGGGAATCCATGGTGGTTGGACACATGAATTTTATATTTAGAAACATGGTCCTAAATGAAAAGTTAGAATCAATCCTGATAATTTTTGAAACATAGCCATTGAATTGTGTCGATATCTTTTCATCATGAGATTTAATTATTCTATAGTCCCTATGGGGAGTTTCTCCCCACTAGCATGGAAAAATAATTTGATAAATTATTTATAAGGCTATCATAATAAATATTATTTATATCCTGGGTTCTAAGAATGCATCCATTACATGGGTATTAACCCTTACCTTGGTATGATCATCTTCGGTCAATAATAAATATTTGCTAAGAAAAATTTCCAAAAGTAATATAAGTAGAAGACCATGATTTAATTTTTATTAGGCTATATATCCCCAGGTTGTGTATTGATCATTTATTAAAATACACCAGTAGGTATTTTTGATGTTATAGACATGGTGGGTTGGACATGTTCTTAGTATCTTCACCATTAGCATCAACCCAAGATACTATAAGATAATGCTGACTATGGTGTTAAAATAAATATTGAGAAATGAAAGAAATTTTTTCATCATATTTCTTTTAACTAATTCTAAATAATTCTTTCTGAAAATATATTTTGGTTCAAAGTTGTTCTAAGAACTATAAACAATGAGAAAATTACCGTACATTTCAACAAGGAAGATAACTCTTTTGATCTTGTAGATATATTAGAGGCTGATGTTCACATCCCCACGTAGAAAATAAAAAGTCCTGGTATATAAACACCACTAACTAATTAATACTTAGATGAGTTGTAGGTATAGATAGATTAAAAAGTATAAGGTCTATAAAACCTAATATAATCAAATAAAACTCAATTTATCTTCAAAGTCTATGTATCTTGGGTTCACCTAGTAAAACCATGACCATTATTTATAAAATTGTATCCATATATAATGGCCTTATTAGAGGCTTTATCCTTTCTATTGACTTTGTATAGAGAATATTTTAATAATCTAGTATTACAAAAATATTGGTTCATAAATTTTGAGGATGAATATTCATCGTTACTGGGGAGTTTTCCAAGTTATATTATTCTTCTTCATCCCTCCCAAGATGATTTTTCCTTCAATGGATATGTTCACTCAGGTACTGACCTACGATGATGAAAAACACCTGGAGGTAAGTTTGGAATATGATTTTTTAATTGGTGACTTTTTGGGAATAAAAAACATGTATAAATAAATCAAGTTTGACAACCATTATTTATGAAAAATATATCATAGAATACTTGAGTGTACTTGATCATATGGTTGGATAAGGCATCGTGAGTTGATCTCAATGTTATTAGCCATCACATGAAACTAACCTTCTGCTTCTTCATTAGGAATTTTATGTGATGATCTATAAATTTTATATAAATAATTTAATAAAGAGTAAATAAAAATAGAATGAAATGGATGTAGATAAAGTTCACAATAAAATAAATTCAAATAGAGAATAAGAATAACTATGATTTTTTTACAATATATTAAATTTCAACCATGAATTTTATTTATAGGACTTTTTTTCATGATTCTACTATGCCTAGGAATTTATTCCTGAGGGATTCTATTTTCTAAATGTAAATAGATATAAAAAATAAAAATGTTTGGTGGACCTATAAAATTTCACCCATATTGTCACCCATCTTGATCACTGAACCTATAGAGATTCAATGATTCCCATACATATTATGAGTAAGGAACACATTGAGGTCAGATGAGCAGGAAGGGATAAATCTAATATGGATTAATATCCCAATAAAATTTTTTCACCTTGATTATAGTGTTACCCTAATATTTATAAATTAATCCCACATCGTCCAATGTCATACATTTATGTAGAAATATCTATTGGGATTCCTGACGCATACACCCAATGTATTGAATAGCATGTAATCTCTTGTCACAAACATCACACACACCCAAAGTCCTCATAATTATGTCTTCCCATCTCTTCTAGAATGGACACACCCCATACTTCATTAAAAATTCACAACAATATTTTATTTTTTATAGACCTCAATCCTCTTCAATCATATTTGATCCAATTTTGAGGTGGGAAGGGGAATTGTTTAGTGTTGAAAATTTATAGAGGATGATGTTCCAACTAGAGTATAAAAAGTTTCATAAGGGGATCCAATGATGGAGCAAAAATTATCACATTATATTGGTTACCTACCCACATGAACTTTCATTGTCACCCTTGGTGCCCTACCCATGCATGTATTTCCCATGTGAACCTGTACCCTCAGTGTCGAAGCTGTATGAACCCAAACTCAGATCCATCCCTAACCGTATAATCCCATTCATCCAAACTATCACAAGATCACCCATAACAGTTACAAGTAGTTAACACACTAAAACACACAATAGTACTCTATTTCCCTATAAAATAGACCCTGAATTTGATAATTGAGATGGATACAAGAAAACATAGATTGAAGAATCTACAACAAAAACTAGAGCACAGAACTGTGTGACCAAGCATTAAAAATCATCTTTTAGGTGAATTCTGAGTAAAAAAATTTGGAATTAATGGGATAAAAGTGTATTTTTATCCTTAAAATGTTTTGATATCCAAAAAATTCATGCATATTTATCATCAAGGTTAATATAAATAAACCTTCCATGAATTATCCTACTCGGGTTCCAATTAACAAAGGATTTAATGGAGCATCTTACTTGGGTGGAAATTCGACTATGATTCAAAGGAACCCCCTACTTGGGTGAAACATGAACCAAACCTCTAGTTCCCTCTAACATGGAACCATTTCATATAGTATGGGGTTTTTAGGGATTTAAACTTCTTAATGAAAACCCACACATGGGATTCTATTTTCTCAATATTTTAAAGAATTCCCTACTTGGTTGTCACTTTTCACGGTCCTTGATGGAACACCCACTGGGGACCACATCACCCAAACCACAGGTGTCCTCCAAATAAAATTTCATTTAACCCAATCCCTCAGCTTCCTCTAACTAGGTATCTATTTTATCTTGCATGGGGTTTTAACCAAATTACCCTACCAAATTATTCTATTTAGAAGAGAACCCATGGTTACCACATAGGGAACATATATCTTTTTGAGGAGGAACCACACACAACTACAATAAATATACCTAGGATATCTATGTGGTTTTGTCTCATACCTTTTCTAAATTCAAAACTTTATCCAAAAAGATTGAGAAGACCATGTTGAACTCATTTTTTAGGGTCAAAATCCTAAAAAAATACTCTATCAATTCCTCTTCCAAGACCACCTAGTATCGAAGATTAGATTATTAGGCACACTCATGTGATCCTTTAAAATCAATAATTCCGTTGATTATGGGAATTAAAAATCCAGTATTATATTTTCCATTAATTTTATTACTATTTTGATTGGGTCATTGAGGTACATGTGTTCATTTATATTTTCTTAATGGGGACCTCGGTCCTTAGGAGACAAGTGGAACCTCTCATCGATCATCCCTCCTAACTCACCTAACATGTTTATTTAGAATAAGAATCATGTATACCAAACACCCAAACACAATTTCAATTAGACTACCCAGTCTAATCAATGATCCAAATACATTAAATGGGACTTCAGACCATTTGTATGCCCCAATAAAGAAGGGTATCTCATGTGTAAGATCTAGGCCAACCCATTAATAGGTACCTTTCACCTAGTAGTGAATTCCAAATAAATTTGAAGTCATTTTTTATAGTCCAAGTCATGCGACCATAAAATATAGACTCACTATCCCGATTTTTATGACCTTAAACTATAAGATTCCATAGTTCTAGTTGCACATCCTTAAAGGTAATTCATGGGTCATGGTTTCACAACCTTAAAAGGTACCACCACATTCTTGGTCATGTGACCATGAAATATATATCATCCCTCATTAAATAGATAAAAACTATGAGTGTTTATATTCCCTTCATGAGGATATGTAGTTATCCCCTTTTCATGGGAACAATTATAGCTCCACAATACCCATAATTAACTTGTATAATGATGAATTACATAGTTCCTATAAGTAAAGCTTCAAAGCATAGAAAAACCATTCAATGAGGTAGAATATGGACATCCCATCATATATACAGGTGAAGAACCTTTCATTTATATAGTGTTTCCTATAAAATTAATTTCATTAATCAATCGATTTCATAATAAGGTTAACTAGTATTATTATTAGAAATGATTTCAGGAATAAATTTTAAATCTATAAAAGATCTCAAAAATAAAAAATAAACTCCTTAGTGAGATAATGAAATCTTGAATACTCTCAGTTTTGGAATATGATATACAAAACATAAATAAATCAAATTAATAAACACATGAGTTTGAAAAGTCAGTTTGTAATCAAACAAAATTAAAAATTTCAAAAATAATAACACTCATAATAAACAGTTTTTATAATTTTTTTTAGAGTATCACTTTTATAAAATCCAATAATTGTTCATATATATCATCTTTGAGAAGTTTTTACACTTTAAAAATATAAAATATAAAACAACATAAGGCCTCATCATAACTACAAGAGTGGAATATGTGAAACACATAGTCATCACCATAATTTCATATTAAGTAAATATGGTATAATTAGACACATAATTTATAAATACAAGCCTCGTTATTGATTCAATAATAAAAAAAATCCATATTGATTTAAAACCATTAATAAAAATCTTCTGTTTTATAAAATATTACATCAAATTAAGAGTATATGGAATATTATGGTAGAAATGATAAAGTAGTTTGAAATTAAGAGTAACATTTCTTGAAATAGTCCACTTGAGGAAATATTTCCTAGGATAAATGATATCCCTTAATCAAATTCATGAAATAAGTGTGAAATGATCTTTCAAAACAAGATTTTCTCATTTAGGTGAATCATTATCATAAGGGAACTCATTGCCTTAAAATTGATCAATTAAATGAATATAAAACCAAATGGAATTCCAAAAAAATTAATAATATAGGTTTTAGTTACAAATTATCTATAATAAAGAATAACCATTGATAATATCTAAATATACGTAGGAAAAATTGAAGAACTGATATAATAAAAGTTAAATACTCTAATCTTCTTTTAAATGTACTTTTAAGGAAAGAATTTGCATTTGATCTCTTCGAAATGAATAATTAATGAAATGTTTCCTGATCCGATTTAATGAAAATAACTATATTCTTAATACCCAACCCACCAGCTTGACATGGAATATAGAATTGCCTCCATAAGATAATAATAAACTTTCTTTCCTGAGTGATTGTAGGCTAGAAAAAGTTCTCTACAGGGAAACTAATTTTTTTATAACAAAAATGGAACATTTATAGACCATAAATGAGTATTAAAAAATATTAGTGATACCATATTTGACCAATAAAATAAAACCATCCCTGGATAGTGCATTATACTTCTATATAGAAATCTAGTTCTTAATTATTTAAAAAATCTCATGAATGTGATTAATCTTGGGACAAGACTAAAAAGGTAAAATTACCAAATAGTTAAAAGGGTGTTATCATTCCTTTAAACTCATTTGGTAAATGGTATGACATTTTTTGTAAAATGGAAAACATTTTCTAAAGAAGATGAAATATTTTAACGAGTTAATAAATTGACCAAAGAAAAATTCATAATGTTTAAAAACCAGATTTATGGTCTCAAAGTTCTTCATACTTACATTACAAAATAGAATGAGTACATCTATATAAAATTGGTGATTGGGATCATCCCATCCTATTTTAACCAATATTCATATTACCATACCATTATTGATCATTTTGAGAATAATTATACGAATATGGTCCTTAGAAATACTAATGATTATAGTAGATATATGATCACATTTTTTATCCATCTAAAGCATGATTATTACCCATCAGGAGGACCATGGATCAATAAATGAACTCTAAAAAACCATATAGTTACAAATATAGTTATTAAAAGAATTATCAAATCTATAACTTTTCAATATCATAATATTGATGTCACATTTGATGGTGTCTAATCACTTCTTAACATCCAATTTAAATGAAATATTATATCCCTTATTATTTTCCCTAAGTTAATTTATGAAATCTTATCTTGTTAAAATATGGTAATAAATTTTTATACAAGAAACAAATCCAAAGTGATTAATGGTTATAATAATGTTCAAAACATATAAAATCTAATTTTATAGAACCCTACTCAAAACATAGTATATATAATTACCCATTTAAGAAATCAAAACTAAGTAATATCATTATTATTTTAAACATTTTCAATAAGAGTAAAAAATGACAGTTTAATCTATTGGTATGTGTACCTTGTTGGGAAAATTATTTAGTAATATGATAATAAAAAAATGTGTGATGTCCTCAAATATGGAAGAAACTTGTTTTTACAGCCTTCATGACTTGCATCACTATCAAAAAATCAATGACAAAAAATATTTTTTTTTAATATCTTCATATACTATAACTTGACTAAAAAATATTTATTTTGAATAAATATCAAATAAGGAATAAAATTATAAAGATTATAAATATGGGATACATAATTATCATTGAATATGGTTTGAAAATATTAAAGGATATGATCCTTAATATTATCCCTACTTGAGAAAATAGATCTATAAATTCAGAGGTTGTTAAGGGGTTTAGAAACCTTACATATTTTTTTAAGTTTATAAAAAATTGATTTTTTATCTACATCACTAATCTATTTACATCAATAGTTTTTTTTAATAAATTTCCATTTTTCCTCTATAATAAATAAATATTAATATAGGACATAATTTATTTATTAAAAATATCCTCCTTAAAAACATCAGGGAGATTAATCTTTCTAATATACTCCAAATACACCTCTCTGGTTGAATATTGTTTTCAATTCTACTAAATAATCTCTTAACATAATAATTCATCATATTCTTGAGATCATTGATAATGAAATAATATGAAAACATATCATTTCCATATTATGATAAATTTTAAACTTCCTTGATCGAATACTTTCATTATGGATGTTGAATCTATTCATTGTTAAACCAAAAAGTTTTAGTAAGAAATTCATCCACCCTATTGAGGAATATAAGAATAGTAAAGTGGTAAGCATTGTGTTTTCCTATATTTAAAGATGTCTACGAGTAAAAGGGTTTAATTGATCAAAAAAAGAAAATAATTAAGAACACAAGTGATTTTTAAAGTAGTTTAGATAAAAAAAGATCATATATCTACTCTTCACACACATCTAATCCTCTATAAGTGTGGTGAATAGTAAAACAACAAAACATTTTAAGGGGAATCACAAATCAGTTAAAGACTACTATTTCTATTATAATTATAACCAACACACAACATTAATTTTATCATAGAGGCACAACGAATTATATACACTTACCTTTTATAGAGGTATAACAAGTATAAAAAATTATTTTCCAAGGAATATTATAAGTAAATTGCAATTATACCACATATTAATTGTTTAGGAAATTAAAATTAATAATGAAAAAATTAATATTAAATAAATAAATCATGAATAGATTTAGTAACTCGGTCACACATGAAAATGAATCTTATCATGATTAATATTTCCCAATAATTATTGAAGACAATAGTCATGATTAAAATTGAGAATTCCACAAAAATTTACATCATTCTGGATTTTCTCGATAACTATTTATAAATTTAAATTCCAATAATAATCTATTTTAATTCCTTATGACCATTGGATAATTCATTTCTTAAATTTCCAATCATAAATGCTCTGTAAAATTTTTAAAAATTATATATTGTAATAATGAACTACTAAAATATTAATAACCATCCTTTAAGATCATCATAGTTATTGGAGACTCTAAATGATCTCTATATTTTCAATACTGATAATATTCAGTTAAATCTGAATAAAAATCACTCCATGTATTTGTGATGAATATTATTTAATTCCTCTAAATAATATAACATAGACCAAGAAAGATTATCTACCATAAATAGTGATTGATAATTCTTTAGTAGTATCCGATGTAAAATTAATCTTATAATGGTTCTAATAAAACATAAAACAAAAACATTGGTCATATTAATATTTAAGGGTCATTACTAAATATAGATTCATTTTTAAAATTAATCTCATATATAACAGTATCATCCTTTACCAAATATTGATATGTTAGAGTAAAACCTTTTAATCCTTCTAAAAATAACATTTTAATCACCTTTACTATAATACATAAGAGTATATTTTCTAAATACGTAATGGTAAATATTTGATACATAAAATTACTTTCCAATATGTAATATTTTTCCCTTAAGAAAAATTTCATGATATTTTACAACATCCATTAAAATACATATTCTTAATTTTTCTAATATTTTTCCTACTTTCATATGTAAGGATGCATAAGATCATGTACTTGATAAAATTTACAATATAAAATAGGTAAAACAATAATAATTATAATTAATAAAAATATATATTATAAAAATATTAAATATAAAAAAACAAATAAATAAACTATGGGAGGGGTAATTAATTATCAAAACACAAACAAATTCAATGATCCACCCAATAAAATGATCAAAAATTGAATTATTACATATATTCTATCTAATTTAATATAAAAACCATATTATAGTGATTTCTATACTAGGTATATCAAAATCCGTAAATGTTATATTCATCTAAATCGTTATTCTTTATGAAATCTTTAAATTATACTGAGGAAACTAAAGTGTAAACTCTACTTTCTTCATTGGATTAAAAATTAATTTTGAAATAACTAGTAATATGTCAATAAAAGTAAATAAAAGAGATAAATTATCATGTTATTTCAGTAAAAATATCTTATCATGATAGAGAGTCACATAATAAATAAAATAAAAACACATAGGACAATTGGAAACAATAAGGTCAAAATTGATTAATTGATTGATGACTTTCATAATAGATATGTGAATAACTTAGTTATTAGTAAGGATATAAATGGTCTCAATTTCATCATCATACTTATTGATAAAAATAAATTTGGTTAAACTTCTTTAAATATGAATGCATTTAAAATATTTAATATGATCCAATGGTTCTTCCAATCTAATAAGTAAATATTTTTTTAAAATTAAAATTATAAAGTGATATAGTGGGATCCATGTTTGTAATACCTTTAAAATTCTATATGTGTATCTACATCTTCTCTAACCATTTACTTTTGATTTATATCTACAATATTTATAATTATTATTCAAACACAACTGTTTTTCATTCTTTATTGAGGTGTTGGCATTTTTTCTTTGATCCTTAATTATTCACCTTTATCATTAGTGGTATAAGAATTTACCATAATTTCTTCCTATGGAGATGATTCGATAGAAGAATTTTACTCATTTTCATTTCCATATAGTTCGAGTATTCTTTCCAGATATAAGAGTTTTCCATTGTTCTAGTTTAGTGGATTTATCCTTTCCCTAAACCAGATGAATATTCTCAAGAGATTTTACACCCTTAATATCTTACTTTTAATGTAATTTCTAAATTTGATTGGATATATTTTCCACTCTTTCATGTTTAATTAAATATTTTTCATTCCATTTTTTCCCATCAATATCATCATTTTTTTACCCTCACATATTTTAAAGTTATTTATTCTAAACCAATATAATTTTAGCATAATATTATTCAATATAATTCTCATTATGAAAATAAATATTTTTTTGATTAAAATAATTCTATAATTATTTTTTTGATGCAAAAAAATCTTCTTTTCCTTTGTAAGTTTCACCATTTTAAATATTATTTTCTATAAAAGTGCCATTTAGATTCTGTACCAAATCCTTTTTTACAGGGGTTTTCTTTTTCCACTTATGTTTTTTCACTACTTGATAGCGAGATATTGCATAGGAAACCACCTTTAAAATATTAGAAAAATATAGAATAACTTCATTCTCAAACTGAGCGTAAATAGTTTTTTCATTTAAGAATTAGAAAACACTATTGAGAAGCTAATTCTCTAGTTTTTACTCTACCAATATATGAGAAAAATATCTCATTTTCCCTTTTTAGTGTTTTTATCAATCATAAGAGGACTACCTACATATAAAATTATGTCACTTTGGATTTTTGATTCTAGAAAGCTAATTTGGACCCAGAAATAAAATCCAAATTTGTGTAATTTTATGCTTTTGGATGAATGTGTTAAAATTAATAGCCAATTTAAATAGTCCAAATAAACCCTAGCCTAAACAGATTATTCCCAATTTTGAAAACCAAATCCAAATAATAAATTGATTAAAATATAATATAATAGTATCTTATATAAATATTCATTAATTTCTAATTTCTAATTATCCAAAGTGTATAGAAATTAATACCCAGTCATCATCTAAACATATTTTATCACCTTTTTGTCGAAATAATTATACCAATTAATGAAAAATTACATAAATAGAACTACCACATGATAGAAACTATATTTTACATAAAAAAACTCCATCTATCCTCCAATAATTGTAATTTTTAATACCTAGAACCTAGTAAAGAGATCATAATTGATTTTTATTCAGCCTTTTTATGCTCCTTTAGAAAGTTTATTCCCTTTAAAAGTATTTATCTCACAATTTTGGTATCAAAATTCTAACCATTACATAATTATCAATATAATTATCCATATAATCTTTTTTAAAGTGAAAAATAAAAGGTAATGAGGATCCAAAAATCCTAATCATCACAGAATTCCCATTATCTAAGCTCTCGATGATCTATATCCTCTATAATAATAATAATAACAAAAACAGTCATATCACATATGTATTTTTTTATAAAAATCCAATGATAACATGAAATATAGATTCCATGTCAATTAAATTAAAAAAATATCTCTTATCATAATTATAATTACAATGATACATAATATGTAACATTTTTATTTTAAAAAAGATAAAATATCTAAACCACAGTTCATCCATATGCAACGAATCAATAACTAAATAAAAACATATAATATATATCCATAAATTAATTGTGTTGAATATAAGAAGTTTAGAAGTGGAAAAATGATGTTTTGGATGACATTTAAAGGATTTTCAGTCATTACGCATGGTCTTTAGAAGATGTACCAGACCACACATTCTTCATTATTGAAATATATACTTTATAATATTGATATGCATGATCCCTAGATAGTTCTCTAGAACAAGAATCTTCTAGAAATTTTAAAAAAAGAAAAAATTATTCCAAAATAACATAATAAATTTAAATATATTTAAAATAAATAAATATTGGTGTCATAAAAACACTTCATACAAATAATTGAACCAAATTTAATTATTTCAATAACATATATCTTATATTTATTTAAAAAATTTATAATATCTATTTAACCCTTTAATGAATCATATGTTGAGATATGAATTTCTTGTAGCCTTAGGGGGGGTTTATGGCCTAAATATATTTTATTGAAATTAATATTTGATGAAGAAACCCTTATATGGTTGTTTTCAAAAGGTAAGAATATATTTGAAGATAATGAAGTAGACATTTTTATGTGTTGGTTTTTTTTCAATACATAAATCAAGTTAAAACTCAAGTGTTACATGTTGTTTAAATTGATGTTATGTTTACTCCAAGGTTATGATATTATTGAAGGGATATAGAATAATCTTTTTCAGATTGGATTAATTCTAAAAGAGTTTTTGTGTTGAAAATAATTAGGTCAGAAAATTGAAAAAAAAACAATACATAACAGTAACTTTTCTCAATATGTAAAGGATACTATAGTGTTATGCAGAAGAATTATGGAAAATTTTATAATTCCTTAGTACGTAAAGGTTAATTTCCATGGAACATGAAGGATAATTTGAGTTAGAAGAAATACAAAATATTAATTTTCTAATATATAACAATCACTTTAGTTATGAGTGATACCTAAGAGTAACTTTTCTCAATATGTAAAGGTTAATTTATATTGAGAAAATTGGGACTATAAAATTGGATAAGTTCTTAGTATGTAATGGATATATGTAAATTTTGAGTTTATAATATGTAAAGTTTGATTATATAAAAAATTTATATATAAAGGTTGATCTATATAATACATAATGGTTAATCAAAGACAAATGAAATATGTAATTGTTTATTTTCATGATAAGTAAGGTAACCTGAAATTTTCACTGGATATGTAAGGGCCACTTCAATAACAAATAAAGGTAATAAAAGTTTTATCTATGATATTTAATGATAAATATGTTTTATTAAATGATATATAAGGGTACTCAATAAGTATTGGTTCTAGAATTTTACAAAATTTGATTTTGGCAGACTTTAGAAATATTTTAAAACTAACTTCCTAAAAACTACCTCTTTGGGATCTTGATGACTCAGATGGGACGAAAGCTCATCCAAAATGTTTTAAAAATAAATAAAATGTGAATAAAAATTATGGGATGATTAAGGGGATCATATTTAAATGATCATAAATTGAAGTCATATTCTTGTATGAATTTTGAATTTGAAATTCAATTTTAATAGGGTATATCATTTTTGTTTTCATAGTATATATTTGATGTTGTTTTGGAAATATCTAGTGTGAATTCATATAGATAAAGAAAGAAAAACTTAATAATTTAAATAAAGTGTTTCTATTTTATAAAAAAAATAAAATAGGGGTATTTCACATATTATCATATATATAGAGTGTGTGGAAAAATAGAATTATCAAACAAAGAGAGAGAGAGAGTGTGTGTGTGTGTGTGTGAAGAGAAGTGTATACTAAATGAGAAGAAGAAGAATATGACATTCTTGGCTTGTGTGTGATCATGAAACCTATGATGTGTATTCAGGAATAAATATTCATAATTTCTTATATTTTGATGAAGTTATGCAGAACTATATACTGTTTACTGATAATAATTCAGAGGCAAATGATAATCCCTGCATCATTGGATATCAAGATACCAGGGCAATATTTCTTAATACATCATTGTTGTATTCTTGTAATATGTGTTAAAGGATAAACCGTACTCATTAGTGATCCCAAATGGTAATTTTATTATATTGTGTGATCTTGGGTGTTTTCCAAATCATTCCAAGTTATAGATACTCATTTTGAGTAGTAAAACATATTCATTAGGTGTTCGTTATTTGTTTTATTTTAAAAGTGTGTGATAGTAGTGATATTTTCACTCTAACAAGTGATGGAGGTTGATTTCATAAGAAATACTGAAAGAGAAAATGGAATAATGCTCATTGTTTCACCCCTCCCACACTTATTATGCACTAACACTAGGTATAAGGCCATCACAAGTGGTATCAGAGGCATATATCCTCTAAAGATAAATAAGATTGAAGTTTTTCTATAAAAGTTATTAAACTTAATGGTATTTGTGTTTTTATATCTCTTTAGGAATCAATTTAGTATCTAAGTTTCTTTGTAGAAGGTGTTTAGTGAAGTTGAATTTTTTATCTATATTTATATAACTATTATGATTAAAAGAAATTATGTTAATTTTAAATTAGTTTCTGCATTCAAAGAGAAAATTTATAATATTGGGGTGGAAATAATTATATTGTAATGCTCTAAGACTTTAAAATATTTTCCGATAAGAATATATTTAATTTTATTAATAACTTATTTTATACAAAACCCATGTTAAACATATCCTATATAAAACATTTATATTATCTTTTATTACACACACAACTAATATTTCTTGTGTTGCGCACATTTTTGAGTTCCTTTAATAGTTTGTGTTACACAAAATACCGAGTTTTACCAATCTATAAAATACTATTAATATTATTACTTAAGGTGATAGTTATCAACTAGTAGTCATAATAACCTGTAAGAAAAGTATTACTTATATTTTGAAAATATTTTTTACAATTATTTATATAACTTTTTATGTGACCAATTAATTATATTTTAATATAGAAACTAATTGAATATAAAGGAAATGTTTTTATAAAAAATTATTTTTATGTGAAAATGGTGTACTGTATTAATAAATTAATTTAATTGATATTATTTTTTGATATTTTTTGAAATTTATTTATTATATATTCAATTAAATGTTTTTACATATATCAAATATTTTTTGTAAGAATAATATAAGAACAAACAAAATTTACACATAAAAAAGCAATATTTTTTCAAATGCAGTTTTACCACATTTAATGGTGTTCCTATTTTAAATCTAAATGTTAGAGAATATGTAAATTTTATATGAAAAAATAAAATTAATTTATATATTTTAATGTCAAAATTATCTTACGGTGATTTTCCTATTTTCCAGTGAAATTTCATTATATAATGAATAGTTAAAAATATTAAATTTTAATTGAAAAATGAGTTATTTTATAAAGAATCTGTACCGTTAAATTATATTTTTAATTGGTTTTAAAGTATTTATATATAAATAATACATATATTAATAAAATTTACAGAATTAAAATCATTTTTATATTGAATTTATATATATATAACTAAATGAACATTTTCACTTTAAAACCTCATTTTCCCATCCCATCTGGGGGATTAATTTTAAACTAATTAATGCCAATTTTATTACTCTAATTTTTGGAAATGGATTTAATAATTCTATCCTTGATAATTTATAATTAATATTAAGTTAAAATTGGTTTTTTACCAAAAAATATTAGTGAAATCATTTTAAATTAATTACAGTGATTAAGAGAAAAAAAATCATAATAATGGACTAAACCATAAAATAAAGAATAAAATGGCCTAGAAAATTGTTCAAAATCCATTTCCCCTATATTTATCTCATTAAAAATTATTTTTAAGAATTTTTTTCATTAATATAATCACTTCATTTAAGTAATACCACTCAACAGTGTTTCCTTTTTAGATTTACAAGAATGTCCCCCCTCCTCCAATAAAAAAAGACACTCATGCTCCCACTTATTAACACCTATAATTCAACATTTTTCATAAAAAACCTACCAAAATAAGATCTAAAAATACATTCCATAATAATATAATCCTTACTTTGGGTAGAAATAAAACCAAATAAAGATTTTGGGATAAACTAAAAAGGAGTTACCCAAATAAGATGTAACATTCTTCAACGATCGCTTTTGATTCATTTATTTCTCCACCCCATAAATAATTTATATACCTTGATTATATAAAAACATAATTATCCTAATTATACGGATATATTTTTATATTAATTTTATTGCCTACACCAACCCACACTTCCACAAAGTGGGATATGTAATCATTGTTCGTGTGTACGGTCGACTGCCGCCTTGCAAACTGATGTTGTGTGTTCTTCCATTACCACCTTTCACAGTTGTAAATAATAATTTATTTATAGTTTTTATATATATTATATATAATATTTATTATTAAATTATTGTTATTCAATTTTTATATAACACATAACTTTGTGCTTTCCATTTTGTGAGAATATGATAACATTGTTTGGGGATGTGTGGACAACTGCCTTCTCAAAGCAATGTGATTACTTAACACATGACATGGAATGTATTAATAATGATTTTAATAAAAATATATTATATATATAACTTAAATTTTATTATTTATTTATAATATACATATATATCACATACTTTTTAAATATGATAAAGAAATGGAATCGTCATTCTTGTGTACGTACGATTTACCATCTCCATGAATAGTGCAGTTCATTACATATCTCCAAATATTATAGATTGTTCAAAAAAATATATATACTAAATATATATATATATGATATTTAAATCATGTTTTTAATCATGGATATGATGAAATTGTGATTTAAATTATAATAATAAAAAATAACAAGTCAAAACATACCCAAAAAACTTGATAACGAGTACCCAAAATGAGGAAAATAATGAATGATTGTTAACAAATAGGGAATAAAATTGTAAGAAACTAGTTCTTATTCTTGAGGTATGAGTTTCTTATTTTCCCTTTTCCTAAAGTGATTTTGGATAAAATAAGGTAAATGGGGAAAATCCCTAAATTTGTGGATACATGTCGTCCACTTTTCCATACGATGTGTACTCTGGCCGTGTGGGATGAGTATACAGGGTTTGTAGCCCTGTCGGTGATGAAGGGAGTAAAAACTGAATACACGTCATGTACATAGTATATACATGCTGTGTAATCAGTCGACATATGAATAGTAAGGTTTTGGAAGTAGTCTACAGTGTCGCAATAGTACACACCGTGTACTTAGAAATACACATCGTGTAATCTAGTTGATAGATGAACAATGAGGTGGTGGAAAGTGGCTGCCAGAGGAACAGTTAAAAAATGGAAAGTACATTCCATCTACATGAGAGTACATGTCGGGTAGTTATGTTTTTTTGGTAAAAACAGGCAGTAGCCTTCTCTTTCGATAGATTAATCATAGAATTCGATGGGAGCCGCGGGAGAGAAGGCCAGACTTGGAGGAGCTCTCGACCACACACCGGGATTCTGATTCCTTTGCCATCAATCTCGTTTGAACCATGCAGGTGATTTATTCTCCCTTCAAGAGCCTCTCCTTCCAATTCTTTCTCTGAGGGAAGTTATTTTATTTTGACTGTGTAAATGTTTTTCCCAGATCTATGTCCTTCTCAGTTGTTTCGGGAGGCATCCTTCATGTATATCGATCGGAGGATATCAAGGTAGGTTGTATGATGTTTATTCCCAAATATCGAGTTGTTTTTGTGTATCATTGTACTACGTGATCATGTTTGGGGTGTCTAATGGCTGATGTTCTGAGTGTTAAGATAGGTTGAATTACATAGGTAATTTAATAAACAAATATAAACTACTGTTTGGGATCGTTGGCTTCATCCAGGGACACCCCCGTGGGTGTGTTTCCCTTGTTTAGTTGTTTGTCTAGGCTACACATGGGTATTCCATGATTATAGCATTCTTTGAGTTTTATTGAGGGAAAATAAATCTAATTTCTTACATAGTTGTTGGGATCGGCCCAGTTACTTTTTTAGCATGAGGAAAGTGTTTTACTTATCCTGAGCGTAGTGTTTTGTTTAGCTTGAGGAAAACATTTCTTATGCCTATGGGCAGTAGCTTCTATTCCTGAGGGAAATATCTCATACGCTTGAGGGAAACATTTGTTATGACTAATGACAGTCACCTGAGGGTTTCGTTTCAGCTTGCATGAGGGTAAGGACTAGAATGTTGGAGGGCAATGTTTACTGGAATATTCATAGTTGTGATTTCTCATGTTATACCTGCCATGCTAAAGCACAGTCTTGGTATTTTTTTACCTTCTACTTGTTAGATAGCCTATTTTGGTTTTTTCGGTATCACTGTATAGGATATTGTTGATTGAGGCTAGGTCTCAGTAACTTATAATTCAATTATATTTAATTGATAAATAATAATTAAATGGAAATGGAACTGGTAAGAGTAGCTGATTTTGAGTAATTTCTAGCTTACTGCATTTCTTTAAAGCATACTGTTGTTTCACATTTTTTTTCACTGATAGTTAGGCATGGGCCTATAGTGGTTACTTATTGACATTTATTTCTCACACCTTGTTTGGGTATTGTCTTGCGCCCAAACAGATTGTATTGATTCTAGTGTTGATAAAGGAAATATTCCATATACAGGTACTTGATTGTTGAAGAGGAGTGGGAGAGCATAAGACCAAGCTTAAGCTTGTGATGCTACTGAGTTCCTGCGGCACTGTTTTTTTTTCTTTTTTGTACATTTATCATGTGTTGTATTGTTTTAGATTTCAGTGTATCCTATTTTGGATTCTTTCATAGATTAAGGGAATGTTGCATCATTATATATATGATTGTTGGTATCTTTTACTTTAGTTCCATTCTCCATTTCAGGTCTATATTGTTTACTACTTCCACTTTTGTGTTTTTATATTTATTTCCATTGTGCTACATTTGAAAAATGAGGGCATTGTTTCCCCACTATCAGACCTAGGCCCTCACCGCTATTCGACAACCTCTAGGGTTTGTAGAAATGCGCTTGATGTCATGTGACCAACCAGGTTCGGGGCACCCGTTGCATGGAACCCAGATCTGGGATGTTACAAAGTTGTATTAGAAGAGTTTATTTTCTTTGACTTACTATTTGGATCCTATAGTCAGGGATAGGAAGTAATAGGTACTTGGTAATAATTTGTTCCCGGTGGTAGCTAACCTGTGTATAGGGAAAATCCAGTTTACCCCATTTTACAATTTTTCTGATTTTGAAGATTACAGTTTATCTGATTTTTACCATTGGGTGATGCACTTGTGGTGTCCTATTTATATTTTTATACTAGGTATTATTTTAGTTGCAACCCGATGAGATGAGGGTATGCCATCTCATACATCATTTAGGAACATGTTAGAATCACATGCCATGAATAGTTCCATGCTATGTAGGTGCATTAGAAATTGCATGTTTTTGTGATAGATTTTGTGCTATAAAATGCATGTTGTTGTGATAGGTACCTTGAGAGATACACCTACTGTTTATGGGGTACTGGTTCAAGTTACGGTTGGGTTGATGGACTCTAAACATTGGTTCCTAAGAAGTATGGGCTCTCTTGGACTGGAATTTAGCAGATCATGATCCAATCTTTTTTTGCGTCTTGTACTATAATTTGAATGGTTGGATAATAAACATTGGTTCTTAGGGATATTGGGCCCCCATAGATCATAATTTGGCATAACGATGCTTAAATATTTAATGAAAAGGGGCTCTGGAGTAGTATCTAAGGACTATATACAGAGACCAATACAACACGGCATGTTGTTCTATGAACACATGACCAGTACTCCTCTATTCGGGAAGAAATGAAAACATTCTAAGTACATTTTGTGTAGTATCTAACTGTGTTGTAGGCCTTGTAGGCAGAAACATGGGATAGGGAAACTCTTGATGGAACACGTTGTGTATTGGTTGTACATGTCATGTCGTTTTGACCCTGTGTCTTCCTGTGTAACTAACAATGCCGATGGAGAGATCTTCTCTTAAACACGTCATGTCACTTCCAAACACGCCGTTTAGTGTAATATGGGTATCCGGTTGTGTAACTAACAACACGGGTCAGTGTTGTCCTTTCGAGTACATGTCATTTCTATCTGGAACATGTTGTGCAGTGTGAGCTGAGTATCCATTTCTGTATCGAACAACACAGGTCGGCGAAGCTCGTCTAGTACACACCGTGTACTTGTGGGACACATCATCTAGTATTGACCTGTAATAGAATGTGTGAACTTGGCTATGTGGCTGGGGAAATGGGGTGGTGTACAAGCCATGTGCGGGTGTAACATGATATGTAGTGTCAGCCGAGTAGCCGGTTGTGTCACTAACAACATGGGCAGTTGGAATCTAAGTTGTACATGTCGTGTCTATCTGGAACACATCGTGTAGTGTGAGTTGTGTACCTGGTCGTGTCACGAACAACACCGATCAGTGAACCAAGTCTATTGCACGCCGTGTAGAACTTATACACCCAATGTAGTCTCATTCAAAAGAGTTTCGTGTGGCTAAGCCGTGTAGAAGGACTCGGGAAGGGGAAAAAAATTCAATTACACATCGTGTGTCTTGACAACACGTCGTGTGTTTGGGGTGTTACAAAACTAGTTCTGGAAGAAGTAAATGCCCATGTAAAAGACTTAAGGGAACACGTTTTGTAGTTATTATACATGCCATGTAGTCTTGTTTTGTAAGAATTGAATGTTTTCATTCTCCTATTCCCTTTGTATGCTTCCAGTTCTTAGTCATTAATGATTATAATCTAAGGCGTGTGTTTGAACATGTAGAGTCATGTTGTCGAGACGACCTTGTGTTGTTCGCTATGAGAGTGGCAATGATTATACTCCAGAGATGGTAGGTCATGGGCTACCGATGGTTCCTCCAGCAGTTCCATATGTGGTGCCATGCATTATACCGAAAACAGGCACGGATGCGCAGTTCCATGAAGGCTCCATGCGGTTTATGCAGACCTTATAGGGAGCACCACCGGTTTCCACATCTATGGAAGAGATAACACGTATATTATAGAAGCAACATCCACCTACGTTCTCAGGGGATGGTGGACCACAGGTTGCGGATTCATGGCTGGATTCATTGTAGACTATCTTCGAGCAACTTTAGATGCCTCTAGGGAGGAGGGCCAAGCTCACTTCTTACATACTATGTGATTCTTCCAAGAGATGGTGGGATGTTACCACCCGGACTGAGAATCACCAAGACATGGTGTGGGAAGATTTTCTGGTTGTCTTCTATGACTTTTTCTTTCTGGAGATACTAAGGGTAGATAGATCTCGACGGTTCATGAATCGGCAGCAGGGCGCCATGTCAGTAATGGATTATTCTACCCACTTCACCGAGCTACAATGTTTTTCACCTATTCTTGTGGTTGATGAGACTTTGAGGGCTAGACGCTTTGAGGATGGTCTCCGATATGATATAGGAGCACTGGTGAATGTTTTTGGGTTGCCTAAAATGCATGCTATTGTGAATCAAGCATTGATTACTGAGCGGAACCTGCGGGAAGCTAGTGGTGTAGGCCAGGGAGGTTCGGCACCAGTTTCTAGTACTATTTCTACTTGTAATAGGAAGAGGAAGATTAATTTATCTCACGGTGTCAATACTAGCCAGTAGAATTCTTTAGGTGTACAGGTTATGTGCTACCAGTGTGGTAAAGAGGGGCACAAAAGACCTCAGTGTCCACAAGACCTAGTGGAGTGCCGAGCTTGTGGAAGTATTGGTCATCTTTAGAGTTTTTGTAGGTTGTTTCCACTAGTGACTAGTGAGAAGGGTTATGTACGGACTCCGCATGCAGGAGCATGGCCAGAAGCTTCTTATCAGTCAAGGAATTGGAATACATCAAGACCTTCAGGCTGAGGTGGTGGTCATGGTCGTGGTAGCCAAACACCAGGACCTCTGAGACAGCAGGGTGGGTCAGCTCAGGGTATCCAGGCTGGGTCATAGGGCCATGGCACTAGGCAGGCATATGCAGTGCAACAAACCCAACAGGAGCAGGATCTCGGACCTTCCTCTATCGGAGGTACTATTCTAGTTGCTTCAGTTTTATCTTCTGTACTTTTCGATACTGGTTCCACACATAGATTTATATTTGTTCCTGTTGTGGAGAACCTTGGGCTCTGTGTTTCTTCTTCTGATATCAATATTCTAGACAATCCATTGGGAATTAGAACGATTGATGTGCATCAATATAGGGAGTGCCACCAATAGGATGGTGGGTGTCACTTTCATGGGACCTATATGCCTTAAATATGATGGGCTATGATTTCATTCTTGGGATGGACTGGTTGGTACCCATATGAGACTTTGTAGATTGCTATCGTCATAGGGTGAGTTTCATGTCACTAGAGGGTGGAGAGTTTCTATACCAGCACGAATGGGATTTCTAGGTGAGCTGAGCTGGACCCGAGTATCGTGGGTGAGGTGGAGTGACATACCAGATTTCGAGTTTGTATCTGGATGACCAGGAAACTTGTCAGAAGGATTTCCCTATAGTGGTTAATTGATTCAGGGATGTCTTCTTGGTTGAATTTTCAGGTCTACCTTCTAAGAGAGAGATGGATTTATCTATTTATCTTATTTTAGGAGTGGCACTGGTGTCCATTCCTCCTTATGGGATGGCTACACCAGACATGCAGGTGATCAAGAAAGAGTTAGAGGAGTTATAAGAAAATGGTTTCATCAGACCCAGTACTTCTCCATGGGGTTCGCCTATCCAATTTGTGAAGAAGTTGGATGGTACCCTCAGACTCTGGGTGGATTATTGGAAGATGAACTAGTAGACGGTCAAGAACTGATATCCCTTGCCAAGTCTTGATGATATTTTTCATCAACTTCTATGAGAACAAGTGTTCATGAAGATTGACTTGAGATCCGGATATCATTAGTTTCATGTTAGACCATCGGACATGCTACTTACATCCTTTCAAAGTAGATATGGTCTATATGAGTACATGGTAATTCCGTTCAGACTCACGAATGCAATAGCAGTTTTCATGGCTATGATGAATCATTTGTTCCATCCATATCTGGATTCTTTTATGGTATTCTTCATAGACAATATCTTGGAGTACTCTCATACTAGACACAACTAGGCTACCCATCTTGTGATCATTCTGAGTACACTGATAGAGCATCAGTTATATGCTAAGATCTCAATGTGCCACTTTTGGATGGACCAGATACACTTACTGGGTAATATTATCTCAGAGTCAGGAGTTTCAGTGGACCTAGAGAAAGTGAGAGAAGTAGTTTCCTGGGAGTATCCAAAGAACGTTTTTGAAATACAAAGTTTCTTGGGGCTGGCTAGTTACTACATGAACTTTATATTGGACTTCTCCCACTTAGCAGCACCGTTGATGGGTTTGACTAAGAAGGTTATGAAGGTCATTTGGTCAGAAGCATGTGAGACAGCCTTCTAGGAGTTGAAGGGAAGGTTGACATCAACACCAGTCCTGATACTTCCAGTGGAAGAGAATAGATATATAGTTTACTGTGAGGAATACGCTATTGGTTTGGGAGTAGTGTTGATGCAAGGCGATCGAGTAGTTGCGTATGGCTCTCGTAAGTTGTGGCAACATGAGAGGAATTACCCGACACGTGATCTTGAGTTGGCTGCATTTTTTCATGTGTCACGTTTTTGGAGACATTACATCATGGGAGAACATTTTGTGGTGTTTACAGACCAAAAATGTCTAAAATACATCTGTACCCAGCATGAATGGAATTTGAGACAGTGAAGGTGGGTTGAATACTGTCATTACTTTGACTTTTAGTAGGCATATACACCTGGTAAAGGTAATCTAGTAGCTAATGCACTGAGTAGGAGGACTCAAATACTGGCAGTGCAAGAGGCCAATGGTGAGTGGAAGCTTATGGATTTGTTCTATGAGATGCATTTGAAGGTATGTGATAGTCAGGGGTGAGCCTATATTTTATCCTTAGTTGTGACTTATACCTTTCTGGATAGAGTTAGGATGAGACAACTATCAGATTCAGAAGGCCAAGTTCTACGGGAGTCAGTGGCTAGTGAGGACCCTCGTCCTGGTTGGATGATAGGCGATGATGAGGTACCGCATATCCATGGATGAGTGTGGGTTCCAGGGTAAGTATGTGATGAGTTTATGCGGTAGTTTCATGCTTCATCTTGGGAAGTTCATCCCAGAGTTATGAAAATGTACCGTGACGTGAGACGTCACTATTGGTGGTCGGGTATGAAAAGAGTGGTAGCTGGTTTTATTACGAGGTGTTCCACCTGTCAGTAGGTAAAGGTAGAGAATTCAAGGCCAGATGGACTATTACAACAGTTACCCATTCCAGAGTGGAAATGGGATGATGTTGTGCTGGACTTCGTTACTGGGTTGCCAAGGTAACATCGAAGCAATGATGTCATGTGGTTTGTTGTGGATAGACTTACGAAGGTAGCTCACTTTTTTCCAATCAAGGAAACCTTCGATGTTGAAAAGTATAGAATGTTCTATATCCGAGAGGTAGTATGTATTCATGGGGTCCCTTGTTCTATCATTTTAGTTTTGGATTCCTGTTTTGTGTCTCATTTGTGGAAGAGTTTTTAGAGGGCACTCGGTATACAGGTGCTTCTGAGCATAGCATACCACCCTCAGACCGATGGACAGTCAGAGCATACGATACAGGTTCTTGAGGACATGCTATGTGCATGCATCCTGGACTTTGGGGGTTCTTGGGAGAAGCACATACCCCTTTTTGAGTATGCCTACAATAATTGTTTTTAGGCAATTATTGAGATGTCGCCTTACGAGGCTTTATAAGGTTGGTCATGCCGATCACCTATGTACTAGTTGGAGGTGGGTGAGGCAGCTTTACTAGGAACAAGTCTCGTGCAAAATACTTGAGATCAGGTCTATTTGATTCAGAAGAAGATGGATACTGCACAGTTTCGTCATAAATCTTATGCTGATCACCGCAGATGGCCCTTGGAGTTCATGGTCAGGGATTAGGTTTTCATTTGTGTTTCACTAATGTTCTGACACATGGAGGTCAGGATACAAGGTAAACATTCACTAATGTATGTAGTGTCGTTTGAGATTATGGAGAGAGTCGGGTTAGTTTCATATCGGTTGCAGTTACCACATAGGTACCGGGACATGCACAACATCTTCCATGTACCTTAGCTGCGCCGTTATCATTCAGACCCATATCACATTTTTCAACCCGAGGAGGTTAACTTCAGGTCGATGCATCCTTTCAGGGTAATCTGATTTATATTGTTTATAGGAGAACAAGGGTTCTCCGAGGCTGGTCTGTTACTCTTGAACAGGTGTTATGGTATCATGGTCGAGTGTAGGATAAAACCTAGGAGTGGGATACCGACATACGTGCTCAGTGGCCATAGTTGTTCACATATTTATCTTCACCACCCTTGGATGGGATATTAGGGGATGAATTTCTTCAAGGGGGAAGTTTGTAAGATCCCGGTTCTTATTCTTGAGGTATGGGTTTCTTCTTTTCCTTTTTCCTTTTGTTCTTTTGAGGAAAACAAGGAAAATGGGGGAAAATAAAAAAAATGGATACACACCATGTACTTTTCCACACATTGTGTACTCTGGCCATGTGGGACGAGTATACAGGTCATGTAGACCTGTCGGCGATGAAGGGTGTAAAAACTGACTTCAATCCATGTACTTAGTATATACACGCTATGCAATCAGTTGGTAGGTGAATAGTAAGGAAGTGGGAGTAGCCACCAGCGGAGTGATATTACCTTCTGTATACATAGAAATACATTTCATGTAATGAATTCGACAGATGAACAGTGAGGTAGTGGAAAGTTGATGCCAGAGGAACAGTTACAAAAATGGAAAGTACATGAGGTGTACTTGAGATTACATGCCATGTAATTATGTTTTTTAATTATAAATAGGTAGTAGCCTCCTCTTTCGATAGAGTAAGATTATAATTTGACAGGAGCCGTGGGAGAGAATTCCGGAGCTTGGAGGAGCTCCCAAAGGCACACAGGGACTCTGATTCCTTTTCTATCGATCACCTTTGAACTGCACGGGTGAGTTCTTCTCCTTTCCTAAACCTCTCCTTCCAATTATTCACCTAAGGGATGTTATTTGAGTTTGATTGTGTAAATATTTTTCCTAGATCTATGTCTTTCTTGGTTGTTTCGGGAGGCGTCATTCACTTATATTGATTAGAGGAGATCAAGGAAGGTGGTCTGGTGTTTATTTTGAACTGTCGAGTTGTTTTTGTGTACTGTTGTTCTACGCACCCATGTTTGGGGTGTCGTATGGATGAGTCCCTAACTTTTAAGATACCTAGAATTTCATATGTAATTTAATGAACAAATATAAACTGTTGTTTGCGATCATTTCCTGATCTAGGGCCACCCAGTGGGTGTGTTTCCCTTGTTTAGTCGTTTGGCCAGGCTACCCGTGGGTATGCTGTGATTATAGCATGCTTTGAGTTTTCTTAAGAGAAAATATATATAATTTCTTGCTTGTGTGTTGGGATTGTCCTAGTTACTTGTTATCCTGAGGGCAGTGTTTTTCTTAGCCTGAGGGCAGGGTTTCATTTTGCCTGGGGGAAACTTTTCTTATGCCTGTGGGCAGTAGCTTCTGTTCCTGAGGGAAATATCTCGTACGCCGGAGGGCAATATTTTTTATGAATGATGGTAGTCACCAAATGGGTTTGTTTTAGATTTCCTAAGGGTAAGGACTAGAATGTCTGGGGACAATTTTTAATGGAATATTCGTTGTGGTGATTTTTAATGTTACACCTGCCAAGCTAAACCACATGCTTTTTATTGTTTTACCTTCTACTTGTTAGGTATCTTGTTGTGGTCTTTGATGAAGCACTGTATAAGAGATTTTTGGTCGAGGCTGGGTCTCGAGAACTTATAATTCAATTATATTTAATTGATAAATAATAATTAAATGGAAATGGAACTAGTAGGTGTAGCTGCTTTTGATTACTTCCTAGCTTACTGCAATTCTTTATTGCATACTGTTGTTTCATATTTTTCACTGATAGTTGGGCATAGGCCTTTGGTGGTTAACTACTGGGATTTATTTCTCAAACCCTGTTTGGGTCATGTCTTGGGCCCAAACATATTATATTGTTGTAGGTGTTTATAAGGGAAAGAGTCCCTATACATGTACATGATTTTTGTAGAGGAGTGGAAGAGCATGGGATTGAGCTTAGGCTTGCAATGTTGCTGAGTTCCTACTACACAGTTTTGTTTTTCTTTTTTGTACTTGTATTGTGGTATGTATTGTTTTAGATTGCAGTGTATCTTGTTTTGGCTACATTCTTAGATTATAGGCATGTTGAATCATTAAATATAGGATTGTTGGTCATCTTTTACTTCAGCTATGTTGTCCATTTCAGGTTTATATTGTTTATTGCTTCCTCTTTTGTGATTTTATATTTATTTCCGCTGTGCTACACTTTGAAAAATGAGGGCATAGTTTCCCCACTATCAGACCTAGGACCTTGTGGATAGTCGGCAGCCTCCTACATTTTGGGAAATGCACTTGAGGTCATGTGACTAACCAGGTTTGGAGCACCCGTTGTGTGGCACCCAAATCGGGGACGTTACAAACATATTATAATAAGTTAATATATGATATTATAAAATTTATTATGGTACTTTTATAATTCAATAACATTACTAAAACCATTATACGTGATTTTAAGAGGATTTCAACCAAAAATGAGCATAAGGTAAGGGATTTTGTCCCAATTTACATTCCATTTATACTTATTTGTCATTATGAACCAATTCACATTAATGTGATGTATATACTTACACATTTCCATTTAACAACATTATAAACTCATATATCATGTTATTATATGCTTTAATTAGAATTATCTCATCCAAGGGGGTATGACTTCAAAATTTCCAAGTGGTTAAAGTAATCTTTACAATCTCACTTTCTTTGGTCATTGTTAACATTATCTTGAAAAAATCACTTCCTTATGACCATTTTACATTGAAGGTATCATTTATTTTAGATATAAAATTTTTTACATGAGGGTTATTGATATTTAATAAATAATATACCATTTTTACAAATAGTTTATACTTCCCAATTAGTTGATTAACAAAAGAAATATTGGTAAATTTGTATCTTTTACTCGATATAGATATTTGATAGGGCACATTGTCCATAAATTAAATAGATTATTTGACATATGATTAATAATTTGGATAGTTATGACATGGGTGTGGATGAATTATATATATCCCCTCGATGCATCGGCAGTCTCATGAGATGAATCATTTTTCAAATCAGATGGATTTTTATGAGATATTTTATAAAATGTCAAGTGAAAGGTCATGATATTAAATATACCATGTACCTAAGAAACAAGGAATCCAATAATTAATAATTGACTTCATTTAGATTTATTTATTACTTATCCATTATATTTTCTCTTTTACATTATCTATGGATTTATTTCATTATCATTTTATTGATTAAATGGTTTGTGTTTCAGTTACATAACTTGATATATTGTTTTTCCTTATATAGTTATATAAATGCTATGTGTTCTCAGTTATGTACCATTACATGTTGATTATACTCATCCATTCATTACTACTTTTGTTTTCATTACTCTTATAGATCATTTCAACTTAACCTTATTTTTTTTCCTTTCCACGGGATATAGAGAAAAAATATTTGAATGAGCATTCAAGGTTGTTTTTTATTTCATTTTATTATGTATCATGTTCAATATGGTACTTCCCAATGTAATATGGGTATCTTGTATGTAATCAATTATAACAAAACTACTAAATTGATTGTTCCATTGGAATTTTATTCTTTGTAATCATACCAATGTAAAAAAGTAAGGCACTTGATCATGTCTTTTGGGGTCAGGGCATTATAGTTAGTATCAAAGGAAGTTTAGTAGAATCCTTGGGAACTATATTTAGGAAAACATTGATTATGGAACATAAACCTATGATAGAATTTCAGGATATGTATAGATATCATACTAAAAATAGGTTAACGATTATGAGATTAACTATGCATAAATTTTTTAAATGATGATATTACATATTTCAAATTATAAAAAGATCATAATTTTAAAATCTAACCCAGCATATGCCATTCTTTAGAAATGAAACCTGTAAGGAATAATAAAATAAATACTTGTCTCATGGAATGGAAAACTTATAGGGAGATGTTCATTGATCGATATTTTCCTCATCAGAAACAAATTGGGGTGAAGATAAATTTCAATAACATAATAAAAAAGGAAGAAAAAAGTGTTGTGGATTTTGAAGCCACCTTAACAAGTATATCTATGTAGTCTATGGATTATATACATTACATGGAGTGCAATATTGAAAATGTCTTTGAAGGTCTTAAGTAGGGTCCTTAAAGGGAACTTGTATCCCAAAATTTTCATCATATGCTGAAATAGTATTATGTGTAATAAAAATATATATGTAATTTTATTCAATCAATATATTCGAGGGGAATACATACAAATAGAGGTTATTTGAACAACAAGAGAAAGTGTTTGCATCAAAGAAGAAGATGAAGAAATTTTCATTGTGTGATAACGAAAAAAATAATCACCCCTGGAAATGAAAGTATGTAATGTGAATTTTTTATAAGTTTGGAGAAAGAGGTCATTATGTTATATAATTCAAATTGAAGAGGTAAAAAATATTTATTCTGTATTAAAACTATAAGGAAATGGGGAACTATGAAAACTAATTCCCCAAACATCAATGGAATCTACCACAGATGAATCGAAGGGATAAAGTTTGAGCTAATGTTATTGATACAGACAAAGTGGACCGATTCATGTGATTATGTATTTGGATCCATGAAAACTTTTTTAAAAGTATTTAATTAATGATATCCTTGTTATGAGTATTATGGAATTTTTAGGTATTATACTAAAATACTTTTTTATCAAGGATTTGGAATCATGGGTTGAATGGTATCAACGAATAAGAAAAATTATCAAGTGGAATGTTGACCTTCCATGAAAACCCTTGATTAAGGGAAAGATAAAACTTAATATTTTTATGATTCTGAGATAAAGACATTAGTATATAGAAATGATTAATTTGGATAAAGAAAATTGGATAAGTGTTGACTACCTTTGAACTGATTAATTATTTGTGGAAAAAGTGATTTATGCTATCATTTATAGAGTTTTCAAAAGTTTTTTATTTAAGTAATATATCCAATAACATTTTTTATACTTACGGAATAAGTAATAATTAATCTTTCCAATAACGTATTATGGTAATTCAATTTATTACATTATTTTAGGAGAATAAATTATGATGTTATTCACACATTTGGTATGTGATGCTAAAAGATATACTTCATTTTCATTGAAGGATAATGATAATTTCCTTTTTTTTAAATTGAGTGACCATCCATATAAAGTGATGAATCATAATATTTTGGAAAATTGAACCATTTATGAAATGGTTTTAGTTGATATTTGGATGAGGTTATAGATATTATTATATTACTTCACCATAAGATGCAACTTTAGAAAATATAAGAAGTAGAGATAGTTCAAGGAAAAACCAAATGATAAGATTGTGTTTATAAAATAGTAATGTATAAAGTATGTATGATTTATTATATACCTAGATATTGAAATAATTCCTCAACTTTATGTAGAATTGGTTTTAAAACAAATATGGTCTCCTATTATCATCATTTTTTATGATATCAATGACCTTTTCCACACCTATAGTATTTGGATTTGTAGAAAACACGTTCTCATGAAAATATTCACTAGAACTCTCCATGAGAAAATGATAGTTAGAATTTTTTCTCATATACACGTTTTCACAGATTTTCTCACATTCAAAATCCTAGTTTTTTGGTAACATTTGAATTTAATTTCCCTCTTAATAAGAATATTTTTTATTAAACCTATTTACAATTTGTGTTTTATAATAATATTTTATTTTCCGAAATTAAACCATCAACTACCGATATGAAGTTTGAATTTTTAGGGCGCAATTTATTTAAGGTGGGTAGAATGTAACACCCCAAGACTTTAAAATATTTTATATTTAGAATAAACTTAATTTTGATACTACATTTATTTATATTAAACACCGTGTTATGTTTAATGTACACAAAAAAACTGATATTATCATGTATTATATGCAACACAATGTTGTCTTGTGTTATACACAATACTGATTTCCTTCGATTGTTTGTGTTACACGTAAGACCGAGTTTTACCAAACTACAATATACTATTAATATTATTATTTAATATGATAGTTATCAACTATCCATAATAACTTCATTTAGGAAACATATTACTTAAATTCAGAAAATATAATTTATATGAGTTTATATAATTATTTTGTGACCAATTAATTAGAAATTAATATAGAAAGCAATTGAATATAAAGGAAATGATTTTATAAAAAATGAATATTATATTAATAAATAAAATTTATAAATATTAGTGGATTAAATTAATTAATTTATTTTTTATATATTAAATTATTTTTTATATATACATCCAATATATTGGATTGGCATAAGTTAGGAACAAGAACAATTTTATAATAAAAAATAATATTTTTCTAAAAGGGAGTTTTCTCACCATTTAATAGCGCACCTATTTTAAAACTAAATTTTATAAATTTTATAAATTTTATATTAAAAAAAATTCATTATTTGAATATTAATTTCAAAATTATATTTGGGAGATATTTTGGTATTTTTTGTGAAGGTTCATTTTTTAATGAATAGCGAAAAAAACTAAATTTTATTTAAAACATAGATTTTTTGTATAAATGATGTATAATGTTAAATTATATATTTAATTAGTTTTAAGTTACTTTAAGATAAATTTTAAATCTATAAATATAATTTTATATATTGGAATCATTAACTTATTTAATTAATATATGAAAACTTAGTTTAATTTTCAATTTTTTCACTTTAAAAACCTACTTCCCCGTCCCATCTGTGAGATTAATTTTTAATTAATTTCTACCATTTTTGTGATTATAATTTGGAGAAATGGATTAAATATTTGTAATAATATTAAATTATTTTTTATAGTAAGGTCAAATTAGTTTTTTACTAAAAATATTATTGAAACGAATTAAAATTAAATACAACAATTAAGAGAAAAACTAGCTTAACAAGGGACTAAATCTTATACTTAAGGGGTTAAATGACCATTAAACTTATAAAAAATCCATGTTTTGTACATATTCATCCCATATTCCTTATTTTTGGAATTTATTGCCAAATGTTAGGCACATTATGAAAGTAAGACGTCCTAGTTGTGTTTTCCTTTTTATATTAACAAGAATGCCACTCATCTTCCACTATAAAAAGGAAATCGCACCTCCCAATTATTCACAAATATAAAGCCCTTTGTATCATCAAGAACATTACAAAATAATCTCTAAAAATCCCTCCCCTGATCTTATAATCCTCAATTTTGTCATAAATAAAACAAAGGAAGGCTTTCCGTAAAAAACTGAAAGAAGTCACCCATATAAGAAGTAACATTCTCAACAATCACTTTTGTTTCATTTATTTGTACAAAACATCAATTATTTATATAAATTGATTATATAAAAAAAATCTAAATATTCTAATATTTTTTTATAATAAGCATAATACCTACACCTAGACACACTTCCATCAAATGGGATACACAATCATCATTCGTGTGTGTGGTGGACTACTGCCTCATGAACGGATGTCGTTAAATATTCCATTAACAACATTCAAGGTTGGAAATAATTATTTATTTATAGTTTATATATGATATATATAATATTTATAATTTAATTATGTTTTTTTAATTTTTATATAACACATACCCTTATGCTTTCCATTTTCTGGGAATATAATAACATCATTTGTGGATGTGTGGAATATTGCCTTCTCAAAGCAATGTGATTTGTTCACACATTACATGGAATGTATTAAGGATGGTTTTAATAAAAATATCTGATATATATTGCATTTTTATGATAATTTAATGATAATATAAATATATGTATATATATCTTCATTTTTAAAGACAACAAGGAAATGTTACTAGCTTTCATGCATACGTATAACCTATTGTATCCATGAACGTTGCATTTCATTTCCTATATCCAAATTTTATGGATTATTATAAATACATATATACTTAGTATATATGATATTTAACTAATTTTTTACATCTTGGATGTTATGAAATCATTATCGATGTAAGAATAACAAAAAATGAAAAGTCAAAACATACTAGAAAACATGATAATTAACATAAGAAATAATGAAAATAATGGAAGATTATTAACAAAATGGGTGATGGTGACTGGGAAGTGCGACAGAGGTCTCCCGATGAATCCCCTCTGTAGGTGACGACGGTGACCTCTGTGTCGGTCCCTCCCCCTTCGATGGGGGAGGGAGAATCGTCGTATCTTAGGAGGGCGAGGGCCCTCCAACCTTTCTCTAACCCGGAGTTCCTCCCTTCCTTCCTGAATGTGGCTTTAAACCCTAAGGTCCCGGATCTGGTGGACGGGGTCCCGAATCTTCCTTTATCCTCGACGGAGTTTTCTGAGTCGACCAACCTATTGAATCTCACTCTTTTTTCCCGCTTCAAGGACAAGAGGCCCTCGGTTGATGAGTTTGATCGTTTCATTTTCGGTTCGTGGGATCTCCAAGAACGAGCGGTGGTTGGTTTACTCGACAATAAGCAGATAATGGTTCGCTTCGAGACGGAGGCTGATTTGATAAAAGCATGGTCAAGTGCGCCTCGTTTTTACAAGGGATCCCGTTTTCTGCTGTTGCGGTGGTCTTTCGACCTGCACATGAAAAGGGACTCACCTTCAATCGCAGTTTGGGTATGTTTTCCCAAGCTTCCCTTACCATTCCAGAACCCTGCAATTATCCAAATGCTTGGAAATATGGTAGGTAGATTCCTTTGCGCAGATAGTCGAACTGAAGCGCTCTGTCATCCAGTGAATCCTCATGTTTGTGTTGAGATAGACGCATCTAGATATCCCTTTGAGTATGTTTTTGTCACGATCAGTGAAGAGTACCGCTGTAAACAGCGGGTGATTTATGAAGATTGGATTGATTTCTGTGGGTCTTGCAGGAGGTTAGGGCACTCGACCGAGGTCTGCCGTAGGGGACTTCCTCCTCGTTAGACCAAGGGAGATGGTAAAGGGAAATATATCCCGCCGGTCTTGAAGGGGAATAACTGTTTGCAGGTTGAGGAGGGTTCTCACTAGAGACCGATGGAGCCGGCTACCAGAGGAGAATGCTCTGGGGTGGCTTCGGTGACACTGGATGGTGAATCAGTCAGGGCTGGTAAGGCAATTCTGGAGGGTGATTCGGGTCCTGGTTCTTTGGATGGGAAGGGGCCAGGTAGTCATCCGAATTTGGATTGTTCGAAGGAATCCAGGGGATTGGATCTTGTGTCTCCCCCCTTTATACCTTTGAGTAATAGATTATCTATCATTGCCGAGGATGGTCGATCTGAATGCCTGGAAGATAATGATTTTTCAGGTAAGGATAATGGTGACAGGGCCTTAGAGGATCATTTGGCTAGAGGTTTGGAGACTGAAGTTGGCTTGGTCATAATGGAGGCTATGGAGGTTATGCAAGAGGGTGACAGGGGACTGGGGTTGGAGGGATCATCCTTGGTTGTTTGCACTGAAACCAGAAACTCCAATGTGGTGGGAGCTGATGGGAGCCAGGTTGTGGAGGGCCTGAAAGCAGTCCCTATGGAAAAAGTGGATAAAGGTGTTTCAGTGGGAGTTCTTCTGCCGGTGATGGAGAACCCTACTACGGGTCAGGATGACAAAGGAAGGGAGTTCCCTTTGAGAGGGACAGAGAAGGTGAGCGGAACAGGTGACCGCTTGTACAGTGAGGTGGTACAGAGTGAGCAAACCTCTTTTCCAGTCGGAGGGCCTGGTTCACCCACAGTAAGACGTCGGTCAAGGAAGGATTACTCCTGTCTCCCGCGGCCTATGCAGACTTGTTCAGCATCTAGGAAGAAAGGCAAGGTCGCTGTGTCTTTTGCGAATAACATTGTGACTGAGAGGATTTCACCAGACCCTGTTCTAGAACTTCTCAGGAATCAGGTGCAAAGTCCTGAGTATTGGAGGACACCTGGTGGGGAAACAGCCTCGGCCACTGGAGAAGATGAGTCTGGTAGGTTATGCGGAGAGGAGTACGCATTTGATGATTTTTACTGATGTTTTTAGTGTGTTGATTGCTGTTTCTGGGTTTATGTTGTGTTTGTATGCTTGGGCACCGGAACCCATTAAACAGGCTATTGAAAATCAAAAAAAAAGATTTCCATTCAGTCAGTTAACAAAATGGGTAATAACATATTATTAAAAGATCATATATGATATTATAAATATTATTGTGGTTATTTTATAAATTAATAACATTCTTAAAAACATTATACAAGAGTTTCAAATGAATTCTACCAAAATTGAGCATAAGTTAATAGATTTCATCTATATTTACTATGCATTGAGATTTATTTGTTATTATAAACCAATTCACATTAATATGGTGTATATACACCCCCTTTTCATTTAATATCATGATTCACTCATATTTCATGGAATTATATATTTCAATTTGAATTATATTGTCTAAGGTGGTTTGACATAAAAACTACGAAGTGGTAAAAAATATCATTGAAATATTACTTTCCTTTCTGATTGTTTCCTTTATCTTGAAATAGTCGCGTCCATATTACAAATTTCCATTGGAAATCACATTTATTTTAGATATAAATATTATTATATGATTGGTCTAATTATTTCCTTAACCATATACCATTTTTACACACGGTGTGCACTTGTAAGTTATTTGATTAACAGGGAAAATATTGGTAAATTTATATCATTTACTCAATACAGATATTTGAAAAGGCACATTGTTCATAGATTAATCAGAATATTTGATATATGATTATTTATTTAGAAATGTATTATATTGGTGGGTTTGGTTATAGATATCCCCTCAATTCATCGGTAGTCTCATGAGACAAATATTTTATCCAATCAGATGGGTTTTTCCCCGACATGTTATAAACCATTTTTTGAATGGTCTTGATGATAAAGGTACCATGTTCCTAGGAAACATGGAAAATAATAATTAATAATTTCCATAATTCAAATTAATTTATTATTTATACATGGAATTTTTATTTTGACATAATCTAAGGATATAGATCATTCTCATTTTATTGATTAAATTGCAGGTGTTTCAGTTACTTACCTTTCCACATTGGTTTTTCTTATCGAATTATATAAATAAAATTTGTGATCAGTTATTTACATTTATATATTTATTATTATCATTTATTAATTACTTCTTCTACTATGTTTACCCTTACTAATCAATATATCTGACTTTTATTTTGTTACCTTTCTCTAGTATAAGAAGGAGAACTATTTGAATGAGATTTAAAGGATATTATTCATTTCATTTTATTATGTATCATGTATTTTTATACTTTTTAATGTAATATGGGTATCATGTATATAACATGTTTTATAAAAAACATCTAAACTAGTCAGTCCTTTGGGATTGGATTACTTTTATTCATTCCAATGTAATAAAGTTAGGAACCAACTCTCATCTTCAGGGGTCAGGGAGTTACAAATGCCTCAAACTACTTTCAATGGGTATAGATGTTATAGATTGACTAGACCGTCATTGAATTCATTAAAAGTTTAAAATTTACATTCCAACCAACTATTGTATATGTGGAAAGGATAGTTGAACCCACAGGGAAGGATATTAAACCACTATTCTTATAAAAAAATTCAAAAATATCCCACTATTTTCAGCAGTGTGGTAAATATCCTATTTTTAGCTTTTTATATTTTTTTTTCTGTATTTATAAAGTATTAAAGTTAAAAAAACACTTTTTAATTTTTGATCTAAACCAATATAATGTAGAAAAAAATTGAGAATAGTAATCTAAAAAAATATAGAATGCTGAAAAATGAACAATAAAAGTAAAATTCTTGGGGAAGACTTTAATCTGTCAGTTTTGAAAATATTTATTTCTCACAAAAATTATTGAAAACAAGCTACTGAAAGGAATGACTTATTTCCAACACCAAGGGATAAGTAAATCAAGTTGAAAAATCTTGGATCTCTCCACTCCAAGAAAGGATAAACTGTTGTATACTGAATTAAAAGTTACAACGGAACAGACTCACCGTTAGTTATAAAGTTTTCATTTCGAATAAAATGATTAGGAAAACATATCCACAATCAAACATAACTAATGAATGTGGAATTTTGAAATTAATTTCTAGTGGTATGATGCAATTGAATGTGTTTAGAAATTATCTCTCTAATCAGTTATTATCACATTAAAAATCATACATAAGAAGGAAGATGAAAGATAACCAGTAGACTAGAATTTATCCCCGAAGAAGAAGTTTTATCCTAACATTATCTCTATTACATAAACTAAAATAATTTAATTACAAAGAATAAAAATTGAAGTAGAATAGAAGATTTGATCTCCTTATCCTAACTCCAATCGATGAGGCTCTTGGTCATTGGGTCTCCAAGAAGTAGTTCTCTGAGAAGTGCTCCATGATTTTCCCAAAGTTCTCACTCTAGATGGAAGTGGATGATCAAATGATTGTCTCTCACCTTTTTCTGAATCTACTACTTTATTCTTTCTAATCTGTTTTCATAAGCTGCATCATCACTATTTCCTTCCACCAAATCAATCTTGCCTTCTTGCTACACACCGCACACGTGCACTCTTTTATGAATCACACGTCATTGGAGAAAAACCCTTGCAACTACCTCCGGATTAGTTAGTTGGATTCATTTGGTCGTGTTTGTACCACTTGAGTGATCCAAAAAAATAGGAACATAACAGTACTGTTAAAACACCAATGGAGTTGAATGATAGGTATTTTTAAAAGTTAATGTTATATTACTTATTATAAAGTAAATTAATGGTAATTAATATATATTTATGCTGATAATTATTCTTTACTTTTATATTATTTATTAAAATTACTCCTAGTAATTATAAAATTGTTCACTTAATATTGTTAAGGTAAATATTAAGTTTAATAAAATGTTATTACCATAATTATGTTGATTATTATAATTTTTAATTTATTAAGTTAATAATTTTTAACAAGATTATAAAAAATATAATTAAACATCCTAAATAATTAAAGAATTAATTATTTTATAAATTAGATAGAATTAATTCTTTTTATTTTAATAATTTTATTTTTATTATTTTAATTTTTTCATTATTTAAAAATTTAAATTATTATATTAATTAAAATAAAAAAAGATATTTATTTTTTAGTTTAGATAAAGAAAAATTACTATTTTAGTATTAAATAAATATTCTTTTAATTAGTATATTTTATAGTTTATTTAATTATTATTATTATTTATTTATTTATACTATTAATAATATATTAAATTATTATTATTAATTATTAATTATGTTTTAAGTTAGTTTTTCATATTTCATTTCACCCCCACCCCCTTCATCTCCATCCTTTCATTGAAAGGGAGGTTTGTATGTTCATCTTCTCCAAGGAAGGAACTGTAGAATATGATTCACACAGTGCGATTCGAATATCCATCAGCGACTCGTGACGATATGAGTTCATCCTCCTCTACTCTGACCAGCAATTCACATCAGGGATGCCTCCTTCAACATCTCTACAACACCAGTGAAACTGGTGACGATTTTTTCCTTAGATGCAGCTTGGAATCATATTTGGTAAAAGATTCTTCATATCTAGTGGAAGTTATGATTGACTTCAATCTCCAACGTGTGTGGTGGTCTTCAAAAATGGCAAATACTGCTCCTTAACTTCAATCGATGGTTGTTCGAGTTCGTTTCCAAATCCGGTGAAGAGTTACAATTAGGTTTGAATTGGTTCTTGAAATTTTAAATTGATTTGAGTTTGTGAAAAATGTTTATCCAATTTTGTTTGTGGTAGTATATAACAAGAACATTTCTTGTGATGGGATTCGAAAATCTAGATGGTTTCGATTATGACATGATTTGAGGATTCGGCTCGCATGGAGACATGATGGTGAGGTGAGTCGTGTCTAGAGACCTTTAGTAGTGAAATTATTCCCTCCATGTTGTTGCGGGGGAAATAGTGGTTTCATTGATGTGCCACCGAGTTGATAAAACAATGATACAGGAGGTTATAGTGGCAGAAGTGTTGTGGGACTGGTTTATTAAGGAGGATGAGAAACGATGGCTGAAGTGCACTGCCATAATGGAATGAGGAAAATGGCTCCACTAAGAGATGGTGGTAATATTTTTTTGTGGAACCGTAATGAAGTATGTGAAATGTTTCCAAGGGGTAGAACGTAAAGTAAATTTATTGTGGTGCTGTAAGGGAAAAAGCTGGTGGCAGGAGTAACGGTGGCACCATGAAGTAGAAACGATGCCACATGGACTTAACATTTTAAAAAATTTATTAAAAATATATCAAAAACATAAAGAAAATTTTTAAACAATTAAAACATAAATTAAATTATTATTACATTATAATTAAAAAATTAAATTAAAACTAAAATAAAACTAAAATTAAGAAGAAAATTTTTTATAAAGAGTTAATATAGAATTAAAATTAAACATTTATATAACAATGTTAAATTATTTAAAATAGCTATAATAACAAATTAAATTAATTAAATTTGATAGTTAATTATTTTTTATTAAATAATTAATTTTTATAATAAAATTAAATTAATGAAATTTTACAATATTAGTACATTTATAAACATAAATTTATAATTGATGAATTGTTAAAAGACATCTAATAATTCAAATATGTTATTTTTAATTAATTAATATTGAATACAGGAAATGTTAAATTATTTAATACATTATTTAAGTGAAAATGGTAGGATAAAAATGTAATGTTACTATATAAGAAGATTAAAACCACTAACTAAATAAAATTTTAAAATAAAAAAAAATAAAGTAAAAAATAAATTAACTTATTTTAAGATTAAAACACATGATTATTAATGAAAATTGATTAAAAAATAAATTTAATAATAAAAATATAAAAGAGCACAAATTTAGTAAAAAGTGTAATAAAAATTAGTTAAATCATTAAAAATTAATTAATTAGATGTGAAAAAATGTGTACTTTTAAGGCCACATAAAATTCCTCAACACTTAAACATTTTTTGTCCTAAAAAAATCTCAGATTTTATTATCCATCTAAAATAGAAAAATGTTATTCAAGATACTTTTCAAAATGTTACATGTTTATAAATTTAAAATATAGGACTTCAAGATTGTCATTAGGCTCTTGAAGAATAGTGTTCAAATGAAATATTTCCCAATTACAAAATATAACTTGTATTATAGATTGAAATTAATCATTCGGAAATGAATATGTCATGCCTCATATGTTATATAAATTAGTGACTCATCTCAATTCAAATTTAAGATCTAAATTCATGAGGGAAAACAAGTTAAAAATATGTGGAACTAAGAACTTAAGAAAAGGAACTTCGTACTTTGACTCATCACCTAGGTTCCAAAAATAAATAATTTTTTTTGAATCACCTTATTCATACAACCTATATGTTTACCATAGAAATAATTTGTCCCCTTATTCATCTGGAGTTCATCATTCCCCTCATCTTAATTATCTCATTTTTGACACTATACACATTATTTTATTTCTCTCAAGCCATGTATCATGTGATATGTATTGTGCATATGTACTTATTCAATGTGTACAGAGGGATTATAGTAAATATAAATGCATCGAACATCTATGGTCTCATAGATTCACTGTGGGATCCCAGATGTCCAAACTACTCGAGTTTCAAAATATTTATATAAAAACCATTTACATTGGTTTAATAAGGTAATTATATTAATAAATTATAAAAATTTGTTTCCCCTATGATCAATATAAAACTTCTAGTTCCAAGGGCTATAATCATAACTCCACTAATAGGTTTCCCTTATCACTCTCAAAATTAGTTCTTAAACCATATTTCTATTAAATCACTAAGTATATTCACTCAGAAATCATCCATCCTCATAAATGTAATATTCAAAGTAGTTTATAACTACTAATCAATCATCATCCTTAGGAATAACCTATTTGAGAAATAATTAAAAGCCTAAAATTGTGAAGTAATTTTGAGAACTTTTACCCTTTTTGACAAAAATTTTGAAGTGGATTTGGTAAGTGATGGAATTATCGTTACACATTGTTTATCTCAGTCAAGAATTGATCCCCTCATCCACACATAAAACTCACCTTTTTCCCCAAAGTTGACTTCTAAAGTGGAGAATAACAATTAAACAATTAAGGTCTAAAACATATTTTCAATTTAGTATATTTATGACATGTATAAAGGATCTCATTAAAGTTTAATAATATTGTTTTCCATCAAAATTATTTTACAGCAGGTTCACATCCAAAAGCATGCATTAACAATTATGTCGGTAGCAGAAAAAATTAACACAGATCAAGAAATAGCATGTATTTTATAGGTTACTTGTGTATTATCTGTAGAAATTTGATATATTAAATTCAATAATATGTTCAATAGAGTAGAAAAATACATGCTATACACCCAAAAAACATGAAGATTCAATAAATTCCTAGCCTATATGTACCCCCCACACTTAAGTTCAAACAGTGATGATATTAAACCATTGACACTCCATTTTATACTAGGAGGAAAATGCCAAATTTTCTAAAAACATAGGGACATGAAACAGACATTCATTCCAATACGAGAATAATTTTAATGAGTTTTTTTAGGAAAAAAATGTAGCAGATTTTTTAGAAAATGAAGAATTTTTTTGACATCCTTGAAAAAAATTTCCAAATAAATAGTCACTAATTTACTGCTAGTACTTTATCAGCGAGTCACTATCAACAGCACCATTAATTCACTAACAATATTACATCGGTGGCTCAGGTGCATCAGTGAGTTAATGACTCACCAATATCAGTAAAACTATGAATTTTAGTGAATTTCAATTAAATTGAACATGATTAGAATGATTATTAAATTAATTAAATTACATCCCTAAAATGGTTTGTCATCAATCCTCTAGTACGGGAATAACACTCCCTTGTGACAAAACAGCTTTATCCTAACACTGAAAAACAAGATCCAAGAGAAAGGACAAAGAATAGGATGAATTTTTTAAAAACAGATCATGAATCAATCATATTCATAGATACAAATGAAACAAAGAAAAGATAGAAATAACCTTGTGTTTTATCCCATGCAGTGCTATGTTTAAAATTCTTCAGCCATACTTTATTCAAGATCTGTTCTCAAGCACAATTTAGGCATCTAATCCCTTTAGATGTCCCTTAAAATAAAGATTCACTCTATACCAATTAACTATCATGGGTTTGTTTTCTTCACCTACAATTACAACAACTCCATTCTTAATAACTCTCACTATAGTAAATGGTCCAGACCATTTGGACTTTAGTTTTCTAGGAAAGAGTTTGAGATTAGAGTTAAAGAGGATGACCTTCTGTGAAGGTATGAATTATTTGTCATTTAGGATAGAATCATGAAATATTTTAGTCATCTGTTTATAAATCCTTAAATTATCATGATTCCCTCTCCTACTCTCGTCAAGATCACTCATCTCAACTAATATACTCTCACCAGCACTCTTAAAATCAAAATTTTAGAGCCTTAACATCCCAAGAAGACTTGGGTTTCAACATCACAAGAAAATTACAACACTTTCCAAACAAAATCTTATTTGAAGACATACCTATTGGGGTCTTGAATGAAATTCTATATTCTCATAAAGCTTCATCCAATTTAAGAGACCAATCCATCCTAGAATTTGACTCTATTTTCTAAAGTATTTGTTTAAGTTATCTATTAGAAATTTCCACTTTTCCACTAGACTGTGGATGATAAGGAGATATAGTATTTTGAAAACTACAAAATTTTTCCATCAAATCCTTAAAATTTTCTTCTTTAAAGTGTGTTCCATAATCATTAATAAAGGTGATGGGAACTCCAAATCTAGAAAAGATGTTATTTTTGAAAAAGTTTATTACAGAATTGGATTGATTGTTTGGCAGTGCAAATTCCTCAACCCACTTTGACACATAATATATAGAAAAAAGTTTATACTCATTCCCAGAAGATGATGGAAAAGGACCCATGAAATCCAAAGCCAATACATAAAAAATATCTACTTCTAAAATACCTTTTGGGGGTAACTCTTGTTTCCTACCCATATTTCCCAACCTTAGACACCAATCATTCCAAATAAAAATATCCTAGAATATTTGAAAATAGTTTTCCAAAATAAACCTAATTTAATGACTTTCTGAGCAGTTCTTTCATCACTATAGTGACCTCCCCAAGGTGAGGAGTGACGACTCTATGATAGGCAGCATTTCTTCCTCAGGCACACACCTCTTAAAATTACCATGAGCACATCTCTTAAAGAACAGTGGGTCATCCCAAAGGTAGTATTTATGTTCAGAAATGAATTTATTTTTTTGATAATTGGACTTATTTTTGGGAAAGATACCTACATCTAGGAAGTTGGAAAAATCAGCATACCATATAGAATTCCTGATTGACACAGTGAGAAGTTTTCCATCTGTTGGCCCCAAAATATTGCACGAAAGAAAGGGACGAAAATTAAGCCCCACACGCTGCCTCGTGACGTTCCGACACGAAGCACCCCCAGAGCATCGTGGCCCCACGAAGAAATGGAGGCGGTACCTCTACGCGAATGGCCTGGCATTTACGAGCCCACTGCGAAGCAACGAAGGCGGTACCTCTTCGCGAACGACCTGACGTTCGCGAGTCCGCCGCGAAGCGCCGGAGGCGGTACCTCTCCGCAAACGGCCTGACGTTCGTGAGCCCTCCGCGAAGCAATGGAGGTGGTACCTCTCCGCGAACGGCCTGATGTTCGCGAGTCCGCCGTGAAGCACCGGAGGCGGTACCTCTCCGCGAATGGCCTGACGTTTGTGAGCCTTCCGCAAAGCAACGGAGGAAGTTCCTCTCTGCGAACGGCCTGACGTTCGCGAGCCCGCCGCGAAGCAATGGAGGTGGTACCTCTCTACGAATGGTCTGACGTTCGTGAGTCTGCCGCGAAGCGCCAGAGGTGGTACCTCTCCGCAAACAGCCTGACGTTCGTGAGTGCGCCACAAAGCACCAGAGGCAGCGCGGGAGTTTTGCTTATTGGTGCCCCTCGCCTATAAACACTGGTCTCCCCCTGAGTCCAAGAGGACGGACGATCCGACCTTTCGGCTTCTCCTCTCCCGAATCATGAAGCACCCTTTTCCCCGGGAATCATGAGCTCCGCGAGGTACTTCTACTTCGCGTGATGCCTTCGCTTTTTCTCGTTTTGATCCCCTCTTCCGAGAGGGATGCCCTTCGCGAAGCTCAAGGGCATTCGTGAAGGTGGGGGATTCCCAAGGGAACCCGGGAAGTTGTGGAGCGTTTATGCTTCGCGAAACACCCATCCTATACTAGTGATACCCATGCTAAGGCAGGATCGCTACACATCGCGAAGCACACTACTTCGCAGCACCCTGCTTGGTGAGGCACCTCCTCTTCGCGAGGCAGTGATCCGTGAATACTATTCAACTTCGCGAAGCATTCTATGCTCACACCTCTGCCCCATGCTAAGGCCAAGGCACTCCACTTCACAAAGCAGACTCCTTTTCTTGGAAAATACTCTTCCCGTGCGACCCTCCAGGTATGTGCGATGTGATTTCAATGTCCCACAGACAACACAACTCGTAGCGTTGATTCGCCTAATGCTTCTGCGCATAGGCTTTCTAATGGCTATTGCTTCTTCCCATTGCCACGCTAACGTGGACCCCTTGATGGTTCGCTCTACAGCCCCCCTTGACCACATATTTACTGGTACCTTCCCTCCCCCAAGGAGAAAAGGGTACAAGTTATGTATGTTCTAGGGGTGTGGAGTGACCCCACCTCGTCTGAGCTACAGGACGTTAAACTTCAGAGAACCTCGTCCTCAACACATGACGTTAAACTGTGATCTGGCCCCGTGTTTCGCACATAGGTTCCCCTGAGCTCAGACATTTTTTACGCCACTCGTCTCCACGGAGACGGGTTCACCCCCTCCACAAGGGATGATATCTTCTTTCTCGGAGTAGTGTATGTCCATGGGAGAAGGGAAACCATCTTGTTGTAAGCACCCCCTATCCCCTCTTGTAGAAGGTTGCACCCCTGCATCTCCGTACTTCCCCACTACCAAGGTCAGTGGAGCGCGTGATAGAGAACAAGGCACCTCACATCATTGGTCCCAAATCCCTCTTTCACTGTGCTTTGTCGCACTTCGGGCCTCCATCCTAGAGTAAGTCCCAGCACCATGGGCCGCCTAACGCGTAAGCCCCTCTTCACTTCTCACGGAAGCACCCTTCGTGGCGTGATCGTCAGGTCCTTGCTGCCTCTTGTTTCTCACATCGAGCATGACTCACGTGGGCTTAGAGTTGGAATTGGTCGTGACAATACCCTCATCCAGCATGACGTTAAAATGCATACCCTCTTCCAGCATTATGTTAAACTGTATACCCTCGTCCAGCATGACGTTAAACTGTATGCCCTCGTCCCGCATGACATTAAACTACACACCCAACTCGAACTATGAGGACTTTGATCCATGTCAAGGCATGGTACGTAGGAAGCCTCCATGAGGTTCAAGCTCATCTCTCATTGGACCAAGTTCCACCTTCATGTCGAGTTCATCCTCATCCCGCATGACGTTAAACTGCATTCCAGTCCGATGGAAAGCTGTTGTGACCAACCCAAACTACGAGGACTTTGATCCATGTCAAGGCATGGTACGTAGGAAGCCTCCCTGAGGTTCAAGTCCATCTCCCATCGGACCAAGGTCCCTTAATTCACGTCAGTTCGCCGACACCCACCACAAGTGGACCCCCGGGTTCACCTTTACATAGGTTCGCCGACGAAGCCCCCTTTTAACTACGAGGTCTTTGATCCGTGCTATGGAATGGTACGTAGGAAGCCTCCACGAGGTCCAAGCCCACCACCACTAGGACCCCTCTGGTCCTCCTCATTCACGTCGGCCTTCCGGAGTCCAACCTGAACTACGTGGTCTTTGATCCATGTCAAGGCGTGGTACGTAGGAAGCCTCTCAAGGGTTCAAGCCCACCACATGTTGGTCACTTCGACCTTCTTCACATCAGGTAACCAGCACCTGGGCAGCCTAGTGCGTAAGCCCCACACCATCCGGACCAAGGTCCTCACTCACGTCGGTTCGCCGACACACCATTATGAACTATGTGTTCTTTGATCCATGTCATGGCATGGCATGTAGGAAGCCTTCATAAGGTTCAAGCCCATCACTCGGTCGTTCTGACCTCACTCACGTCGGTTCACCCCCGTCCCGCATGACGTTAAACTATATTCCACATTCCATCCGAACTACAGGGAATTTGATCCATTTCAAGTCATGGTACATAGAAACCCTTCACGAGGTTCAATCCCACCACCAGTGGACCCCCGGGTTCACCTTCACGTCGGTTCGCTGACGGTGCCCATCGGGCCAAGGTCCACATTCACGTCGGCTCGCCAGCATCATCTCGAACTATGCAGACTTTGATTCCCTGCCATGGGGATATGTAGGAGGTCTCTTTGAGGCTCAAGCCCAACTTCACTTTCACCCCCTGTGATGGTCCCATTTCATCCCCCCAACATTTCATCCAACTCTCCATCACCCATCCTGATTCTCACCCGGACTGCCATATCCTGAAAAGATCATACCGTTCCGCTCCTCTTCACAGCCGCCCATGGGCTGGTCCCGGTATCAGCACCCCTTCAAGGGAAATCCCTCAATCCTATCCATTCTAGCTAATGCTATGATCGGGCTGATCTGTCTCCGCTGGACGTTAAACTTGCGGCTTACCCCGTGTTAAACACAGGAAGCTGAGGAAAACCTCAGATATATGTCTATGGAATATAATACCCTGTGCTCGATGTGGGATGCCTCTGGCCTCCACGCCCTCGATAAGACCTATGAAAAGGGATAAAGGACAGACATGCCAGTTCCCCAACATCCAGACATGCTACTGATGCCTCGACGTGACTACCCCCCCCCCCCCCCCGACTGAAGGTTGCTGCCCTGACCGAACCCTTTGGAATGTCCTGACAGAAGCAGTGTAATTAACCGGCATCCATGGAAACATGGAACTGGGAAGATTTTCATGAACAACGTATTAAATCTATGAGGGAGACCCAGACAAGGTGACGAGTTCCGAGGAGGAATCTGCAGAAGGAACAACCGACATCCCATCATCCCAGTTTCGATCAAGTAGAAGACATCCCGGAATATGGAGCTAATGTCGCCCGCCTTTGGAAAGAGGGAATACGGGGCAACACACACAAAGTTCAGCGCGTCCTCCTCTACTGATGGACGCGCGTGCGCCCCAACAAAAGTGTCAGAAACAGAAATGGTGAACCCGACGTGGAATTATTCTCCTCAATGTGGAGATTAGTAGCATTTAAGACACCAGTAGATTGACGTGTCATTGGATCCAGATATCCGACGCCGGGTCCTTCCAAGAAAATGGCAGGACTGGCATGAAACTCAGCGGAAGTAGGCACAGTGGATTGTGGGGCACTCCGTTCTGCACCGTGTTGGCATGGATCCTTCTTCCAGACATGGAGAATGGAAGGACGTTGGGGCACTGGTTGTTAATCCTTTTCCTCGCAATGCTGATGAGTTGATATCTCCATTTCCCAGGAACCAAGTTGCTGCCATTGAGACACGATCACCACCCGCTCGCCTACGCAGGGGCAGGTTAAACACCAGCACAGCCACCCTGCATGGCTCTGCTACCGCCATGACGGCCTCTACATATGTGAATACGGGGCACCCACGTCCCCTCTCCCTGTCAGAGATCATCCAGCAAAGGGTGATCAACAACCTTGTACGAAGGTACGAGGAGGAAGGGTTTATCCCGACTCCGGATATGGCCCGCCTGGACTTGGAGGCATCCAGGCCCCACTGTCAATGCCGCCCTAATAGTCAGTGCAGGCAGCCCCTGCTCCCCACCCCAATGTTCAATCGTTTCGGGAGCCTGTCCCCGGAACGCCTCGATGACTCCTCACCTTATGCTGATGAGACGGGTGACGTCTGGCTCGGCCCGCTCAGGGTCCCAATCCAAGGGCTCTAGGAAAGGGCTCCCATTCGGCCACGTCAGCACCGCCGTCCGGCTTCGCAGGAAGAGCAGGTAGTCCATGCCCCTACACCACCTGCGCCAGCTCGTCTGACCCGACATCAGCACCGGGCCCGAGCTAAGAACGCTCTCCCAGATACGTCGACTTCAACAACTACTATAGACCAAGCCAATACTGACGTACATCATGGAGATCCTGTATACACTGAGCAGGGGAACTCCTTCACCCGACCGGGATCAAGGCCTCAGCCGCCCCACGGGCTGGCTAGTTTGACTCTCGGGGTCGCAAGCCTGGGCGATGATTGCCGTGAACCAATACGCGGTAATGTCACTCTATACGGAGGTCCTCTCCGTACCACCATTCCACAGAGCGTGGGATTTACCCGCTCCAAAGCTCATCACGGAGGTATGCCTCGTGTTACCCCCATCCCGAAGGAAGACTCACCCCATGGCGGTGACGCTCGGCCCGGAAACCTCTCCCATGCCCACTATACAGGGTATGGAGTCCATCCTCCTGCCCCCGACCACCGATCTGAAGGCACTGTCCATCCGGTCCTTCTCCAATGTGGGGGTCCTCCCTACGTCCTTTCTGCAACTGGCAAAGGTCCTTCTCGCCCCGACAACTTGGGGAGTGAAGGTCAGCCTCGCTCCGCCCGCACCGTCCATAGAGGTCCTCCCCATGTGCCCTTCGACATTTTCCCTCGTTCCCCTCGCACCCCGTCCAACTCGAGCGGGGGGCCTCTCTTCCACGGCGCCAACGCCGCCCCAAGACTACATATTGAGAATCAAACCTGTCCGGAAGAGCCACCCTAGGGTAGAAGAGCGGGTCGTCACCGCCACAGGAAGAATCCTGGGGGGAGAAGGTGGATATCAAACCGGCTCGTTTCTCAAATTCTGAAGCGGAATTTGACTCAGCAATGGAACCTTATCCACGCTCCTCTGCATCAAGGACTAGGGCAGGAACCAGGCGCGTCAGCCTCATTCTCCCGGAATGCGAGGTCCGCCAGATTCCCACCTCTCTCCGCAGGTACATCCAGGAAGAATAAATTGTGGAAATTCTGCTAGTCCCGGCTGTGCAATCACCACAATTTTCACTAGAAGTTCCCTCTACCTCTACCAGAGATCACAGAGAGCTATTTTGGGGACCAACGGCAGTAGAGCAACGACATGACCTATCGCCGGCAGCCGCAACTCATGTGCTAGATGTTGTGGCTATCAGCCCATCGTATCGTGATATCATGGTCAGGTCACCTCACTCTTCAGAGGATGGCCTGGAATTCGGCTGCCAGTCAGCTCATTATTCGTATTCTCTGCCGCTGAGTTTACTGTCCCAGAGGTCCGCCTCGGTACCGCTATCGGTCCCTTAGCCGCCCCCGGTTGACGAGTGGGGAAATACAGGGCCAGACCCTGAGTCCAAACCCAGGAGCTTCTGGAGCATTCTCGCAGTGGATCACTTCCCGGAGAAGTTCTGGCCGATGGCGCCACCGAACTTTCGTGTACCAGAGTCCCTTACCCCAGATGAAGTAGGGTGCTTCTGTCGAACCCTATGGGAGACACACTTCCACCTTCATTACAAGCGAGTGATGTACCCCAGAAGTCGAGAGCACTTTGAAGAAATCAGCGAGCAATGTCGCCTGATCGATTTGGATGCACTCCCTATGGCCCAGCACCCTAAGTCACCAGGCCGTCAGAGCACCCTTCAATGAATATGTGTTCAGAGTTTCAAATTACTCCGCAGAGTCATCAGGGAAGCTACCCCCCATGTGAAAGTCCGTGGCTGGGGACACAATGCCGCACTCCTCTTCGACCCTATCTGACGGTAGCCCGATTCGTTATGCGACATTGAGGACATGCCCTCAAGAGGGGTCGCTGTCCACATGGCTGACTTAGTGGACAAGGAAGACAAGCTTGAATTTCTTGATTGAGACTTACCCCCCGAGGGCGTACCGCCACAGCTGTACCCATCAGGGAGGGTTACCCATCAGTAGAGGAACCTTCTAGACCTCCCTGTACCAACCGAGTCGCTGGTACTCAGTCGAAATGCCGGTAAGGGTAAGGAGCACGTCGGAACTATCAAGCACTCCGACCTGTCTGCCTCTATACAGAAAACGGACGAAGATCCCGAGATGGCCACGTTACGCCAGTAGCTTGCTGAGCAGAAGAGGCAGGTTGACGAACTCTTGGCCGAGCACGCTACAGAGTGGCGACCCGACTATGGTAATCCCAAGCTGGGGCAGCAGGGGCAGGAACAATTCCCCCCCGGTGAGATGCCTCCGGGCAGCCCTGATCATGCTACTTCTGCAGACAGGGCAGAAGCCGTAACTTACAGAAAGAGGGCACGACACGTCTCGCCAAACCCCCTGAACGATGGGGCAATCTGAAGAATCTGGTCTGGGTTCCCCCAGTCACCCCACAGGTCGTTCTGCCAGTCACCCCAAGAGCTGCCGAAGCCATCTATCATGTCGAACAACCTGGCAACGCACTTGTCATTAGGGATCACCGTCAAGACGGGGACCCCACCCGGATGATCTTATAGCGGCAATCATATCCCACCTCGAAGCGTTGGAAACACGGCAGGTGGCGGTCCCACCGGATGGCAAGCCATATCCCACGTGGTTGGATGATATGCCCGCACCCCCGGGTTTTGGGAACCCCACTTTCTCGCCCTTCAACGGGAAAGGGGACCCACTGCAGCACTTGGCTCATTTTTCTTCTAGGTGTGGCCCTATGCTGGGGACTCCAGCCCAGCAAGAAGCCACCAAGCTCCGATGTTTTGTGCACACATTGGAAGGTCCCACATTCGTTTGGTACAGCCAGATCCCTATCGGATCGATGACCGGTTGGGAGGATCTCCACTGGCAGTTCATATACCAATTCACCTCCACCACGTGGAATACCATCATTGTAGACCTCTTCAAGTGCAAGCAAAGGCCTGATGAGCGAGTGGAAGATTTCATCGCTTGGTGGAAGGGAATTACATACTCTCTCGATATGCCACTGACTCAGGAACAATTACTGACGATGTGTGTAGGGAACGTTAAAACGGAGCTGGTACCCTCCCTGATCACCCAGAACTACCCTGGAGGGTTCCAGCATTTCTCAAATAAGGCTCAGCGCCTTGAGGAGGCTCTGCTACAGTCTAGTCATACACGTTCGTTGCCCCCTATGATCCCAGCCAGGAGGACTTCTAGAGCCGAACCCGCCGCGGTGGCCCAAATAGAAGACCCCATGTAGTTGGAATTACTATCAGCGGCACCATCCCCACAACCCCGCAGAGGTCCTCCACCTCAAGCGCAGGCTCCTCCCCAGTAGCGACTGCCTCAGAATCGACAGGTTCCCTCGCGCAATGCGCCACCTCTACCTAGGCGAGACAATCAGGCGCCGCCTCCTCGGCAGGCCCCTCCGGCCCCTCGTTAGGGCCAGGGCCCCCTATCCGGAAAGAAGGCATCAGACTTATTCGTTCAATGAAAATCAGGTCCTGGGCTACTTTAGAAGTGCTCTAGAGCAAGGGATTGTGCGCCTACCCAAGTGCAGAAGGCCGGCAGAGGCGAATCTCACTGATCACCCCAACTAATGTCCTTATCATCGGATTCTGGGGAACACCCTCAAGAAATGCTATGTGTTTAAAGACTGGATTCAAGACCAGGTCAACAACAACATTGTCAGGTTGGGACCAGCACCAACACAAGTGGCGGGTGTCTTTGCAGGGTCAGAGATCGGTAGCGACAACGAAGGCGAGTGGAAGCAGGTTCCCAGCCGCGGGTCCCAGAGATACGACGACTGGATGGCTCTAAAAACCATTTTCTGTGCCCATGGTATCATCTGGGCGCGCCTGAAGCAGCCGGAACCTTCAGAAGAAGTAGCCAGTACCTCTGCATCGCCTTCACAGTCGACCTCTTCCCAAAAGGGCAAGCAGCGACGACGCAAGAAGAAACAACGTGCTCCACCGGTGCCATCCTCATCTCGTACTCTCGGTAATTTTATGCCCCCTGAAATGGGGATTCCTCCCAGAATCTGCCCGGTGGTGGATGACTCATTGAGTGACGGCCAGGGGTATGCTTCGGTTAACACCATGGAGCTGGTAAAGCCCTATATGACACCCGAAGAAGGGTAACGCCAAGAGAGCCTCCCCAACATCTACATCTGATGTCAATGTTAGAGGAACCACAACCTTGCCGGTCAATGAGGCACTTTAGTGGGCACATTCAGCCAAGACGTGCATGCTACTAGGACCAGACAGCAGGCTCAGTGCAGAGCTCAGCACGCGCAACCCCATCTGACGCCCTTAGCTCTACCTCCACCGCCGTTTGTGCTACTAGATCAGGGAGAGCTGCCTTGTTCGTATCACAGTCAGTCTTTCCTGGCTACAGGCCAGTCTCCGCTATCCGATCCTAGTCCAGCGACTACTCTCCAGGCTTCAACTAGTACGCAGCAGGATGTACCCAACTCTAGCCAACCGCCGGTTCGACCAGCAGGACCCGTTATGACTCCAACTCCTGAATGACCTCCTGTAAGTAGAGGTTCGCACTTGACACGAAAGTATGACGTTCGGAAACACCTGGTCGGCATTCCAGCAAGGCTTTCTATCCTAGAGGCCCTTCGCCTATCGTCTGAAATGTGCGAGGCACTTGCCGAGGCACTAAGGAGCCCCCTTCAATTTGAGACGAAGGTAGCAGCCACAGAAGCCTTCCATTCCGAGGCAATTGAGAACGCTGAATGTCAGGCGGTTATCTCGTTCTCCGGTGAAGATGACGACCCTCCTATACAGGGGCATATTCGCCCGCTGTACATCACTGGCCACTTCAATGATGTAGAAGTCCGTTGTTACCTCGTTGACACAGGTTCCAGAATCAACCTAATCCGGACTCAGACACTGCAAAAGCTGGGTCTATCTGAAGATTATTTAACTCCCTTTGACCTCAGAATCCAGGGGTACGACAGGACTGAGCAAACCCCAGTCGGCAAGATCCGCCTGAAGACTCAGTTCAGTGGCCTAATTTCCGGCACCGAATTCATGGTCATATCCCAGGACACCGCCTACAACACGTTCATGGGTAGGCCATGGCTCCATCTGCACGCAGCAGTCCCTTATTCGTATCACCAATGCCTCAAATACTCCCTCAATGGTCGAGTAGGCGTGCTCCATGGAGATACGTCTCCTTTCGCCTCTTGTTAGGCCTGATATCTGGATGCTGGTTATTACAAGAGTAAGGATAAGCAAATCCTAGTAAGTGAGGATGAACTCACCCCGGTCACAGGTGATCCCTGGGCAAACATGGATGACGCCTACATCCTGCTGATCCACCGATTGGAGGCCACAACCCCCGACATGGGGAAGTGTTTTGTTGTTTTGGGTACACAAGGAAGACGTGTTCTTGTGTCCATGCGATAATGGAAAGTCACATCATACTCCTACACTAACCAGGCTCATGTGATCCCGGAACCTCCTACCCCTGTACGATACCGGAATTTCAAGCTTATGATAATGGCGATACGCCATACGTGTCTCTTTCGCCGGTCTGGAATCAATCGACTCAGGCCGACATGTCACCACTACTTTGATGTCATCAAACGTGGCCCCTTAGGCTGAAGGACAGATGAGATAGGTTCGACTGCCTTCATTACTATGGCCTCAATGGCGCGTGAGTCTCCTGATATGATGACCACTGCTGCCCAAGCTCGAACCAGCTGCCCCTCAGGTTTTGATAGCCCAGAAGTATCTCCCGTCACGGGAAATACCCCCACGGGTGGAGAGGAATACCTGGAGGATTCTCCCCCCGCCATTGAGGAAGGTGTCTCTACCACGGTTGGTGAACTGGTACAGGTGAACCTTGGTAGCGAGGCAGATCTGAAACCCACATTGATCAGTGCAGCCATGTTCCCCGAGGAGCGACAACGGTACAACGACTTTCTCAAACAACACCGTGACGTGTTTTCCTGGATTTACAACGAGATGCCAGGACTAGATCCCCAGGTAACCATTCACCTTCTAGGCCTCCCGGAAAACCATCGTGGGTTCAAGAAGCCTCCCAGGAAGATGCACCCTTCTCATGGTGCTATGGTTCAGGCCGAAGTTGACAAGTTTATCAAAGCCAACTTCGTTAAGGAAGTCCAGTACCCCAAGTGGCTTGCCAACATTGTGCCAATCAGGAAGAAGAATGGGAAAATCAGAGTCTGCATCATCTTTCGCGACCCTAATCGCCACTACCCAAAGGATGACTTCCCACTCCCGGTGACTGAATTATTGATTGATGCCATGGTCGGGTTCCAAGCTCTCTCTTTCATGGATGGGTATTCTGGGTACAACCAGATCTGGATGCCCCCCGAGGACGAGGAGACCACTTCCTTAAGGGATCCCCAAGGTACCTTTTGCTACCAGGTTATTCCCTTCGGCTTGAAAAATGAAGGTGCCACTTATCAGAGGGCCATGCGTCGCATATTCAAGCTGATTCTTGGGACGACGGTGGAATGCTACGTAGATGACCTAGTGGTCAAATCATGTCAGCGCCAGGACCATCTCAAAGACCTTGAGAAAGTGTTCGGTTTCCTCCGTTCCTATCACCTGAAGATGAACCCGTTGAAGATGAACCCGTTGAAGTGTGCCTTCGGGGTCACCTCTGGAAAGTTTCTTGGCTTTGTTGTTAGATACCGAGGAATTGATATCAGCCCAGAGAAGATCAAGGCCATTAGCCAAATGCCTCCCCCAAGAAATATTCGGGAACTTCGGGGTCTCTAAGGCCACATAGCCTATATACGCCGATTCATCGCGAATCTGGCCGGAATGTGTAAGCCCTTTTCCCGGCTCATGAAGAAGGGCGCCGCCTACGAATGGGATGAGGTGTGTTGGACCGCCTTCGAGGAAATCAAGCAGTATCTACTCCAACCTCCGGTTTTGAAGCCACAAATCTCCGGAAAGCCACTGGTCCATTACATGACCGCCCTGGAACGATACCTCGGTGCAGTGATCACCCAGAAGAATAACGAGGGTACTGAGAACAGTCTCAACTATCTCAGCTGCAAGCTTCCCAATACAGAGGTCAGATACTCCCCAATCGAAAATAGATTCCTTGCACTCGTCTTTTCCGTACAGAAGTTGTGGCATTACCTGCAACACCATGAGGTACAATTGGTCTCCTGGGTAGACCCACTGAAGTACATCCTGAACCACCCCATGTTGACTGGCCGACTAGCACGGTGGGAGGTGATTCTCCAGCAGTATGATATTAGGTTCATACCTTAGAAGGCTATTAAAGGACAGGCGTTGGAAGACTTTTTAGCTGGACATCAAACCTCCACGGATCAATCCTTGGACCTGGATTTTCCTGATGAGACAATCATCTTAGTCGATTGTGTCGTCCCATGTTGGAAAATGAACTTTGATGGTGCCTCACGAAGCCCCACCGGTAGGAGGATCAACGATCCTAAGCTCAACAGAGTGCGCCTGGGTATTGTCTTCATTACCCCGGCACAAGTCGTCATGCCATACTCGTTCCTGTTGTCAGAAGGTTGTACTAACAACGAGGCAGAGTACCAGGCTCTCATCACCGGCCTCAAGTTGGCCCTTGAGATCGACGTGCCCCATCTACATGTGAAAGTAGATTCTGATATGGTAATAAAATAGGTCAATGGCGACTATGTCATCATGAAGCCGGAGCTTGTACCGTTGCTGAAGTGCACCCTCCACATAATGGCCCAGTTCTCTTCTCGACCAGAGATTACCCATGCCCCACAGTCACAGAATGGTCAAGCAGACGCCTTGGCTGGCTTAGCTGTGTCACTCTCCGAACCCGAGCAAGATGATTTGATCATACATGTGGCACACCGGAGAGTCATTTCCCCCATCACCAAAGAGGACAATGATGGCCTGTGGGTAAGTCATCTCACCGCCAGGCCCTCTACGTCAGGGGTCTTGGGTTCATCAGACACAGTGGTTGAAGCCACTCCCGACTGGAGGGAACCTTTTGTCGAGTGTCTCCAAAATGGTCGCCTCCCGGACGATCGGGCCGAGCGCGAGCGAATATGACTCTGCGCGCTGCAATTTACCTTCTAGAGCGGCCCCAGTCTTGAACAGATCCTTTATAAGAAGAGCTTCAATGGCGTCCTCCTCCATTGCATTCAAGGAGTACTGATTCCTCATGTTATACAAGAGTTTCACTCCGGTTCCTGTGGCGCCCATCAAGCTGGGCCGAAGCTGTCCCATCAAATACGGAGGTTGGGGTACTTCTGGCCCTCTATGATCCACGATTGTATCGGGTATTCCAAGAGATTCCACGCATGGCAAGTTCATGCCAACTTCCTGCATCGGCCGCCGGAGCCCCTCCACCCCACCAAGTACTCTTTTCCATTTGCGGTATGGGGACTTGATGTCGTGGGACCATATCCACCGGCAACATCTCACCAGTGTAGGTTCATCCTAACTGCTACAAATTTCTTTTCCAAGTTGTCAGAGGCAGTTCAACACAAAGAGGTCAAGGCCCGTTCCATCGTTGACTTTGTGAGCTCCAATATTATCCACCGGTTTGGGGTCCCTCACGCCATCCTCACCGATAATGGCACCAACTTCCGAGCGGCTGAACTGAAGAAATTGTACGCCAAGTACGACATCCGTTCGAACCATACCACCCGCTACAACGCGCAGGAAAACAGACAGATCGAGGCGTTTAACAAAACCCTCTCTAAGATTCTGCAGAAGATGGTTGGTCAGAACAAGAAAAGTTGGCCGTACAAGCTCCCCAACGCCCTCTGGGCTTATCGGACGACGACTCGCAACTCTACCCAGGTGACCCCATATTCCCTGGTGTATGGGGATGAGGCCATCCAGCTCATTGAGATCCACCTGCCATCGTTACGCTCTGCAGTCTATGATCAGCAGGCACTAGATGAGGTGGCTGAAATACGTCTAGCTGAATTAGAAGCACTAGACGAGAACCAGCTTCGTGCCCTGCACAATCTGGAGAGGCATCAGGATAAGATAGTGAGGGCCTTCAACAAGAAGGTTCTCCTCTGTTCTTTTCTACAGGGCGACCTAGTGCTAGCCCTTCGAGCGCCAATGATCCCCGGTAGGAAACTGCCCAAGCTAGAACCCAAATGGGAAGGGACTTATATCACCCATAAGGTTTACACCAACGGGGCGTACTCCTTGGTGACCATGGATGGTGAGCGCGTAACTCCTCCGATTAATTCCAGGTTCATCAAGCAGTACTTCGCCTGATCCTAGACGGTCCCGCATTACCCTAAACTGCACGTTACGGTCCCGCATGACCCTAAACTCCAGGTTACGGTCCCGCATGACCCTAAACTGCACGTTAAGGTCCTGCATGACCCTAAACTGCACGTTACAGTCCCTCATGACCCTAAACTTCACGTTACGGTCCCGCATGACCCTAAACTGCACGTTACAGTCCCACATGACCCTAAACTACACGTTACGGTCCCGCATGACCCTAAACTGCACGTTACGGTCCCGCATGACACTAAACTGCACGTTACGGTCCCACAGGACCCTAAACTGCACGTTACGGTCCCGTACGACCCTAACCAGCATGTTACGGTCGAGCAGGAACCTAAACCGCACCTTATGGTCCCGCACGACCCTAAACGACATGTTATGGTCCTACGCGACCTTAAACTGTATGGTCCTTCATGACCCTAAACTGCACGTTAGGGTCCCGCACGACCTTAAACTGTATGGTCTCGTACAACCTTAAACTGTATGGTCCAACACGACCTTAAACTGCACCGCCATGCTGCAGGACGATAAACCGTAAAATGGTCCGAGCTCTATGACCTTAAACTAAGATCTCCCCCCATCCTCATGTAAGACGTTAAACTGCAAGACAGTCAGGCCTTCTTGACTGAGGCTCAGCCTCAGGCCCCATAGACTCCTCGGGCCCCCGACCCCCGTCCTTACTGCAAGACGTTAAACTGCAAGCCAGTCAGGCCTTCCTAACCAATGCGCAGCCTCAAGCCCCTTGGCCTTCATCGACTCGGACTCTCTTATGGGATTGTATGGTGTGGTGTGGGATTACATCCTCATTCACGTCGGGTTACCCGCCGTACCGTACATATACCCAGTTGAGATACATTTCTCATCAAGAACAACGCTAAAACTGCGCTTCAAGAACTACGTGTGGCTTGATTCCCATCTTAATGGGATACATAGGATCACTCAGACGCCTCATCTTGAGCCTAGCCCCAAGCTCTTCTCTTCCACTATCCCCCCTGGGAATAGTTTCTTTGGAGGGTCCTTGCATAGCGAGGAGTAGGCTTTCTTAAGCCCCGCTCATACAACCCCGCTCATACAAGGATTATAAGGATTTCACCATGTGCCCACTCCAGTTCTTCTATCCTCCCACGTCCTCACCGCATGACGTTAAACTTCATGGCCTTCAAGAATTACGTATGGCTTGATTCCAATCCTAAAGGGATATGTAGGAACACCTGGGAATTTCGTCCGTTGGCCCAGCCCAAAAACCAAAATTTTCCCCTCGGGTCAAGACATATGGCAGGGTGCACACTTTTTCCCCAACTCACATCGAGCAGGCCTCGACCCGGCTGCACGTACCCCCTGGAGATGTTCGCCGCTTTCGTGGATGGATACAGCTATGCTTCACCCACTCCTTGGCTGGGATTCCATCATTTTTCCCACCCGGAGGGACCCCCAAGAACGGCCTGGATACTACTCCCAAGGGCTGTTCTACCGATACGGGCCAATGCCCCCGAGGGTTTCCAAGCAACAAGCCGATACAAGTCCAGCGTTGCGAATTTTTTCAACGGTCGACACTCATTTGTTGCTCCCAAATCAGGTCACCATAAGGACGTTGTGTTTCGAACGTGGTCGACAGTGTCCTGGATCTTCGGGTCCACCCCGAGATGTCCCAAACATCGAGTGCAGTGATTCGTTCTACCCCATCCCAAAGTGACAGACTTCCCTCCGGGTGGTGCTAGCGGTCGGGCCCACGGCCCTGATTCTCTTATAAGTAATGTACGTCGTGGTGTTGGATTATGTCCTCTTTCACGTAAGGTTACCTTCCATGCCGTACACACCCCCAGATTAGATAAAGTTATCTCTTTCCTCGTCCTCACGTAAGACGTTAAACTGCAAACCAGTCAGGCATTCCTGACTGATGCCTGACCTTAGGCCCCTTGGCCTTCTCGGCCCCCTTCGCCCAACCTCTTACCCGGGTTGTACAGTGTGGTGTGGGACAATGTCCTCATTCATGTCGGGATCATGTACCATGTAATACGCCTTCCCTCATGAGGCCCAGCCTCCGGCCCCTTGGCCTCCATGGGCCCCTGGCACTCGTCCTCACTGCAAGATGTTAAACTGCAAGCAGGTCAGGCCTTCCTGACTAATGCCTCACCATCTGGCCCCTTGGCCTTTTCGGGCCCCAGCCCAAGTCCTCTCTTATTGGAGTTTAATGTGTGTTGTGAGATTATTTCCTCATTCACATCGGTTTATTCTCCGTACCGTACACCTTCCTTGTTTGGGGGTATATTACTCCCCCCCTCGCCTCGTATGACATTAAACTACATCTAGAGAACTACGTATGGCTTGATTCCTATCCTCATGGGATACGTAGGACCACCTGAATGTCTAAGATTTGGGTCCAGCCCCATCTCTCAGGAATCTTCATCCCACTTTGGCCCCTTGGTCTACCCTTCCTCAATGATAGTATTATATGGTGTGGTGTGGGATTATGTCCTCATTCACGTCGGTCTTGTAATGACCACGCCATGTACCTCTCCCTCCTGAGCTGTTTCGTCGACCATTTTTGGCGGTTCACCAATGTGCCTAAGGGTACTCTGGTTTATTACCTGGAATGCCAAACTTTACTCAGACACGTCCGCACCCACTTTCTAGGCTTTCCGTATCCCTGCATCAGAGCTTCCATCATTTTTTGCACCCGGAGGGACCCCCAAGAACAACCTGGATACTACGCCCAAGGTCTCTCCTACCATTATGGGCCAACGCCCTCGAGGGTTTCGGACAACAAATCGATAAAATCCCACGTTGCGAATATGGTCAGCGGTCGATGCTCGTTTTTTCTTCCCACCTCAGGCTAACACGATATGGACGCTGTGTTTCCACCACGGTTAACAGTTTTCCTCTATCGCCACGCCAACCTCGTTAGGCCCAAAATGCTAGGTACACGATTCACACCTGTCATCACTTCATCATGTCTAAGTAGAGTCTCGGAACTCTTGGTATTATTCCTATGTGCACGTCTGCACATTGGGGGAACAAGCCATATCAGAGGTGTCCTTCGGGGATCTCTTCTGACTCCACTTTGATGGACGCCCCAAGTATTGTGATGAGGATTCCCCCCTTGTTTCCCACACCGAGTTTAACTCAAATGGGCTTAGGGGTCGTTTTGACGTCTATGATTACTTGGGAAGTGGTCACCATTCATGGTCCGAGCTCTAAGACCATAAACTAAGATCCATCTAGAACTACGCTTAGCTTGATTCCCATCCTCATGGGATACGTAGGACTGCCCAGACACCTTGTCTTTGGGTCCAGCCTATTTAGGGAGCTAGTCTCCCCCCCCCCTTCTTTTCACCGTTTACCTCTATATAGGCCCCTCGGCCTGAGGTCTCCCTCTCGGAGTGGCGTACAGTGTGATGTGGGATCATGTCTCCATCAATTGTGTTTCATGACACTGCGCACATTCCCCGCCTAGCATCTCCTCTTCTACATCTGCGCTGCATGACGTTAAAATGCATGCTTGGTCCTATCACACGACCCTAAACTGTGACATTATCATCCTGGCCGCACGACGAAAAACAACACTGCATTGTGATGACCTCGTTGTAGAGGACGTCACATTGGGTATTGGTCATGTGCCATGCCATTTGTCAACGCCTATCACAGCTTGATTCTTATGGCGACACTACGGCCTACTAACCTAGGCATGTCGCTTCACAAAAAAAACCACTCACCTTAAAGGAAAAACAAGATTTATCAAATTCCGCTTCTTTTAGTCCAAGGGCCACGCCCGCACTCCCCTTTTCCCCTGGCACTAGTACCTTACCATGCCAACTTTCAGAACTATGTATGGCTTGATTCTCATCCTCGTGAGATACGTAGGAGCGCTCGGGAACTTCCCCGTGGGCCCAACTTAACCTTCGTGTTCGGTCCCTCGACTCGAGCATTTCCCCAGAGAACGCATGGTAAGTAGGGCTTAGGTCCTCATTCACGTCAGGTTTTGTAACCACCTTGCCATGTGTCCCCTTATCCCTTTACCCATTCATGGTCCGAGATCTAAGACCATATACTAATATCCATCAAGAACTATGTGAGGCTTGATTCTAATCCTTATGAGATACGTAGGAGCGCCCGGGCACTTCCCCGTGGGCCCAGCCTAACATTCGCTTTCTGTCCCTTGACCTAAAACCTCTCCCAAGGGGGTCATGCGGTGTGATATGGGATTATGTCCTCATTCAGGTCAGGTTATTCACCGCACCATACACAACCCCTATTCCCATTCACGCCAGGTGTTTGAGTTACTCCACCATGTGCCTCTTATGTTTCCTCTCTCCCTTTGGTCTGAATTATATGACCCTAAACTAAGAAATCCCTATGGGAAAGGACTCTAATCCCTCTATCTAATACGTCTCATTGTCGTATTCAGATGTGTTTTTACAAAGAGACCGAAGTGTGAAATTTTCATGGGGACATTCCCCTCGTCCCATGACCAAGCTTCGTGAGCCCGCTATTTGGATCCCCATCCTCTTCCACATCCAAAAGGACCCATAGATGACATGGATACTAGGCTTAAGGGATCTCCATAGATGCTGGACCTAAGGGCCCTCCAATTGTTTCGGGCCAACATCCCTAAGGATCCTTGACAACATTTGCGACATGGTCCCATGTTTCGAATATGGTCAACGGTCAACCCTCATTTGTTTGTCCCCATTCTAGGTTAATGCGATATGGATGCTACGTTTCCGCCACAGTTAACAATTACCCTCTATCATCACAACGTCGTCATTGTGATCCAAATCTCGAGCGTCATGATTCACACATTTGCACTTCCTCATGTTCAAGTGGAATTCCAACATATTCAGCTCTATCTCTTCATGCATCTAAGTGCGCCACATGGGCATGTTAGTATCATGGGGTCGGTATTCACCAAGTTTCTTTCCATGCTAACCTTCCCTTTTCTGTGTTGGGAAAGTCCCACCACTACATGTTTCCCACACCGAGCATGACTCACGTGGGATTAGTAGTTTTGGTAGGATGTGTACCAACACGGCCAGGCTTCTCATCGTCCTGCATGATGTTAAACTATGCTTCCAGAACTACGTATGGCTTGATTCCCATCCTCATGGGATACGTAGAGACACCCTGGTATTTTTCCTAGGGTCCAGCCCATAGAAATCATTAATCCCATCCTTCCCCTTTCCGGCCCCCTGGTCGGACCCCTCTCTAAAGAGGCTCTGTCCCAAAGAAGGAAGGATCCATGACCAAACCAACGTGCCCATCTGGCGTACTTCCTCCACAGTGGTGTAACTACATAAGTGTTGGATTATGTTCGGACAAACCATCACTCTATATTCCACTCTTTGCATGCCCCTTATTCGGACCCTCATCCCCTTTCATGTCTGATGGGACCCCCTAATGTCCTGGTCTCATGCCGCATCGGCTCACCTTCCGTCCTGGGCCAACGTTCCGGAAGACTGTTCATGTTTGGAAGGACCCCCTAACAGTATAGATGTTCGACCTATGGTCCGCCTACTGTACTTGGTAAACATCCCGAAAGATTGACCGACAATATTTGTGACCTGGTCCCATATTTCGAACATGGTCAACGGTCGACCCTCATTTTTGTCCCCATTACAGGCTAATGTAGTAAGGGTGCCACTTCCCCTCCATGGTTAACGGTTGTCCATTATTGTCACGCCATCCCCGCAGTGCTCCGAATCTTGGGCATCGTAATTCACGCTTCTCGTTTCCGTCTGTTTGAACCGATTTCAGTGCCCCTGGTGTTGCACCGTTCGTGCATGAGGGCACACTGAAGAAACAGTAATTCGGATGTTTTGAGAAGTTTCTTATCCGGTCAATCCTCTCCCATCTTTCGGAAATCCGGATGGGTAATCCAAATCCCGGATGCCCGGAGCATGGTCTCCACTCCTATGTAAGGTGGGACAAGGATGAAACTATCTAATGTTTCTCACATCGAGCTTGACCCACGTGAGCTTGGGGAATTAGTGCCGAACATCCCGAAAACATTGTAGGTGTGTAAAGAACTGATTTAGACAGTGGAAATCGTGCGTGCTACGACATTCAAAACAAAGGAAGAAATTGAAGCGCGAAAATACCAATAAAGGGTTTTTAGTTTGTTGCAGTACCCGGGGGTCGACTCCCTTAATGGATGGGTTGACCCCGTCAAAAGAGAGTTGCAGCTCCCCCACCCTTCGGCTGGTGGCAACCAAGACTTGCTTCCACTGACTCAGCTCCCGCTCCTCCTCAGCAGCGGCGGGGCGCAGTTCGTCAGCCTTGGCTCTGGCCCTCTCTACCCAAGCCTGAATGGCAGCCATCTTTCCAGAACCCTGCCTCATATGCTCCTCTGCCTCTGCCAACTGGGCACTCAACCGTGAGATCAGCTCAGATTGTGCATTAAGAGAGGCCGAGTGCTCATCTTCCTGGGTCTGCAGCTGTTAGACTTCGCTTTCAGCCTCCTAGAGCTTCTTGATGTTTGTCGCCTTCCTCCGCTGCCAGCCGACCCTGAGCCCACGATCATGCTCTCGAATATTCTCAGCCATAAGATCTCAGATGAGCGCATGAGGAGGTTGGGCATCCAATCCCCCAGTGCACAATTTGCGCAAAAACGAGCGGAGTCTGTCCATTTCAGCCAGCCCTAGCGTTTGGGGGGTGTCCTTGATGAAGCGCGTGATTAGCTTCCATGACCGGCGGTGGACTATACTGTTGTCCTCCTCATCGGAGGCCATTTCGTCCTAGTCTGCACGATTGGTAGGATCGTACGCAGGATACGCCCGCAGGAAGTCCCCGGCAAGATCTGCATCTGGCGTTGAATCCGTCGTGACATCTGGCACCGAAGCAGGTGCGACAGGAGTGGGACCGGCCGGTCGATCCTCTTCATCTAAGTCCACCTCAATGACCTCAGGAATGACCCTGCTGGTGATCCCGCCAGTGATAATGTGTGTTGCAGCTCGGGGAGATGGGGGGACTATCGCCACCATCACCGGCATGCCCCTAGGAGGGACGCCACCGACATCCCGAATAGCCTTGCCGCAGCAGCCCACGCTAGTCGGAGAACTGTACGACAGAGAGGGACATAAACGTTAGTTGGCATACTCTACATATGACGACAAGGAAACCGGTAGAGGAAACTTTCATAGATTGACCTCCTGGTGCTGCTCTCAAGATGATACTGATGAGACCCCGAGGCGAGGCCCTCCGTATACTGTTGGAAGGTCTGGAGATTCCAGAGGAGCCACCTTGGGTGCTTTGGTCCCACCAGATGCCGAACTGGACACAGCCATAAGCACAGGTTCTGAAGGTCCTGCATCATCACCCTCCGAGGGGCGAGAACGAGGCCTACGTACAAGTTCCTCTTGCATGGCTCAAACATTGGTGAGAAGTCCATAATAGCCCAAGAACAGACCATAAGGAAAGAGGTTCGGAATGCTACCTCGAGAGCCTCCGTGAAATTTTCAAAATCTGAGCCTTGATCTCCGACCCCACCCTCCTCCAACGGGCTCCCTCCTCCAGCCTCATCCTCCCGAGAGGAGTCCTCTGATTATTCTAGCAGAGGGAATCACTCCCTTAGATCGGTGGCCGATAACTGTGGGGGGACCGTTCGATCCAGCAGTACCCGCACCCGGTCTGTCATTGGGCGAGGGACACCACTGGAGTGAACGTAATCCTCCAGCTCATCCAAGTATTGCCCTGCCTCTGCCGGAGATGCCATGAAACCATCCTAGACTGGGCCTATTCCCGGTAACTCCATCCCAAGGCGATTCAAGTGCGCCCATATCTCGGGTGGGCTAAGGAATTTCTGGTTGACATCCCAAATGTCCCAGGCTTCCGGGAAGACGGCATCCTCTGCCATGTCGATATGACGCAGCCGCTTCCCCGGAGCCTGAGTGGATATCCTATGAAATCCCCTCGGTGGCTGCCCCTCCGGATAGCCCTGCTCTTCCAGAATCACCGGATCCGCCACTACTTCCATACCCTCGGCCGGTGCGGGTCTCGCCGCCATGGAAGCCTCGCCCCCATGACAGGCCCTAGCTGCCCTCTGACCCCGACCTCGGGACAGAGGAGGCCCGCCGTCACCAACCCGAATAGTTGGATGCTTCAGCATCTCCCCTAGGTAAGAAAATTCCCAACTAATTTCATACTCCCCCACCAATCTGAAAGCGTTTGTGGATGGAGGCAATGAAATTTGAATCTTACCATCTTCCCGTGTGAACATGAGCCACAACCACCTCATCACACACGAGTGCCCCTCGTGACACACCTCCCAGTAGACCAGCGGGGTTAGCCGCTGGAGGCACCGGAACTGCCCCGCAAACCAATGTGGGGTGTACGGTTCACAGAGCGGCTCACGATCCACTCGTGCCACCAAAACTCTACCTCGAAAGGCTAGGAGTTAAGCCCAGTGCTCTTCTGTTCCCCGCCCATCGTCAGTGAGTGTCCCCGTCGGCAATGGGAATGGGTGGAAATTAAACTCATCTTCCCTCCACACCCGGTTCAGCACCATCGGCATGGTTAGTTTGAATGGGAAGCTCCCATCCGCATTCAAGATGGAGGGGCGGAAGTTTGATCCCGGTGGAGAGATAGGGTTTGGATACTAATAGATCCCCCTGATGTGCACTGCAATCCACCCATACAGGAAGTGGAAGGGCCTATATATCCTTGGCGGCTTCTTCCCCTAATGTGCCGCATCATTCTATATAGCTTGGTGAGCATTGGAATCCCCAGATTGACCCGCTGCCCCATGGCCAACATGGACACCATAATAAACGATATGGGTCGAACCCCCATGCTTTTATCCCTCACCAGTTGGATCCAACCGCAGATAAAAGCCACGATGAATGCCGCCAGTCTGACTATCGGCTTTTGTTCAGTGCTGACACTAAAACCCCAAGTCTTCCATTGGCTATTCTCCAAGACTCGCCCATTCAAGTGCTCCTTACCACATTGGGCCACCCTCGGACAAGTTCGAGGCCTCGGAGGGAACTCTCGATTCTCTGGGAAATTCAGGAAGCACTTGAACCACTTCTTAAGGTAGAAATCCCTCAATGCCTCCTTCTCCTCTCCAAGGACGAGTGCCATCAGCACTGACGCCAGTCGCGTCATTTGCTCTGTATCCTCCCATGTGATCATGATGGGGAGGAACTCATCATACAGGGCCCCCAAGATCGGAACCCCAGAAATCTGGTGGACATCCCACAGGCTGATGCCCACCTCCCAGTGGTGTAGGTGAAAGGTATTGGTCATAGACGACCATCTGCTCAGTAATTCTGGCATCAGTTGTTTCGGTTGGTAAATGTAGAATTGGGAGGCCCATGCCGCCTCATATAGACCCACTCCCCTCAGCTCGGCCCCAAAATCCTCGCTTGAGGTGCCTACCCAGTAGGCCCAGGCCCAATCATCAGTAAAGTTACTGCCCTGGTGCAGGTCCCACTCATCAGACCACCCTTTATTCGAATCCTGCAAAGCCTCCTTCAGCATGGTACGGTAGAGAGGAGGGGAAGTCTCCGGTTGAAGTGGCTTCCGGTCAATATTGTTCACATGGTTGTAGAGACACTCAGCGGTGAAGGGTGTGAAATCCTCCCGCGCATGACCATCGGCCACCCTGAACCACTGGTTCTGACATGGCGTGCTCCTAAACCAGCAAGCTGGTTCGTCCCTACTCTCCTCAGGGATGAAGATGTCATCCCTCAACCCGAAGTCGTACAATGGAAGCTTCTTACATTGCGGATAAATCATCTGACCCTCCGATAGCAGCTCTTTCAAAGAAATGTGGTCCGAGTGACTTTGGACCATCTTCCCAAAGCCTGGACAGTTGGACATCTCATCCCGACGGGCAGCATCTGTAATCACCCCTAATACAGCTTCTCGATGGGCCATTTTGGTTCCAACACTCAGAAAAGAGTTTTTTTCAGAATGGATCGCAAAGCTGGATCGCGAAGCCGGCGTGCGAAGGTCGATCGCGAGACCAAGCCGTGGAGTCTGACATAGGCCGACAAACAGGAGTTCTCTTGGCGCGATCGTGGAGTCAGAGACCCACGGTTCTTCGCGAAGCTCGAGGCGCGGAGTACGCCGAGCTTCGCGAAATCAAGGGCGCAAAAGGACAAGAAAATCGCGTGAAGAAAAAAGAGTTTGAACCCCTATTTATAGGTGGCAACCCCGGAGCTTCACGGCGCGCCTCTCCCGCGCGGAGCATCACGGCGCGTCCAGATCCCGGGGCCCCGGTCAGCATCGCAGGCCCCCTTCGCGAAGTCGCATCGCGAACCACTAATAATTTTGGTGATTTTACCTTAGACTTCGACCCTTCACCCTCCGCGGCTCCATGTTTGAGGGGGGGAATTTGTTGGAGCCAAAATATTGCACGAAAGGAAGGGACAAAAATGAATCCCCGCATGCTGCCTTGTGAAGCTCTGATGTGAAGAACCCCCCGAGAATCGCGGCCCCGCGAAGCAACGGAGGCGGTACCTCTCCACGAACGGCCTGACGTTCGCAAGCCCGCCCCGAAGCAACGAAGTCGGTACATCTCCGTGATCGTACTGACGTTCACGATCCCACCGCGAAGTAATGGAGGCAGTACCTCTCCACGAACGGCCTAACGTTTGCGAGTCCACCACGAAGCACCGGAGGCGGTACCTCTCTACGAACGGCCTGACGTTCGCGAGCCTACCGCAAAGCAACAAAGGCGGTTCCTCTCCGCGAACGGCCTGACGTTCATGAGCCTGCCGCGAAGAAACAGAGTTGGTACCTCTCCACGAATGGCCTGACGTTCGGGAGTCCTCCGCGAAACACCGGAGGAGGTACCTCTCCGCAAACGGCCTGACGTTTGCGAGCGCGCCGCGAAGCACTGGAGGCAGCGCGGGAGTTCTTGTTCACGGATCACCTCACCTATAAATACTGGGCTCCCCCTGAGTCCAAGAGGATGGACGATCCGACCTTTCGGCTTCTCCTCTCCCAAATTGCAAAGCACCCTTTGCCCCGGGAATCATGAGCTCTGTGAGGTACCTCTACTTCGTGTGATGCCTTTGCTTTGTCTCGTTTTGAGCCCCTCTTCCGAGAGGGATGCCCTTCGTGAAGCTCAAGGGTATCCGTGAAGGAGGGGGATTCCCAAGGGAACCTGGGTAGCCGCAGAGCATTTATGCTTCGCGAAACACCAATCATGTACTAGTGATCCCCATGCTATGGCAGGATCGCTACACATCGCGAAGCACACTGCTTCACAGCACCCTGCTTCGCGAGGCACCTCCTCTTCGTGAGGCAGTGCTCTGAGAATACTGTTCCACTTCGTGAAGCACTCTCCACTCACACCTCTTCCCCATGCTAAGTCCAAGGCACTCCACTTCGCAAAGCACACTCCTTTTCTTGGTAATTCCTCTTCCCGTGCGACCCTCCAGGTATGCGCGATGTGATTTCAAAGTCCCACGGACAACACCACTCGTAGCGTTACTTCGCCTAATGCTTCTTCGCATAGGCATGCTAACGGTTATTTATTCTTCGCATTTCCACGCTAACGTGGACCCCTCGATGGTTCGCTCTACAACCCCCTTTGACCACGACCTTACTGGTACCTTCCCTCCCCCAAGGAGCAAAGGGTACCAGTTATGTAATTCATTGGGGTGTGGAGTGAACCCACCTCGTCCGAGCTGCAGGACGTTAAACTGCAAAGAACCTTGTCCTCAGCACATGATGTTAAACTTTGATCCAGCCCCGCGTTTCGCACATAGGGTCCCCCTAGCTCGGACATTTTTTACGCCACCCATCTCCATGGATACGGGGTCGCCCCCTCCATAAGGGATGATATCCTCTTTCTCGGAGTAGCGTATGTCGATGGGATAAGGGAAACCACCTTGGTGTAAGCCCCCCTATCCCCTCTTGCGGAAGGCTGCACCCCTGCATCTCTGTACTTCCCCACTACCAAGGTCAGTGGAGGGAGTGATAGAGAACAAGGCACCTCCCATCATTGGTCCCAAATCCCTCTTTTTCTGCGCTTTGTCGCACTTCAGGCCTCCATCCTGGAGTAAGTCCCAGCACCATGGGCCGCCTAACACGTAAGCCCCTCTTCGCTTCTCACGGACACACCCTTCGCGGCGTGATCGTCAGGTCCTTGCTGCCTCTTATTTCTCACACAGAGCATGACTCACGTGGGCTTAGAGTTGGCGTTGTTCGTGACAATACCCTCGTCCAGCATGACGTTAAACTACATACCCTCGTCCAGCATGATGTTAAACTGTATACCCTCAACCAGGATGACGTTAAACTATATAACCTTGTCCATAATGACGTTAAACTGTATGCCTCATCCCGCATGACATTAAACTGCAAACCCAACCCAAACTACGAGGACTTTGATCCATGTCAAGGCATGGTACGTAGGAAGCCTCCCAGAGGTTCAAGCCCATCTCTCATTGGACCAAGGTCCACCTTCACGTCGAGTTCATCCTCATCCTGCAAGACATTAAACTACATTCCAGTCCGACGGCAAGCCGTTGTGACCAACCCGAACTACGAGGACATTGATCCATGTCAAGGCATGGTACGTAGGAAGCCTCCCTGAGGTTCAAGCCCATATCCCATCATACTAAGGTCCCTTAATTCACGTCGGTTCGCCGACACCCACCATAAGTGGACCCCCGGGTTCACCTTCACATCGGTTCGCCGACGAAGCCCCCTTTGAACTACGAGGTCTATGATTCGTGCTAAGGAATGTTACGTAGGAAGCCTCCATGAGGTCCAAGCCCACCACCACTAGGACCCCTCTGGTCCTTCTCATTCATGTAGGCCTTCCGGTATCCAACCTGAACTACGTGGTCATTGATCCATGTCAAGGCGTGGTAAGTAGGAAGCCTCCCATAGGTTCAACCTCACCACCTGTTGGTCACTCCGACCTTCTTCACGTCAGGTAACCAGCACCTGGGCAGCCTAGTATATAAGCCCCACACCATCCGGACCAAGGTCCTCACTCGCGTCGGTTCGCCGACACACCATTATGAACTATGTGGTCTTTGATCCATGTCAAGACACGGTACATAGGAAGCTTTCATAAGGTTCAACCCCATCACTCGGTCATTCCGACCTCACTCACGTCGGTTCACCCCCATCCCGCATGACGTTAAACTGTATTCCGCATTCCATTCGAACTACGGGGACTTTGATCCATGTCAAGTCATGGTACGTAGGAAGCCTTCACGAGGTTCAATCCCACCACCAGTAGACCCCCGGGTTCACCTTCACGTCGGTTCGCTGACGGTGCCCATCAGGCTAAGGTCCACATTCATGTCGGCTCACCGGCATCATCCCGAACTACGCAGACTTTGATTCCCTGCCACGAGAAAACGTAGGAGGTCTCTTCGAGGCTCAAGCCCAACTTCAATGTCACCCCCTACAATGGTCCCATTTCATCCCCTCTCCATTTAATCCAACTCTCCATCACCCATCCTGATTCTCACCTGGACTTCAATATCCCTGCAAGATCATACCGTTCTGCTCCTCTTCATAGCCGCCCATGGGCTGGTCCCGGTATCGGAACCCCTTCAAGGGAAATCACTCAATCCGATCCATTCTAGCTAATGCTCTGATCGGGCTGATCTGTCTCCGCTAGACGTTAAACTTGCGGCTTACCCTGTGTTAAACAGAGGAAGCTGAGGAAAACCTCAGATATATGTCTATGGAATATAATTCCTTGCGCTCGATGTGGGATACCTCGGGCCTCCACTCCCTCAAGAAGCCCTATGACAAGGGATAAAGGATAGAAATTCCAGTTCCCCAGCATCCAGACATGCTATTGATGCCCCGACGTGACTACTCCCCCGACTGAAGGTTTCTGCGCTGACCGGACCCTTTGAAATGTCCCAACAGAAGCAGTGTAATTAACCAGCATCCATGGAAACATGGCATTGGGAAGAGTTTCATGAACAATGTATTAAATCTATGAGGGAGACCTGGAATAGGTGACGAGTTCCGAGGAGGAATCCGCGGAAGGAAGAACTGACATCCCATCATCCTGGTTTCGATCAAGGAGTAGACGTCCCTGAATAAGGAGTGAATGCCTCCCACCTTTGGAAAGTGGGAATGCGGGGCAACACACACGCAGCGCAGCGCGTCCTCCTCTGCTGATGGACGCGCGTGCGTGCCCCGACGAAAGTGTCGGAAACACCATCATGAAAGGATGATTTTATCTCTATAGGATATTCATTTTGAGTAAGGGGAAGACTATATTGGTGGTTAGAAACTATATTTCTAACTCCATGATTATCCCTAATCTATAAATCAAATTTTTATAACAAATGAATCCATCTAATCAGCATGGGTTTTTTTCATTCTTAGACAGAAAGAACTTTAAGGAGGAATGGTCAGTGAAAATAGTTACTTTTGAGCCTAACAAATATTATCTAAACACGTCATGAGAAAAAACTACATATAGAAATTCTTTTTCAGTAGTGGTATAATTATTTTTGGCCTCATATAGTAGTTTACAAGAATAATACACCACATGTAACTTTCTATCTCTCCTCTTTCCAATGAAAACACCTACATCCATGTCACTAGTATCACACATAAGTTCATAAGGTAATTTCTAGTCAGGTGTAGTGATAATGGGTGAAAGGGTGAGTTTTTCTTTTAGAAGATTAAATGATTTCCAAAAGTATTCATCAAATTTAAAAGCACCATCCTTAACATGTAGAGAGCACATGGGATTAGTTATTTTGGAAAATCATTTTACAAAACTACAGTAGAAACTGGAATGCCCTTGAGAAAATATAACTCCATTAACATTTTCAATAGGTGGATGTTTTTGAATGAATAATACTTTATCAGTATCAACCCCCAATACTTTATTTGAAACATTATGTCCAAGCTCAGTACCTTCTGTAACCATGAATTGACAGTTCTCTTAGTTAATAATATGGTTGGTTTCAATGCATGTTTCCAAAACTAACTGATGATTTACTAGAAACTATCAAAATTACTACCCACAATGGAGAAATAGTCCATGAAAACATCACTTATTCTCTCAGTCATGTCTTATAAAAATAGTCATCATGCACCTTTGAAAGGTAGCTGGAGCTCCATAGAACCCAAAAGGAATCTACTGATAAACAAAATATCCCAAAGGGGCATGTGAGAGTGGTTTTTTCTAATCCTCTAGAGTTATAAGAATATAGTTGTAACCAAAATACCCATCCATGAAATAGAAAAAATCATTTCTAGAAATCCTCTCAAGTATTTTTCGAAGAAGTGAATTGGAAAATGGTCATTCTTAGTGACTGCGTTAAGATTCCTATAATCTATACAGACTCTCCATTTTTTAGTTTTCCTAACTTAGATCACATAATTTTTTTTTCATTTTTGACAACTATTAAACCTCAATTTTTAGGGAAAACGTAGAGTGGGATGACCCAAGAACTATTAGAAATGGGATAGATTATTCCAGTGTCCAGCAACTTAATGAATTCTTCTCTCACAACTTCTTTCCTGTTTCGATTTAATCTTCTTTGACACTCTACCCTAGGCTTTTGTTCAGGTTCCATTTGTATTTTGTGCATGAAAAATGAAGGACTAATACCTTTTATATTAGATATGGTCTATCCTATGGAAGAATAATTTTTTTAACACACTCAATAATCTTTCTTCTTGATTTTCATTCAACTCAGCAGAAATTATGATAGGAAAAGTGGATTTCTCACAAAAAAATGAGTATTTCAAATGAGCAGGGATTGGTTTTAGTTCAAGACTAGGTGGTTCTACACTGGAAGGAATATTATTAGGTCATGGAGGTCCATGTTCTTAAGAATATCTCTTGTAAATAGTATTAAATGACGAAATATTTTCAATTTCTAGATTATTTTTAGAAATTCCCGCACTTTTTTCTTATGGAGACATCATATTGTCCATGTTTTCTAGGTTAGAATTCAACAAGTTTACTAGTGGAGAATCATCAACATGTCTCAAAAGATCCCACCCTACATTATCAAGGTTTTCAGTAAGATTGGTGTAAATGTAAACACCTTCAAATTCACTCAAAATTATCCTATGTTCAGAAATAGAGGACACTTCTATAGCAGAAACTGGACAGTTGTCTAGTTCTGGGAAATTTTCAAGATTCAATGTTTGAGCATATTTTTCATATTCTCGGATAGAAACAACATATGTTTTAGTTCAAAAATTAATTTCATCAATAAAAGATTGTTTTTTAGATTCTTCAATGTATTCATGTTGACTTTTATATGAACTTTCAGCTTCAAGGAACACTTTCTTTGAGAATTTTTCAGAATATGTTGGTCCCTTAATGTTCTTAAACGATTTAAACTCTTTTTTTTCTCAGAAATTTTCAAAATTAGCTAAACCTTAGACACATAAATAATAGCACAATATGTTTCCAAGAAGGCCCTACCCAATATGATGGGCACCACTTGATCACACTCCATGTCTATGACTAAACAGTATGTAGGTAAAAACAACTACCTTACCCCAACTAACAGATCATCTACCATATCAATAGGATGAGTGAATGATCTATCAGTTAACTGAAATATGACTATGGTGGGTTGATTATCACCCAACCTCAATTGTCGAAACATGATTATGGGATAATATAAATTATAGCACCTAAATCACACAAACAATTGAGTTGATAAAAATTTCCAAGGGTGAAGGTGATAATAAGGCTACCAGGATCTTTCAATTTTGGTGGGATTTTCATTTGAAGCACAACACTGCATTTTTCAGTGAAGAATTTAGTAGTAAATTATTCCAGGAGCTTTTTGTTTGAAATAATTTTTCTAACATATTTCAAGTAATATGGGATTTGAATTAAGGCTTGGATGAATGGAATGTTCACTTGATGCTTGGTAAGAATCCCAAGGAACGGAATATGTTCAGCCTTGGTGATACTTTGATTTTTATACTTCTCAGGGAAAGGGAGGGAGGGGAAATTTTTTTAGAACAGTAGGAATTTCTATCACCTATTCAATAACTTTTTATTTTCCTTTATTCTTTTAATTTTTAGATGTGTTTTTAGCTTGACTCTAGTAAAAAATTTAGATTTTGATCACTTTTAGGGTTTTTCAGTTAATTTCCAGCATGTGAACAAAGTATATTTTTGGTTTCAGAATCATACAAACATTCATTTTGGGCATTTTCAAGTTCTTTTTTAGAAACAGTTTTTGTATTAAGCCCACTCGTATTTACAATAACAATGTCATTCTCCCTATAAAAGAGTTCAGTTGTTACCTTTTTCCCTAGATTAAAAATATCTATCATGTTGGCCTTGTTGTGTTTCAATATTCTTCATTCTAAAATCAATTTGAATTTTATCTCACTCATAGTGATTTTGTGGTTTGTTTGGGTGAGTAATGAATCTTTTCTATTGAATATTAATTTTTTTCAAGATTAAATAAATCTTAGAAGACATTTGATTATTATTGTTTCTTTGTGTATTTTAAGACTCACCCCTTTAAATCTATTGAAAAAAAATCTTCGTTAGTTAGAGTAATTAGGATAAGTAGATTGATTAATTATGCCTTGATATTTCTAGAAAAAGTTTGGATGGTTCCTATAGCCTTGGTTATAGTTTTTTGAAAATGTGTCTTCTTATTGAGGCAACTGAGGACCATAATTGACAAAGTTGGAATTCTTTTTTTGTTGTGATGGCATATAAAAGTTAGGAAATAAGTTCTATGTGTGCCCAAACATTCCACATTGTGAGCATTGTTCCCATAAATATTGGTTGTTATTTTTACATCCAAGTTTGATAGAAAAATGTTTAGAGTTGCAGTTCATTAATTGTTGAAGTTGTTTGGTGATTTCAGCTACTTTTGATTGAGTTTCACTCATTGAACCAATGTTTGGGTTCTTGTAATCTCTTTTTATTCTTGAATTATAATGTTGATAATTAAGGGAAAGATTGTAACAGATTTATATCATCTCTTCATCAGTATTATGATTGTAATTACCCTCAGCAACTTGATCAAATAAATTTTTTCCAGAGGATGAAATCCCTTTATAGAATGTAACCATTAGAAGGTGATATGGGAGTTGATGATGGGGACACTACCTAAGAAGATCCCTAATTCGACCCCAAGCTTCATGAAAAGATTCTCCATCCTCTTGATAAAAACTAGTTATCTTAGTTCTTAGTTCTCATATAAGTCTATGGGGATATAATTTCATTTTTAATGAGTTATATACTTGATCCCAGTTTTCAAAGACGTGTTCATCTAGAATCAAAAACCAGTTCCTAGCATTCCCTTTAAAGAAAAAGGAAAAAATTCATCCTCAATCCATTCTCTATGAGTCTTAGAAGAGTTAATTGGTGTACTGTGTTGTAGAAGTCTCTAATGAAGGCAAGAGAGTCCTCATTAGAGAAACCATTAAATGCAGTCCACAAGAAATGTGTGACTATTTTAGTTCATAATTTTGGGATCTCGGAGATAACCTAATGAAGAATGGATTTATTGTAACATGAGGAAGTTGAAATTCCCTCATCCTTAGATTTTCATTTTCTTCTAAGATTTCATATAGCTGATTTTGAAATCCATTAGGTGCAGGAAGCCTATCACCTATATTCCCCATTTTAGATTTGTTTGTCATTTTTTTAAGAGCAGTTAATTGTTTATCTAATTCAAGGTTCATAGGATCAAACCTATCAGTTATATACCCAGTGCTCTTGAAATAAGTGATAAGAAGTGAAATTCAGAATAAAAAAAGTAAACATAATCTCATCAATACAGAAAATAGTAGCAATTCAGTATAAAATGAAGTATTACAATTTTCAATTTTTCAACTATTTTAAGATTTTTTACATGTGCTTTTTTTCATAAAATAAATTGCTTGTACCTTCCTCGAAAATGGCACCAAAAACATTAATCGACCATCATTAAAGTAATTTAATGTTTAAAATATATATTCCTACTAACTACTGTATAGGTGTAAAGTAGGATCAATCCCACATGGTATGTGATTAAAACACTATTCTTCAAAAAAAAAATACACCATTGTTATCAGCAGTGGGGTTCAATTCTTATTTTTTACTTTTTATATTTTTTTAGTATTTATAAATATGTAAAGTAACACCACATTTTTTTAATTTTTGATCTAAACCAAGACGAAGTAGAAAATAAATTGAGAATAGTAAACTACAAAAATATAGAATATTGATAAATGAACAATCAAATTAAAATTATCAGGGAAAAACTTTATTCTACTGGATTAAAAGATATTTCTTTCTCATAAAAATGATTGTAACAAACCCACTAAAAGGGATTACTTATTTCCCTCGCCTAGAGATAAGTCACTAATGTTGAGAAATATTGGAGTTTAGCACACCATGAAAGGTTCACCTATAGTATACTGAATTAAATGGTATAACAGGACAGACCCACAGTTAGTTCTGAAGTTTTCATCTCAAATTAAATGTTTAGGAAAACGTATCCATCATCAAACTTACCAAATAAATGTGGAATTTATAAATTAAGTGCTAGTGGTTAAATTCAATTGAATGTGTCCAAAACTGATATTGTTGATTAGTTCTAATCACATTAAAAATGATATATGAGAAGGAAGAAGGGAACTAACCAGCATACTACAATTTATCCCTGAACTAAAATAATTATACTAACATTATCACTATTATGTAAACAAAAATCATTTGATTATAAAGAATGAAAATTGAATTAGAATAAGGGATTAGATCTCCCTCTCCTAAATCAAATCGTTTCTTCTCCTGGTTCTTGGATCTCCAAGAAGTAGTTCTTTATGAAGTGATCTAAGACTTTCCCAAAGTTCTCACTTTATATGGAAGTGGATCATCGAGTGATTTTCTCTCCCCTTTTTCTAAATCTTACACTCTACTCTTTTTAATCTGTAGTCATTAACTACATCTTCACCATCGCCTTCCACCAACTCAATCCTGATTTAGTTTTTCACATCGAACAGATGCACTACTTTATGAATCAAATGTTATTTGAGAATAACCCCTGTAACGTACTCCAGAAAATTTAGCTGGATGCATCTGGGCGTGTTTCTTCCTCTTTAGTGAAACTGCAAAATAATAACATAATAGTACAGTTAAAACATGAAGGAAGTTTAAAAGGATTTATTTTTAAATGTTAATGTTATGTTACTTATTAAAAATTTAATCAATGTTAATTAATAAATATTTCAGTTGATAATTCTTATATAATTTTATATTATTTATTAAAAGAAATATAAGTAATTATAAAATTATTCACCTAGTATTATGAAGGTAAATCTTTAGTTTACTAAAAATTTATTAACATAATTAAGTTAATTATTATAATTTTTAATTTATTATGTTTATAATGTTTTAAAAGATTATAAAAAATATAATTAAACATCATAATTAATTAAGTAATTAAATATTTTATAAATTTTGTTCAATTATTTATTTCCATTTTATTAATTTTATTATTATAATTATAATTATAATTATTTAATTATTTTAAAAGTTAAATTATTATATATATTAAAATATAAAAATTTATTTATTAGTTTGTTTTTTATAGTTAAAATTATAATTTTAGTTCTAAATACTTATTCTTTTAATTAGAATATTTTATAGATTATTTAATTATTGTTATTATTTATTTATTTATAATCTTACTAATATATTAATTTATTATTATTATTTATTATTAATTAAATTTTAGGTTAGTTTTTTTATGTTTTATCTCATCCCCCCCAACCCGGTCATCTTCATCCTTGCGCCGAAAAGGGGGGTCATCTATTCATCTTCTCTAAGGAAGGAAGTAATGCCCCAACCCTAGATTCCTAGAGTCAGTGCATTATTTTAATACATTGGCATGATTAAAATGAATCATGTCCCTAAAGACCAATAAATTTAATAGTCTTGGAAAATAGATTACATACATGAACTTTACATTACACTTCCTAACATACAACACAAAAAAATCCTTTCAGGATGTCATTGTTCCCTTAGATTAACCCTGCATCTCAAAAATAAAACACTTCTTGGGATACTGGGAAAATAAAACATAATAAAGGGGTGAGCTTAGATTCTTATTAAGGGTAAATAATTTAGCAGAATCTATAAACTTTTATGGAAAGATGTGTAATAAAAACAATAGACTATTAAACATAAACATGAACATATTATGGCAAAAATAAATAAAACATTATCATATAAACATGCACATGGTTATTCCACTAGTTGAATAATCACATGTAATAACTAATTTCATAATGAGGGAATGTATAATACTGGACTCTAATTTCTGTGTCAAGGCCTTGTTCCAGGACCTAAGGGAAAACTATAACCGAACCAAAACCTGGAGAGCCTCTGTCACCGGAATCCATCCCGGAGAGCCTTTGTAACCGAACTCCAACCCAGAGAGCCTATGTAACTGGACTCCAACCCGGAGGGTTAGCTGTAACCGGACCCCAACCCGGAGGGCTTACATTTGTAGGTCCCCAAACCGGAACAAACTAGTCTGATACATTCATCATAAGGAATGGTTGAAATATAACATAATCATTCATATTAAAACTAGCATACGAAATGTAAATACTTTGTCCATAAACCATGAATGGTATAAAAATAACAGATCAACAGTCAAACATATCACAAAACATTCAATACAATATAGAAGATTTGTATCAAAATATATCAACAAAAAACAAGTTTAAAATCCATTAAAGGGTGTTGACATAGATGAAAATGATCAGAAAAATGCTTTGAGAGAAATACCACTTTTTCCTGAAAACATTTAAAAGTCACAAATTTAAAAAAAGAAGAAATTTAAAAACATTTTTGAATAAAAGTGTCCCATACAACTATGAAACTTTATAAAATAATTATAATTTCAAAGAAAATCATGTCTATATAAATAAATCCTTAAAACCATTTTAAAAACATGGACATTAATGAGAAAGTTTTAGAAGAATAAATATTTTAAAACATTTAAAATGAAGTTTTATTAAAGTATTCCATTAAAAATAATCCCTTTAAAAATTATTTTATGTAACATGGACTTTCATAATAAATATATCCCAGTAAAAACTTACACATAAACAATCTTGAATAATAATGAGATTGAGGAATTAACCCTTACCAATTTGGTAAATTATGAAAAATACACCCCATGAAAGAAGTACCATAAAACTAATATGTAAATACACAAAAAATAAAGGGTATTACCTAAATAATACAATTATGGGTAGTACATACACCAAAAAGATGGAAATAGTGGAAATATAGCATGAATCTCATGGGAATAAGGAGTGATATGAAAACCCCTTACCACATTGTAATCAATCGAGTCGTATGCCCAAAAGTTAATAACCATGAAATAATTCATAGAATACCATGATTATAAAGAGAATAATGATAATATATATCAAATGGTAGTACAAAATACACCACATGTAATAAATAAGTGGCAAATAAGGGAAATCTCATGGAATTAAATGTGGGATAAGTAACCTCTTACCTTGCACTTTCCTTTGGTCGAGGGTACGTTTAACCTCCTTTATAATGACCATTGTATGTTATTAGATTATACAAGAACCGTATTCATATTTATTATATCATAAATAATTCATTTTTTACTTTATAATACCCATTTAATTATGATTTTCATGTTAAATTAACATTTCGGTTAATAATCGATTTCTTTATCGTACGTATTTTAACTTGTTATTCTTGACCTTATCACTTAGATAATGATTTAAATACATCCAGAATATGAACCTTGATTAATATATCATATATATTTAGAATATAAATACTTATAATAGATAGATATATGAAATGGAAAACATCGTTTGTAGAGACTATAGGTCGTACGTACGCATAAATGTTGTTTCTGTTTTCATATCGTATTGAACGGAAGTAAGTGAATAAGATATATGTAATTACATAAATACATAAATATATATATATATATATATGTGTGTGTATATATATATTCAGTAGTATTATTATTTCATATATTACATACATATTAATAATATATATTTTTATAATCGTCGATGAATGGTGATCATGAAAATGAATATCATCGCGTCATAGAGACGGTAATCCGTACGTACGCATGAGCGACAATCTGATTTCCTTAAAGATGTGGAATTGGATGGTATATTAATTTTACAGAGACATTATCATGTTATTTTCATTATTTATATACATATTACTCATCGTTATATCCATCCAAATAACATAGTGTTGAACGACATTGAGACGGTAACCTATACATACGCACGCATGATGACATTATCGTTCATAGGATGGATAAGATAATGAATATGGTTGTTCCATATTTATAATAACATCACATTATATCAAAGGTATTGTAGTTATTATTTTGGTTAGGTAATAACAAAGGAAGAGTAAGTGGAAGAATAAAAGAACATGAAAGAGGGTGGTGAAATCAATACCTCTTCTTCAGCTTCTTCCTTTTGATTTGATCAAAAGGGCTTCTTAGGTTGGATTTATGACCAAAGTAATTACTCTAGGATGAAGGTAGGATAGTTGTAAAGATATGTTGGATGGTTTTGTCCAATACAAATCACTTTGGAGGTGTGAATTTGAGATAAGGGAAAGTGACCTTTTATAAGAGGGGTGAGGGGCACCTTAGGAAAAACATAAAATATTAATTTATAATAAATTCATTTTAGGTTTATAATGGCTCCAAAATGATTTATTTAAAGTTTAAGGTTAGTATGGGTCAAATAACACTCTACCAATAGGTTTTATATAGGTTTGGATCACTATATTAACCTTATATTTTATATTTAACTCTTAGTTAAATAGTTTGACATTTACCATGTCTCTTTGTATTTTTATATTATATGGTTAATAAACATACTATAAACTTCTAAGAGAACACAAAGTGATTACTTAATGACATATATAATATTATTTAATACCTTTGGACGATCCTTAGATTTTTAGCTATAGAATACCAATTAATAATATAATAATTGTTTTAAAAACTCTTTTATGTCAATTTTGACACTATTTGGTATTTTGTATTTTATAAATTCATAACATCATTATTACTTCGAAAAAATTCATTTAATCAACCCTAATATTTAATATTAACCTATAAAATTAGTTCAATTAAAAAAAGCCTCAAATTATATTTATTTGTGTATTTTTAATATCAATTATTTTAATATTTCATTAATAAGGTAATTATTTCATCATCATTGTGTCATAAATATATAAAATTATTTAATGTATAAAAATTATAAATAAAACACCATATTTTAGGAAATATTTTTCTCTTTCTAAGGAATATTTATATATGAATTTATCATATGTGTAACCTTATATTAAATATGGTTTTGTTATTAAATGTTTAATTTAACACTTTTAACTCTTCTTTGAATTAAGTAATAATAAATTTCCTAATCTAATACAAATGGACCTAAAGGGTCATATATTATTTTTGAGGATGTTTTTGGTCAAATTACACTTATCCAATAGAATTAGAACATGTGTTAGTGTAATATTAATATCATTTTTACCTTTAATTACCCTAGTTACTTTTAACCATGGTAAATAAAACACAAAAGTTACTATTCACCAAAAATAATTTTTATCTTATTTAACCACATTTTACTTAATGATATCAACTGGGTCTCTCAGATTTTTGAAATTAAATTCACAAAAGCAGTAAAATTAAGTTTTATGTAAATTTACAAATGCTCCAAGGAGGTGGGAAAAAGACGGTAAAATTTCAATAAAATTTTTATATATCTAAACATATTATAATATGACTCCAACAAATTACATTGAACTTAAATTGGAATTATGTATCTATTTTGAACTAAAATAAATTTAAATGAAATAAATAATTATTTAAATGAAAAGTCTGTTTTAACCAGTAACGTAGTGTTTTTTAGTATTCATCAAAAATTGAAAGTTTTCAGAAACATACCAAAAATTCACCCGAAGCTAATTTTGATATTCAGAATTCAAAAAATGAAGTCTATTTTACCAAATTAAAAACATAAAAATTTCGTTTTTTTAATTTAAAATTATTTCCCATTGTCAAAACCAAAAACATATTTTTACGAAATAATAACTATCAAAAGATTGACAATTGTCTATGTCCAATTTCAAAGTGAAATTACTTCCAATGACCAGAATTGGATTAAATAGTAAAAATATAATCTATTTATACTTACAAACCATTAAATTTTTTAATTTAACACTATATATTATTTAGATTAAAAAATTTGTTTTCAGTTAAAATATAGTATTTTTTACTATTGACCCAAATATGAAAGTTATTAGAAAAACAGAACAAATTTATTGAGAGTAAATTATTATTTTCTGATTCTAATGAAAAAGTTTATTTTGTAAAATTGAATATATACAAGTTTCAAATATTTTATTGAAAAACGGTTCTCCATTAAAATGTTGTAAAATTGCACATTTTGAAAAATACTACCTTTATCTAAAAAAAATGAATTGGTTCTTAAATTATATATAAGAAACTCATAATATAGATTATAAAATAATGAGGATTATATAATGTTCAAAATTAATTTAATACTATTAATAACTGCTTTTTAATGGCTAGCTTGGTAAGTCGTGGTGTGCTATAATTCAGTGTTGTGTGTAGTGCAAGTTATTGAATTACTTTGAAGAAATAACGTACTATGAAATCTTGGGGTGTTTCATTCTTCCCTACTTAAATAAACTATGTCCTATCAATTTGAAATTGTTTTTTGAAAAAAAAAGGTTGAAAATAGAAAATACCATTGTGGGAAAACCCACATTAGAAATTGGATTCATAAAATTTAGTCTTAATAAGTGGAAAAGGGAAATGAAAGGGTCACCACCAAATTATTGTCTTGATTAAAAGAACATTGGTGGAAGTTAGAGAGACATAATTGGAGGAAAATTTAAATATTTATAGGTAGGGATTGAGCTCATCAATCATAAACAAATGTAAAATTGAGGTCCTCAAATCATCAATCTGTCATGATTTAAAATACCATCGGTTCAACAAAACATAAGGTATTAGGATATCACATTTTTGGTTTTAAGATACCTATTAATTTACCCCTAGAATAAGAGGGATAAAATTATATATTTATATATTTATATATTTATATATTTATATATATATATATATATATAATTGACAATTAGAGTTTCATTCTTCAATTAATTCCTACACAAACTCATCTTTCACTCCAAAAGATTTCAAAAAAATTATCTATTTATCTTAATTTTAAAGGATTCCAAAAATAATGAATTTATAATTCACCTATCAGAACCTTTAAAAAAACTAGACTACACAATCCAGGGACTTCATGCAGTCCAGTGGTAGGTGATAAATCCCAATTTCACTATGGTTGTCGGTTCGATTTCCACAGCTTTGTCTGACGTGATGGATTGTCACATGGTCTGTGTGTTGTCATCTTTATAAAAATCCAAAAATAACTTTTACAATAATATCCAATTTCAAAATTTATCCATTCCAACCATTAGACTTATCCAAAATACTTCTATACAAACTCACAAACCAAAATTTATAAGGAAGTTGAACACAATGAAGATCCTTTTTGCTGTGTAATAACATGTGAACACCTTCATCATGTATTGTTTTAAAACATGGTAACACCCTGAATTACAATAAAAACTTATTGATTACATTCATTCTCCCTTATCCTTTATATAATACTAGATATATTCCTTATATCCAAAATTTTGGAATGTTTTAACAATGATGAAATAAACGAACCATTTATCAGTTCCAAGATAGTCAAGAATATCCAATATAATTCATCCAAATCAACTATCTCTTATTCCAAAGTTACTACCTCTGTATCAGGACCATATTATGGTTTATCTTTCCTCCAACAATGTATTTTCCATAATGTTTAACTCTTTGTTGAGCCACTTTTCATAAAACCATATAATCTCAAATCCTCAATGAAATAGTACATTAGTACAATCCTTATTTATTTCCATAATTCATATAACTAGTATATCATCGATACATCACTGAAATTACATAATCTTTTAACAAAAACATTAGAACACTAGTCATTCCTCTTCATCTGTGGTAGTATCATAACTTGATTATTATCCAATAGCATCGTTTAGGGTATACTCAGATGATTTGGACATTGATTCACGTAGTGATCCAACTCCTTGCAGATGAAGCATTGTACACATAAAACCTTTTTTTATACTTGCAATCACGTACTTTGTGTCCTTTTTCTCCACACTCATAACAAACTCTCTTTCCCATCAAGAATTTACCAAGGTGATTCTTTCCATAATTATCACATATGGGAAAATCCTTCTTTCCATTCTTCCCTTTATCCATATTTCTATCTACCACCCTTTTCTTCTCTGGATTCCCTTAAATGCCCTAGGACTCAGGGAATTCATTACTTATCTTATTGACACATGATATTATTTTTTCATCTATTGAGAATACGTGGGATACAATTTCCCTTCCAAATGTTGTCTTAATACTATGAAATATATGATTTTTCTTACTCTTTGGATCATAATTATTGTTAGACTTCTCATTCATTCTATCGGGCATCATTTCCAAACAATGGCATACACTAGGTAAGTTTATGAATCAAAATTCATAATTCCAAACTTGTAAAATAGATAACATAAATTGAACAATTTATGGATATAATCCATAATCATAAAAATGTTTTCTTTGAGGAATTATATACTCATAAACCCTTCCTAATAGTTTTTAAATAAAATGATAATTATCCTAAGCATATCCACTGGGAGTGTTGTAACCAAGAGTGCAGCAAGGCCCATTGTCGTTCCCCAGTTTCCATTCGAGTCTAGCTCAAAGCGGTGTTTTTGGGTTTCACCCCTAGGTACATCTGTGTCGGAGTTTCCTCTACCTACTCGTATCCATAAAAAGATGTATTTGTTGGGAAACTCACAAAATCTCTACATTACCAAAATTCTAGGAAGTTCTTCTATACTAATCCTCAAATACTATCTTAGGATAATTTGCACTAATCAGACATTATCTAAATCTAGTTCCCAAGGTTTGCACTAAACTTATTTTTATACCAACTGTAATGCCTCGACCCTAGATTCCCAAATTCGGTGTATTATTTTTAATACATTGGAATTATTACAGGGAATCAAGTCCAGAAATACTGATCAGTTTAGAGATCTTGGAAAATATATTACATATATGAATATTACATTACACTTCCTAACATACAACACAAATAAAATCCTTTGATAATGCCATTTTCCCCTTAGCTTAACCCTGCATCTCAAACATAAAACACTTCTTGGGATCCTGGGTAAATAAAACATAATAAAAGAGAGAGATCAGATGATCAGTAAGGGTAAATAATTTACCAAAAGCTATAAACTTTTAAGTAAAAATGTACAATAAAAACAATAGCCCTTTAAACATAAACATGAACATAATATAGAAAAAATAAATCAAACATTACCATATAATCATGCACATGAATATTCTAATAGTCGAATAATCACAATTAATAACTAATTTCATAATGAGGGAATTTATAGTGCTAGACTTTAATTTTTGTGTCAAGGCCTCGTGCCGGGACCTATGGGCTAACTGTAACCGGACCTAAACCCAGAGAGCCTCTGTAACCAGACTCCATCCCAAAGAGGCTCTATTATCGAACAACAACCCAGAGAGCCTCTATAACCAGACTCCAACCCAGAGGGTCTACTATATCCACACCCCAACCCAGATGGCTTACTTTTATCAGTCCCCAACATGGAACATACTAGTCTAATACATTCATCATAAGTAAAGGTTGAAATATAAAATAAACATTAATATTAAAACTTTCATACGAAATGTCAATACTTTAACTATAAACCATGAATGGTATAAAAATATCACATCCATAGTCAAACATGTCACAAAACATTCAATACAATATGGAATATTTTTATCATAATAAATCAACATCAACCAAGTTTAAAATCCTTTAAAAGATGTTGACATAGATGAAAATGATCTGTATAAGGCTTTGAGACAAATACCCATTTTTCATGAAAACATTTAAAAGTCACAAATTTAGAAAGGAAGACATTTAAATTCATTTTTGAATCAATGATTCCTATAACGCTTTGAAAATATTTAAAATAATTATCATTTAAAAACATTCATGTCCATATAAGTAAATCCTTAAAACCATTTTAAAAACATGGAAATTAATGAAAAAGGATTAGAAGAATAAATCTTTTAAAACATTTAAAATGATGTTTTAGTAAAATAGTCCCATAAAAATAATCACTTTGAAAATTATTTTATGAAACATGGTCATGCATAATAAATATATCCCCGTAAAAACTTACACATAAACAATCTCGAATAATAATGAGATTGAGGAATTAACCCTTACCAATTTGGTAACTTATGAAACATACACCCCATTAAAGAAGTATCATACAATGAAGATGAAAATACACATCAATTAAGTTGTATTACAAAAATAATAAAAATATGGTCAGTACATACACCACACAAAAGGAAATAGTTGCAAGATAGCATGAATCTCACGGGAATAAAGAGTGAGAGGAAAACCCCTTACCATGTTGTAATCAATCAAGTCATATGACCAAAAGTTAATAACTACAAAATAATTCATAGAATACAATGATTATAAAGAGAATAATGATAATATATATCAAATGGTAGTACACAATACACCACATGTAATACAAATGTGGCGAACAGTGGAAATCTCATGGAATTAAATGTGAGATAAGAAACCCCTTACCTTGCACTTTCCTTTGGTTGAGGGTATGTTTAACCTCTTGTATAAAGACAATTTTATGTTATTAGATTATACCAGAATCATTTTCATATCTATTATATCATACATGATTCATTTATGACTTTATACTATCCATTTAATATTAATTTTCATTTTAAATTAACATTTCAGTTAATAATTACTTTCATTATCGTACATATTATAACTTGTTATTCTTGACTGTATCATTTAAATATTGATTTAAATACTTCCACAATACTAAAGTTGATTAATATATCACATATCTTCAGAATATAAAAATTTATAATATATTGATATATGAAATGGAAAACAATATTTATGGAGGATGTAGGCCGTACGTACGCATAAACGATGTTTCTTTTTTCATATCGTTTTAAACAAAAGTAAGTGAATAAGGTATATTTAAGTAAATAAATACATAATTATATATATATATCAAGTATCATTATTATGTCATATATTATATACTTATTAGAAATATATATTTTTATAATCGTCGATAAATGGGGAACATGGAAATGAATCACATCTCTTTGTGGAGACGGTAATCCGTACAACCACACGAGTGACAATATCATTTCCTTAATGGTGTGGAATTGGATGGTATATTAATTTTACAAAGACTCTATCATGTTATTTAAATTATTTATATACATATTACTCATCATTATATCCATCCAAATAACATAGTGTTGAATAAAAAATTACACCATGGCGTGGAGACGGTAAGTCGTATATACGCTCGCATGGTGTCTTTATCATTTATATGATGGATAGAATAATGAATATGGTTGTTCCATATTTATAATAACATCACAGTATATATAAGTTACCATAGTTATTATTTTGGTATGGTAATAACAAAGAAAGAGTAAGTGGAAGAATAAAAGAACTTGAAAGATGGTGGTGAAATCATTACCTCTTCTTCAGATTCTTCCATTTGATTTGATCAAAAGGTATCCTTAGGTTGGCTTTATGACCAAATTAAGGCCTGGAGGATGAATTTAGGATAGTTTTAAGGGTAATTTTTCAGGGGTTGGCCGATCCAAATGGATTTGGAGGTGTGAATTTGAGAAAAGGGGAAGTTCCCTTTTATAAGAGGGGTGAGGGGGACCTTAGAAAAAACATAAAATATTATTTTATAATAATTTTATTTTCAGTTGCCAATGGATTAAAAATGAGTTATTTAAAGGGTAAGGTGGGGATGGGTCGAAAACCAACCAATCAATAGGTTTTAGATATGTTTGGGTCAATATATTAACCTTATCTTTTAGATTTAACTCTTAGTCAAATAGTTCGACATTTAGCATGTCTCTTTGTATTTTTATATTATATGGTTAATAAAATTAATATAAACTAACAAGAGAACTCCAAGTTGTTCATTAATGACATATATAATATTATTTCATCCCTTTGGCTGATCCTTATATTTTTAAGAATAGAATACCAATTAATAATATAATATTTGTTTTAAAAACACTTTTATGTCAATTTTGACACTATTTGGTATTTTGTTTTTGTTAAATTCATAAAATCATTATTACATCAAAAATATTTCATTTAAGAAACCCTAATATGTCATATTAACATATAAAATTATTTTAATTCATAAAAAGTCTCAAATTACATTTATTAAGGTATTTATAATATAATTTATTTTAATATTTCATTAATACGGTAATTACTGCATCATCATTATGTCAGAATTAAATTAAAATATTTAATGTATAAGAATTATAAATAAAATACCATTATGTATAAAGTCTTATTATCTTTCTAATTAATATTTATATTTGAATTTATCTTATGTGTACCCCTATATTTAAAATGGTTTTGTTTTTAAACTTTGAATTTAACACTTTTAACTCTTCTTTGAATTAAATAATAATAAATGTCATAATATAATCCAAGTGGGACTAGAGGATCATATTTTATTATTATTGTTTTTTTATTCAAATTAAAATTATCCAATTGAATTAGGATATGTGTTAGGGTAATTATAATATCATTTTTACCTTTAATTGCCCTATTTACTTTCAATAGTGGTAAATAAATGTCAAAATTTACTATTCACCAAAAATTATTTTTATCTTATTGAACAAAATTTTACATACTGATATCAACCATGTCTCTAGGATTTTTGAAATTCAATTCATAGAAGCAGTAAAATTAAGTTTTATACAAATTTTTAAATGCTCCAATGTGGTGGGTAAACGACGGTAAAATTTCAATAAACTTTTTATATATCTAAACATATAATAAAATGACTCCAATGAATTAATTTGAACTTATATAGGTATTTTGTATCTATTTTTACATAAAATAAATTTAAATTAAATAAATAATTATTTTAATGAAAAGTCGTTTTTAACCAATAACGTAGTGTTTTTAACTATTCAACAAAAATTGAAAGTTCTCAAAAACATACCAAAAATTCACCCTAATATAATTTTGATATTCTGAATTGAAAAATGAAGTCTATTTTTATCAAATTCAAAAGATAGAAATTGCATTTATTAATTTATAATTAATTCCCATTGTTAAAACCAAAAAAATTATTTTTAAGAAATAATAACTATCAAATGATTGACAGTAGTTTATGTCTAATATCAAATTGAAATTACTTCCAATGACCATCATTGAATTAAATAGTAAAATTATAATCTATTTATACTTCCAAATCTTTAAAATGTATAATTTAATACTACATAATATTTTGATTAAAAAATTTGATTTCAATTAAAATATAGTATTTTTCATTTTTCGCCCCAATATGAAAGTTTTCAGAAAAACACCCAAAATTTATTGAAACTAAATTATTATATCTCAATTCAAAAGAAGAAGTTTATTTTGTCAAATTTAATATATAAAAGTTTAAAATATTGGATTTAAAAAGGGTTCGACATTAAAAGCTGGTAAAATTTCATTTTTCTAAAAATACTTCTTTTATCTAAAAAATGATTTTTTTTATTACATTATGTCTAAGAAACTCATAATATAGATTCTAAAATTATAATTATTATATAAAGTTAAAAATTCTGTTAATATTATTTATAACCGCTTTTGAACGGCTAGTTTGGTAAGTTGTGGTGTGCCAGAACTCAGTGTTGTGTGTAGAGAAAGTTATTTAATTACTTTGAAGAAAGAACCTACTATAAAATATTGGGGTGTTACAAATGAGCTTTAGCAGACGCTTCACACAGCGCGGTTCGAATTTCAAGTAGTGACTCATGGAACATTGATTTTAATCACCTCTCCTCAGACTAGCAATGCACATCAAGGCTGCCACCTTCTACCTCTCCACAACACCAGCAAAACCGGTGATGGGTTCTTACTCAGATGTGGCATGGCCTTGGCCTTTGTAAAATCATATTTAGATCTAGTGGAAGTTGCGATCAACTTCAGTATAAAATGTGTGTGGTGATCTTCAACAGTGGAAAATGGGGCTCCTCTACTTCAATCATTGGTGGTTCTGGTTCGTTTCCAGATCCGATGAAGAGTTTCAATTAGGGTTGAATTGGTTCTTTAAATTATATATTAATTTGAGTTTGTAAAAATTGTTTATTCAATTGTGTTTAGGGTGGTATAGCACAAGAACATGGCTTGTGATAGGATTCAGAAATCTGGATGGTTTTTGTTGTGATCTGAGTTGAGGATTCAGCTTGCATAGAGACATGATGGTGAGGAAATTATGGTCTAGCAATCGGTAGTGTAAAAACTATTCCCTTCATGTTGTTTTAGGGGAAAGAGTGGCTTCATCGCGGTGCCATAGGGATGAGAAAATGGTGTTGCTGGAGTTTATAGTTGCAGATGTCTTATAGAACTGGTTTGTGAAGGAGGATGAGAAACGGTGGCTAAAGTGCAGTTCCACAATGGAATTAAGAAAATGGTGGCACTAGGATATAGTGGTAGTGTTTGTTGTGGCACCATAATAAAGGATGTAAAATAGTGCCAAGGGGTAGATAGAAAGTAAATTTACTATGCACCATAAGATAAATATTTGGTGGTAGGGGTTACATTTACACCATTAAGGAGAAAAGGGACCATATGGATTTGGCCTGAAAAAAATAAACTTTATTAGAAACAGATAAAAATATAAATAAATTTGTTAAAAGATTAAAACATAAATTTAATTATTATTAAATTCTCGATAAAAAACATAAATTATAACTAAAATTAAAAAAAATTAAGAATAAACAATGTTTTTAAAAGTTAATATAAAATTTAAATTAATCATTTATAAAACAATGTTAAATTATTTAAAATAGTGACTACAAAAAATTAAATTTTTTAAAGAAAAGAGTTAATTATTTTTCTATTAAATAATTAAGTTAATTAATTAAATTAAATTAAATAAATTTAACAAGATTAGTAGGTTTAAAAACATAAATTTATAATTGATGAATTTTTAAAATAAATATAATATTTTTATTATGTTATTTTCAATTAATTAATATTTAATACATACAATGTTAAATTATCAACTTTATTGTTTATGTGAAAATAGCTAGATAAGTATGTCATATTACAAAATAAGAAGACTAAAACAACTATCTAAATAAATATTTAAAATATAATAAAAAAATTAAAACATAAATAAACTAATTTACAGCTTAAAATACATGATTAATTTAAAAAATTATTAAATAATAAATTTAATATTTAAAAAAAAATAGAATATATTTTGTAAAAAGTGTATTTATAATTAGTTAAATCATTGAAAATTAATTAATTAGATGTGGGGAAACATTTGTTTTTAAGGACTTGTGACTGATGGTTTTATACCTATTAAAAAGGATGATCTTTGACTCAAGATTCTAGAAATAACTTTTAGCTTGATGGTCACATAGAAAATGTCAATATATCATCACATTCATAGAATTAGTTTTTAATTTTTTTTTGGAATCAATACTGTGAATGAAATTTTTGGAAAGATTATAATTATATATAATACAAATGTAAAAATAAAAAGGATTAGTTGAAAATTTTGTGAATGAAGTATAAAGATGTTTTGTTTTAGGTGAATATGTTGATCAGTTATTTATAAGGATTAATGAGGTGGTGAACACCATTAGGGGATTTAGTGTGACTGTAAAATATTTGATGGTGGTCAAGAAGATACTTTGTATCTTACCAAACATATTAATGATAAATATTATATAATTCCTCATCACCCCAGACCACTCGATTTTGATGGGACTAATGATCCCTACATTACCTAAAGAGTACCTCCTCATACTCTAGAGGCTGGCAACTAGAAAAAAGATTCTAGGATGTTACTGTTGGGGGATTTTACCCTCATATCATAATAAAGAGAAAAATAGATTAATATGACTCATCAAAATTAATCAGAGTATGGAGAAGAAATAAAACAAATCATAATTTATCAAATGAATTCGGAAGAAAGTAGTAAAACAAACATATTGTCATACCATCATATATCAACTAATTTTAGACCAAGTCATTCAGTTATACATGATAAAATAAAATAATAAAATGAAGGATTCTCTACCACCATCATAAAACATCAACATCCCAGTCCCTAAACTCCCTCTGAGATATCCTTCATTTTCATGTAATACTAGGCCTCTACCCAAACTAAACCATTGGAATAGTGAATTATGCTTGAGTACCCAAGTGTCATGGCCTCCCATGAAGTGTGTGAGTAAAAATTAATTTCTCACTAACACGAGGTCCCAAACATGACCAGTAATTATAGTATATGAAATTGTGATATAATCAATTGAATAAATAAATACAATATATAATTGTAAATAAATAACCTTCATTTATCCTTGGGTTCTATGGTGACACCCTGGATTGACTATACCTATATAAACTAGTGTCAATGTGTCTCAGATCTTTCAGAATAATCATGAAAAATAAAACATGGCTCCATGGTCATATCATAGCAAGAATAAACATTGATTCTTATGGAGTGATCCTATGAAATCAAATAGTGTTAGTTATAAAGTCCATTTTATAGGGGAAAATTATAGTCAATAAATTCATTTATCCATAAATTGATTCCTATGAGGCAATCATAGGAAATCTAGTAGCATCAACCTCAACATTGATTCCCAAAATGTATTCCAAAGAAATCCAATAGTATCTGGAATAAATTTGATTCCTAAAAGGTAATTTATATAATTCAGTAGCATCATGAATAAATTTTATTCAAAGGAGTTAATCCTAATAAATCTAATCCTATGTGAAATCTTGTAAATTCATTCATAATTAATTGAGGCAGTTTATCCCTCCAGTGATATTTAATACCAATTCAATAGCCATGTAAAGATTACACCATTGAACTTCAAGTTATAATAAGAAACCTGAAGTTTAAACGTGTTACTAGAGTATCCACCAAAATCCCAATGGTCACTTCACATTATGGACACACTACATGGGCTCCAAAATGTTAATCTCAACTCTTAGGCCAAAAGTTTCACTCATAGGGAATCAAATCCCTTAGAATTATCAGGATTATATTTATGCCCCACCATCCTTATAGGGTAATCCCCATTGGCACCACTCTAGGAAGATGGAATAATTCCCATATCACATCCTATGTAATTATATTTTGTTCCACTCACCCAGCCTATCATTAGTCTACCTAGGATCTACCCACCTAGGTGATCACATATCAATAGGGAATGACACTCACCTTGTTCTCATACCAACTAGACTGGTGGCTATAAGACCCATCAAGCCTCATATGTTCTACCCTCAGGTTCAAAGTTTGTATAAACAGTTTTCTATAACTAGTCCATTAACACTCCCTTCATAGGGTAGGTAAAGGAACCTACCATAAGGGTCGTTGTTATAACATCTCGGAAATTTTATGTAATTAATTAATAAGTTATAATGTTATTATGAAATATTTTTATAAAAATATGTGATTTTATTGGAAGAAAATAAAATTTTTTCCTTAATTTATATTAATTTTCATCATGCCACTATTTAAATACATATTGAAATAATATAACTTAGTCATACTTTTTTGAAATTTAATATCTTGACCAGATATTTTCTGATATATTATTTTAATAAATAAAGAAAATCAAATCTAATATTAAACGCAACATATTTTGTTTAAAAAAACATAATATTATATTTAGTATTGTATATATTAATTAATTTGTTTTATAATGTAAATTATATTTATAATTTTTTCAAATTAGAATGCTGTGTTTGGGAAATCATTTTTTAAAACACTTAAGCAAATATATTTTTTTAAATAAAAAAAATTTAGAACATTTTATTTGGAAGTTATTATATATAAAAATATATTTCAAATTATGAATCAATATGTTAATATTTATATTAATAAAATTTTTTAAATGAGATTTAATTAATGATAATAATTTACTTAATAAACTATTATATGAATTTTTAGTATTATTAATTTTATTAAATTCTAATTATTATTATTATCTTAATATAAAAATAATATATATGTTATAAATATGAAAATTATAAATTTATGTTTTGAAATTATGTTAATTATGGATTAATCAAATTATAAACTACATATACCAAATTAAAAAATTAAAATATAAAATGTAATATATTATTATTTTGAATTATAAAATTTATATATATTTGATTATAATTAACATCTTTTTATTAATATTAATGATACTGAATTAAATAAATAACATGACTATTAATATTTAAGTTTTATTTTCATGTATTTTTAATATGTATATATTTATAAACATATAAGCAGTAATATAATAAAAAAATGAAATTAAAAATTAAAACAAATGAAATGTTAAAATAGGAAAAGAATTAGGATAGGGTTCGACAAAAAAAGCTTGAGGCTTCAGCATGGTCGCAATTCGAGGGAGTCCAACCGAGAGATCCGGGAGAGTTTTTTGAGGACAAGAATTTTTTAGTGAGTGGGAGTCTTTGACCACTGGGTGGATTTCGAGTAAGAAGTCAAGCTACGTGAGGAGTAATTTTATGTTCCGATCTTGGCTGAATCCATGGATTTCAATCCAAGAACATGTTACTAGCGTTTCAATATTGGATAGGTAGTTTCATATTGTTTCAAATATCCAGATTTGTGTGTATGAGGATATTCTTTGACTGAATCATTGGAAAATTGGGTTAATGGTGATGTGTTTTGTCAAGTTCTTCATATTTATTTTCAGATCATATTAGTTAATTTTGTTTTTTGATAACCAAATCTCTTAAAAAACAAGTTGTTGTTTTTATTGGTCTGTTTATCTTTTTATCATCATATGTTGGTTTCGTTTTCATATATTTGTGCGGTAATAAATCAATGCTTCGGGAGGAATATTGAACTAGTTTGAATGCATATTAATCATATCTGTTGAACCTATTTTTGTGTATTCTTTTCAGTTTTTGTCATATTCTTCAATTCATCTCCCTGATTACAAATGTTGTTCTATTGTTGCGCATTTGATATCATTATAGATCTTTTTTTTTGGATTTTGTGCTTTTTCAATTTCAATATGTATTTATCAGAAATATTAAAATTTATAAATATTACTTGCAGTCAATATGCAAGATGTAAAAATTATGATCATTTGGTTTTCTATAGAAATACATTTCTATTTAATACTAGGGTGATCAGATTGCATCCCATCTGATCAATAAATTATGCTGACATGTTGAAATAAAATATACAATGACTTTAGAACTATAAGTAAGTGTCACAGTTTCCTTTTACTACACTACCTATCAAGTTTCATTTCTTTTGAGTTCCATAGTGCTCTATGTTGTCTCTCTTAGTGATAATTGAGTGTTAGAAATAATGTTTGAGTGTGTACTCAATGAAATATGGCATACTGACAAGAGGAAGTCTCTAAAAAATTATTAAGGGATTTATTTATAATTTCAATGCTATTCTATTGTTATTTTTGGAAGGTAGTTTTTTTTTCAAATTTTAAACTTCTATTTTATGGTTTTTCGAAGGGAAACATCATTGTATTTCTTTTATTATTTAATTTTCAAGTAAATATAATCTGTATAAATTAAATTTAAGGGAGTGATGTTTTCAAAATTAAATTCTTAATTTATGAATGGGTTTTAGTGAGGGATCATTTTATTTAAAAATATTATGTTCTATGTTTATGAAATATGATTTAAATGACAGTTTTATTTGGATTTCAAATTTATCTATTTCGGAATAATTAGTCAGATATAGTTTATTTATTTCAAAATTATGATTTTAATTTTTCTGTTCTTCATAATGAAAATATTTCTAGTCTTTGTTTCTGAAATTTTTTCCTTAATTCATGAATTAGTGAGACTACTTATTTATCTATGTGCAAGAAAAATTTTATTCAAGGGAAAATTATTTCTGAAAATGTTTTTATTATTATTTCGTTTTGTATTAAAATATTATTATTTTTAGAATCAATTTAATTACATTATAAGGATATATATATATATATATTTAATAAAGTTTATGTTTTAATTTTATTTCATGTTAGTCTTGCTAAGGGATGATTCTATTTATCGAAACATTATTCGAACATGAATATATTCTATTATTATGTGACACATATTTATTTTCTGGTATAATTTTTATATTAATAAATAATTTAAATAAATTATGATTTATGTTATGAATATCATAATTCATTTCTAGTCATATACATGTCATATATAAATCAATTTTATGGTCGTACATCGATGATTTAGTTATTAGGAAATTAATACATATATATACATTTACTTAAAATCATGTTCCTTAAAACATAAGGGAATATAAATATACATCCATGAAATGATTATTTTATTTTGTTAAGAAATTTTACTTTGATGATTTTTTGCAAAAGGATAATTATTTATTGGTAATGATTAATTTTAGGAATACAAAATTTTATATTCACTATTATTATTAGTTTATACCTTCATGTCATTATTTCAGGCATAAAATAAATTTATCAAATATGTCTTTGAAATTTTAAGTGTGTGGTTGATGATTAATCTTCCATGTGGTTTAAAAAAGTTTATGTATCATAATATTAGGTCACACCATGTCAAACTTGTAATTTTCATTAAATAATAGTATTTATATAATTATATATAAATAAAACTGAACATATTAATTTCATGTATTATTATATTTAATTAAAACAGAATTTCTAGTAAAAATGTATATGTATGTAATGCAAGATTAAAAATGAATTTTTATAAAAATATTACCTGAAATTTTTATATATGATATGGAATTGGAGTGTGAACCAATCCCTCAAGTGGGTAGGCCCACGATAGCCTTCAACGTTTCAAGGGGCCTAAATTGTGTTATTTTTAAGAGCCTACTTAATATTTTCAAATGAACCACTGTATTAGTTGAAATTCTTTTCTAAAGTATAGTTATTTTCAATGAATTATAATATTTCAAAAAGTTGTTTTACAAGAATATTTCTAATAAAAATTTTCAATTTTATTCTCAAAGTGATATCTTTTTAGGTACTTATCATAGATTTTTAAAACCCTTACTTCGAAATTTAATTCTCACCCTTTTTATTTAAATGATTTTCATAGGTATATTAGAAGTTCAATATTAAGACTACATTCCTTTTGGAGTTAGTGCATAGAATCATAGTAGGGTTTTGTTTCTTCTTATTACAACTCTCATAAATGTAAAGTTTTGTCTAATACACTAGAACATAGATAGGGAAAAGGTACTCATTGGTATAATATGTTGTGTAATTATTCAGATTTATTTTATAAAAAAAACATTTACAATGAATTTTTTTATGAACCGAGTCAAGAAGAGTGGGATCGGGCTGTTATATTTGATATCAGGGGAATGGTCAGGACAACATTGGAGATTAGATGTTGTATATCTATGAGAAATAAATCATTGCGTTTGAAGTTTCTTTAGATAGTTAATTCCCCTTATGAATTCCTTAATTCAGGATTTGGGAATATAGAATTTTATTAATGTCTGATGAACAAATTGTGATGGCGCAATTCAGTTAAGCAGGGGAGAATGTAACACCCGAGAATGTTTAGGTAATTAATAAATGAATTACAATATAACTATGAAATAATTTTATAAAACTATGTGATTTTATTTAACAAAAGTGGATTTTTTACTTTAATTTATATTATTTTTCATCACATGACTATATAAATACATATTGAAATAATATAACTTAATCACACTTTTATGAAAATTAGTATCTTGACAAAACATTAACAGATATATTATTTTAATAAAAAAGATAATAAAAGTTATTATTAAATGTAACATATTTTGTTTAAAATAAATATAATATTATTTTTAGTATGGTATATATTTATGAATTGGTTTTATAACAATAAATTATCTTTAGAATATTTTTAAATTGGAATTATGTATTTGATAGTTCATTGATTTATATACTTAAGTAAATATATATTTATAAATAAAAAAAATTAAGACCAATTTATTTAGAAGTTATTATATATACAAATATATTACAAATTATTATTTATTATATTAATATTTATATAAATACAATTTTATTAATGAAATTTAATTAATGATATTAATTTACTAAAATAATAATTATATGAATTTTCAGTATTATTAATTTATAGGAAATTATAATTATTTTTTTTATCTTAACATATAAAATAATATATTTCTTTTCAATATAAAAATTATAAATTTATGTTTTGAAATTATGTTAATTATGAATTAATCAAATTATGAACTAAATATAACAAATAGAAACATTATAATAGTAAAAGTAATAAATTATTATTTAGAATTATAAAATGTATATATATTTCATTATAATTAATATATAATTATGAATATCAATGATTCTGAATTAAATAAATATTATTATAATTAATATGTACATTTGATTTTAATATTGTTTTAATATATATATACACACATATAACGTATAATATAATAAAAACAATGAAATTAAAAATTAAAAAAAATGAAATGACTAAATTGGAAGACGAAACAGGATAGGGTTCGAAAAATGGAGCTTGAGGATTCGAATTGGACTCGATTTGACGGCGTCCAACCAAGAGATATGTGAGAGTTCGTCGAGGTCAGTCATTTCAGAGTGAGAGGGAGTCTTTAGCCACTTGGTGGATTCTGAATAAGAAGTTGAGCTCTGTGAGGAGTTATGCCGTGTGCATATCTATGTCAAATCCACGGATTTCAACAAATGTGGATTTGTTTAGGGTTTAGATATCTGATAGGTTGGTTGATATAGTTTCTAATGACCAGATGTGTGTGTATGATAAGTTTCAATGACTGAATCATCAGAAAATCAGGTTAATAGTGATGAATTTTGTTAATTTATTCATATTTCTTTTCAAATATAATTAGTTTATTTAGTTTTTGGTAACTTAATCCCCTCAAAATCAAGTTGTTGTTTGTTTTATTAGTCCGTTTATCGTTCTATTGTCATCAGTTGAAGTCATTTTCCTATGTTTGTGTGGTTATAAATTGATGCTTCCAGGGGAAGATAGAACTAGTTCGAAAACATATTAATCCAATCTGTTGATCCAATTTCTGTTTATTCAATTCATTTTTTTCATATTATTCATTTTTTCTCCCTGATTACTAATGCATTTATGTTGTTTCATATTTGATATGGTTCTGGATATTTTTTTGGATTTTGTGCTTCATCGATTTCAATATGCAGTTATCAGCAACATGAAAATTTATAAATATCCCTATCAGTCTATATGAAGGATGTAATAGTTCTGAGCATTTTGTTTTCTATAGAAACTCATTGCTATTTAATATTGCTCTGATCAGATTTCATCCAATCTGATCAATAAATTATGCTCACAATTTGAAATAAAATATACAATTAGTATAGAACTATAAATAAGTGTGTCAGTCGACTTTTACTACATTGACTATCCATTTTCATTTCTTCTGAGTTTCACACTCTATGATGTCTCTCTTAGAGAGTACTGACTGTTAGAAGTAATTTTTGAATGTTTACTGTAAGAAATACGTCATACTGATTAGATAAAGTATCTCCAAATATACTAGTAATGTATTTATTTATAATTTCATTGCAATTCGATTATTATTTTAGTAACGGAGTTTTTGTTTATTTAAAATTTTAAACTTATATTTTTTAGTTTTTTAGAGTGAAAATTCTATCTATTTATTTTATTATTTAATTTTCAATTAAATATAAGATGTAAAAAAGATGTTGAAGAGAGTGATGTTTACAAAATTTAATTCTTAATTTATGAATGTGTTTTAGTAAAGGATCATTATATTTAAATATTTTATGTTCTATGTTCATGAAATATAATTTAAGGGATAGTTTTATTTTATTTTAAAATTAATATATTTCACAATTATTAGTAAGAGATAGTTTATTTAATTTAAAATTATGATTTTTAATTTTATGGTTTTGGGTAATGGAAATATTTGTATTCCTTGTTCTCAAATTATTTTCCTTAATTCTTGAATTAGTGAGATTAGTTATTTATCTTTTTTCATGATAAATTTGATGCAAGGTAAAATTATTTTGGCAAATGTTATTATTATTATTTTGTATTGAATTCAAAAATTTTCTATTTTAGAATCATTTTAACTATATGAGAGGGATAGATCTATATTTGTATTAAAGTTTATGTTTTTATATTATTTCATGTTAGTCTTGCTAAGGGATGACTCTATTTATTGAAAAATTATTCATACATGAATTTATTCTATTATTATGAGACACATATTTATTTACTCACATAATTTTTACATTAATAACTTTTTTAAATAAATTATGGTATATGTTATGAATATCATAATTTATTTCTAGTCATATACATGTCATATACAAATCATGTTTGTGGACATACATTGATGATTGTGTTATCATGAAATTTATACATTAATATACATGTGTGTGTGTGTACTTAAAGTCAAGTTCCTTAAAGCATAAGTGCATATAAATATACATCCATGAAAGGATGATTGTATTTTGATCAGAAATGTTACTTTGATGATTTTTTTGCATGATGCAAAATTATTTATTTCTAGTGATTAATTTTATGAATATGAAATTATATTTTTGCTGTTGTTTTTAGTTTATACCTTCATGTCATTATTTCAGGAATAAAATAAATTTAAGAAAAAAAATTGAAATTTTAAGTGCGTGGTTGATGATTAATCTTCCATGTGGGTAAGCAAAGTTTATGTGTCATACGATTTGGTCGTACCAAGTCAAACATGTAATTTTCAATGAAGACTAGTATTTATATAATTATATATATAAATAAAATGGAACATTTCTATTTCATGCATGATTATATTTAATTAAAACAAAAATTCTAGTGAAAATTTATATTTATGTAATGAAATCTTAAAAATGATGTTTTATTTAAAATAGTACTTGAGCATTGTAAATAAAATAGGGAATTGAAGAGTGAATCCATCCATCAAGTGGGTAGGCCCACAATAGCCTTGATCATTTCAAGTGGCCTCAGTTGTGTTATTTTTAAGAGGTTTCTCAATATTTTAAAATGAACCACTATATTAGTTTAAATGCTTTTTTAAATTATAATTATTTTCAAAGAAATATAATATTTCAAAAAGTTGTTTTACAAATGTATTTCTAATCAATATTTTCTAATTTATTCTCAAAGGTATATCTTTTTAGGTACTTATAAAAGGTTTTTAAAACCCTTACTTGGCAATTTAATTATCACCCTTTGTATTAAAATGATTATTCACAGGTAACTTAGAAGATCAATTTTAAGACTAATTTTCTTTTGGAGTTAGCACGTGGAAGCATAGTAGGATTTCGTTTCTTCTCATTACAACTCTGATAAATGTAAGGTTTTGTCTAATCCTTTGTAACATAGACTGGTAAAAGTTCCTCATTTGAATAATATGTTGTGTAATTATTAAGATTTATTTTATAAGAAAAACATTTACAAAGCAATTTTTTGGCACCGAGTCTGGAAGAGAGGGATCAGGCTGTTATATTTGGTATCAAAGGAATGTTCTAGACAACTTTGGAGACTAGACGTTGTATATCTAGGTGAACTAAATCATTACGTTAGAAGTTTCTTTATATAGATAAGTCCCCTTTTGAATTCCATAATTATGGATTTTGAAATTATGATTTTTTTTAATGTCTGATGAAAAAATTGTGATGGCTCAATTAAGCTAATCGGGGGACAATGTGACACCCCAAAAATATTAGGTAATTAATAAATGAATTACAATATTATTTTGAAATATTTTTTACAGAAAAATGTGATTATATTTAAGTAAAATGGATTTTTTACTTTAATTTATATTATTTTTCATCACGTAAATATTTAAATACATATTGAAATAATTTATCTTAAAAACACTTTTAGGAAATTTAGTATCTTCACAAGATATTTTTGGATATATTATTTTAATAAAATAGAAAATAAAGGATAATATTAAACGTAACATATTTTTTAAAGTAAACATAATATTATTTTCAGTATAGTATATATTTATGAATCGATTTTATGACTATAAATTATCTTTAGAATGTTTTTAAATTAGAATGGTGTATTTCATAAATCATTGTTTTTAAATACTTAAGTAAATATAAATTTTTAAATAAACCAATTTAAGAACAATTTATTTGGATGTTATTATATATACATATATATTACAAATTATGATTCATTAAGATAATATCTATATAAATACAATTTTTTTAAATAAATTTAATTAATGATATTAATTTACTAAATAAACTATTATATGAATTTTCAGTATTATTAATTTATATGAAATTATAATTATTGTTATTATGATAATATATAAAGTAATATATACTTTTTAAATATAAAAATTATAAATTTTTGTTTTGAAATTATGTTAATTATTAATTAATTAAATTATGAAATAAATATAACAAATGAAATATTATAATATAAAAAGTAATATATTATTATTTTGGATTATAAAATATATAAATATATATATATTTGATTATAATTAATCTATATTTATGAATATTAATGATTCTAAATTAAATAAATAATATGAGTATTAAAATTTAAGTTTGATTTTAATATTTTTTTAATATATATATACACACACATATAACCAATAATATAATAAAAATAATGAAATTGAAGATTAAAAAATGAAATTTCAAAATAAGAAGAAGAATAAAGATAGGATTCAAAAAATGGAGCTCGAGGCTTCATATTGGTCTCCATTTGAGGGAGTCTAACCAAGATATCTACGAGAGTTCGTCGAGGTCAAGCATTTCTGAGCGAGCAGGAGTCTTCGCCCACTTGGTGGATTCTGAGTAAGAAGTCGAGCTACGTGAGGAGTAATGTTGTGCTCATATCTAGGTCAAACACATAGATTTTAAGCCAAGAGGATGTGGTTAGGGTTTAGATATCTTATAGGTTGGTTGATGAGTTTATAATTCCCAGATTTGTGTGTATAAGTATTTTCAATGACTGAATCATCAGAAAATTGAGCTAATAGTGTTTTGTTTTTTCCAGTTATTCATATTTCTTTTCAAATCGGATAAGTTTATTTAGTTTTGGGTAACTTAATCTCTTCAAAATAAAGGTGTTGTTCTCTTGTTAGTATTTTTATCTTTCTATATTCTTGGTTGAAGTCATTTCATTATGTTTGTGTGGTTATAAATCAATGATTCTAGGGGAATATTAAACCAGTTTGAATAAATATTAATCCTATATGTTGATTCAATTTAAGTGTATTAAATTCATTCTTGTCATATTATTCAATTATTCTCCCTAATTATGAATTAATTTCTGTTGTTTCTTATTTGATATCATTCTAGATCATTTTTTTGGATTTTGTGCTTTTTCGATTTCAATATGCAGTTATTAGAAAGATCAAAATGTATAAATATCACAATAAGTCTATATGAAGGATGTAATAGTTCTGACCATTTTATTTTCTATAGAAACTCATTTCTATTTAATATTTCTCTGATTAGATTTCATCCAATCTGATTAATAAATTATGGTGATAATTTGAAATAAAATATACAATGAGTTTTAAACTATAAATAACTATCTCGATTGAATTTTACTACACTACCTATCCATTTTCATTTCTTCTGAGTTTCATAGTCCTCTATGGTGTCTCTCTTAGAGAGTAGTGATTGTTAGAAGTAATGTTTGACTATGTACTGCAAGAAATACATCATTCCCTAAAGAGGAAGTATCTCAAAATAAACTAGTAATGGATTTATTTATAATTTCATTTCAGTTCCATTATTATTTTTAGTAAGGGAGTTTTTGTTTATTTCAAATTTTCAACATCTATTTTCTGGTTTGTCAAATGGAAAATTTGATCTATTTCTTTTATAATTTAATTTTCATGTAAATATAAGTTGTATAAATGAAGTTGATGAGAGTGATGTTTTCCAAATTTAATTCTAAATTTATGAATGTGTTTTTGTAAGTGATCATTTTATTTAAATAATTTATCTTCTATTTTTATGAAATAAGATTTAAGGGATAGTTTTATTTGATTTTGAAATTAATCTATTTCAAAATTATTAGAAAGAGATGGTTTATTTATTTCAAAATTATGATTTTTAATTTTATGGTTTGGCATAATGAAAATATTTCTATTCCCTGTTTATGAATTATGTTCTTTAATTCTTGAATTAGTAAGATTATTTATTTATCTATTTTTAAGAACGTTTTAATCCAAGGGAAAATTATTTTTTCAATTGTTTTTATTATTATATATTTTTTTATTCAAAAATTATTAATGTTAGATTCATTTTAATTATATGAGAAGGATTGATCTATATATGTATCAATGTTTATGTTTTAAATTTATTTCATGTTGGTCTTGCTAAGGGATGATTATATTTTTTGAAACATTATTCAAACATGAATTTATTCTATTATTATGAGACACTTATTTATTTACTCATATAATTTTTACATTAATAACTATTTTAAATAAATTATGATATAATTTTTGAATATCATAATTTATTTTAAGTCATATACATGTCATATACATGTAATATAAAAATCAAGGTTATGGTCATACATCGATAATTTAGTTATCATGACAATTATACATTAATATATATATATATATATATTATATATATATATATATCTGTGTGTGTGCACTTAAATTCATGTTCCCTAAAACTTAAGTGCATATAAATATACATCCATGAAAGGATGACTGTATTTTGTTAAGAAATTTTAGTTTTATGATTTTTTGCATGATGAATAATTATCTATTTCTAATGATTAATTTTAAGAAGAAAAAATACTATGTTCGCTATTTTTATAAGTTTATACCTTCATGTCATTATTTCATGCATAAAATAAATTTAAAAAAATATATTTTTGAAAATATTAGTGCGTGGATGATGATTAATCTTTTATATGGTTAAGCAAAGTTTATATATCATAAAATTGAGTTATACCAAGTAGAACATGTAATTTTCAATGAAGACTACTATATATATAAATATATATATAAATAAAATTGATAATATCTATTTCATGAATGGTTATATTTAATTAAAACTAAAACTCCAATGAAAATGTATATGTATGTAAAGCAAGCTTATATTTTATTTATAAAAAATGGTACTTGAACTGTGTAAATATTATAGGGAATTGGAGATTTAATCCTAACCTCTAGTAGGTAGGCCCAATATAGCCTTAAATATTTCAAGTGGCCTTAGTTGTTTTGTTTTTAAGAGCTTTCATAATATTTTCAAATGAATCACTGAATTAGTTTAAAATAATTTTTAAAGAATAATTTTTTTCAAATCATTATAATATTTTTTAAAGTTATCTTTCAAATTTATTTTTAATAAAAAATTTAAATTGTATCCTCAAAGGGATATTTTTTAAGTTATTTATCAAAGGTTTTTAAAACCCTTAATGGGAAATTGAATGATCGCCCTTTGTTTCAAAATGATTTTTCACAAGTAACATTGATGTTCAATTTTCAAATGACTTCACTTTTGGAGTTAGCATAAAGAAGCATAGTAGGATTTTGTTTATTCTTGTCATAGCTCTAGTAAAGATAAGGTGTTTTATAATCCTCCAAAACCAAGACTATTATACGGTCCCCATTTATATTATAAGTTGTGTAATTATTCAGTTTTCTTTTTTTTAAAGAAGTTACACAACATTTTATTATGCACTGAGTCTGGAAGATCAAGATAGGTTTGTTATAATTCTGTTTACTGAATTTACATACTTTATAATTGACTAGGGTTTGTATTTATAATCCTCCCCTTGACCTTCAATTGGAGAGGCATCAAGGTAGTTCCCATGGGTTAATTGTGGCCCTTGACACTGAATTAATTGGATAGTGTTTTAATAAATAAATTCATTTAATATTATTTCCACCCTTCTAGTGTCTAGATAGCACAGAGAACATGTTTATAATTAATCCCTCATCCATCAATGGTGAAGGCATCAACTGGTACTCAAGGTTCCGTCGCGGTTCTTTATGCTTGCATTTATTCACAAGAATTTCATTTATATAAAATATTCATTATATTAAAAATGTTAATCACCTATAATGGTGATACAACATATCAAATACCACATAAATAAAATTGATATACTAAAGGGGTATACGTATGTAACATCAACCTCATCCAAAGCCACAACCCATTAATCATAGCCCGGTGGCTCACTCTCGAGAACACCCAAGCCTTGTAATAGTTATAATTAATTTTACAATTCAATTTCAAGAGGTATAATTTTTTTTAAACTCACTTGGTGGTATAACATCATCAACAACACAAGCAACGGGGTGTGGCCCACTCCCAAAACGCTCTCCAACCTAATCCATACAAAATCGCACTGTGAATCCCAAATTAAATAGACAAATTTATTCAATTTAATAAAAATTTCTATTAAAATTTGTAAGACAAAATGCGTCCAACGAAAAAGTGATCAACATCTTGAAATAACCACTCAATCCATCCTCTAGACTCTCTAAAAAAACACCATCATTATTTTCTGATTCAACCATGCTTTAGTGGAATTAGCACCAAACGCTAGACCAAAAAACAGAAAAATTAGAGGTGTTTATTGGAAACCAAAACATAATAAAGGATAACTATAAAATCATTCATAACAATAGAAAAATTCACCACTAAGATCACCCTTATCTGTAGGAATCAAAAGAGTAATATGCGGGGTGGAACAAAGCGAAAATCCCTCCCTGCAAAATATTGTTCGCCAAAAATACCTAATTGTATGACTGGTAAATTATCAGTTTTACCCTATTTGAAAAATGAGTTGGGGCCTTCATTTTAGCACAACCATGGGTTTTTTGGTGTGACATAGCTCCTTACTTGAAAATATCACAGTACAAACAAGGGGGTCATGATTTGATGCACTCTTATATTGGGAAGGAGTCCCTTATGAGTCATGGGGTGACCTGTAGTATCGGAAATATTTCATCAAACCTCATGGGCCTTTCTCTAACGCTAACTTAAGCACTTGAACCACCATCTAAGACTCATACCTTGTAATAAAGAATCTCTTAGATAGTTCGAAACACTGGAAATTATAATATGAATCCTAATTCATAATTCAACCCCTACCCCAAATCCAAAAATCAAACTTCCTCTGAAATTCAAAACTCATAAAGACATGGTATTCTATATTCTCCCCACCAAAGCCATTATCATCCCCAAGAATCCTTGGTGGTCCTTCAATCATTAATCCCAACATACTTTGATCTTAATTCATATCACACTCATCATGTTCTACTCTATAATGACTACTAATCTTCCACAGTGAAACTCCAATCATGAGGCACACTATTCATCAAAATTCAAGCTATCACTCATAACCATAAATGAATCAGTAACATATTTTATACAAATTATTTTCTATCCCAAGATACAATAGTCTCATCAACGAGTTTATATTTGATCATATGGTCATCCCTACTATAAGACTCAACTCATAAGTCTAATTCAAACAATGGTTCTCCCTACTAGTTAAATCATCTAGAAAAAAAATTTGGTATTCAATCACACGCTAGTGTGGTTTCCATATCACTACATAAAATTTCATGAAAATCACCAGTTGATCAAACTCTATGTTATTTTTCCCAAAAATAGTCATCCACAACCACTAACATGTCATCTCATATTCTAATCATGACGCCTAAATCCTGGAAGGAATCATGATATCATCTAAGACCCACAACAATGATTATTCCTAATATTCAATGTAATAACATTTTCGTGTCCCCAATAATCCACACCAACCATCACGATCTCACCATGTGCACTAACACATCACAAATCTAACTCTTCCTCAGATTATATCACAAACTATCTCAATCCCAATGCTAAGGCATAAACTCTATCTAATATGACATCAAAGACTCAAATATATAATTAAATAAAGAAAAATATAAAACATGATCCATCCATATCTTGGAATCCAAATTTCATCTTGACCATCCAACAATTGGTCACATCACACCTATGGCCCTACCCAAATGAGTGTCATAACTCGACAACACATACTTTATTCATTGCTTCATGTAATTACTGGATTTTTCCATCCTACTCATAACAAAAAACCAACCTGAAGTGTCAATTGATACATGTTCCTGACTCATATGAATGTTATCCTCAGCATCCATTTGAATTACATCTATAACGAGGCTCTCAACCTTAGATGTAAAATGGTGAACTTCCAACCATATGGATTCTCTTATACCACTCCTCTAGTGAAACCTCAATAGGATTCATCATCACATGTATGTATCTCTTATCAATCCATGCTCATCCATTCTATCAGTGCTAGATACCATATATCCACAGTGTCATCATCATCACAAAGGGACACCACCAATTCTAATCAAAACCCAATGCAACTAAACCCATAAAACTCTATTCAAAATTATTTTTCCCCGAATCAAATACGGTTTTCCAATGATTCAAAGCCCACAAAACGCCATGTGTAACCAGTGTGAACAATGTCGACCTCATCCAAACCTGAAGGGTTTACACTCTTGTACATTCTATTCATAAAAATTGACTCATGATATCATTAGTCACATGTCACCAAACCTATTCCCACACACCCAACTATCGAACATTCTTCTATATATCAATTTAATCTATCCAAAAAAAAAACAAATGGCCCTCAACTTTTAAATTGAGGCATTTCACCCATGCCAAAGTCTACCATGTGATCACCTTCCACCAGAGAATCATTTCAAAATTAGAATCATCTGATCATGTTATGTTTCTCTTAGTTACAAACATCTTGGATCACAATATGTAACTTCATCAAAAACTACACCCAAAATAATCTGGGTAAGGAATCCTATTATCCCATACAAACCAACTTCAATACCAAGCACCCCAAGTGATTTACATAATAAAATCCCCAAGCATATCCATGAATAAACCATATACCTAATAGAAACTCTTGTGAATAAATATCAAATAAAGAAAATTTACCCATGCTTATATCTTAATGGCACTCATAACCTTGAGATAACACCTCTATCGAGTTACACTCATACATATCACTTGTCTCTCCAATATCATAAGCTTTGTCTCAAACTCCCCAGGATCACACACCTATCCCATAAATCATATCTTTCATGAATGTCACATCTCACGATAAATATCCATGTTATCATATTAAATATCAAAATGAAACTCTCATGATAATACACCCACTTTAGAGATTTGAAATATGTATACACATATCAGGAATCGCATTCCAATTCATTGGCCTATCAAGGGACTGATCCTCATCAGTAATCTATGTACATGAATAACCCCTCAAAGAATACCATATCATCCATGTATATCCCAACACAATTCAATTATGATCTTTGTATAGTAAACCCATTCATAATGTTTGGTTAAGCAGATCAACACTATGAATATATATGGAAAATCACCATATACATTGTTGTTGAAAGTATAATTAATTGAACCCATTTTCTCTAAAAACCAATACCATAATTACACACTAGGGGTTCATCATGGGGAAATTTAATACATGTACTGACCTACTAAGGTTCACTATACATCCCTTATAAAAGGGAAAATATATTTCTCATCAAGGAACAACTCATTATAAGATCCATGAGGACTACCATAAGAAGAAATACACTGTGGTTCTACTACGTACAATGCCACCAAAAATTTATATAATAAAACACCATATAAGTTGTTTCTAAAACATTAAAAAGTTAAAACCTATCATCACTTATATCAATCACACACTGGAATGCATATATCATGTGAATCCTATATGCCAAGTATGATGTATATAAATAGGCCTTCTACCGGTGGTCTAACATCCAAAACCCAATAAATCATAAATGAATGATCCAAGTGTGTCATGCTAGGTGAAATCCTAAAACCGTAAAAGTAGAAACCAAGAATAATGATTTTATATCCCTAGTAAAAAGGAATTTCCATCAGAAAATGTCTCTTTAACACACCTTTATATTGGGTATAACATGTTTTAAAACATATTTATTCACTGTCTACCATATCCCTAAATATTGAGATAAAGAAAAAAAATCCAATGCCTCTTTGTTACACCCTTCCACACCATGTCTCTCAATTGTGCATGAATTGAAGTACACTTCTTGAAATCAGGTGTGCCTCCATATATATAAAAGATTACTAACTTGTATTTATGGTCTAGGATGTTATAGTGTGGATATTAAACCCTTATATCAGACTAAGACACAATGGAGAATAGTAGAAAAATATCCAAAAAATAATAATTAGAGTACATGGATGAAATAAAATATAACCTGAAATATCAAATGAATGTAGAATAAATCAATTATATATAAACATGGTCATATCGATATACATTAATAAATTACACACTGGTTTGATCACCTATATAAGATAAAATAGAATAAAAACTGATGGAGTATCAACCAATATCACTGGGGCTCAACATCCAAGTCTCTAAAATCCATTCCTTCTATACTGCTCAATCATGATGAATTAGCCCTCTACCAAACCATTACATTTAAAGACTGATGTATACTCAGGTAACAAAGCATCATGGCTACCCAAGAGAGGTATGAGTACAACTTAGTATGGAACCCCCAATGGGATCCCAAACATGGGTGGTAAACCTAGTATATATACTTATGATATTCTCATATGAATAACTAAAAACAATTCACAAGAATAAATAAATATCCATCATTAATAATTATGTTATAGGGTGGAATCCATGATCGATTATATCTACTTTAGCTAGTTTTGGAGTTTCTATAAGCATGTGTCATAATTATTTATAATGGTACCAACCTTAATGACCATATCATAATAGGTGAAAGCACCTGCTCCTAGGAGGTGATACTAGGAAGTCTAGTTGTGTCATACATAAATTCGATTCCTAGGAAATAATCCTATAAAATCTAATTATATTACGAATTAGCTGATTCCTAGGTATTAATTCTAGGAAATATTGTAGAATCAAGATCAAAGCCAATTCCTAGAAGGTAATCCTATGAAATATAGTAATATCATTAATAAATATGAATACTATGAGGTAATCCTAGAAAATATTGAAGCATTGTGTATGAATTAAATTCCTAGAAGTTAATCTTATGTGATACAATCTCATGTGATATTCCAAGAATTCATTCGATCATTGGGAAAAAAAGGTAAATGCATCCCCCTTGTAATATATCACACCATTGTTATAACTATATGATGATCACACTATCGACCTCTATATTCTAAGGTGACATGTGAATTTGAAAACATATACTCTCTTGTGTTAACCCTCACCAGAGGAAATATTTCACTAGGTAACGCACCATGTCTCCCTTGGTCTCATCATAACATGGAGGCCTTAAATGGGATCCTTGATTTTAATCTCAAATCTCAAGAAAACCCATCACTCAGAGGGAATTTTATCCCTTGGCATTATCATGATCGTATTTTTGCTTTAGTGGTCTCTTTAGGTAATCGCCACTGGAACCACTCCAAGAAGATGACATAATACCCATCCCACTTCCCAAGTTATCCTATATCAATTTACTTATCAAAACTATCATCGATATACCTTGGGCCTTCCCACTAAGTATCTCACATATCAAAAGCGAAGGAAAATATATCCCACTCTCTTACCAACTAGATCAATGACTATATGAAATCTCAATCTTCACATGGTCTACCTGTAGTTCTATGGTGTCACTTGAGGTTTGTCATACCTGATCTATTGTTACTCCATGGGATCTAAATGAACTTATGATAGGGGGAACTATGTTCACTAAATTAATTTACTTTATACCTAACAAGGACTCGTTCTTATAATCCAACCCTCAAAAATCAGTGGATGAGTCATCAAGACAATGCCCAAGGGTTTATCATATCCCTTAATGATTTAATCATTTCTTTTGGGTTAAATAAATAAATTCATTTTATTTAATTTGAACCATTTTAAGGACTACATATCACATGGAATATTCTTATAATTAATCTCATGTCCATATGTGGTCTAGGAATCAATTATTGATGAAGGTCTTATCATGTCCCTTGACCCTTTCATTTATTAATAATCATTTTCTTTTCATAAAAAACATTTAATTTAAAATTTCAATCATCTACAGTAGATATACCACATATGACATGCTGCATAAATAAAATGCATATACCAAATGGGTATATATATGGGACACCTACCTAAAATAAAGCAATTTCCTTTTAATCATGGTTGAGTAACTCTCTCTCAACCTCAACCAAGCCTCATCCGCTCTCTTATTATCTCTTGATGACCTATCTCAATCTAAAACATCCAAAAAATAAATCTATCATTTTAAATTAATTTAATAATTTAAGGTAAATATGTATAATTTCCTAAAAACATAGCAATTGGTATAATTACATCGAACCCAAGAGCAACAGGGTGTGTCCTACTTCCAAAATGCACCCAAACCTGGACAATAAAATGCACCATAAATATAATAGTTAATTTTATTTAATTTCATCAAAAATAATTGTATATATAATCTGGAAACATACCTCCAACCATATGGAAATTATCAGTGAGGGTTCATCCTGTTAGGACATCCTTTAGACACAACAACAAAAAACTCCTGCATTTTTTCCTGATTCAACCATTCTCTAGTAAAATCGGTGCAAAAATATAGCTCAAATCACACTAAAATTAGATATGGTAAAGGAAAAAAAATATAAAATTAAGTATAAGGATAAAATCACCTGAAATATATAAAAAACTCTCGAATCAACCCTATATATTGTATCATAAGATGAATATGAGGGGGATGATCTGGTAAAATGACCCTTCGTGTAAACTGTTGTTGAACTAAAAACCCAAAGGTAGGACTATTGAATAACCATTCTTCCCATTTTTAAAAAATGGGTTAGTTCTTCCATCATGGAATAACTATGAGTTTCTAGGCACACCAAAACCCATTAACCAACAATTTTTTTGGCCTAACAAAAGGGGTCATGGCATGAAGAACTTTTACTAAAGAGAGGGGGAACTACCCCTATCTTTCATGATGTGATACCATGCACCTTTATGACGTGACACCTTGTAGAAGGTCATTGTAGTATAAATTAAGGATCAACGAATAACCTGTTGTAGTAACATGTAATATCCTATATTTTATAGGTATATATCTATTTATGTTTTGGTTAACCTCTTAGATTCGGGTTGTCTTTTTTAAATCCTTTATTGCAGAGTGTGAAATATTTTAGGCTAGTTTAGGTAAGTGTTGATGAAGTTCACGAGTTTGAATATTGCTGGGTGAATTCATGATGTAAATTAAAAATTTATGGCATGTTTTTCTTGGCAAGGATGACCCTAGAAAACCCTTATATTCCATAAATATGGTGGGATGAACTTGTGAAACTGAATCAAGTTGTAAATTTTTTAAGGAAATCCATCAATCTAATGATTACAATGAAAAATGAATTTGTGATGTAAAATTTGTTTTTATAGGTTTTTAGTTTGAATGTAAATATTTTTTTGTAGATATTAAAATAGTGTGATTCATGAAATAAATCCTGTATTTACATCTTAAATTATACACACCCAATTTTTTAATAACTAGTTCCTCCATTATGATAATATGTGTTTCTCTTCTCTCCAAACATCCCTTTCATAGATGACATCTAGGGAATTCCTCTCTGATTCAGAATCTCATTCTGTTGGATCTTCATATTATGAATCCAAATATGACGATACGACTTTCTTCTTTATCCTATGTCTAATATCATTCATTTTTCTCATGTGGGTAGATCTATGTTGGGATAGCCTAATCCAGATCATATTGTGTTTCTTTTCTTATAAGAGTACATAGGGTCTCATTTGAAGGGAAGCTGGAAATAATCAAATCGCAACCTTAGGAAAGAGTAATTTTCTATGATTTATCGGTTTTTGAGGAAGGTGGTCTAGAATAACTACTAAAAGTTTGGTTTTTATTTCTTCTCGTATGTGAAATACCCATGATAGTGTTGTCACACCTTGCATGTGACCAAAATAATTGTGTAATCCACTTATTAATGAAATCTCTATGTCTAGACCTCCTATTGCTACCCATTGGTTCCATTAGTGTTAATACCAGACTTGTGGCCACCCGAGAGGTGAGCCAACCCCTGAACCTATAAATAACTTGCATCATTGACAACATGTTTCTAAATAACATGTGCTTTATGGTAAATTGTATCTTGGTATGTTTTGATGGTGGCAACCTATCCTGAAACAGGAGGGTTTACCAACAGAGAATAAATGCCTTGTTATTTGATAATGGGGTAAATTGATCAACCTAGAATGAGATATGAATTGTGATGAATCATCTGATTTGGATTAATTATTCTTGATGTTGCTGACATGGGTAACAAGTTCATGGTTGTTGACTCATGATACATAGCACCCATGATTCATCTTAATTCATGAGAATTGGCCACTTGATCCAGGTAGAGATTTGAACCTTGTGACATGTATAGGGGAAGGTGTAAGAGACTCCAACATAGTAATTCACATGGATCCTAGTATGGAATTAGTTTATATTCTCCCCTTGTGACATGCACATGAGAAGGAACGAGAGACTCCATTATGGGGATTCACATGGATCGCAGTGGGTTACATACAACATAATAATGTTGATTCATCTAGATGTAGGAAGATAGACTAGAAATTTGGATGATCCATCAAAACATCAAATCATCCACCACTTGATAGAAATATCCAGCATGGATCCAAGCAGGTTTGGAAGACCCATGTTGTTATCTTGGAGCCCAAGGTTCAGTAGTTTTATGTCATGTGTAGTATAAGTTTATTAAATTAATACACATGTATATAGCTTTATTTCATGAACTATATAATTAGTAAGGATTTCATTATACAATGTAAGTGACATACTAATGAGTTTTAATCACATCATATTTAAGACATCATTTGGTAACCATGCAGATTTCATGGATGAAGGTATGGTCAAGGGTAAGGGACCCTGTTGTTTATTTTTTCAAACTAGATGGGATAGAGTTTGGATATAAGATCGACATGGGGATCAGGACCATATATTTTAGAGTCATTTGTTTTCCAATTTAGACTTATATTTTTATGATATTGTGCTCATAATTTAGTAACATTTTAACCTGACATTACACAATTCTATTACTATTGGATTGTCTAATGTTCCTTTTTCCTATTAAGGATTCATGTTTTTTTATTTATATGGTTTTTGAAATTTTTGTTACTTTATTATTATTTTATGATATTTCTATATCTCTATAACATAGGGTATCATCTCTCCATTGTATCCCATACACCCTTTTTATTGTCCACTACTCTCAACAACATGGGGAGGTGTACATGGGTTACATAAAACACCCATCTCAGTCACATGAGAGAGTCCCATGTCAAAGATGTTACAAAGTGGTATCCGAGTAAAATTTTTTTTGCTTTAGTATTTGGGGAATGGTATGCATGAGACTATGATGTGTTGGGACTTAGTAATGAGATAGTTCATGGGATTATATAATCCATGAGTGGGGGAAACCACAATTACCCTGGGATGGTATTGTGTTAGTGATGTTTTCTTATTATTGTTTTGATGTTATTTAACCTTGGTTGATTAACTTATTGTATGATGTTACTATTTTATTAAATATTAATCAAGGTAATTACAGTATGATATGAATATGCATGAATCATTATAGGAACAAAGGGATATATTTTTACATGTACTGTTCATGCTAGGAACTCATTTATTGCATGTGATAATTTTCCCATGTGAAGTGTGAAGAGAAAAACCCATACATACGTGATGAAAATAGATGAATATAAACTTTTTAATATTCCAATTTACATGTTAATTCAATCACATAATGTCTTTTATATATTGTTCCTTTGTTTTTTTCTCTTTGGATTACATTATTATGTAACTTTTGTTATAAGGTGTTTGTTAAACCCTATAGAGGAAATTCATCATTGTCTTCTTCAAATTGGGAATCAGGAGAGAGAAAATTAGCATAATACTAATGTAGTCGATATTGAATTCTACTAGATTTAGATAATAACTGGTAGAATAGTATATAAGAAAAATTAATAAGGTTCATGAGATCCATGGAAAGGGTTATTATTCTAATTGTGTCATCAATTCTAGAGCTAATGAGAGGGTTTTAGCTATAATATCTACATGTGGTCATTAGAGAGGGTGACCCTTAAGAAGCTAAATTCAGTATTGATTCAGTCCATAAAATCATCAAGCACCTCATGACACCAATATATTATATGATAAATATTATTAATTACATTTTCTAGGGCCATCAAATCACTAGTGGGATATTATTTAGTAATTTGGTCAACAAGTGGAGTTAACGTAGAAAAATTTTAGGTGAAGTTATTAAGCCACTTCTATCACATCCATGACTTATTTTAAAGATATTTTTCATTTAATTTTCATTATATCGTTGTTTTAAAGTTTTACCATACATTTTTGGGGAAATTGTGAGTTTTATTGATTTGGGCCAAACCAAGATCTCATTCTCAGATTTAAAAAAAAATTGTTTCCTTTATGACTCGTTCATTTTTTAACTTTTAGCATTCATTAAACTTCTATAATTTCCTACGCTAACCTATTTTAACCACTCTATCAATTTTGGCCCTCTAAAAACACATAATCATGGTGGATTTGTGTTTTTATTTAAAGAATTAGGCCAACCCCTATGCCCATTTCCAGTTTTTTTTTAAAATGTTGTTTATTTGATATATTATTCATATTTTAATATTTTTTGGTGATTATTACACCCAAATGAAGCCAACATTTCTAGTAGCCCCCCAAATTCATGTCTCCCTCTTTGGAGCTCATTTTCCATCACGGATTACGGATAAACTTCTCAAGCTTTCTCAAATCGTCCCGATTTGAAGTGGTAATTTGTTTCCTTCATAAATACTTCATTTTTCAATATGTTTCCACCATTATTGTTCCTACATTAACTCCTCAGCCTTATTCTAACTTCAAATTAATTTTTTGTAGTTTTTAAATTCATCTACTAGTGTATGTGTGGTGGTTTATTCATGATATCTCACGTAATTGGGTTTCCTATAATGTTCCCCCCATTTCATTAGGGTTTATTACACTTTTCCTAAGTTTATAACTTTTACAGTAGCTAGGGTTCATAACTATGGTTTTATTATATGTCATTGTTTTTAAATATTGTGGGTTAGGGCTTGATTTCACTTCCTTACAGTTCGGCGGTGGTGTGATTGAAGTTTCTCACAACAGTTTGGAGTTTTTGGCACAGATGGTAGGTGATTCCATGTTTAAGAATTATTTGATGAGTTAGTGTTTCTTGATTTATATTTTTATCATTATTCTCTTCCACTGTGGGTGTTGGGAAAATTATATTTCTTATCATTTGTTAATAGGTTGGTTTTTATGTGGAAACTTTGTGAAAAAATGATTGTTTTTCATATGTATTCCATATTGTATCATGTGGGGTTGTTCTATGATTCTTGAAGTGGTTTTATTAAAAAAATTTAGGGTACAAAAATATGTTTTTGTGTTATATAGGTATTCCTTTGGACTCATTGGTGGGTTTTTCGAAGGGTTTTATGGGAAAAAAATGGATACACTCCATGGAATTGTTTTGTGAATGTTTTAAATGGTTTATTGATTTAAGTAAGAGGTGAAACTATGTTGCCAATTTATTTTTGGTAGGAGTGTACTTTTGAAATGGTCTATTTTAATGTGAAAGGTATGTTATGTGATGTGTAATAACTTCTAAAGGTTTTATAAAAAAAATTAAAGTACTTTTTAAAGTGTGAAAGAGATGTGAAACATGTTATATTTATTTGTGTGAGTATGATTTCCAAAATGAATTTGAATAAAAAAGGGGATCATGTGACATGTTTGAGGTCTGTTTGGTGTTTGTGTGATATGGAAGTGGTATTTTCATGTGAAAATTATTTTTCATGGCTTGTGGAAATTTTTTGAGCACAAGAGGAAAGACCTGGGTATCTAGGTGGGTGGACGTGTACTAGTATGCTAGTGATCCGGTGGAGTTTGTCCCTCGTGTCACGAAGAAATCTTGATGATGAAAAAACAATCTAAAATATGATGATGGTGGTGGTGATGATGATGGGGGACACTAGGTTATGGATATAATCCCTACTAGTGGTGCATGTTGATGAGAATGGATATTTGTATGGTTACTTTCACCGTGTACGAGGTACCTAGGACCCACAGTGAGCTAGTGCCTATGGTTGTTTTCCCATTTCTAGTGCTCATCAGATTTTTTATACTTACCATCATCATACAATATGTTTGGATTGAGAAATTCCATATATGTTTCATTCTATTTAAAAGTTTTGATTTATTTTGAAGTATCCCACTTGAAAACTAATTTTATTTAATGTTGCATCATCAGAGGACTTTTACAAGCATTTCTTGTTTACAAAACGTACAATCATTTATCCTTATAATGATTATCACATGGAATCTTTTTTTTTGTGGAATTATACTAGATTTTCGATCAAACTATAATTACACATTTATTTTTAAGTATACATGTTTATTTTTTCGTAGGTTTGGGTAAAGATTTTAGTGCAAGTGGTTCTGGTTTCTAGCGGTCCTTCTTAGCACAGTGTCAGGGAGATGGCTTGAGGGCAGTGTCCCTTACTAGGAGATGGTTCTTGGGATTACCTTTTTGAATTTGTTCCTTTTTTATATTCATTGAGTTTTGTTCTAGATTATGTAATTCATTTCATAGTTTTTGTAAAATATGTTTTGGTTTGAAAAATCCATATTTGGTTTAATAGATTTGTTTGTTGTTTTATGTTTATAAACTCGGGTAAATTGTTCAAAATTTCATTTTTTTTTGTACCCAGGACCTTGTGATAGCCCATGCGGATCAGGAAATCCCTTCGTTCCTTTCCATGGGTTGGGTTATGTGCCCATTTAGATGGCGACCAGATTGGTTCATGACAAAATGGTATCAAAGGGGGTTCACTCTTTGGGTCTTGTTATTTGGGGAAGAGTTTGGATAGTCCAAAGCTAGGGTTGTTATGACATTAAATTTCAATTATGAGTAGGGTGACTAGCTAGAACACCTCATGATGGGATTCTAGTCACTAGGGGAAGTCAGGTTTTATTTGAGTTATTTTATTTTCATGGTTCATCGATGATTGGCGAAATGAAAAGACAGTTCGTTCAATGGTCTCAGTGAGCTCGTAGGTCCTATAAAAACATGTAGAACTGAGGATATTTTCCTAGAACACACTACATGATAAGGAAGTGATTGGTGTATTTCTTCTAACTATATTTCCATTTCACTCACCAAAACTATTTTCCTCTCCCATTGTCTTGTGTCCTTTTGTTTTGGAATCTTGGAATATCTGTTTTAAAATTATAAATAAGACTTGATTTAATAAATTTGAACATTTATGAAATTATTGTTCCATAATGTGGAAGTGTATTTATTTCTAAAGTGGTGTAAATAAATTTTCATAACTATTTTTAAATGGTAAATGGTGAGTTTACACAACTTTTAAAAGTATGAATTATGTTAGAGTGGGTTTTGAAAATCTATTCCAAATAGAATTTTCTGAATTATTGAAAAGTGTTTGGAGTTGAATGAAGTATTTTGGGAATTTATATGTGTGGTTTTAATATAAATATTTATTTGGTAACTAGTGTGAATTTTAAACAATTTATGAATCATTGGAATCTTGTTTAAATAATTAGATATGGATTTTTAAATGGATGGGTGCTGATGAAAGTGAGTTTTTTTCACAAAACATGGAGTTCATAGAAACAGGATGAAATGTTTTGAAATTAATGTATGGGTTGAAAGTAATTTTTTGTTTAAATTATTGGGTCTTACTGAAATTTTCTGTAAGATGTAAATTAGGTTTTTATTCTGTGGTTATTGATTTTGAGAAAAATGGATGTGTATGTTGAATGTTTTGGTTTTGAAAAGGGGAATAAATTTTTTTATCCTTTGGTATTTCCTTGAGAGAATAAATGCATGGGTTTATATGGGATGATGGATGGTTAATAGAATGAATGGAGGAGTGTTGGGATGGATATGTGGATGGTGCCTAGTGTGGCATGGAAACATGCATGTGTGAGGCCCATAGGATACCATTTGTGGGTATGCTAACCACCGACCTATTTATTTTCAATGAAGTGACTTCACTACTGAAAAATTTCCCTATACCCACGGTTTGAAACCATGGGTATAGTCCATCAAACTGTGGGTATATGATATACCCAGGGTTTGATGAACCGTGGGATCCTGAGGCATCGGGATTGCACTATACCCATAGTTTGTAGAAACAGTTGGTATATCCCACTGAAATTTCAACTTACCAATGGTCTTGTTAAATCGTGGGTATAAATATATATGCACGGTTCAAAAAACCGTAGGTAAAATATATACCCACAGTTCAACAAACCATAGGTATAGAGGGTTCTTCAATATCATATTTACCCATGGTTTTTAAACCGTGGATATAAAGGGTTCTGCAGCAGCAAATATACCCACGGTTGTCAAACTGTGGGAACAGAGGGTTCTAGAGCAGCATATATACAAACAGTTGTCAAACCGTGGGTATAGAGGGTTATACAGTGGCATATATACCCACTGTTGTCAAACTGTGGGTATATAGGGTTCTGTAGAAGCCTTAATACCCATGGTTGTCAAACCGTGGTCATAGATGGTTTTCCCAATAATAACAGCTTCCACGCATTGGTTTCACCTTTCTCATAGAAACCCGAATGTGTTTACTGTGAAACCACACCCCCTCCCCCATTTCACACCCCCACTCTCCCCCTAAAAACCCCTATAGACCCTCCATTCCACCCAAGACAGACCCCTCGTCCCTCCATAACACCCCCTGCTTTCCCCCAACACACCCCTTATAGACCCTCCCTTCCCCACTAGACTGACCCCCGCTCCATCACACCCCTCCCCCTTGCACACCCCCACTCTCTGCTGGAGAGAACCCCCTTGCACCCCCCCCCCACCACCCTTCTGGACAGAACCCCTTTTCACCCCCCCTGACACCCCACCAGTTCCCCCCCTGCTAGACACCCCTCTTGTGCACCCCCCCTGGACACCCCCTCTGGACAACCCCCACTAAACCCCCCTGGACACCTCTGGGAAGAACCCCCTTTCACACCCCCCCCCCCTCGACACCCCTCGACAACATCACTGGACCCCCCCCCCCCATGGAACCCACCCCCCTGACACCTCCTCCCCCTAGACACCCCCCCCCCCAGACCCCCTGGACACCCTCCAGGACCCCCCCCCCCCACCCCATTGGACCCCCCTGGACACCCACTCCCCCCTAGACACCCCCCTTGACACCCCCACTGGACTCCCCCTAAACACCACGTGGACTCCCCAATGCATGCATATATGTGAAAACATGCATATTAAGAAAAGGCAAGAAGAAAAAGAAAAAAGAAAAATTTGAAACCAAGAGAATGTATAAAATATTTTTTCTAAAAAAATATAAAGGTACAGGATTCAAAAGTGCATACTTTGTGATCAACTATCCAACCATGATACAAAGTAATATCCAGAAGATCAAATATTGCACACTCAGGATTAAACTCGAAATCATCAATTCAACAAGCATGGTGTATACCATGTCAATTGTATTAAAAACACAAAAAATGGTTACTAATGTTTTGAAAAAAATGGTATAAAATAAAGATTACCTATTAAATTTTGTATTCACGTCAATCCTGGTTGCAAGTCGTAGAAGAAAATCAAATGTATCAGCTATGTTTTTTTGTTGGTTCTCTAAAAAGAATGCATCCCTATCCTGCATACCAATACAAGTCATCAAAATCAAAAAAAATTGAAAAGGAAAAGAAATCAGGAATCCAAAAACAAGAAGTCAAACTCTTTTTTGAGCTCTTTCACTTGCATATATTCACCCCCCCCCCCCCCCGAACCCCCTTCGGGACACCCCCCTCCCCTTGCACCATACCCCCTCCCTGCACACTTTTGGACTACCCCCTCCCTACCCCCTGCACAGTCCTAGACAACCCCCCTCCCCTAGCACCCCCACACACCCTGCACACTCCCCCCCCCCCACACACACATACACACCCCTTCCCTTTTCCCCAACACCCCTTCCCTCTTCCCCAACACAGCCCCCCCCCCCCCCCCCGCACACACCCCTTCCCTCTTCCCCAGAACCCCCCCTACCCTCTTCCTTAACACCACCCCCCTGAATACTTATAACCCACCCCCACCCTGCACAACCCCACTCCCCCTTCCCACTATACACCCCTCCCCCATCACCCCCTCCCATACACACACCCTTACCCTTTACCTCAGCACCCCCCCCCCACTGCATAAATACTTGCAAAAACAACCCCCACTTCCCCATCCCACTTTACACCCCCATTGACTCCTTCCCACTACACACCCCCTAGAACCCCCTTCCCACTACACACCCCCCCACTACCCCCTTCCCACTACACACCCCTACCCCTCACCCTGCACCCCCCCCCCCACACACACACACAAACACCTTCCCTGTTCCCCACCACCAGCCTCCCTGCACACCCCCTTCCCTCTTCTCCAACACCATCACCCCCTTAATACTAATAAAAACACCCCCCCCCCCCCACCCTACACACCCCCACTACCCCTTCCCACTACAAACCCCTCCCCCATCACCCTGCACATCCCACCCCTCCCCCTTACCCTTCATTAATAGCATGATTTATGTCATTTAACATATATAAAATCAAATTTTCTAATATCTTGGAACTGGCTAGGAAGAATCATGGTAAAGGCCTACTATTCTAAGAGTGTTGGTGATTTTTGTTTGGTTCTATTGTAAAATTCCTAGTAAAAAAATTATTAAAAATGAATTACAAAATGGGGGGCACTTGACTCTATGTTTCACGCACTGGATTTTTGACTGGAGGATAAATTTCTTGAGAATAATTTCAACAATAGGATGAATGTGCACATTTTTGGTGCACTATAGAAGCTTAAAAGGAAGAAAACATGGAGGAAGTGGGAATAAAGGGGGAGGATGTTTGGTATTTGTTGTTAGTGGGACACATGTGAAAGAGTATGAGGCTTGTTTTAGTTGCCAGTATCAGAAATTTGTGGGGAGCATTTAGTAGTTTAGTAGAACATGAATCAAAATAAAATGACCAAGTTCTTTAAACTAAAATCCGCAATTAAGCACATAAATTTCTCAAGACCCATGTTGGTCAAATCCATTCAATCAAAATTTTGTAGCTATAAAAATCTGGGGGTATTGAAAAAAATTTCATTTCATTAAAAACCATAAAAGAATCACCCTTCTAAGACACTGACCATAGATAACAGCATTATAACAGTAACAGTTGACATGAAATCCTATAAACCTAAAATCCCTAAAAATATTTAAATCAATCTCATTTTGTCCACTACATTTTAATTCTTTTAAAATATCAACCTCTTATGTAATATGAATTTCACACTACCCTCAATGTCACTTACAATAAATGTTCATCATAATGGTGTGGGTGTAAACATTCAGTGATGGTCCATACATCATTAATTCCTCAAAACCATATTTGATGAATTATATTTCGTGTTCTGAAGCCAAAAAATTCCTTAAAAAGGTAAAAGAACTAATGCGTGGGTAAAACCCCACTTTCCTAGCCTACAAAAATACATCAATTGCATCCATGAGCATTAAATTCACTGCCACAACCATAAAAGGCTCACTAATTACAACACTGATTACATAATTTTACCTCTATATGAAATTGGGTTGTTCTAATAAAATAGGAAATAGATGTCACAATTAAATAATAATTAATTGAAATATATACAGTATGAAACTCGAAAACAAAATACCATAGAGGAAACTGTGAAAAGTTTTTGGAAATAAAATAAAACTTATTTCAAATTGCAATCCATTACCTACAAAACTCTACAATGGGTCAAACCTATTCATACAGTAAAATTGTGGGCCTGATGTGGATAGAAACCTAATTTAGAAAACATGAATGGATATTTGACTAAAAATACAAAAGAAAAATGTGACTACAAGAAAATCTATTTTGAGTCGCCACCATTGTTTAAACCATAGTTTAAAATTATAACGACTTTTTGATGAATTTTAAAATAAAACAGTATTATACATAATAAAATTGAAAGGAAACACATATACAACATGTTAACAAATATGATAAAATTGTTTGATGCATGGGAAGGGGTTGACTTAAATTATATAAAACGTCGGTGTGAAAATAAAAGGCTCAATAAAACATATCCCATGAGAATAGAAACCAAAAGACAATTTTCAAAGTCAAATGGGTCCTAAGAGATTCAAATTAGTGAAACATACATTCAGGAATGTCATGATCCCTGGAAGCACTTACTTGCAACCCAAATGCATATAACATCATTCAGTCATTCCACCAAACACATTAAAATATCCATTCAAACATTTGTTTAAAACATTTCAATGAACTCATAGTTACATAGTCAAATAAAATACCAAAAGGAAAAAATAAATCAATGATGTATAAAAATAATTACATCCAATACTTTTTTTCCTTTAAAGCTCATATATCCATCGCAAAGCTCATGCTTCAGGGCATTGAAAAAATCAAATGAACTATCAAAATATTTCAAATTTCTTGAAATTTTAGTGCATATTTTGATTAAATGATAAACCAAAGAAATTACAATAAAGGTAAAAAGGATTCATTTGTCTTGTAAGTAAGATTTGATGGTGGTGGTGTTTTACAAATATCAATTCGGAATTAGTGAACCCTATAATATTAGCATCACTGACTCTTTTATGTTCATACACAAAATATGTTTTAGTTAAAATGTTTTGAATCCATTTGAAAATAATTTAACGATGAATAGAGCAAGAAATTATGAAAGAATGAATCTCGATATATGCAAGACATATGAGATTTTATCAATTTTTGTGTACAATTTTTGGACATTCATAAATTTTTGTACAATATTGTTCAATAATTTGATTAAATAAAAATGAATATTAAAATTTGAGATTTGAAAGTTGGGGTGACACATTACTAATAATAATAAATATGATTGAATGCATTATTTAGACTGAATGGACGTTTTGTATTGTGAATTCTCATATCCACTTAGTTTATATACTCAAAACCGCCATTGATGATTGGCTTCAAACTGGTCATCGACAACCAGTTCATTTTTTGTGATCAGATAATGCATAACTGTGGGAAGAAAGAACATTAAAATAATCATCTAAAACAAATCATAGACCCTGTGTTTCATTGATTAAGTTTTAATCTTGGTAACACAATTCATCGGAACCTTCTCATTGAATATCTTAGTATTGGGAAGAAGATCCCGGAAATGACAAAATCTACCCCATAAGACATAAAGAAAGGTTATTAGAAAAACCAGTTAGAAACAAACAATAAAAACCATGGTATTGTATATTTAAATAAATAAAAATAAAAATATTTTTGTTGCTATATGAAAAAATTTATGATACATAAAAAACTAAACATTTATTTTATATCAGCACTAACTGAATTTGAAATCCAATAATCGGCATTTTTCATATAAGAAATGTGCTCATTTTTCAATCAAGAGTACAGATATATACCTCTTGGAATGGTCTTACATAGTTAGTAGTCTAGGATTTCCATGTACCATCTTCAAACGAACCATCACATTCCCATGAAAAACCAGATCTTCGATGAAAATGAATTTCATGAAATTAATTGAATCCACCAATCTAAAACAAGAAAAAGGAAAAAATCAAAGTATGTTGACATTATGGATATATGGGAATAAATATCAAGGAAATTAGGAAAACAAACCTATTGATGAAGACTTGAATTGTTGGATCTCTGAGTATCATGTCTGTGATGGTAAGGGCTTCACGAAGAACTTGGAGGACATCTACATAGTAGTGGATGGTAATGAAGATATTTGAAAAGATTGAGATATGAGAACCAAAGGAGATGGATACCACCTACACCCAGCCCCCCTCCCCCCTGCACCCAACCCCACCACCCTGCACCCATCCCCCCTCCCCTGCTCCCAGCCCCACCACCATGCACCCATCCCCCCTCCCCCTATATCCAGCCCCACCACCCTGCACCCATACCCACGTGCACCCAACCCCACCCCCTTCACCTAGCCCCTACCCCCAGTACCACCCCTTAAACCTAGCACCCTCCCCCTACACCCATCCCCCTCCCCCAACTCCCAGCCCCACCTCCTCCCTACCCCCCCCCCCCCCGCTCCAAGCCCCCCTACCCCCAGGACCCAGCCCCAACACTGAGCCCCACCCTGGTGAATATATTCTCATGATACTCAGAGTTAATTATACTTTTAGTCACAAGTGAGATGCTAGTTTCTTAGAAATAAAAAAAGGGGAAGCTATAATATCATTTAGAGCTATGTATTCTATGGTAGTAAGGGTATCACTTACCCATATGCATGACTAAGGATTTCAGGGTTATCTTTATGTAAATTCATGAGAAAATTTATACAAATCCATTCAGAAAAAATAAATTAACCATTCTCATTCATAAAAAAATTCAATTCATGTTCTTAAAGTACATACATAAGTATCCCAACTAAGTCAAAAATGGAATGGATTAATATCCACCCATCACCACCATCCACACCCCCATGTCCATGCCCATCATCATCATCATCATCTGAAACATCATCAGCAGCCTCATCATCAACATCCTCACCACCAATAGCTCTATCACCACCACCTTCATCGCCACTACGACCCACATTGGCATCACTAGACACATAATTTAAAGAGCTCAGGGATGCCATATATGATTAAAAAGTATCAATAGCCTTTGATGGAAGATACTAACTCAAAACATCCATAACATTTATTAAATGTTATGTTATCAGCATACTTCTTTCATGTTCCTCTGAAGCTATTTTTTGAATCAGCTGCTTTAGCACGAGAAATTACCACCTCAGAGGTCTGGGATTCTTGAGAGGAGCTCTATGATGACCAATACCTAGAGGGTATGATGTTTTTCCCTAGTGGACATCATACTCTACCTGGGTGCTCCTCACCTAATACCGGAATTCAATGATCATGGGCCCGAAGTGGTCATCTTATTTACCATAGAGAGCCTCCAAGGAAGAGTGTTGATATTAAAATCATATTAATATATTAATTTAGTATAAATATTTAAAATATAAATAAAAAACTGACAATTTTATCTTGTGTCTATACATTTACTGCACTTCTATCTTTTTTATTTATACTAGAGAAAAATAATTTGGCACGAGGTATAGGACCTTTGATTCCCAATGAATCTTGCTACAAATGAGTAGTGCACAAATCTAGATTAGAACCATATATAGGAAATTTACAAATTTGTCTTATGTATATTCAACAATATTTTTAGTTGAACATCTTGTATAACATCTCAAAACCTGGTTAAAGTACCTGGTGCTTTTCATGACCGGGCATTGAAGTGAGCTATAATGTGTGAAAATATGTCATTGAATCCTTATTCTGTATGTTTTTATCTGACAATTCATAAGAAATTCTAATACAAGTAATAAGAATTAGATTTTATATGTAAACCATTAAGGATTGAGATTACCTTAAACATAGCAGTCTTCCAATGTGAAATCATTTTTTCATATTGACATTTTGGACAATCAGGTAATATGGGTACCCCCTCTAAGTCAGTACCAACCCTACTATTCCAACCAACATACAAATCATTCTTGTTTGAGCACCAACACTCCCCCACATCCATCAACCATGAAGTATTAGAAGTTTCTTCATAAGGAAAGTTAAATCGAATCTACAATGAATATGTTATTTCATTTTAACACACCAATAATATAGATATGACTTTATAAAAAAATTTACCCATATTTTCTCCCATGCTTTGTCCTTAATCTCTTTTCTGATACATCTTTATGACACTGGTTCCACTGAAATGATATCGGGATACTTGGCCAAAGTGTCCATCATACTTCTACGCTGCATTGCAGTTGGACCTACCATCTGATTTTGTCAATTGTAATCCACCATTAGTTGGGTCTAGCGATTCCAAACTTCCTTTATTTGAGTGCACCCAGTGCATGCTCTGGGTGAACTTCATTCACTTGAGTGGAAGCTAATGGAACGGACTCATCAGATTCTAGCTGGACAGTAGGAATTGGTGGTGGTGTATACATGGTAGCATATGGGTGGTAGGATGGGGGATACATCATCGGATATGGATATGGTAAAGGTGGAAACATATGTGGAGGCGGTGTAGTCATCGTATGGGATGAGGAGGAAAAATGAGATGATGGAGGCATTAGTTGAATCATCCCTAAAGGCATCAAAGACATGGAATGTGAATAAGAGGGTAGCTGAGATGATGATGGGGGCATGGATAAAAACATCCTCGAAGACTCAATAGGAGGATGAAAACGTGTGGTGAAAGGGGTGTCCGATGGTAGGTCAGTGTAGAAACAGTTATGACGGGTGCTCCATCTAGGTCTAGAAGCATCCCCACTCATACCCATTCTAACTATATTATGAGTCAAATTCGGTGGAACTGAATTTCCCTAAAAAATTGATAAATAATATTAACATGAATTTATATGTAATTCTAAAAAATCATTACAATTATAATACTCACTGATGGAAGAAAAGGCAGCGCACGCTCATGCCCCGGTCGATAAGGATCATATAGTCGCTCCCTTCTACCTTTTGTGATATTTGGAATAATCTATATAAGAATGAAATTTAATGTTTTTAGAAATAGTTTTTACAAATCATGCATACAACTTACATCAATCAGTAATTCATGAGAGGAAGCAATTTGACTTCTTTTAATTACTAATTGTAAAAATTATAAAAAAGAAATGACTTACATATTTTTTAAAATTATATGACCATGTCATAAATTTTTTTTAAAAAAAGATTTAAACCAAGTATTGTACATGGAAATAAATCTGATTTTTTGAAACGACATCAGAAAATACAAAAAACAAACATTTCATTCCAAACTGATACATAATTAAATTAATTACAGTAATACTAACCTGAGAAACTCATGTAAATGTAAACTGAATGAAAAATGAACATAAATGGTTTATTCTATATATTATTGACCACTAATTCACATTCAACATCAACTCCCACAATTAGACAATTTGATTCATCAAGAGAAATATTTTGTCCAACACCAATGGGGACGTCAATGTTGGAAATTTCATCACTAGAAACATGAAAAATATGTCTGGGGATTATTTCATTAATGACACCATAATTGGGTCTCAGATGATCTTTAACATAAAACACTTGTTTACCCAGTGATGCCAAAATGTATGGTTCATCGGTACACAGGAATCGACTCATATAAATAACTCTGAATCCATATCCATCAAAAAATGTACCATGTTGTCTCATTGAATCAAACCATTTACATTTCATCATAGTGACTCCACCTTGAGAATAGTAATCCAATAACATATTTTATCAACTATTCCATAGTAAAACACATCTGCATATCATGGCAGACTATCTGATACACTGTCATAACAATCTGTTGTAGCAGTTAACATAATGCCATCATGTTGTTTTCTCATTTTCACTACTCGATCCATTATAAGAAATTTATACCCTTTGATTATTAATGATTTTCATTCACGAATCAAAGAATTAAGACCAAAATCCAAAGCTCTCAATTCATGATAAATAGAGTCAATAAGTAAACTCAACACCTGAAATATAAATGAATAATACAATTAAATGGATATCTATTTTTTAAACTTATTAAATTAATGGTAATACGTTTGATTTCAACCAAGAAGAAAACTCTAGGCTTTGAAAAGCCTCTACCCTTATCAAAGACAAATATTGATGAACTCTACTTATATTTTTTTATGTTACCTACATAAAATGATAATAAAATTGTAAGGTATATGTGAAATTTCATAATATGAGATAACATATAATTATCCAAATTACATACTTGATATAGTCATCGAACAAACCACAGATAAACTAGTTTGTGTGATGTGCCATCTCCCACACTTCAAGGATCAATGTAGCCAATGTATAAGACCCAACAATTCCTCTTATTTTGGGAAGATATGGAAATGAGGGCTCAATTTCCCTATACTGGTCATCTTTATTTCTCATTGGCCAATTATGTCTTGTGGTGACATCAAACAAATATATTGTTCAAAAATCCATACATTCTTGAGCCAGATAACCCCTGACAATCGAACCTTCAAGATAATTCTTGTTTCAAACATTTGATTTCATTGTGCACATATTTATTTCAGTAGGATACATCCACCGAAAAGAAACCGGTCCCTCAATTAGTGTTTTGAGTGGGGAGATGAACCGTTAAATGCAACATGCAAGTGAAAAAGGATGGAGGAAAAATATTTTCCATCTCACAAAAAATTAATGGAACCTCCTACTGCATTTTTATGAAGAATGACTAGGATAACCTTTTAGTACAAAGGTCTCTAAAAATGTCACAATCGAATCATTATAACCCTTACATTATTGGATAGAAAATTCTGAATTGCTATTAGAAACAATTCATGAAGAAGGATGTGATAATCATGAGTTTTCAGAGATTTTAGTTTCACATCTATTCTATTGACTCGTTTATATATGTTGTAGGAATAGCCATAGGGAACCTTGATATTGTCCAATAATTCTATAAATTGATCTTTCTATAATGGTTTCATCACATAATAAGCACAAGGAACTTTCCATTTTTTTCACCGATACACATAGGATGCAGTTCTTGTTGAATACCCCAATCCAACAAGTCTCAACGAGATCAGAATTAATATTTGGTCTTCCCCTTGATATTTAAAAGAATTGAAAGCAATATTTCACACATATTTTTCTCAATATGAATTATGTATAAACAATTACCTAACAAATTGGTAGACCAATATGGAAATTCAAAAAAATACTTCTCTATTTCCAATTGTAAGTGGTTTCAGTGTCAACATTCTTCCTCTTTTTATATTTCAGCTAACCATTATCTAATGCAAAACTAAAATCTTTTACTTAATTAATAAAATATCTTTTAGAAATACATTGAGGAGGTTTTTCAGTCTCAACAGTATTACCAAACCTCGGATGATTCATCATGTATTGATGATCCATTGGCAAGAATCACCAATGCCTCAAGAAACTGGAACTACGACAATATTTAAGCCTTCTTGATCGTGTATTTTTAATAAAAACAGGGCAAGATGGCCTTCCCTTCATGGTCCACCCATACATCATTACATTAGTAGGGAAATAATTTTTGGTCTATAGAAGGGAAGCATGTATCTATAATGTATTCTTTGAAGAAGCATCGAATATCCTCACACCAAAATACCAAAGTTGTTTAAATTATCCTATTAAAGGTACAAAGTATACATCTATATCATTACTGGGATTAGAAGGTCCATATAATAGTATACTGAATAATGTGAAATGTTTTTTCATTCACATCCATGGAGAAAGATTATAAACATGAATAAAAACTGGCCACGTGCTGTGAGAAGTAATCATCTAACGAAACGGATTAGAGCCATCACAGGATAGACCCAAACTGATATTATGCACCTCAGCTGAAAAATCAAGATGTTTTCCATCAAATGTACCCCATGATAATCCATCTGTAGGATGAACCAAATCATCATTTCCATTAATTCTCTCAGCATCATTCCATTGCATATCAGCTGAGATTTCTATAGAAATGAAGAGATTTTGATGTCTGAGAATCAATTGAAAGTTCCACATGACATTATGTGCCACATGAGATAGTGTTCCATATGAATTTGTCTTCTATCGAGATGTACCACATTCCTTATAGTCATTATGTTCAATTGTTTCCTCCCAAAAATAAACTGTAATCTTTCGGACAGGCATATACTTTATTAGTATTAAATCCAAGATCCTTAATTAACTTCCATGCCTTGTAATGATTTGAGGGAATATTTACAGCATCAAGAATAATTTCCTTTAAAAATGTAAAAATATAATAAATAGAGGTATTATAAATTCCATACATGGCTTTCCCATGATATAACCACATTAAAAATCCCTACATGTTCATTTTAGTACATTCCTGATATACCGGAGTTCTGGACTCAACCAATAATTTTTTCACTCTCTCATCATCATATTCAGTATATTCCTCATGTGTATTTTCATCATTGTCATCTTTCACTAGAACACTATCTCTCTCGGTATGATGGAAAAATGTAAACAAATCGAATATCAAATTCTCCATGCTACTTCTTTAATTTTTTTCATGACCAATAGAACATCGAATCGTCTCTCCAAGGTGATACCAAACATAATAGTTTTTTTGAAATAGAAATTTTTTTATATGGTAGATAACTTCTTCCTAGAATAAGCATGGTCTCACAAAACATTTATAGCATGGACACTATATATAACCTCTATCTGAAGCATTTTCAAATGAAAAATTTAAAAAATTCTCCAAATTATTTTGAAATGAGGCTGAAATCTTATTGGTATGATACATCTATCTTTTATCCATTCAATAATAAGAAAAAAAGTTATCTTCCAACAAAAAATTAAAACCATTATTAAAAAAGGGATATGTACTATAGAAAATAAAACCATTAGAACATAAAAACTTAATAGTTAATTCACTTTTGTATTGCAAGTGCCTTTATTTTTATAACCAATTTCAACCCTTTCAATATGAGGGATAAAATTATAAAATCTATCCTATAAAGGAATAATCAAAAATGTAAACCATAATGGGCCAAAAAAGTTTTCATGTCTATGATAGAGTGGTATCTGTCATTATAGTTTAACTAATGGAGAGAAAAAAGTTTTTCCTCCCTTAGGTATAACATAAAAAAATCAACTTTTAACATTAAAAGAGACCCTTAAACATGGGTTATTTCATTTAAAAGGAAAGGGAGAGATAAAAACATTCACCCATCATCAAAAATATTTTGAACAAGCCCTATATTCATGTAATTTAATATTTTTCATGGGTAAAATTTTAATTGAAAGAGGGAAAATATATTTAATGAAAACCACTTCATCTCCAAGAATGAAAATATTTTAGATAATTTATATAAAACAATCATGGGTTTCAAATATTTGTATAAATATTCTAAAATATAAAATTAATAAACTAATTCACTTCATTAATTTTTTTAATAAAATAATTACCCTAAAACACCTATTGCATACAAAGTGGAACAAGTCAATACAAGACTCTCAAAAAGGAAAAGATCGTTTTGGAAAAATAAATGAATTTAAAATCAATTCAAAAATCAAATAAACATTATTATATTAATATAAAATACTAAATTTTACACAAACCATGATTAGGGTTCTCATATGAAATAAAAATGAGGGAAATTAATGTGAAATGACCAGGGGAATCTCCCTTGGGATTTAGGTAATGTCTTATGTATCAAATGTAATTGATTACTATTTTGGATTCTTTTGGAAAACCCTCATTTAATTTTGAATGGTGAGTTAAATGGATTAGACATGACCTATGTGGTTGGAATACCTCCATCATAAGCTATGGGTTATAATACAACCATTCTTATAAATTTCAATGATGGTTCCATGAATTTAGACTAGAAGTATGGATTAGGAAGACTGGAAAGGCTCACCCCTTTTTATTTTGTATGAGTTTTATTGAGAGATAATTCTATATTGATCCATATGGGTTCTCTCATATTAGTATTCCCTTGGTTTCCTTGGTTTTTTACATTGTTACCATTTATGATTTGACATGTAACATGACTATAGACTCACCAGTGATGGAAAAAGTAGATACAAAATGATGTTGAGTTCCATTGTAGAGAACAAGAATCTGTATTATTTTTATTACACATTATCATAAATTATAAATTTGTTAAATATTAATATAATAATCAATAATTTATTATTAAATCACATTTCAATGAAGAAAACAATTGAATTTTAATTTTAGGGACCCATCTTTTGAGTCTTGCCGAGTTATAATAAAACCCTGCACTTTCTACGATGGAATTTAGGCATCTGAGTTGTTATCAATATTATATTGTATATTTAGATTTGGGAAAGCACCTGATGTTTTTTATTGCATGATTTCTAAGACTAATAATGGGTGATGTGTCTAGGTTGATACTCTAGACCATTTTTCATAGATTTCATAGTTTTATCTTCTTATATTTTGGTTATACTGTTTTAATTGTGAGGGATATTTTATTCCTTGTAGAAACAATACAAGGAATAAACACGACATGATTCCAAAAATGAGGGGAAAAACAAAAAACAGAATCTAGGAAATTCATTGTACATCTTATTTTATCCTAGCCCAGTACAAAGGTTTCCCAAAATGAAATCAAAAAATAGTTGATGTCTTGCAAACGAAAAAGATTTGGAAAAAATCATCACTATTACAACCAGATCCATGCTTGCTACATCCTCATTCTACTTTCATGGAGTTGAAAAACTGCAGTGTGATAATTTATGGGTTTAAAGTATGGTGTAAAAAAACAACAAACTCCAGTTACCAAAGCCTATTTAACAACAAACCCGAGTTAACAAAGCCCACAATTCAACTATTAATCCCTAAACAAATAACTCTAGTTACCAAAGCCCGGTTAAACCCCAGCTACCAATGACACAATTCGAACTATTAAGACCCTAAAAAAATCACCTGAGGAATTCTAGTAGATTGAAACAGGAATAAAAAACACTCCAAGTTTAGCAAGGGGATTAAGGTTTCAATAATTTTTGTATATTTTCATGTCGGTACGAATAAAATGGTGTATAATATTGTTGATCCTGATGATAATTACATTCAACCATGAAAATCATTTCTGATTGTTTAAATGGATTCCAAAAAAGATCTGGGCCCTCAACTAAATGATCTTAAAAGATATAAAGTTGTCATTATTTATAAGAAAGAAACCATGATTATATCAGTGAAATGAAAATCTAGCCAACCTCTCCTTAAATAAGGCCAAATTCCAAGAAATTTCAGTGTTAAAAGTTCAATTATAATCCATGAAAATCAAAGGCATGTATTGTTAATATCCCCAAATATTTAAAAATTGCATTCTCCTACTTGTTAATTTTATATAACCTTCCAAACGTAGCTTAATGAACCAAAGATTATGCAGTTTTAAATGTATAAAAACCTTAACATGCGCCAGACATCCTATCTTTTAAACTTGGTGGATTTTTCAATAAATTTTAATGTTTATGTATAAAAAATATGCTAATTCATATCCAAATTCCACCAAAACCTCAAGCTCTGAAACATAACATAAAGATACAGCTGCCTCCATTGTCCTTTAACAGAGCTTTAATTAGGAGAAATAAAAAATGTAGTGCATTTAGTATCAGAGGATAACAACTTCTTTAAAAACCTAAATAACCTAGATGTATCCTTACCCAAATTTAACAAGAGATCCAAATAAATGGGCTCCAATACATTTTGATACTTGACTTCTATCACCCCCCCCCCCCTCAAACATGGATTATTATTTCTCTAAACCATCCTTCAAAGAGTTGCAGGCATCCAAAATTCTGACATTCAAACATCCAAGTAGTATTTTTCACAACATCATCACCAAATTAGATATGTGAAAAATAAATTCATGGATGAAAAAATTGCAGTGTTAGCCACCCCAGAAGCATTAACCCAATAAGAACTAATCTTTCAACAAGAACACCCCGCCCTCAACAAGAAACCAAGGCAACATCACACAAAAAAACATTTATGTAGTGGGAATCACTAAAAATTTTGAAATAGCTTTGATTGAACTCTAATAATATGATATGGAACCAAAACCTCCCATATAACTGCTACCAACCATGTTGTGAGTTGAATATGAAGACGAATGTATTGCGTAACATTAATTTTTTAATCTGTGGACTATTTTGATTATTATTGAAACATTTCATTGTGTCAATAAAAGTATTATTTACATGTTTTTATGTTAGTATGTTTATTTATAATTTTTTTAATCAAATATTCAGGTATATTCTCCCAACATACTACTTCACACCCTTAATGTGTTGTGTCATAGAAAACTACAACAGTAATAAACCAGTACATGTTGACCATCCTAATCAACTAATGCGACTCACCACTTAGCCTAAGGGGATTTCTGAACCCTAAGGGGTGAAAAAACGTTCTGGTGCATTTATGGAAAATCCTTGAGAAGCATCACACCATAAAATTATATTCAACATGTATTTGATCGTTAAAAAAATTTATAGACCATTCATATATCAGACATCCATAAAATTTTCAAATAAATAGAATAACATAAGTAAAATAATGGATCCAAACAATTCACAACCAATAATGACATAAATTGATTACTAAATAAACTATATATAAATAAAAAACAAACATCAAGATTCAAATAGTAACAAGATAACTAATATAATATAAATAAACTAATTTAAAAAGTAAGGATATCATTTCCAAACATACAAACTTACAAAAAAACCCAATCATATCCATTCCCTCAAAGATGTCTCTAAGAAAACCATTGGATTCCCTCTATGTTTGAAGACACCATAGTTACCCAAAATTAATTATAAGAAATATAAAATAGAATCCGTAACCCACATCAAATAACACTCAAAAAATAAACAAACATATAGGTTCATTTATAGGGTGTCTGAAAAACATCCTTGGAGGATCTCACCCAAGTGTATATTCAATTATGTTAAGAAAATAAGTTATTAATTCTAGTATGGAGTACAATTAAGAAAATAGGTCTTTTTCATTTTATAAATATACAATGATGAGTAAGCACACATCCATAACATATGTAATAAATTAATTCCTTTTTATAAACCTTAAAATGTAAAATCCCTTTTATAACCAAAGCACTACCCACTTGAGTTTTGTGAAATTGATAAAAATAACTTTTTGTCAAATTTTGATCCTTTCAAGGGAATATAACCCAACCATTAAATTTTAATTTAATTAAATATCCAAGATATAAATCTAAACCCATTTCAAAACACACACATCTATATAGCATCAAGTAATAATATAAGAGTGAACACTAAGATTAAAAAGAGGAATGGAAATAAATAATATCATAAATTGTGTCACATAAAAAACTATAAGGGGGAATAATAAGAATTGAATGTAAATATTCACCATCTAATAAAATATCGTGGTATGATATTTATGGTCTAAAAAAATATGTACCAAAGTAATATGATCCAAAAATGGAGACTAGATCCCTAGGTTGGCCAACATAGTCTTGCTCATCTCAGTAGTCCCATCTCACTAGTTAACCCATAGAACCCTACCTAGGAGCCCAAAGAACCCATCTTTGACAACCATACTGGTGAACATAGCAACACAACTCCTACTTTAGATAAAAAGGGATAATTATATTTTTTAACTCATTCAGGTCTCGGGTTAATTACATAGCATTCAAATAAAAAAACTATAGAGTCGAGAAATAATTTTTTTTAGTTAAAAATTACTATAGGAAATGTATCACATATCTCCTCAAAGACCAACAAATAGAACATCAAATATTTATATAATACATAAATAATAGAAAGGGTACATAAATATTAATATATAAATTATTACAAAGGAGAAATAGGTAGTCTCTTAAGATGAATTAATATTATCCCTTAGTGAAAAATAATTAATATCTCAAAAACATTGTTATAATTATGAGTTGTATGCATACCATTGAAATCTAATCATTCCAAACCATTTTAAATCACTAAAATATACCACTAAAAACAAAATAGTTTCATTGAAGTACAGAAACATCCCTTGAAATCCTGATGTTTAGGTGGAGGCGAAGGCCATGAGGAGAGGGAGATGAGAGGGGAAGTTTTCAGAAGAGATGGAGTTGAGAGGGTGGACATCACTAGAGCTTGGGGTAGGGAGGCAGAGGCCAGGATTTTGAGGCTAAGGTGAAGGTTGGGAGGTTGAGTTTGGGAGCGAAGGTGGAAGCCGGGGAGGGGAAGAGATGGTCGAGACGTGGTGATCCGATAATAAAAAAGATATCCCCATGGTTTGGAAAAACCATGGGAATATATGTGTGGTAAAACACCCTCTTTCCAGTAGTGCTTCTTTTAAATAAAACTTGATGACTAGATGACCAGTTTGGGTGGTGTGTCTTATGTGTTTTTGGAAATTTTATTATTGTGGGATTTTTTGAGTTCAATAACCCCTCTTGTTTGAATGATGATTTGGGTTATTTTTTTGGTCGGTATGTTGGGTGGAAGGGCAGGATTGTGGTCTCTTTTGAGAAAATTTTGGGAGGACCTTATAGTGGATTACCCCATGTGTTCGGTTCTGAATTGTAATTTTTTTCAGTGGACCATCTTGGTTGGTTCCTTGGGTTCTATCGTTGGATAGGGTATGCCCCCATAATTATTTAATGCACAACTGAAGTGAAACCCAGATTTCTTCTCCATTGTAAAGTCCTCTAGTTGAACAATGAAAAGAGTCTTTTTCTCGAGCATCATAAGTTGAGTTCACACCATTTTATTTTATTGGTTTTTAGGATCCTCTTATTGAGGGAGAGTGGTCTTGGAAGGTTGAAAGAGACCTTAGTTCCTTATGTTACCTGAGTCACCAAAGGTGGAAGTGATCGGGGGTTGTTAGTTTAAAATGTTGTCTAAGAGGTCCTCTGGGTCTTTTATGAGTCTCTCTGAAATGAGGGTTCATGTTAAACCACCAATGTGGGGAATATGGCCACTTGAGGCTGATTTGGACTTTTCTATGAAATCATGTCTTATTGGGGACTCATCATATGGTCCTTATCCATATATTGTTTCTATCAGTCGCAAGGGTCATGTTCAGTGACACCTTGCGATGTCATGTTCTCATTTGACTGCAAAAGTGAAGGTTGTAAAGTATTCTGAGAGCCTCTATTTTGTCGGAAGTGTGTATCCTTTAAAAAAATCTCGATATCCTCTGTTTATAGGAAGGTGTTCACATATGTACTTCCCCTTTCCATTTTTCATCCAAAGAAACAAGGGGTGGTTTGTGTGCCTCATCTAAGATCTTGTTTTGGGAAAATATTAGGCTTTTTTAATGTTGTTTTGTAGTGTGTTGTGTCTCGTTGAACCCATAAGGGTTTATAGTGTAGTTTTTTTGTGGAACTGAAATAATAAGTTCTATTCATATGTTTCCCAAGGCATGAATACGGGGTTGAAGATGATTCGATCTTCTGAGCTCCAACCATAGGTCTCAGAGTGAAGGTGGCATGTAGTCAGGGAAATCCCAATGTCGTTAAAAATAATTTTGATCTAATTTCCATCCTCAGAATGAATTGTGGGAATAGTTTAAACCTCATATATTTTTGTCTTTATATAGTTGGTTTTGTTCGGTGGAATAGGTGGAGGGATCTCGTTCACACATTATCTTCCAAGTTCGTGTTTTCCCCATTGGTTTCCTTTTATTTTTTAGAGAAAAGTATGAAATTTGTTCCAAGCTGATGGTAGCGCATGGTTTGTGCACAGTTAATAGAAATCGTGCGCCAACCATGAAAATAGGATGATAAGAGACAGTAGCTATCGTACAATCTCCACATGTCCATTAGCATTAGCCTATGTAACTATGAAAAGTTTCACCTTTGGACAGAATGCCCCGCATGGTTAGCCCATGGTTTCCCAAACTATGTGGACTAACTGTAAGGTCATTCCATCCCTTTATATTTTGGGTTCTTTTCAGGCCGGCATGAGCTAGTCAGTTAAGATGGTTGGTTTTTATGGTGGGGAGACACACTATGAGTCTCGTGTAAGTGATTTTGGGAAAGACTAATGAAATTATACCCATTAAGTCAGGGAGTCCGTTCGGGCCCCCTGTTAGTGTTCTGATTCTATCTTGAGAAAATTTAATACATCTCTTATAGTGGGGAGCCTATATGTGTCTCCCCATATAAGTAACTTGGTTTTTTCCCTAGTGTTGGTATGAAAATAGGTAGTCTCATTAGGAGTTATTTTACTAACAACTTCCTCCTTGTGTAAAAATTGGGATTGGAGTGCTCCCAACAGTTTTTATTAAGTTAGACTACAGTGACCTTGTTTTTTCATTGTTCGTTCTAGGAAAGTTTCTTGAGTCTTTTTCTGATAGTGTTTGAGGTGTCTTGTTTTGGTATGAAGTTTGAATGTGCTTTATCATTTCACGAAAGTGGTGTAATTTTTGGTTGGTGAGATTATCCCTTTATTGATTGATCAAATGGAGATATATTAGTGTTTTGGGGGTAAAAAAACCATGGAAAAGGAGTCTATTTTGGCCAAACTGTTGGGTTTGGTTTTTGATTTTGGCCTTGTTATGGATTTCCGAGGGCAGAAAGATTTATGGTGGGGAGAATTGTCACATCCTAGACTTATTTTAAATTTATTCTTCATTTAATTTCCATTATTTCTTTTTTTGGGGGGTTTCCCATGAATTTTTGTGGAAATGGTGGGTTATCAAATTTTGAACCAATTCGTGAGCCGATTTCTATATTTAAAAATAAATTATTTTTTATTTTATGAATCCTTTATTTTTCAACTTTTTTCACTAATTCCACTTCAAAAATTCCTTCCCTTAACCTATTAACACCACTATATCAATTAAGAACCACTAGTAATCAATAATTATGGTGGATTTGTGTTTTTATTTATTGATTTTGGCCAACCCATATGATCATTTTCCAGTTTTTAAAAAGAAAATTTGAATTTAATATCTTATTGATTTTTACTCTTTTTTTGTTATTAATCCTCACAATTGAATCCAACAAAACTAGAAACACCCCCATCTTCATTTATACTTCTTTAGAGATCATTTCCATCACAGATTAGGGTGAAACTTCTCATGATTTTTCAAATCATCCAAGTTTGAAGAGGTAAATTTTTCCTTCATAACTCCTTCATTTTTCACTCTTTTCCCCCATTAAAGTTCCTACATGACCTCCTCAACCTTATTCTAACCCAATTTAATTTTTTCAATTTGGAAATTCATCTACTGGTGTATTTGAGGCATTTTATTCAAGATATCTCATGTAAGAAGGGTTTTCTCTCATGTTCCTCCCATTTACTAAGGGTTTCCTCCACTTTTCATGAGGTTCTAGATTGTCTATAAGCTATGGATAATACCTAAAGTTTTCTTTTGTGTCATTATAGTGAAATATTGTGGATTAGGTATTGATTTCTCTTCTTTTTGGTGCATTATTAGTGCGATTGAAGTTTCAGATGACATTTTAGAGTTTTTGGCACAAATGGTTTGTGATTCCATGTGTAAGAATTATTTGAATAGTTAGTTTTGTTTGATTTATAATTTTATAATGATTATATTCCATTGTGTGTGGTCAAAAAAATTATATTTGGTATAATTTGTTAATTGGTTGGTTTTTTAAGTGTCAACTTTGTGCAAAAATGATTGTTTTTAATATATATATTATATTGTATCAAGTAGGGTTGTTGTATGATTCTTGAAAAGGTTTTATTAAATGGATTTAGAGATTCAAATTCTGTTTTTATATTATATTATAATTTCATTAGACTCAAAAGAGGGTTTTTGGAAGGTTTTTATGTGAAAAACATTGTTCCACTCTATTGAATTTTTTTGTTAACATTTTAAATGGTTTCTTGATTTATGTATGAGGTGAAACTATGTTGCCAAAATGTTTTGGTAGGAGTGTACTATTTAAAGGGTCTATTTTAATGTGAATGTGATGTTATGTGATGTGTAATATCTTGGAAAGTTATTATAAAATTTTTTAAAGGATTTTTTGAATTTTAAAAGAGAGGTGAAACGTGTTGTGGGCTATTTTCAAGTTAGTATGATTTCTAAAATGAATTTGAATGGAAAAGGGGATCATGTGACATATGTGTGGGATTCTTATTATGTGTTTTATATGTAATAAGTATTTTAATGTCCATATTTTTTGTCATGTCTTCTAGAACATGATTGAGCACAATAGGAAAAACCTGGGTATTTAGGTGGGAGGACGTGTACTAATATACTAATGATCCCGTGGGGTTTGGCCCCTATTTCATGTAGCATGTTTGATGATGAAAACACTAACTAAAATATGATGTTGATGATTTTTTGGACCCCAAGGTTATTGTTATGATCCATGATAGTGGATCTTGTGCACAAGAACCGATATTTATATGGTTACATTAACCGAGGACGAGGTACCTAGGACCCACATCAAGCTAGTTCCCATTGTTTTTTTCCATTGTTAGTGATAATCAAATATTTATACTTACCATTGGAATAAGGTATGTTTGGATGGATAAATTAAGTATCTTTTTCATTCTATTTAAATGTGTTGATTTCTTTTATTGTATCTGACTAGAAAACTAATTTTATTTAAAGTTGCATCTTTTATCAATTTTTACTAGCATTTCATGTTTACAAAACATGCATGATTTTGGTCTTATAATGATTATCATAAGAAATTTTTTTGTGGGGGAATACTATAGGGATTTAGATAACACCCTACTTACACCTTTTTGTGTATGTATACTTGGATATTTTGTCTCATGTTTGGGTAAAGATTTTTGTGCCAGTAGTTTGGGTTTTTAGCGGTCCTTCTTGGTGTAGTGCGCGAATATGGATTTAGGGTGGTGCCCCTTTCCATGAAGAGGTTCATAGGTTGTCCTTTTTGACTATGTTCCTTTTTTTATAGTCTTTGAGTTTCTTTCTATATTATGTAATTCAATTGTGAGTTTTTTTTAAGATGTCTTGGTTTAAAAAATCCAAAAAAAATTCGTGTATTCCTTTGTTGTTTTATGTTTATAAACCCCAGTAAATCATTCCCATATTTCATTTTTTTGAAACCCGAGCACTTGTACCAACCCATGTCAATCGGGAATTCCCTTTGGGCCTTTCCACATGCTGGGTCAGGTGCTGTTTTTTATGGTGACTAGAGTTAGTTTGAGATGACTTTTATATAAAGAAATTTGGAAATCAGAGTTCTCATGAGTTCATGCACCTCACACATGATGGTAATACTATGATGGAATACACTAGATGTTTCACTAATCAATGAAAATTTTCTCCATATATACTAGTAGATGAGGTTTCAAGGGTAATAAAATTTTAGTATGAGCTTCACTATGAGGTAATATTGTAAGTGGTCATATTTCACTTGAACGACTTAAGAAACATAATGAATCCCACTCTCATCATGGAAGGGAATTTAAGATAGGCCTAGAGTGTCATCTAGTCTGTTTCAGGAGGATTTTTAGAGATCTCTTCTTTTGAAGTAGGTATTTACACTAAGAAATATACCATCAGGGTAGTTTTAGGAAGATCAGTAGGGGTGGTGGGAATCCATCTCAAAAATGCATCCCTTTAGATTTCTATAATTTTAGCATGGTTTTCCACAAGGGGTATAAATGTTCTTAACCCATTATACATTGTTGTGATTGTAATAGGGTAGGACATTTTTAGAATTCATACATGTTTACATAATATAACAATAGTGGTAGGGGTTAGAAAAGTGACCTGGGTCAGGGAGGGACTTAAATACCCCTCAGTAGACAGGTATCTAGAATTCCACCAAATATTCAGGATGAGGTAGGGGATATGATTACCCAATATACAAGTGGCAGTAACCCTCAGATGGATTAATATAGGGGATTCATACTAGATCCTAGGTAATATGAGAATGTTAGCTTCATGTTATTCAGTATACTCTGAGTAGTATGGATATAGAACCTTCTAATGTCAAAGGTAGAATTATTATATCATATACTCTTTTGTATGTTTTTTATATAGGAGTGTCACATTTATTTTTATCTAATCAATTTGTAAATGACTTTTTCTTGGTTGTGTAGATATTGGATGATGTTATGACCATAAACATAATGTTGGGAGTCCAATCATAGGATATAATACATTCTAGAGTATGTTTTCTTGAGATTGGTGGATACTATTTCTTTTGGAAACTTTTTGTACAGGAAATGATAGGTTTTATTTTATCCTTGGAATGGATTGGATAGTTTTAAACTAGGATCTTATAGACTATTATTAGAGTATATTTACCATTCTATTTTCAGACGGGCAATCTATACTCACCATGGTTTGTGGAATCTCTAGGATAGTCATATAGGACCAATTCAGTGTAGACTGGATTATCTCATAGATCAAATAACAAACCTTGTTATGTATAATGATTGAATGAAGTGGGATAATTTTGTTCCCATGGGGTATCATTTTCAATACAACTTTCCTAAAGAGTTATCTAGCTCACCACCTGAGTGGGAGATCAAGTTCACTACTAAGTCACAGTTGATATAAGAGATAATTTATAGTAATCCTTATATATTGTCACCATTATAGCTTCATGAGTTGAAATTTCAACTTGAATATCTAGAAGAAAAGGGTTTCATAAGTCCAAGTAAATCTCTATTGGGCTCTCATATGCCTTTCACCAAGAAATTTGATGAGAATTGTTGCTTATGTGTGGACTATCAAAGACTAAACCAGGTGATAGTCAAGAACCGATATCCCTTATGTACATTGATGAGATTTTTTGTCATTTAAAAGGTTCCATGATATTCTCTACGATCAACTTTTGTTTAGGATACCATTAGTAGAGGGTGATATAATCAAACATACCCCTGACTACAATTAATAGTAGGTATGGAATTTATGAGTTTATAGTGATGTAGTTTGGTCTGAAGAATCCACTTGTAGTATTCATGGACATTATAAATTGGATATTTAATCCTTTCCTAGATTAGTTTGTGGTGGTTTTATAGATGACATATTAGTGTACTCCCAGTCTATAGACAATCATGCCTAACATCATGACATTGTTCTTGAGTACACTGAGAGAGAATCTAATTTACATCAGTCCATCTAAATGTTGTTTTTGGATTTGATAGAGTACACTTCTTGGGTCATGTAATCTCAAAGGCTGGAGTGTTAGTTGACCCATAGAGGGTTATAGTTGTGGTATCTTGGAAATAATTCATGAATGTCTTCAAGGTTCTTAGTTATCTTGGCCTAGAACGTTACTATCGTAATTTTATCCATGACTTCTCATATTTCATAGCACCGACATTCAGGTTGACCAAGAAAGGGGTGAAGTTTGTTTGGTCTGATTCTTATGGAAGAGTTTTACAAGAGTTGAAAGAAGATAGACATCAGAATAAATCCTTTCCATACATATGTCATGTAAGGAATATTCCATGTACTATGACACATATAGAGTGAGTCTCAGGGTACTTCTAGTGGTAAAGGAACAAGTGTTTTCTTATGGCTCCAGAAAATTGATACCTCATGATAGGAATTACCCGACTCATGATCTAGAGTTAACTATAGTGGAACACTTCCTACGATACTAGAGACACTATCTGAAATTTTAGAGGTTTGTCATTTATATGGACTACAAGTTCCTCATGTACATTTTCTATCAGTGATACTTGGACCTTCGACAGTGGAGGTGGTTCTAGTATCTATAGTCTATTGACATTGATCTATCTCACACAATAGGAAAAGGAAACTTTGTTTTTTATTTCGAAATTGAGAATATGAGTACATAGGTAATGTAGGAGTATTTCAATGAGTTTAGGTTGACGTAGTTATTTTCATACATGAATCTATATTTATATGAGTCTTATGGAATACTATATATGACTTAAACAATTTTTATAACCATGATTCAAGAATAGATCAAGATAGATTAGTTATCTAATATGGAAGGATTATCTCCAAGAGAGATCTTATATGGTGGGGAGATTCCATCATGATAGTCACATAGAAGGAGTGATGTTATTCTTTTCCATGTGTGTGTATGGGTTTCTATAGGTTTGTGTAAGGACTTGATGAGGGATTTTCATTCTTCTAAATGGCTACTACTTCTAGGTATGATAAGGATGTTTCGTGATCTCTATAAAAATTAATGTTGACCAGGGATGAAAATAAGATAACATGATTTATGATGATGTTTTTTAGTTTTCAAAAGGTAACGGCTGAGCATTATAGGCATGATTTATTTTTTAGCCTCTACCCATCCAAGGATAGAAATTGGTTGATGTCACTATGGATTTCATTAAATGATAACTCATGACTCCTATAATCATTATATAGTATGGGTGATCATGGATCATCTAAAAAATGTATCCCACTTCATAACTATAAATGATACCTTAATCATTAATGATCTAGGTTGTCTCTATATGTGAGATATAGTTTGACTATTTGGTGTTCTAAAGAGCATCATTTCTCATCACGGTCGGTTTTTCATATCTTGTATATTTAAGGGACTTCGAAATGATTTGGGATAGTAGGTTCTTGTAATTAAATATTGTCATCAATAGAATGAAGAACAATATTGGTGAATAATATAGATTATGGAGGATATTTTGTGGGACTATGTTTTGGATTTTGGTGGTTCTTGGGAGTAGCATATCACACTCGTGGAGTTTTCTTATAATAACATATTCCAATATTCAACACAAATGGCCCATTTTGAGGCATTTTATAGAGAGATGTGTTTTTAACCTCTTTATTTATCGGAGGATTGTGATTCAATACATTTTTGACACAGTATTGTATAAGATACTTCTGATTATGTTTAATTAACAAATAAGGATTAAATAGTTGAACAGATATGGCATAAATCATATGGTTACCATTGAAGATAACCTCCAGAGTTGGAGGTTATTAATTGTGTTTTCTTTCATGTGTTTCCTAGTTAAGTAAAATTTTGTATTAGTAAATATGGGAATCTAGCACCCAAGTTTGTTAGGTCATTCGATATAGTAGAATGTGTTGGTATACTGACATACCATTTAGACCGTCCACAAATATATATAACTATGAATTATGTGATTCATGTGTTAGAACTTCTAATATATCAACTTGACCCTTATCACATGATAGATGTTGATGAGTTCAAGCTAGATTTTACTGACTCTTATGAGGAGCATTTTATTACTATCTTTGATCTTATTAAGAAGACTCTCCATGGGAAGATTGTACCTTTAGTGTGAGTATAGTGGCATAATGGGTGTGTGCAAGAGGAGACCTGGGAGAGGGAGTCTGATATGTGGAAATTATGGCCATACTTTTTCACCGATAACCACTAGTATTCATTGGAGTATAATTTAGAGATGATTTATTCTATATTGGGAAGGTTTTAAGATCTCATATTTTTTAGGTATATCACTCTTTAAGTTTTTGTTAACCTCTTGGATCCTGGTAAAAAAAAATAATCCTTTGTTGGTGAGTGTGAAACAAGATGGGAAAGCTTGGGTAAGTGTTTCTAAAGTTAACATGGACTGCAAGCTATATGAGGAATTTATAATGTACATTTTATATTTAAGAAATGAATTTCATGGGTAGGCCAACCCTGTAAAAACATTCTAAGTTGTAAATATGATGAGACAATCCTTTGAAACTGAAATAATCCATAAATATATTTTGAAAATCTATGAATATGAGGTATACAATTTAAAATGTAGTTATAACATAATATTATTTTATACTAGTTTTTAGTTCTAGATGATAGGTTTTTTATAAGATCAATAAATCATCGGATTCATGATGTAAATCCCATATTTATATTGTAAATTTGTTATGCATGGTGTTTTAATATTTGGTTCCTACATTTTAATAATATTTGTTTCTTATCTCTCACAACATCCCTTCGACGGATGACATATGGGGTATTCCTCTCTAATTCAGAAGCTTGTTCGGTTTTATCTTCATGTTCTAGATCAAGATTTAAAGGTAAGTATTTGGTCTTTATCCTCATCCTCATATCATGGGTTTTTCTCATGCAGGGAGCCCTATAGTAGTACAACATAACCTGGATCATGTTGGGTGTTTATTCTTATTAGATTACCTTTTATTTCATTTAAAGGGAAATATGAAAATAATCTGATCGCTACCTCATGAAAGAGGAATTGTCTACCCCTTATCTTATTTTAAGTTAGGTGGCATGGAACAGCTCCCTAAATGCTTATTTATATTTCTTCTAGTATGTACAATAATTTTTATCGCATATGAATACTGCTAACATGACCTAAATAAATGGATAATCCACTTCATAATGACCTCTTCATGGTTAAACCTTTCATTGGTACCCATCAGGTATATTGGTGTTGACACCAAGCATGTGGCCACCCAATAGGTAATCATTCCCTTGAAACTATAAAGAATCAACCTCTGTGAAAACAAATTGGTATAACATGTGATTTATAGTAAATGGTAACTTGGCATATTTTTTATAGATATGATCCATCTATAGAAAGGATGTTCTACTAATAGAGAATAAATGCCTTGTTATTTGATAACTGTTTAAATTGAACAACCTAGAATGACGTGTGAATTGTGATAAATCATATAATTTTTTTGGATTTTTTTTATGTTTCTGAAATGAGCCAAAGGGACTTGGTTACTACCTCATGACACATGGAACTAATGATTCTTTTTAATACATGAGAATACACCCCTTGATATGAGTTAAGATTCAACCCCTGTGATGTGCACATGGGAAGATGTAAGAGAATATTGCATGGGAATTTACATAGAACATGGTATTATATGATCTCAGATTTCCCCCTTATGATGTGAACATGAGAAGAAGTAAGATAATAAGTCATGGGAATTCACATAGATAATAGTGGGTTACTTGAGATAAATAAGGGAGATTCATCCTGATGAGTGGGGATCAGCCAGAGGTTTAGGTGATCCATCCAAACATCAGATGATCCACCACTTGGAGAAATGTATAGAAAGGATCTAAAGTGGGTTTTGCTGACCAAGGGTGTCATCTCAAATACTGTGGATCATAATCTCTATATAACATTTTGTATTAATTTATTAAATCAATACCCTTGTATATCTCATTATTGCATGCACTATATTTTTAGTCTGGATTTTTTTATACATTGTGGGTGTCGGCCTACTGATTTTTACTCACATCAAGTTCAGGATGCCATTTTACCTAGAAATATTTAATGGATTTAGGTATAGACAAGGGAAAGGTACCCTATTATTGACTTTTTATTGATCGATGGGTTACTGTTTGGATATAGAACCAACATGGGGATTAGGTATGGGAATTTTTTATTTATTTATTTTCCAATTGGTCATTCATTTTTATAAAATTCAGAACATAATTTAAATACATTTCAGACTAAAATTACATGATTCTATTATTGTTGTATTTTTAATATTTCAATTATTCTACTAAGGATGAATATTTGTTAATTTATATTTTTTATGTTATTTCCACAACTCTATTATTATTTTCCATTGTTGTTGTAACTTTGTATGAGAGTTTATACCACCCCCACCCCCCCCCCCCAAATATATCCCTTAAACCCTCTCTACTAGATGGATTCATGTAGAATTTGGTGAGATAGGACTGAGGTCACATAACCCACCCATCTTAGTCACATGAAAGAGCACAGAGTCGGGGACGTTATGCAATACCATTTCGTCCAGGCCCCTAAAAACTAATCTTACACTCACCCAAGTAACCAAACCACCAATTCACCTTCATTACATTTAAAAAAATATTCCAAAGATACCCATAGATTGATAATTCTAATTAGAAACCCATTTCACAAAAAACACTTTTTCTTTGTAAAAATTCAAAATTCTTATTGAATTTACAACCCACAATGACATAGGGTTTTGTAGATTTGGATGGTGAGGATTATGAATTGGATACACTTACTTTGGATTATTTCTTCATATCTTGGTTTCATATAAGCTGATAATTCTATGCACTCAAAAGTATAAGAGTTTGGTTGAGAAGGAATCCTTATTCAAAGACATGAATAATTAAAGGACCAATAATAAAATAGAGAATAACGATAAATCACCCCAAAAAGGCATTTCTTAGTAGTAGTTCTAATAACCTCTATGAAATAACTTTGTTTTAAAGAAATATAATATTGGGGCGGTTTGATGAAACCATGACTATTTTTTTTATTTTAACAATAAGATGTCATTTTAATTAAATCGCAACAATTTTTTTTAAAAACCCCTAATTTATCCCCCTACCCCGCTCCCTTTTCATTACCCCTTCACTTATCCCCCTACCCTAACCTCTTCCTCTCACATCCTAGACAACGACCCTAACCCTGTAACCTCATCAGTGACACTTGTTCCCCACACCCCTTATGACGTACCACGATCCTTGTTGGTGACCCCAACCCCTATGACCCCCCCCCCATTTCCCCTCCTTAGTGGCGATGTGGAACCCCCCCCCCCCCCTCTAACCTCCTTCTCCTCGGATCATATCCCCTCCTCAGTAGTAACAACCCCCCCCCCCCCACCCCCCAAGGTGAATTATCCTCCCCATAATCACCCTAAATCTGTATTTCCTCAAAGGTCTTATTTTCATATAATTTCTCTCTAAAATTTTAATTATATGTATACATGGTATTAGATTACACATTATGGGTTAGTGAATAGGTAATTATAGTTATTTGATTTTGTAGTTTCTCCTAAAAAACTCCCTCATAGAGAGTTTATTTCCATAAAGAATTGGGTATGGGGGTTAAATGTGTCATGGGTATGGCCTTGGTTATCACACTTATTGTTTATTCATTCCCTGTATTATTTAATAGATATCATTTGATATATGCTTCCATATAATAGATAAAAAGGTAGATTGTACAACTAAATTATTAATAAATTGAGAATAGTTTAGGGCCAATAGAATTTACCAAAATCTCATTAATTATAACTCATAATTATTTTATCATAATTTTTATAATTATTCTTTGGAATATTTAAAATTAGAAATAGAAACACCACATATAGCCTGGACAGATTTTGTTCTCCGCGGTGCATCCTCTATAGTGTTAGAAGGGGGTGTGTTGTCTTTTATAGAAATGGTAGACACATAAAGTTTAATATTTTTGGTATGGAATCTCATAATCTCATGTTGAGTTAAACATTTTTGTAACTTTAATCTTCCTACAAAAACACATTTCATTATATATATAATTTTTTTATTATAAATTTTATTAATTTTACTTTTATAAAATAAACATCATTTTTTTATTCTAACATGTCAATATTATATTATTTAAAAAATAATAATTTTCATAAATACTCAATTTGAAGCTAAATAGGGAAAAATACAATTTTTATAAAACAGTTACTTTCATTACATTACTGTAATGGATTAATTTATTAAATTTTTTGAAGAATTTTTATATTATAAAAATATATATGTAATAAATCATAAAATATACTTTTTTGTATTTATAATCACTTGCATATAATTTTTCAAACATATGTAATATTTTAATTAAAATACTGATTTACCCTATCAAATTAAAAATTTACTTTTATTTAACTTTTAAACTTATATCCATAAAATGTACATTTTATTTTAGGTCAATATTATCATTTTATGTAATAATTCTACCAATGTTTTTGGAAATAAATTTATACTTACAAAGATTAATGTTGATGACAATGATAATGATAAAAATATTATTTTCAACAAATTTCTTTATTAATGTTTTCTATCATTTACCTTGTAAATTAGAATGATTTATTTAAAATAATGATAGTATAATGATGTTTACAGACATATATGTTTATATTAACAGAAATTTTATTGTTAATGAATTCATTATAATATTAATAAAAAATAGTAAAAATATAATTCTTCTACAAAATATAATTTTCCAATATATAAAATGTATTATTTTAAATGTCTTTTTATCATGATTAAAAATTTCATTACATTAAATTATTAAAAATTAAGGATGAACTCACAAAAAATTAATTTTAGGGGTTATTTTATATGTTTAGTAAACCATAATTTATATAGGTAAAAACATATTACTATAGTAAAAACAATAAAAAGTTTATATATTAGAAAAAAAAACGTTATCTTTACTGATAAAGACACATCATCTTACAACTCTCAATTTAGGAAGACATGTTTTATTTATTAAAACAATTGCAGTGGTTTCCATTGTGCTAAAATGTACTACTTCATATTTATGTTTAATTTATTTCTTTTTAGTATTGCACATATAATAATTGTTTTGTTATACAGGTGTATTATTTTTTTCAGGTTGGGTTTGTTTGTTCAAAGCTGCTCATGCTCATTATAGATTGGACTTTGAGCCTACAATTGAAATAATGATAACATGGAAATGTGTCAAGTATACATATGGCCATCATTAAAAGGTGGATTCCAATAACTTATTTAATTAATTTTTTCATCATTTTATCTACTATTTATAAGTTAATTTCCTTGTCATTTTTATTTAATGGATATTTAGATTTTCTCACAAATATTTTGTGAAGAAATATTTTTATTTCGAATATCTGCAACAAGGCAAAAATGAGAAAAATGTTTCTTTCTTCCATTGCTACCAAGATTTTCATTTTCATTTTCATTCTTTGTTGACTACCAACAATTCATATTTAGTAGATGATCTAAGCTAAAAAACCTTTCTCATTATTGAAATACAGAATAGTAGATAAAGATCTTGTGCCTCCTTTTCTCTTCTATATTTCAACAATAATAATGGTTTTTTTGGCTAAAAACATCGATTCAATATGCAGTATTGTCAATTCAAAAAATAAATGAAATGTAAATCATGGAAACAGTGGTAGTTGTGATTTTTTTGACACTTTGGGGTGTGTGGGAACTAGACGCACCTCAATCCAACACATGGTTTGACCAGTATGACTCCAAGTGCATCTTTTTATGTAAAATTAACATTATTTTTAGTAAAAAAGAAAACTGACATACTCGAAACAATGAAAAAATATTTTGATTGTTTTTTATACATAAATAAAATGTTTCATAAGTAATTTGTTTCATGTATGAATCATCATCACCTCAATATGATACAAGATGTCCCTAGTATGACTCAAAGAATCTGTTATCGGTTTAAAATAGAAATTTTAGTTCAAAAAGTATCACTCTTTGAAAATGAAGTAAACACAGTTGTATTTTCATTATACTTTATGAAATCAATTCATTAATCATTTTTTATGTTTAGAAATTTTTCTCACATAAAACCAATACATGATGCGATCAGTATGATTCAAAGTGTGTGTTTCCAGTTTAAAATTACATTTTAGTAAAAAAGAAATGTAACATAGTCAAAATTGAATAAATGAATTTTTATTTTTATTGATAATTTATTAAAATTATGCATAAGTCATTTGAGACGTGTGTGAATCATCCTATCCCCAATCCAACTCACGATATAACTGTTATGACTCCATGTGAATCGTTTTATTTAAAATTGACATCAATTTTAGAAAAAAGGACAGCTGGCCTACTTAAAACCAAGAAAAAACATTAGGATTGCTTTTATACTTTTGTAAAATGGTCTATAAGTCATTTATTATCTGTATTGATCAACCTCGCTTCATTATAAATTATTGTTTGCCTTGAATGGTCATTACCCCATTTTTACTACTTTCAAACACCAAAACAAGCATCGAATAGACAAAATATTTAAAAAAATCTCATATTTATGTAAAATCATGGGAGAAACACTAATAAAATTTTTTACATGTAATCATGGACAATACGTCAATCCAATATGTGGTGTGGTTATAATTTCATGGTAAACACTTTTTAAAGGTACAAATTCCATTAAAAACAAGTGTTGGGGGGACAAAATTTAGAAAACAACATTAAATTTCCCTAAAATCTGGGGACAATGAATATAGATTTAATTTAGAACTATATGAATTGATGGTACATCATTATGAATTAAAGTTTTCCCTCAATGGCTGTAAACACATTTTTAGTGTTTTAAAACACTTAAACATGTATGGAATGGTAAAAAACCATATAAAACAACTTCTTATTCTTGTAAAATCATTTTAAAATTACTTGTAAATATGTTTTTAGTGTTTGAAAACACTAAAACATGCATTGAACGCTCCAAACCATAGAACCTGAACTCATATTGAAGTGAAATAATTTTAAAAACACAAGTAAATTGTTTTGGAAATATATAAAATGTTGTTATGTCAAATTATTTAAAAAAATAGGTAAATTTCAATCACACCGCATGTCACTTTAAAAATAAATTATAATATTTACTTATCCCTTTTTAGTTTCAAGTTATTAATCTTATCTTAAATAATTAATTTTATGTTTTCAAATTATTTTTAATTATATATTATTTATTTTATGGTAAAATGTCTTCTGTTTTATTAACAAAATAAGAAAAAAATTCATGTTCAAAATTATGAATATATTCTTTTTTTTATCTTTCTCATTAATTTTCTTAAATTTTCTTGTTTTCATTATTTATGGTATATATTGGAAGATTTTTATATTTATAGTTTTTTATTAAATATTTAAAAAAATCTAATTTTGTAGTTTTTTTAGTAACTAAATCTAAATACATTAAATAAAATTTGTTTCCTGATGGTTACGATTAATTACCGCTAAAAAAAATCACCACTAATATTTTCAATGATGGTTTGTTTCATTTTATTTATATTTCCCCAGATATTTTTTCAAATAAAATAACCGTCTCTAAATAAACATGAAACCTCTAACAAAATCTCTAAAAATGACACATATAATATCTTCCATGAAATTTAAATAACAACCTCTAAATGACTATAGATCATGTGTGGTTTTTATAACTACTTCTATACTATTAGGCGGTAGTTTAAACCACCACCATTCTAAAAAAATCTCTAATAAAAAAATTTGTAGTGAATATGCTGTTGGAAGTTTATATTTGGATGGGGATATTGATGTGAAGTTTTCCAAGATCATTTCACTAATCTCAGAAGGTGTGTGAATAATAAAAGGTAAATTTCATAAAAATTCACCTTTTAATTGTTTTAGTAGTGGGGGTGTTGTAAAGTTCACTAAAAATTTTCCAAAAATGTAAGGATAGATAAATGCATATGAGGTGGATTCCTCTTGGGATTATTCAAATAATAATTCTAATAACTTCAGAATGGGTAAGTTGTTATCAAGGAGTTAAAGAAATAATTTTTTCAGAAAAATCATGAGTTTTTTAGCCAAGAATAATGAAATATCAAGTGATAACAATGATAGTGGTTGTTCCTCATGTGATGGAGGATATAACACATTCGTTGCAATAATGCATGTTAATGATTCATGTAGTAAAGATGACTCAGAGATAGTGTAAGAGATTCCATCATGCCGTGTCGAAGAGTTAAATGAATCTTAAATATATTTCATATTGAAGAAGGAATGGAACAATATAATCTCAATTATTTCCAAGTAAGTGAAAAATATATGATTTTGAAGAATGCATCCAATATTGTTTAATTCGATAATGCTAAATTTAGATTGAATAAAGTTGAGTTTTTATTATGTTTTAAAACATTAATAGACATACTCTTTGACGATAACAAAAAATTTGAATTATTTATAGAGAATATTATTTAATAATATAAATAACTAGAATCTCTCAAAGTTTAATTTCAAGAGAAATAAAATTATATCAAAAATTTCACATAGAATTGTTCAAATTCTAAGTCTCAAAAGAGAGATTTATAATGAAATATAAGTTTTTTATAGAAAATTTTATCCATGAATTTTATTCTAATCATTAAGTATCTCAGCCAATGTTTCATAAAAATAATGGAACCACTTTATAAAAAAATTAATTCAAATATAAATTAATAAAAGTAGTGAGAAGCACATAATAGAAGACAATTCAGAATATATTTTCTTATAGAAAGGCTAGCATAAAAAATTATTTTCTTTTAAGACAAAAAATATTAAAAATGTATAAAACTACTATAAAAAAGTATAGAGTATCTTGGATTTATATTTCATAAAATATAGGTTAATAGGATTTTAAAAATATTTAATTTTAGAAAAGTACTATTGTTGGACAGGATTGCAGCTTCAGAAGAAGATTGAAATGTTATGGTCATTGTTGGTTTTTCAAAGGCTATAGACACATAATTAAATATTATTGGTTTATATTATGTACATTTAATTATATTAAGAGTGATGTAGGACACTCATATTGGGATATATTACTCTTACAAACAGACAATGTCATGTATAATGTTATCCAACAATAAAGTGTAAAGTTCAAGAAAAAATAAGAAGAAATAAATTAAGTGTGTGAGTGATGTGATTAATAGGGTCTTATTATTAAATAAAATCTCATTATTTGATCAATTAAATAGTTTCAAAAATAATATCCAAGATTATTTCAGTTTAGTGATAATAAAATAAAATCAATAAAGAAGAAGATGCCCCGCAAGAAGAGAAAAAATGATTTTGAGAATCCATTTGAGATTGTTAACTCCAAAATGGAGATATAAAAAAGTCTACTCAAGAATAATGTTTAACAAGTGATCTCAATTAGAATAGATAATAAAAATAATGATGAATAATGTTATGAAATTCAAGTAATATGGAGTCAAAGTTCTGAAAATAAAGATGTAAATAGAAGAAAATAAAGTATTTGGCATGTAATATTACTTAAGTGAAGAAGAATATGATTTATACCAAATAATATGGATAGACAAAGTGGTTTTTAGTAAAAGTGGAGTGGAATAAAAATCTATGGAGATTGAAGAATAAATATTATCCTTCACTCATAAAAATATATGTTATGATAAATTTATCTCCTCTCACTTTTTCTTTGTATATTTTTTGTCCAAATAGAAAAAATAAATCCTATATCCATTTATGTTTATAGTTTAATGTATATAAAAATCATGAGAGAAAACAATATCAAGGGAGAATCCAAAGATATGTGTTTAATATAATGTGGGAGATATTTCTTTTTTAGAGGTAGAATATATTTTGAGAGTTTTTAAAATGCGTAAATTATGAAGTTTGTATGGTTGTGTGTATTGTAAACTATTTTAGCATGATTTTTTAGTATGTAGGTTTAAAGAATATTTTTTTTGAAGTGGGGGAATAATTTAATGTTGTAGAATAGTTACTAAGAAGTGGATGTAAGTCACTTTTATATAAAATTTGATATTACTGTTCAATATTCTTGTTTCGTATACTGAGTTTTCTCATACGAGCTTATAATTGTTGAATGAGGATTCATTTATAATTCTGTTGAGTTTATAGAGTTATTTCTTTTCAATGGTTTCTAATAAAATCCAATGCAGAGATTATTGAGCCCATGAATAAGGAATATGTTGATATCTGATGATTTTATGACCTTAGGGTAGTTGTTGTGACAATATGAGAGTTTTTTAAATAAAGAGTTGAAGAAGAACCAATTTCATAGTTATTTATTAAAGGTAAGAATAGATGTGAAGAAAATGAATTGGATATGTTTATGTGTTAGTTTTTTTTTTCAATTCATAAATCGTGAACAAACTCAAGGTTCACATGGTGTTTCATTTTATGTGAAGTTAATTCGATGTTTTGGAGTGATGTAAGGGACCTAGAAGAACTATAGAGGTGTTTGGATGAAGTTTGGAAGAGTTTTGGGTTGAGTATAATTAGGTAACATAATAAAAAAATTCCTCAATACATAAGAGTTACTTTTAACAATATGTAGAGGCCACTCTTGTACTGAGAATAATAGATCCATAAAATTGGCTAGGTCCTTAATATATAAGGGTAATATGAAAAGGTTAATTTACATGGTATATAAATATTTATCTGAGAAAAGTTATTATATAAGAGTAACTTTTTTGTTTCATAAATGTAACATTGATGTTGAGTGATACATAAGAGTTTTTTTCTCAATATTTAAAGGTCTCGCTGTGTTAAGAAGACTGAGACTAGAAAATTAGATAGGTCCTTAGTACATATTGGTAATATTAAATGTTTGATATGTTGATACATAAGAGATTATCTGAGGGAAAGTTGATATGTAAAGGTTGATATCTATAATAAAAAAGGGTTAATATAAGGAAAATTCAATACCTAAAGGATTATTTTCATGATATGTAATGATTTCCTGAAGTTTTCCCATGATTTTTAAGGGTCACTCCTATGATACATGAAGACAATGTGAATTTTCCTTGGGATATGTTAGGGTCACTCTAAGGTATATAGTGATATTTATTTTATCTAGACATTGCTAAACATTGAGTTCAATGGAATTCAGAAGATATTTAAAACTAACTTCATATAAATTTTCTTCTTATGATATAGATAACCTAGAAGTGAAAAAATATAATCCAAAAAATTACTAATAAATTAAATGCGATTAAAAAGGTTGGGATGATATAAGGGTTTATATTTAAATGAGAAACATTTAAAGGTGGTTTCTTATCTGAATTTTTAATTTTGATCGGAATTTTTAATTTTAAGAGGGAAGAGTGTTATTAATGTTAGAGTATATATTTATTATTTCTATAAAAATATTCAGTATGTATAATTACAGAGAAATAAAGAGAAATAAAAGAAGACAAAGAAAGTGTAATTTTTATATAAGAAAACATTGAATAGGGGTCTTCACATATTATTAATGATAGAGAGAGATTGGAAGAAAAGAATTATCAAGGAGAAGTTATGTAGAGAAGTGTGCATAGAATGATGAAATGATGAGGAAGAGTACACACTTGTTTTGTGTTTGATCATCACACATGTATTTGGTGTTAATTAAGAAGAAGTCACCACTGTTCTACATTGTGAAGAAGTTCAAGAGCACTATATATTTTTAGGATAAAATCATTCAAAGAAAAAGGATAATATCCACCTCATTAAATATAAATAAAAACTACAAAGTTTCATGATATGTGCCAAGAGACAATATTTTTGTATTATTGTAACATTATTTAAAGGATAAACCCTACTCAATTACAGTCTACAATAGTGATTCTAGTGTAATATGTTATCTTGAGGATTTCCAAATAATTCCAAGGATTAACTACTCATTTTGAGTAATAAAAGTTATACATTAGGTGTTATTTGTTTTATTTGTTTTCCTTGGTGTGTCAGATCAATGATATCATTCACTCTAACAAGTGATGGAGTTTGAATTCCAAAAAAAATCAAAAAATGGAAAATGTAATATTTTTCACTAATTCTGTCACATCCATGACCTTCTTTTTAGGTTTTTTCCCCTTCAATTATTGGCCTATCTTTTCCCTTAAGGTTACCCCTTGAACCCCCTTGAATTTTAATTAAAATTGACTATTTTTCGGTGGCCAAAATAGGTTGCACGGTTTGGCCACATGATTTTCTAAACCGTGTGTACAAACCATGCATAGGTGTCCATGTCATAAAAAATTAGTTTATTCTATGTTTTCCCTTATGGGATAAAACTTAACTCTCCCCCTTATTCCCACATTCAACCATTACATCTGTGGAAGGCTCCATATCTCCCTCAACCTCTATTGGAACTCATTTTTTGAGGGGGGTGGTGGAACATCATGATTATTCACATAATTGATTCATCTTTTGGTTTCTTTCTTATATATAGGGTATTTTTCATCATTATTTAATATCTAAATGTCCAACAACAAGGTTTTCATTCATATGTTTTAATTTTTTTTTCTTGGCCCAATATTCTGGATAAGGGTTCATTTTCATCCCCCTGTGGTGCGGCGGTGGTGTGGTTGATGTTTCACATAAAGATTTTGGGGTTTTGACATCTAAGGAAGGTGATTCCATGTGTAAGCATTATTTAATGAGTTATTTTTCTTTATTGAACTTCCTAGCATGTTTCTTACAAAATTCTATGGGGTTTGAATATTATTCTTGATAGAATTGGATTAGCATTTGATTTTTATTGTTTCATTTTCTCTTGAAATTGTCTTCTTTTCATGTGTAACTCATGTGGAATCATTTTAGGGAATTTTATAACATATTAGAGTGGTTTATTAAATGTTTCTAGGTATTAAAATTTGTTTTGGTGTGGCATTTGGGTGTATTTATCCTTCAAAGGGGGTTTTGAAATGGATTGTATGTGAAAATCCTTGTTTTACATCTTGGAATTGTTTTATAAAAATTTTAAATTCTTAATTGTGTTAAACAAAGGGTAAAAACATGTTGGGCCCTGTTTTGTGGGTTTATGATTTAGAAATGGTATTTTTATGTGAAAATGGTATTTTATTACATTTGGAACCAGTTTGATCACAAAGAGGGATACCCGGGTATCTATGTGGGTGGACTTGTACTAGTATGCTAGTGATCCATTATTGGTGTCATCACTATTTCACTTAGCAAGTTTTGTGATGACAATAGTAACTAAACTTTTATGCTTTTGGGGATCATGAGGCCATTTGGGTTTCCCCTCTTAGTGGCTCTTTCACAAAAATTATATTGGTTATGGTTACTTATACGTAAAGATATGATGTACCTAAGGCCCCAGAACTAGCTAGTGACAAGGGGTGTTCCTGTGACTTGTGCTCATCGGCTATATTTTTGTACCATCATCATAAAGCTAATTTTCATATAAAAATAAGTATCTTTTTTGTTTTATTTAAAAGTGTACCTTCCTCCAAATTATCTTGTTGAAATCTATTTTCATTTTATGTTTCACCTTTTAGAAATTGTTCTAGCATTTTTTGTTTACAAAAACTTGCATGATTTTTGTTTTAAAATGTTTATCACGTGGAATAATTTTGGGTGGCATCCTATTGGGATAATTCTTAGACACCAAATACACCTTTTGGTGTAAGTATACTTGTTAATATTTTACATAGGTAAGGGAAAAGTCATTTGTAATGATGATTTGGGTTGTTAGCTTCTTTTCTTGGTGCAGCGTTGAGGAGATGGATGGTGGGCAATGACCCCATGTTGTGTGGTGGTTTTTATGTTAGACTTGAAACTCCTTTTTTGTTGTGAACCTCTTGGTATTTGTTTAAAATATGTATTTAAATTCTAAAATTTATTAAATACTTGTTTGGTGTGAATTTTATGATTCATTTTATTTATTAGTGTTGGTTGTCTAATGCTTCCAAAAATGGATAAATCATTCCCAAACACTTATTTATGATACCTGAGCACTTGTTCTAGCTTTTTGGGATAGAGAACACCCTTCGAGACATTCCATAGACCGAGTCGGGTGATATTTAGGATGGAGACCATATTTGGTTCGTGATAAAATTGTATCATATCATGGTTAAGATCTAGGGTAATATAATTTGGGATGAGTCTGGTTGCAAATAAGCTAGGACTATTGAGGCTCATATTTTTGGACATTAGTAGGGTGCATGGCCTTCACCTCTCATGAAAGACCTTGAGTCCCCATGGGATGTTGGGTTTGTCTATTTTACTTCTCTTCCAGGTGGGATGTGCGGGCTACAGACTGCACATGGACATTGGTTGGGGGTAAAGTAGTTTTTTATTTCATTGTTGAGATGAGATTGATTTATTTATATTTTATGTTATTGATAAAAAATTTAGAACTATTTTACTAATGATATCTATTATGACTATTGTTTTTTGTAGTAACATGCCTCCCCGGAAAGCACTCATGCACCAATAGGAGGAGGCCAGAGAGAGTTCTCCCCCACCACTTGATCATAGGTTGGTAGTTATTGTGGTATGGTCTATATAAGCTCTAGGATAGGTAGTGGAACCTTATCTTACTCCTACTCCAACTAAAAAATATGAGTTTCATCGTAGGAAGGAAAATGCCCAAAAGTTTTTGAATAAAAATCCCCATACTTTCTGAGGTTTCACAGAGCCTCAGGAAGTAGGGGAGACACATGAGAAGAACTAACGCATGTTCGAGTTCCTTGACACAACTGAGGATATCATGGTGAAATGTGCTTCATTTCTAATGGGCATTCCCATTTTCAGGTGGTGGGAATCAGTGCTTCAAGATGGGAAGCATGAGCACAGGAGCTGGAAGGACTTTATTGATATCTTCAATTACCAGTATCATCCTGAAGTCTTAACTTATACTCGGTCTTGTGAGTTTATGGATATCATCTGGGGGGACCAATCATTTATGCCAACCACTTTTCTGAGCTATTACAATATTCCCCCATGATATTCTCTAATGAATAGATGAAGGCTCGGATATTTGAAAACTGATTGCGGACAGATATATATTCTCAAGTCTTCTTATTTTAGTTGAAGACCTATGATGAGTTGGTTGATCAATATTTTATAGTGGATATTTCTTGAAAGGGGGGTTTAGTTTCTATAGGATAGTATTAGTGATGATAAATGGATTTCATCTGAGAAAAAAAAGGAAGTCATAGGAGTAGGTGGAATAAGGGAGGTGGTAGTTCAGGCAATCCTCCTAGGTAGTTATCATCTATGGATTCTGATGTGAGGTCCATTGTGTGCCACAAATTTGAGATGATAAGGAACACCCAGCATACATGTGCATATCCTCTGATGCCTTATTATCAATGTGTAGCTATGGTTACTTGTAGCGATTTCCCAAGGTGAGACGTCCACTACAAAGTGGGGTAGGATCTGTGGCTTCTAGGGGAGTGTTAGTTCAGCAAGATCCATCTATAGTAGTGGTATCTAGTTTTAGTGGTTGTGGTGTCAAGGACGAATCATCTTATGAGTAGATATAGTTCAGGGAAGAGCCACATGCGAGTGATAATTCTCAGGTAGAGACCAATCATCTTCATGTTGTGTATCAAGAACCATCAGGATCAGATTTAGGGACTTCAACAGTTCAAGGTACAATTTTTATTGCATCTTCTTTAGATTTTGGTCTCTTTAACACTGGTGCTACTATTTATTTTATCTCTACCCATGTTGGGAACCTACTAAATTTGGTAACTGAGTTTCCCAATTTTGTGATGGAGTTGGGGAAACTGTTGGGTAAGAAGAATGAGAAAGGTCTTAGGATCCCGTCATATGCACTTTCTGTGTTAGGTGTTGTGATGGAGTGGGACCTCCTGGGCTTGGATATAAATTTTTTTATGTAATCTTTTTGCATGGATTGGATAGTAAAATTTCTAGTGAATATTAATTTTTATAGGTGGTGGGTGTGTTTCAAGGCACCTGATGGGAGTCCTCGAGTTTTTCTTAGGGAATGGGATCCTCGGTCATGTCATGTGGGGCCTCCACTCCCTAATTTGGGTAATCTTGTCTTCTAGATACCATTGATTTCACTAGAGGATGATGGTCATACTTATGAGGGTTTATTGTATCATGTAGTGGATGAGTTACCAAAGGTTTTTCCATATGATCTTTTGGGCTTACAGCCAAAGTGGGATGTGGAGTTCTTGATTGATTTGGGGTAGGAACATAACCTATATCTCATCACTCATATCGTATAGAACACATTGAGTTGAGGGAATTAAAGATACATATTGATGAATTAGAATCTGAAGGATTCATTTTCCTGAGCGTCACTCCTTGGGCCGCTCCTGTTCTTTTTGTGACTAAGGACGACGAGTCCCTCCCATTGTGAATTGATTACGGGAATCTAAATAAGGAATCTATAAAAATAAATATCATTTTCCCCAAATAGATTACATGTTGGATAAGTTGAAGTGGATAAAGTGGTTTTCAAAGATAGACTTGTGTTTGGGATACCACCATGTTATGGTGATAGAGACATATATCCCAATGTCAACCTTATGAAGTAGGTGTAGACTCTTTTAGTACATGGTCATGCATTTTTCATTGACCAATTCTCCAGTAGTATTTTTGGAACTCCTGAATAGGGTGTTCCACTAGTATCTCAACTCTTTCATCTAGGTGTTCATGAAATACATCCTAGTTTACTCTGGATCTGTGGAAGAGAATGAACATCATTTGCAGATCTTGTTTGGCACACAACATAATAACCACCTTTATAAAAAGTTGTCTAAGTGCACCTTTTGGATCAGGAAAGTGAAGTTTCTAGGTCATTTCATCTTGAAACAAGGGTTTTCAGTTGACCCCAATATGATCAGTGTAGTTATGTCATGGGATCAGCCAAATAATGTGTTCAAGATCATGAGTTTCCTCGACCTAGTAGGTTACTATAGGATGTTTGTTCGAGATTTATCTCGTCTTGCTTCACCCATGACCACGCTCACTCTGAAAGGAGTGAAGTTTTAATGGGTCCTAGAATTTCAATCATCCTAAAAGGAGCTAAAGCATTCATTGACTACCACCCCTTGTGTTTATCCTGCCCGAATCTGGAAAGGGATATGTGATTAATTGTGACACTTATGGTAGGGTTACGAGTGTGTGCTTATATAGGGTGATCATGTGGTGGAATATGGCCTCACCAACTCCGACAATATAAAAGGAATTACCTGGCCCATGACTTGGAGTTAGTTGTAGTGATGTATTCTTTTAAGAATTTGTAGTCACTACCTCTTTGAGGACAAGTTTTTGGTCTACTCTTCTCATAAGAGTTTACCCAACATATTCTCTCATAAGGATCTTAATATGAGGTAGCGTCATTGAATTGAGTATTTTCAGGGGTTCAACTTTGATATCGTCTATACCCTAGGCAAGGGAAATGCGGTGGATGACCCATTGTGAAAGAAGGTGTCAGTGTAGGCGTTGAAGAAGTCTAGTGATGAGTGGACACTAAGGGGGATCTTTTTTCAGATACACTTAGATACCAAGGAGCGCAGCAGATGAGCGTTCTTAGTGAGCGTTCAGTTGAATCCTTCTCTTTTATAGTTGATTTGGCAGGATCATCCCAGTGATGTGCTATGTTAGTGGTGGATGAAGTTTCTTCATGGTGTGGACACGTCTTATTATTGTTTTTCATCTCCCGAAGGAATATTGTGCTTAAAGGGTAATTAAGTGGTGTTGTTGTCTCTAATAAGGTGTTGATTTAGGATAGCCACCAATATCAGTTGGTCATTCATCTTGGAGCTACCAAAATGTATTATGATATTTTTTGGAAGTTCTACTAGCCAGGTAAGTGGAGGGATATAGCTGATTCTGTATTGAGTTGTTATACATGTTAGCAGGTGAAAGCATAGCATCAAAATCCCTAGTGTTTTCTTTAGTTGTTACCAATTCCTACATAGAATTTGGACAAGGTTTCCATGGATTTCATTGTTCACGTACCTTATACACCTTAAAGAAATAATTCTATTTGGGTTGTGATTGATCGTTAGACCGACTCATCCCACTTCATTATGATTAGTGATACGAGTAAAGTGGATGAGTTGGGGAGATTTTATATTCAGAAGATGGTAAGGCATCATGGTGTTCACTCAGTAGTTGTCTTAGATAGAGAACCATGTTTTACATATCGGTTTTTGGAAGGCCTTCCAAAGGCTTTGGGGTCACAAATTTAGATGATCACGGAATACCATTCTCAATTGGATGACCAAACGGAGCGAGAAAACAGATTTTGGAAGAAATTATTCGTGAATGTGTCTTGGACATAATAGGTTCATCAGATATCCATTTGGGATTGGTCTAGTTGTCTTATAATAATTGTTAACAATCCTCAGTTTGAATGGATCATTTTGAGGAACTTTATGGTCGGCCATACCAGTCCCCCCTATGTTGGGATGAGGTAGGTGAGACCTCACTATTGGGGTCAAGCCTTGTACAAGAGATATCTGAGACGGTCATGCTGATCAGGTAGCAGTTTTTGATAGCTCATATTCTCAACAAATATTATATATATTTGGGATGTATAGATTTATATTTTTCTATGGGTGATCATGTATTCTTTGAGGTGGCCCCTCATTTGGGTCATCATCATTTGGAAAAGAAGGGAAAGCTAATGCCAAGGTATGTCAGACCTTTTGATATCACTGAGACCATTGGAAAGGTAGCTTAAAAGATAGGTTATACCTATCTATTGGCATTTATTCATGACATAGTCCATGTATACCAACTAAATAAGTACAATCCAGATCTGTCTCATGTGTTGAATTCAGAAGAGATCAAGATAGAGCCCAACTTATCAGTGTTTGGGCGACTAGTGTGAATAATGGATTCCCTAGAAAAGGTGTTTCATGGAAAGTCTATTCCATTGGTTCGGGTCCTTTGGTATCATGAAAATTGTTTTCATGAGATTTTGGATCATAAGTTATGGGTTGAGAAAGAGTACCCATTCTTGTTTTCTAATCAAGATTCAGTTTCAGTTTCCAAGGCATAATGTTTTTCATGGTGGGGAGAATTTTCATATTCATTCTTTTCCTTTCAGGAATTTTACTCTTCTATTATTGGCATATCTTTTCCCCATATTAACCCCCTTGAACCCCCCCCCCCCTCCAATTTTGAAGAAAATTTACAATTTTTTTGGTAGATAGAACATGCCACATTGTTTGGTCACATAGATTCCTAAACCCTACGGACAAACCATGAACAAGATTCAAGGTCAGAACTTTTTTTATTTTCTTCCAAGTTTTCCCTTCTGGGATTAAACCTTACTCACTCCTTTCTTCCCATGTTTGACTACTACAGCCAGGGAAGGATCCCAATCTCCCTTAACCACTCTTAGAACTCATTTTTGAATGGATTTTTGGTAGTGGAACATAAAGAATATTTAATTATCTGATTCCAACTTTGTTTTTATTCCTTATCTCTAGGGTTTATTCTCTATTTCGGGAAGTTCCAAATATCAAGAAACTATGGTATTTTACCTAGGGTTTAATTTTGTGTTTATTGGTCCGGTATTGTGGATTGGGTTCATTTTCATCCCCTTATGGTGCAGCGGTGGTGCAGTTGAATCTTGAAACAAAGTTTTGGGGGTTTTGACATCTAAGGTAGGTGATTCCATCTATAAGATTTCTATGATTAATTAGGTTGATTTATTGACCTTCCTAGCACGTTTCATTCAAATTTTTTATGGTGAGAAAATTATTTTGGATAAAATTAGTTAAGAACATGACTTTAAAGTTTCATTTTTGCATGAATTTATTATTCATGTGTAACTCATGTGGTATCATTTGTGGTAATTTTATAATATATGAAATTGGTTTATTAAATGTTTCTAAGGCTACCAATTATGTTATGGTGTGGTATTGTGGTGAATTTGGACTTGATAGTGGGTTTTGAAATAGATTTTTTACGAAAATCCTTATTTTACTTCTTGAAATTAGTTTATGATAATTTTAAATTTTAATTGAGTTACACAAATGGTGAAAAACATGTTGGGTACTATTTAGTGTCTGTATGATTTATAAATTGTATTTTTATGTGAAAATGTTGTTTTATAACATATGGAACTTGTTTAGGCACAAAAAGGTAAACCTAGGTATCAAGGTGGGTGGACTCGAACTAGTATGCTAGTGATCTTTTAGTGGTATCATCCATGTTTAACTTAGCAAGTTTGATGATGACAAAACTAACTAAACTTTAATGATGTTAGGAACCACTAGGCCTATTGGTGTTTCCCCTCCTAATGTCTTTTGCATGAGAATGATATGGGTTATGGTTACCTATACACTAAGATACAATGAACTGAGGGCCCCACAACTAGCTAGTGCCTAGGGGTGTTACCGTGACTAGTTTTCATCAGCTATATTGTACTTATCATTGGCATATTGTGTGATTTGATAAAAAAATTCAGTATCTTGTGTGTTTTATTTAAAATTATTCATTCTCCCAAAATTCCCTCTTGAAATCTATTTTCATTTAGATTTGAACCTTTTAGAAATTGTTCAATCATTTCTTGTTTATAAAAAGTTATTGTATTTTTGTTTTAAAATGTTTATCACATGGAATCCTTTTCGGTGGAATCCTATTGGCCTTAGGCTCACACCCTACTTACTCTATTAGTTGTAAGCTAACATGGTAATGTTTAACACAGGTAAGGGCAAGGTCCTTAGTGACAACGATTCAGGTTGTTAGATTCTTTTCTCAGTGCGACATTAAAGATATAGCCTATGGGATATGTCTCTTTGTTATGTGGTGGTTTTTATGTTAAACATGATTCTCCTTTTTGGTTTCTTCCCTCTTGGGATTTTTTAAATATTTATTTTAATTCTGAATTTTATTTAAGACTTTCTTGGTGTGAAATTTCATATCCAGTCTATTTATTAGTTTTTGTGGTTTATTGTTTCCAAACATGGGTAAATCATTCCCAGACACTTATTTATGATACCCGGGCACTTGTTCTAGCCTATGGGGATAGGGAATGCCATTCAGGGAATTCCACGAACCGGGTCGGCTGCCAGTTTGGATGGCGACCAGATCTTGTTCTTGACAAATCTCACTACTTCAATGAACTAACATCATGTTAGGATCCATTATCATATCCATCGAAATAATTATGGAATGGTTTAAATAAATCCTAAGATAAGGTATTAATACATTAATAATAAAATTAATATAAAAACATTATATTTTTTGTTATTACAATTTATAAACAACATAAATTATTTTATAATTTTACTATAAAAAAATTACATTAATATAATAAACCAAATACCATGTCAATCTAGGTGTTTAATATTGACACATAATATTAAAAAAATTATATTTTATTAAATATATCATAATAAATTAATAAATAATTCTGAAAATTTTATAATAATTATTTTATGATCTATTCATAAATTTAATAAAAAATCAAAATGTATTTAATTATAATTTATAAACATTTATTAAACTATATAATCATTTCATAAATGATAAAAAAATTAAAATAAATTTCTATGTAGGTGGTGATATAAGTTATACCAAATTTCATGATATATAGTATTATCATAATGCATATTATGATAATAATTATCATGGGAACCCTATTGACTATGTTATACTTATATCCCTAGTCGTGTTTCATTAGAAACACAGTTATGAACTATATTATAGATAATTATATCCCTATATCACAACTATGGAATGATACTCTATTATTGATATGAAAGAAAAATTCTTATCGTAAACAATTATATCAATATCGTTGCCTATGATACCATAATCCATGATCGTGGTTTTGCTACATATTCGTTATTCTTATCATGAACACTGATATGAACATATCACTTCCTATTATATGTTTATTATTCCTAAAATTTTTATTTTCAATAACTCATATGATCTTTTTCTAAATTTCATGAAATGGATTTGATACCAATGAAGGTTTTTACTTAACATATTTGGGCTCAAAAAATTACATAAAAATATATAAAACCCCCATGTCACATTATATACGAAGATATTTTTAAAATAATGACATAAAATAATGAAGTAGATACATTTTAATTGATGAATGTAATCCCTTCTCTATGTGGTAGATAATGATCCATTTTCATGGCCCAATTCTACTAAGACCCCATCTTAGGTCAGTAATATTGTTCTAAGGACCTAAATTCTAAAAGTACTTCCAGAACCTCACTTGCAAAATAAGGATGAAAGTGATGGAGTTTTCCAACACCTAATTTCAAATTCTATATAATGGAACTAGTATCTAACGTCTCACATATTATCATATAAATAAATAAATAATATGTTGAAACACACACAATTATAATACAAAAATAATTCCCACTAAACATGTAATGATGAAAATAATTTTCATTATTCAAAACATAATCCTACTACATAGTATAAACAACTCTTATCATTATTACAAATAGAAGAAAATGATTATAGGAATTAAATTCCATAAAAAATACCTCTAGTAATATTAATAGGCTATATCTGTTGTTAGATACGGTTCCACAACTATACTATCTCTATGAATAATTCCCATAATATTTTAATATATATGGGTAACCCACCATCCATTCAAATCCACTAAATCAAACCCAACCTTAGCATTCCAAACCCTAATGAATAATGTGAGATAATATTAGGTATCCCTATGACGATTCTTATTTAACCATCATAGTTAAACATACATGAGTTAGTTTCAATTTATTCACTTCATCATCTGAATCTAGCAGTCATTCTACAACAACCACTTCCACTTCCAAACATCTTGGTTCTCTTTCTTGTGTCTCCATCCAGTTCCAAAATATTTCCTCTATAATCATAAATTTTATAAGATATAATTTAATTTCCTAAACACTTTTCACAAAAAAAGTCTAACAATATCCCACTTAATAATTTTTTTTATTTACATCACCAATTATTTCATGAATTACTTAAGAATTGAATCCTCCCTTATTCCTATAAGAACTGTCATGAAGTATCCATCATTTCCCTCTAGGTAACACAATACCCAATAAGGCCTATATTTTCCTCCTAATTTCCTAATATATGACCTTTTTATTATATAAACCAGATGTTGACTTCCTTATATATTTCACAGCTCTAGTACTCCTTCCTCCACAAACTTTTGAATAAATAGATATTTTAGTTGAAAGTGTTTTGTCCTTGTTTAAAACACTAGATTATTCTCAAGAAAAATAGAACTATGAATATCATATACTAACGCCAAATTATATTTATCGCTTTTGAGATCCAATAATAGGATTTAGATTTCTCAATCTTATGGAAACATAATTTCCCAAAATTCATCTCTTGAAAGATGAGTGAAATGATGATTCAAAATAAATATTCAAAAACTCTAACAGACATGGGACACTTATCAATAAATTTATCTCATACCTTGCCATGCTTTTTTCAAAAGAAATTATGGAATCAATCCTTCCATAATATTTCATTATGTCCCTATAATCCTTATTTATGTGTCCCTTCTTTTAATAACACCAGCATGTGGTTCCTGACCCAACTGACATACCCAGCCCTACTCCTTCTCATTTCCCTTATTTTTACATTGATTTTCCTCTTAAGTATGATTTCCCCTACTTTAGAGATTGTAAGTTATTACAATATCACCATGGACTTATTTACTCCATATCTTCTCATTTAGAACTAGATCTAAAATATCATTGAATACCAATGCAGTCTTTCCAATGGAGTTACTAACAGCAGTAACCATCACAACCCATGATTTGGGAAAAAATGATAAAAGATTAAGGTCGATACACCTTCAATGAAATCCACCTTCACTGATTAAACTTGACTATAAAATCATGATAAATTTATTTTTATAATCATTCACTAACCTTCCTTCTGACATCCTCATGATAAAATATCACCACAACATGAATACTTTGTTCATTTTGGAATTCTTTTCATACATGATTCTACGATTTTCCATATGTTCAGCTATTTTCTTCACCACTTGGATATTAAATGACATGTTCTAGGATAATTTCATCCATAATACTCCAATTTGTTTCTAAAAAGTTTTTCCCATACCACTTTACCCATTACCTTTGAATTGATACCCTTAAATGGAATCTCAAGCTTCTTATGATTCAAATAATCTTAGATCTATATTATCTATAATCTAATGTCTAAACCACCAAAAGTTTCAATTTAAACCTTTCCATATTCTAATATATTCCACATAAATAAGAAATATTTGAATAAAATAAAAAATACTAATGAAAAAAACTCTATAATCATACAACCAAGCTCTGATTCCACTTGTTGTGTTGAGGACCTGAATTCCATATGTTCTTATCGAACCTCACATGCAAAACAAGGTTGTAAGTTTTGAGGCTTGGAAGAAATTGAATGAAATTTATAGATGAAGGAACTATTCTCAAATTACTCATTTTGAATCATAATGATCATAAGTATATGTTCTAAAAAAATAATCCCACTAGTCCGATTTATATACTCGCTCCATTGGTAAAAATAGTTACACTGCCATCCTATCTCTATAGGTTCTTCCCACTGACTTCAAAGGAAATATCAAAGAAATTTATATAAGATGTTTGAAGAAGTTTAATAGATATTTTGAGGGTAAATTACTTTAAAATTATAAATAGATTTTCCACCCTTAAATAAATCTTAAAACCAGTAAATTTATCTAGAATTTATGTTCAATGGAAGTGTTTATTAATTGGGGAGAAGGATTACGATGATATATGATTTGAAGAAGGTGTTATAGATTTTAAATACAAATAAAAATTTGTTATGGTGGAAAGGGAAGACAAAATATAATATGAAATAGGGGAAGAGTATCCATAAGAAGGAGTTTTTAATCTAAAGGGTTAAATCAAAGGTATTCTTGAGTATATTGAAAAACAATGTATGAATAATATACAAATATGTAGATTTTTGAAGAAGTATTATAAGTACATTAATCACCTAAAATATGAATTAACATTTTTAAGGAAATTTTGAAAGAACAAAGCTCTTATCAAGTGATTCTAGGATAATTTTTGGATTTCAAAATGATCATTGAGGTTCAATGTAGTAATATATAACCATAATTCTTGTATCGGAAAGAGATAAAATAATATTGAGACTCTTGAAAAAGAATAAATTATATTAAAAAATAACTAATCTAAAATAAAATAAAATGATTCAAAAAAGTTATATTTTGGAATGTTATTATATATATAATTTAAATAAATGGGATAAAGAAGCTTAATGAGTATTGATAATGTTTTGAAAGATAAAATACCCAACACTAAGGGTAAATATAGAATTGTATTTGGAGTTGAACTTTAAAAATCTTGGATAATAGTTTTTATGGAGAAAATAAATAATAAAAGTTGTAGATAACTATCAATCATCATTGATTTATCAAAAATAAGGGAACTATTTTAATTTTATAGATATGTGGAGGAATGGTGAAAATATATTTCCATTAATGAAGTTTAATTTAGGTGGATAATTGGGTCACACTATAATCTACTATTAACAGGAATAACTATAACTAAAATAGGAGGAAACTAAAATCCAAAAAAAGATAATAAATAAATATTCTTCATTTCAAAGAAGAAATTTGTTTATAAATATTATTTTTATTTACCTAACATTGGACATAATTTTTTTCTATATTAAAATAAAGAGTGACAATAAATCCTAATGAAGCCCAAGAAGGATCGATAATAGGCTATAAAATTTGATTTCGTTAGGAAATAAATTTTCTCTTTTGGAAGTGGAAGAACACTTATTTGTTTCTAATGTTGAAAATAATAAGGATAGACCCACACTTGTCTCCAAAAAATATAGGGTATCATTGAAGGAAAATAAGTAGAAGGAAAAGGTTATCGTATATGAAATTTATCTTAAAGTAATAAAGAATAACAACCTCTAGATTATTGATAGTGCGTGATCATTCTATGTGACCAAAAATATGATTTTATTGAAGAAGAAAAAAGGTTCTTGTTGCTGGAACCATCGATGTTTTTAATGATGGGGTCTTGAAAATAAAATTATAAATACTTTACTTGTTAAAGATAAATTTAAAAAAATGATAGTGATTTATGTGTATGGGATTTGACATAATCTCTTAAGAATAATTCAATATTGTGACTTGGGACTCAAAGTTACATTTAATTCGAGTGCTTATCTAATAAAAGGAAAATTTTTGTTAATTATTTAATGAAATTATATAGAACAAATGGAAATTCGAACTATGTAGACAAAAAGGAAAATGTTTTTCTTCTCATAGATGAAGAGCAGAATAGTTTATGGCATTAATTAATTGGGAATATACATAGATAATAATGGAAAATATTTTAAATATAAATTTTGTGATTGATATTATAAACTTGAAGTCAAATAGAGAAAATACATGTGGTTATTTCTTGAGAGAGAAGATGGTGAGGAATCTCGATTGACAAAAGAAGAAGAAGAAATCAAATTTTATTTTCATGGATCATAGAATTTTTTTCATACCAATGACATACTTTAAAACATATGGTGAAAGTTATTTCATGTTATTTAATGAAGTATATAGAAGGATGGGTTGTATCATGTCATAGAACCTAGAAGGGGGTGCATAAATACATCAAAATGTTTCAAATGTAAGAAGAAAACAAAATTATAATGTGAATTAAAATTATTTAACTGGAAAATAATATATAGTATACTTCTATTAAGGAGGAAAATTACTTCAAGAAACATGGTATTAAACAAAAAGTTTAATCTATGATAACTCCATAAAAAAATATTTGTTAAAATGCATAACCATATAGTGAAAAATTTGGAAAATAAATTGCTTATTAAAATTGGAATTTCACATCACAATTGAAATAAATTTGTACAAGTGGTATTTTATATAGGGGTGGTCTAGTCATAAATAGGGGAAGAAACAATATGCTATTTTTAATGGAATAAATCCATTTTTGAAACACATTAGGGTGTTTGGTAATAACTGATATATCTATAATAAAGATAGAAACCAAAGAAAATATTTGGATGCAGATGACAAAAGAGTATTTTTAGAATAAACATCAAAGAGAAAAGCCTATAAATGATTTAAAAATATATTGAATAAGATCTTATAAAGAAACCATTTTAAGGTGATTGAAGATAAATCCAAAACAAAACTAGAAATTTAGATTTATGGTAAATATATCAAGAAGATGTTGAAATTTAAACAAATTGTACATGTTTAAAAAACATTTTAAATGGATAGGATTTGAGTCTGAATCTATGAAAAATTATGTTGCTGAAGAGATCCAATCATAAACTCAAAGGAGAATGAGAAGAGATAATATTAATGAATCTGATTTCATCAATGATAAATCTCATAAAATACAAACATAAAGAATAAGTATTGTTGAGAACACAACACTTTTATCATAAAAAGAGATCTTGTAATTTTAATAAGTGGTAAAAATGAATATTCTCTTAATTTTATCAATAAAGAGTTAGATCCAATAAAAAAATATTTTGCAGAGTGATGAAGAGGCCAAATGATCACAACATGAATAGAACTATATCAGTTTTCAATAATAAATATAAAAAGCATGGAAAGTTGATCCTAAACAAAGTACGGTTGGTTAGTAAAGGTTCTTATTAAATTGAATGCACATATATGGAAGAAACATTTAAACCTATAGTTCGACTTGAATCAATGTTATTATTATTGATGGATTCAATTCCAAGAGGTTATAAGGTATATTAAATGGATATGAAGATGTATTTATTGAAAAGATTGATTAAGTAGAATGTAAATCTTGAACGTATAATGGGTTTACAAATTAGATATGGTAAAGAAAAGGTGTGTGAATTGAAGAAAGATTTATATGGAATAAAAAAATAACATGGTCATAGTATGATCGATTAGACACTAATTTGAGAAAGTTGGAACTTAATAGAGGTGGTGTTGATCATAACCACTATATTAAATCTTCCAAGTAAGAGAATTTCATGGTACTAATTTTTCTGACTATATCTTCTTTAGTGGAATTAAAATTAAATTAAGGGATAATTTAATTAAATTGATGAGATCATAGTTTTAGATGTCCATGATTGGTGATATTACTTACTTTCTTAAGATATATGTAAATCAAAATAAGGAGTAAACATTTATTTCTAATGTTTAATAACAATGGGGTTGCTAAAAAGATTTTATATGTGTGATTTCAGAATTTATATAGTCCATCTACGATTAGATCTAATTTTTAAAATCATAAATATGGGAATTTGTTTTGTTCAAACTTTTTACTAGAGAATGATTAGAAGCATATTATACTTGATAATAAAATGGTCATACATCTTTTATATTACTTGTTTGGTGGATTGGTTTCAAAGTGACCATAAAGAAGAAAATCCTACAACTGTAAAAAGAATCATGTTGTATTTTTAAGGAAATATTGATTATGTATTAGTATTTTATATAAAAAAGATATCGATTTATTATCATATTGAGAAATAGATTTTATTGGATATGTTGTAGGAAAAAAATCCATAAGTTACGGTAAATTATTTATAAGTAACTAATGCATTGCCTAGATTAGAAATAAAAAAAGAGAAAAAATATATTAGTTCATTATAAATATGATATATTTTAGTTAAAAGCCATATAAAAAAATTATATGGATAAAACAAAAATTGTATGATCTTAGTGAAGAGGTGTGGCAACCTGTAGTGATATATTTTGATAAAAAAATTGTTTTTGAGTTAATGTAAATCTAGTAAAAAAAATTCATACAATTAATATTTAGATTTGGTATCTTATTAATAAATATAAACTGAAATAATGAGTTCTCAAATTGGAATACATTTTAATGAATCAATAATTGGGAGATTTATTGAAAAATCCATTATCCACACTGGTGTTTGAGAATCATTAGTTGAATCATGATTTTTAACTAACTCCCTCAGCATGAGGGGGTTCAAAAAACTTCCCTCCATAGGAATTTAATTTTTAACTTGTTTTTAATGTTTTGAAGCTCTTTTCCTATGGGTTTATTTTCAAAGAGGTAAAATCAATGAAAAAAATAGAGAAATCAGTGAAAACATATAGAAATTAGTTTAATAAAAAAAATAGTTAGGAAATAATTCTTACATCATAGAAGAGAAATTTTCCATTGATGGGTTTTTTTGGTACAAGTGATTGTGAAAGATATGATCCATATATAATATCATTGGGAAGAGATCAAAGACATGTGGATTTTCTATATCCTAAGTGAACTTCAAGAGATTAATTAGAGTTGAATTTGGTAGCTGTGTATTGAGGTATGGAATTATCTCTTGATCTCATGTTTTCTACACTGAACATTGTTCATTTATACTTAGTGTGATTTTTGAGTGATTTTTTTCAATTTGGTTTTTTTGGGACTTTGTTTTTTGTGGAATTATGGATAATTTAATTTCCCTAGGGATTTATAAAAAACCTATAAGGGTGGAATTTTAGGACCATGGTTATTAATGATGGATATTTTTGGAAATTAAGATGGTAAAGGGGGTTCTAGAATTAAGGTTGTGCTATAGATATTGGTAGAGCATGGCTGAAATTAATCATTTTTTTAAATATGTTTTTTTAAAAAATAAGAAAATTTTATAGAATTCAGGAAGTTTAGTGATGGTTTATCTAGTTTTTATATTTGATTTTTTAGAGGGGTCTAAAAACCTTAGTGCATCCATATTGATCATGTCATAATATTGGTTAGTGGTTTCCAGAAAAGAGTTGATTTAATATTACACCATTATGATAATTAATTATAGATAATTGGTGATATATAAGATTAAAAGAGAAAATTTTCAACACTATATTTTATGTATTTAAATTTACATTGAAAAGTGATAGTGGGTTTAAGGTAAGGTTTTTTCCAATGATATATCATGTCATAGTACATGATCATACGTCGTGAGGTATTGTGAGATAAAAAACATGGTTTATCACTAGATCTTACACCCAAATGGTCATATAATAACAATATATCATGATTTCATGAATAAATTAATGTTCCAAAGGATTGAATGACAACAGATAAGGGGGGTTGAATCAGTTGTTACCTTTTTATATGTTTTTAAACATTTAGAAACGTAACCCATGCAACATGTTATGTTTTTTTCCTTATCTACTTTCAGTAAATACTCATGCCTGAAAAAGTGGGAAATAAATTAAATCACACAATATTTAGAAGGCTTGGCCTCAGTTTGAGAACCTACATCCTTTCCATATCCACTCTCGTTGGTCTATTGAAAATCACTATTATGAAAAATTGAATAAAACTTGTGCCAACTCCCATTAGACACCTTATATCTCCCGATATGAATGATTATACCTACTCCTATCAGTTTACAATTTTATATTATAAAACAATTGAGAAAAAAGAGAGAATAAAGACTTTATTGAAACAGATCCATAATTCCTTAGTCTGAATCCTCAATCTGATTTGGTTGGATCAGATATTCTCAACATGATAATACTGGATCCAATTTTCTCAATACGATGATATTGGATCCTATTTTCTTAATATGGTGATGTTGGATCCGATTTCCTCAATAGGATGGATTATGATCCTATTTTCTCAATAAAATAGACTCAATATGATGAACTTATTGTCACGACCCGACCTCGGGGCCCGTGCCGTGACTACCCCAAGCCCGCCTTCCATACGCCAGGGGCTGGCGACTAGCACCAAGGCGTAAAATCCCGGTAAACAGGGAAGGCATTGCCTTTATAAGTAACAACCACCATAGAGTCAGCAAGCGGAAAGTAACTACAAGTGCAGAAAAGTAAAGGGGGCCGGAATACAAGCCCAACTGAAAGTACAACTGAAAAAGTAAAGAACAGCAACTGAAGAAAAGACGGCGGCCTCGTGTCGTCCACTGGCAATCCCACCTGAAGGGTGGGTACAGATAGCCTCCAGGCTCCTCGGGTCCCACGTCCGCTCCGAGCACGTCCCGCCCAGTGGTCCACCTCCAGGTACCGTCCTGCTCCACGCCCCAACCGAGATCAGCGTTGTCCGTCGTCTGCATCCAACACAACAAGGTGCGGGCATAGCCCGTGCAGGGGTGAGTATAAGCTACTCAGTAAGGACCCCGAGACCCCCGAAGGTCTCCTGAAATTCACAAAGGATATAGCACAAAAGAAATATGCAATCACGAAGTAACATCTGACTCGACTTAGGTATATGCCCATACATATACCTAAGTCCCCAATTCTAGCTCTGCTCACGAGCTCAAGAACAACTCAATCCACGCAGGAAAGCAAGACTCAAATCCACAAGGAGAGTAAACAGTAAATCCACAAAGGATAGTTCAACACAACCACAAAGGAGAGTAACATAAGATTCAGCTCAACCAAGTATACTTTTTCAGATGACGTCAAAGATGATCACTGATCCATCTAAGTCGTCGGACCCACGAAGGATCGATAGGTACTAACCCCCGCAAAAGACCCACACAGGATCGGGCTCACACAGAACCTGTAGGCAGTGGCTCACACAGAACCGGTAGTAAGGACCCACATAGGATCGGGCTCACACAGAACCTGTAGCACTGATCCACGTAGGATCGCTGAGTGCAGTAGTCGACGCAGTCCACTAAGGATCTCTGCACAGTCGTCGCCGCAGTCCACGAAGGATCTCTGCTCTGCCGTCGTCGCAGTCCACTGAGGATCTCTGCTCTGCCGTCGTCGCAGTCCACGGAGGATCTCTGCTCTGCCGTCGTCACAGTCCACGGAGGATCTCTGCTCTGTCGTCGAAGTCACAGCCAGCGCTAGGGTTCCCGCACACAGCGAGCTCGTTTCGGAGGGTCCGCTACACGAGCCGAGAGGCTGATACATCAACTGACACGTAGTCCGAAGTTGATGTATCCAAAAGTTCCGTATCTACAACAGGATCTCAACACAACAGACGGCGCGTCAATCGGACGCCCGGTCTGAGAGTTATTGGCATTTTCGTCCCAGGGGCCCGGTTGGTTTTTAGGGCAAAACCAACCCGACCGTACTCCTCCTGTGTCCGATCCTCGGGCGGAGTATGCCAAAAGTTCCGTCTCACTTAGAGGAAACTACCACAGCTGACGGTACGTCGATCGGACGTCCGTAGCTCAAGTTATGAGTGTTTCCGCTCCGAGGGCCCGGTTGGTTTCGTGTACGAACCAACCCGGCCGAACCCAAAGTCTTCCGAAACCTTGAGTATAATATACCGAAACGACCGTATCGATCCAAGGATCGTGTAGCCGCTGACGGTTCGTCAATCGGAGGTCCCAGGCCCAAGATATGGGCAAAGGACCGAAGAGGTCCCGAAAACGGGGTTCTGGACCCGGGGCGACCCGGCCCGAACCCCCCCTGGGTCGGCTGAACCGGGTCGGCCCGACCCGGCTAGGCCGGGTCCGGTCCGGCCGGGGCGCGGCCCGGCCGACCAGACCGGCCGGCTCGGCTTCGGCCGCGCGGCCGAAGCAACCGCCGCGGGTTTGACCCGCGGCTTGGAGGAAAACGCGGCCCCGCGGGGGGCCGCCTGTCACGCGGACGCGGCCGGGCCGCCGCGTCCCTCTCCGGTTCTGCGCGGCCGCGGAACCGGCCGCCGCCGCCGCGGCTTCAGCCGCGGCGGATCTCCTCCACGGCGGCGCGCCGGGCGCCGCCGCCTCCCGCCGCCGGAGTTGCTCCGGTGGCCCGTTTTGCCTCCCGTCTGCGTCGTTGCTCCTCCCGGGGGCCGATCTTCACTGCGGGATCAACGGATCGCCCTTGCCGCACGGTTCGTCGTCGTCCGCCAAATCCGCACAAAAAAAGATCGGCGGAGGGTTGCCGGGTCTTGTTCGTTAGATCCGCACCCTCCGCGTTAGTCATAAACAATGGGAGGAATAAAAACAACCAATCAAAAATTTTAAATAAATTAAAATTGTTCCGAGATCGGGTTCTTTATCTCAAAAGAATAAACACGGGAAATAAAAAAAAATAATTCCAACAACCATTACCTCGATGTCGCCGTCGGACGTGAGGTCGTCGCGGAATCACTCGTCGTGGAAGAAGGGGTCCGTCGCGTCGCGGAAAAAGCGTCGCGCCAACGATCTCCAGATTTAGAACAAACGGATTTAATTAATTAAATCCGTTGTCATTGAAATTAAAAAGGGAGAAAGAAACGATCCGATTCTCACCTTAGTTGCCGAACGAGGATCGGCCGCGGAAGAAGAGGCGTCGCCGAAGAACGTCGCGGGTAGAGCTCGTCGACGTCGCAGATCACGGTGTGCGTCGTCGAATTCCGGTCGCCGGTGTTCTTCGCGTTCTTCGTGTTCTTCGCGTTCTTCGCGTTCTTCGCGGGGAGGGTGGAAGTTCAGAGGAATTGCACAACGATAGCAATCCTCCAAAATAGACAAGTTGTCTATTTTATTATTTTGCCAACAAACGCAAAACGCGTAAGTAACGACCCATTAAATTCGTTGAATTAATTCAACGAATGAAACAGCCCATTTAATTCACGAAATAAACCGCCCAATTAAATGGTCTGTTAAGAAATTAAAGAAAACGCGTCGGTTGACTTTTCAGTTACTTTGACGGGTTTTCGCGGGTGCGTTACTTAGCGAAAGAAACGGCGGGGCTCGTGCGGGCCCCACCTCACAAATATCCTAACAAGGGGTAGGATATTTCCGAATAGCACCCTATCCTCCTTAACTAAGTTCAAGTGGCTTCCAAGTGACTTCCAAGCAGCTTAAGTGAAATAAAATAAAGTTGTTGCACAAATTTTATTTTATTTCTGACTTAAAGCCCCAAAATTTAAAAACCACGTCTGAGCAAACGCAACTCCGGAAGAGGCGTTTCTAAGCAAATACCGGCGCTGCAATTTCATCGGTGCCCTCAGAATTCGATTCCGGGCACCGGTTCAAAAGATAGAAAAACTCGCTCGTCCGTTCACTGAACGTACCCGAGCCAAACTTCGGAAATTGATTCTGGGCACACCGGGCCTCGGAATCAGGTGCCGTCTGAAGCTGCGCTCTTGTAAAATTCCAAAGAAAATTAAGAAAAAAATTTTCTTGAAATTTGCGGGTCTTTACATTACTCCCACCTCAGGGCTTTACGTCCTCGTAAAGATACATCAAAAACTAGGGGAACAAATGGGGGTACTGAGCACGCATCTGAGCCTCCCGCTCCCAAGTGCTCTCCTGGAGGTTCCCATGCTGCCATCTGACGCGCACAAGAGGAATCGACCGCCCACGTAGGACCCTCTCCTGTCGATCCTCGATCTCCACTGGGACCTCCGCAAAAGTCTCCCCATCGTCCACGTCCAGCTCCCCATAGTCGATGATGTGCGTCGGGTCGTGCACGTATCTCCTCAGCTGAGACACGTGAAAGACGTCGTGCACCCGGTGCAACTGAGGTGGTAGAGCCAGGCGATAAGCCACCTCTCCTATCCTGCTGAGGACCTGGAAAGGCCCGATGAAGCGTGGAGACAACTTGCCGCCTCGGCCAAATCTCCATAAACCACGTCGAGGTGAGACACGCAAAAAGACGTGGTCGCCATCCTCGATCTCTAGTGGCCTCCGCCTCCTGTCAGCATATGACTTCTGCCGGCTCTGAGCTGTCCTCATCCTCTCCTGGATGATCTGGACCTTCTCTGTCGTGGCTCGGACCATCTCTGGTCCCACGAGTGCTGACTCCCCAGGGTCTGTCCAGCACAACGGTGATCTGCAGGGTCTGTCGTACAACGCCTCGTATGGTGCCATCCCGATGGTGGAGTGGTAGCTGTTGTTGTACGCGAACTCCACCAAGGGTAGGTGGTCCTCCCAGCTGCGACCAAAGTCGAGAACACATGCACGGAGCATGTCCTCGAGTGTCTGTATGGTTCTCTCCGTCTGACCATCCGTCTGAGGGTGGAAGGCTGTGCTCAGATGGAGCCGTGTCCCGAACGCCTCCTGCAACCCCTTCCAAAGCCGGGAAGTGAAACGAGCATCTCGATCGGAGACGATAGACGATGGCACACCGTGAAGCCGTATGATCTCCTGGATGTAAAGACGTCCCAAGCTCTCCACTGAGCTCTGCTCTCTGATGGGTAAGAAGTGTGCCGACTTGGTGAGTCGGTCGACAATCACCCAAATGGAGTCGTGACCTCTGGAAGTGCGTGGAAGTCCAGTCACGAAGTCCATAGATATGTCGTCCCACTTCCACTCCGGGACCTCCAAGGGCTGTACCAAGCCTGCTGGTACCTGATGCTCTGCCTTCACCTGCTGGCAGGTGAGGCATCGTGAAACGAACTCTGCCACAGCTTTCTTCATGCCCGGCCACCAGTGCTGTCGTCTGAGATCCTGGTACATCCTCGCCACTCCGGGATGCACCGCCAAGGGAGAAGTGTGAAACTCTCTCAGCACCTCCTCTCGTAAAGTGACTGGTACGAAGGTACGTCCTCTGAAAAGGATGTCGTGCTCTGCTCCAAGGGAGAAACCATCAGGTGCCTTACCTGAGGATATCAGTGCACGCCGGGTCTCACAGTCAGCGTCCCCACGCTGAGCCTCTCTGACCCGCTGTAGAAGTGGAGGAGAGACTGTGAGAGACTGAAGAAAGGCTGCTCCGTCTCTATCCACGAAGGATATCTGTAAGGAGGCCAGCTGCTCCGTCGCCTCCTCAAGTAGCTGAATGCTCGTCCTCCTGCTGAGGGCATCGGCTACCACGTTCCCCTTCCCAGGAGTATAGACTATCTCAAAGTCATAGTCCTGGAGGAACTCAAGCCATCTCCGCTATCTCAGGTTCAGGTCCTTCTGAGATAATATATACCTGAGACTCTGGTGGTCAGAAAAGACTGTGAAGCGCTCACCCATCAGATAGTGCCGCCAAGTCTTCAGAGCGAAGACCACTACTGCTAACTCCAGGTCATGAGTGGCGTAGTTCTGCTCATGCGGCCTCAACTGACGTGATCCGTAGGCGATCACGGCCCGCTCCTGCATCAGGACGCACCCGAGTCCAGTCCCTGACGCATCGCAGTAAACTACGTATCCAACTCCCTCCTCAGGCAACCTCAAGATAGGTGCACTGGTCAACCTCTGCCTCAGCTCCTGGAAGCTCTGCTGACATTTGTCTGACCACACGAAGGGTTTCCCCTTCTTCGTCAACGCTGAGAGTGGTGCCGCAACTCTGGAGAATTCTGGCACGAATCTCCGATAGTATCCGGCTAGGCCCAAGAAGCTCCGCACCTCCGTCACGCTCCTGGGTGGCTCCCAAGCTAGCACTGCCTCGATCTTCGCGGGATCCACTGCAACTCCCGCCTCAGAGATGACGTGCCCCAAGAAGTGGACCTCACGTAACCATAACTGGCACTTTGAGAGCTTGCCATAAAGCTGGTGCTCTCGGAGTGTGTCTAGCACAACTCGCAGGTGGTAGGCATGCTCCTCCTCAGTCGTCGAGTATACCAAAATGTCGTCAATGAAGACCACGACAAATCGGTCGAGGTATGGCTGGAAGATCCTGTTCATGAGGCTCATGAACACTGCTGGAGCATTGGTTACGCCGAACGGCATAACCAAGAACTCATAATGGCCATACCGACACCTGAAGGTCGTCTTCTGCACGTCCTCGTCTCGAACTCTGAGCTGATGATAGCCTGACCGGAGGTCTATCTTCGAGAACCACCGCGCTCCCTTGAGCTGATCGAAGAGGTCATCAATCTGTGGCAGCGGATACTTGTTCCTCACTGTCACCTGGTTCAGGCGACGATAGTCGACACACAGTCGCAAGCTCCCGTCCGCCTTCTTGGCGAACAAAATCGGGGAAGCCCAGGGTGAAACACTGGGTCGGATAAACCCCTTGCTCTGCAAGTCCTCCAACTGTACCCGTAGCTCCCGAAGCTCGGCGGGGGCCATCCGATATGCTGGAGTAGATATCGGGGTTGTCCCAGGGTACAAGTCGATGTAAAAGTCTACCTATCTATGAGGAGGTAGCCCTGGAACGTCGTCGGGAAAGACGTCCACGTACTGGTCCACCACTGCAGGAAAAGCTGGACTCTGCACGTCCACTGCTCCTAGGATGAGGCTAGCCAACTGATGAGAGATGGGCTGCACTCTCCTCCGCGGAAGTCCATCCTGTGCTGCAAAGGTTCCCTTCTCGCTGGTGAAGGTAAACCTGCTCCCGTCGGTGCGAACACATCACACCTTGTGCCTAAAACAGTCGATCTAGGCATGAACCGTGTATAGCCAATCCATGCCCAAGATGACGTCGTAAGGCCTCGACGCCGCTACAAGGAGATCCCAGCCGAAGCTCTCGCCTCCTAGAGTAAGCTCACACTGCCGGCACCAGTGCGTAATCGTCGAGTCTGCTCCCGTAGGAGTCTCTAGCCGGAAGGATCGAGCCAACGGCTCAGTCGGAATCTCCGAGCTCCGAACAAGGGCAGAGGCTATGAAAGAGTGACTCGCTCCTGTGTCTATAAGTACTGCAGCAAGGGTGGAATAGACACAGATCGTACCTCGAATCATCTCTGGCATGTCGGGGTCGTAGGCCTCCACTGCCTGGAGCTGGGCCTGTCCCTGCCCAACATCTCCCTGTGGTCGAGGTGGCCCTCCTGGTGGTGGTGGGGGTAGAGCCTGGAAGCATCGCCCACCACCCGCTGCTCGGCTAGCTCTTCTGCCTCGTCCGCCTCCTCCCTGCGGACCGCCACAGTCGACCCTCTGCCTCTGCCTGGGTGGCCCCTCCACCGACTGTTGCTCCTCTGATCGGCGAGTCGGGCAGTCACGAGCCATGTGACCCTGCCCGCCGCAGGAGTAGCACAGCCTGCCTCTCGGAAGGCTGGCACTCCGCTGTGTGCCCCGCACTGCTGAGCCGGTGTCCTGAGGCCGTCTGCGTGGGGGTCTGGTCTGCCTGGACCCGAGAGTCATCTGTCGGCTACCTGCTACCGAAGACTCAGCTACCTGCCGCCCTGCGCTAGGTCTCGCCGCTGAAGAAGGCTCTGCCAGGAAGCTCTCGATCAGGAGGGCTCGCTCCAGCACTCCTGCCTGGGTCGGAATGCTGAGGGAGATCAGCGACGCCCGAATCTCCTGTCGCAAGCCCTGCTCGAAGGTCCGGGCCCGGAAGAAGGGGTCCCGTACCATGTCGGTCGAGTAGCGAGATAGGTCAGTGAACCTCGCCGCGTACTGAGCGACCGTCATGCTGCTCTGGCGCAGCTGGAGAAGCTCCTGGATGCGCACCGCTCGGAGGGTGGCCGGGACGAACTCAGAGCGGAAGAGGCTCTCGAAGTCCGTCCAGAGCAAGGATGCCTCATCGTGAACCTGGAGCATCAAGCTCCACCATCGTCCTGCCGCCGCCTGCAGGAGGCCCACCGCGAGAATCACCATGAGATCCGCTGGTGTCCTCACTAGCCTAAAGATCCGTACCACCGCCTCTAGCCAGTCCTCGGCGGCCTGGGGGTCCGCCTCACCGCGAAACCTGGGCGGTCGCTGGCTCTGAAACTCATGCAGTGCCCTGAGGCGACGTGCATCGTCAGCGTCTGGTACTGGTAGCATCGGTGGCTCGGCGGGTAAAGCTACCGCCGGTGCCACTGCTGGCAAAGGGCCCTGCACTGAGGCCTCGTCGCTCGGTGGGCTGCCGTCGCGCACTACACTCGGAACCCTAGCTGGCTGTCGTTGCGGGGCCATCCTGAAAAGGAGAACAAGATCACCACAGTCAGAACAGTATACCTGGTGAGCTGACACAAGTAATCACAAGGAAAACTTGAGACTTTCATAAGCAGATCAGTATACCCGGTGAGCTGACACAAGTAATCACAAAGAAAACTTGAAACACACACGCAATCAATGTTTTCATGCATTAAGTCGGAAATCAGGAGTCAGGGTCCTGGTGTACGGATACGTCGGCCGCTGCACCAACACTGGGCTCCCTGAACTGATAACCACACTCAATACACTAAACACTATTGCTTCATATAGAAAGAAAGGACGATCAAAGTCTGCGGTAGAACCGACCGCCTCTGATACCAATTTGTCACGACCCGACCTCGGGGCCCATGCCGTGAGTACCCCAAGCCCGCCTTCCATAGGCCAGGGGCTGGAGACTAGCACCAAGGCGTAAAATCCCAGTAAACAGGGAAGGCATTGCCTTTATAAGTAACAACCACCACAGAGTCAGCAAGCGGAAAGTAACTACAAGTGCAGAAAAGTAAAGGGGGCCGGAATACAAGCCCAACTGAAAGTACAACTGAAAAAGTAAAGAACAGCAACTGAAGAAAAGACGGCGGCCTCGTGTCGTCCACTGGCAATCCCACCTGAAGGGTGGGTACAGATAGCCTCCAGGCTCCTCGGGTCCCACGTCCGCTCCGAGCACGTCCCGCCCAGTGGTCCACCTCCAGGTACCGTCCTTCTCCACGCCCCAACCGAGATCAGCGCTGTCCGTCGTCTGCATCCAACACAACAAGGTGCGGGCATAGCCCGTGCAGGGGTGAGTATAAGCTACTCAGTAAGGACCCCGAGACCCCCGAAGGTCTCCCGAAATCCACAAAGGATATAGCACAAAAGAAATATGCAATCACGAAGTAACATCTGACTCGACTTAGGTATATGCCCATACATATACCTAAGTCCCCAATTCTAGCTCTGCTCACGAGCTCAAGAACAACTCAATCCACGCAGGAAAGCAAGACTCAAATCCACAAGGAGAGTAAACAGTAAATCCACAAAGGATAGTTCAACACAACCACAAAGGAGAGTAACATAAGATTCAGCTCAACCAGGTATACTTTTTCAGATGACGTCAAAGATGATCACTGATCCATCTAAATCGTCGGACCCACAAAGGATCGATAGGTACTAACCCCCGCAAAAGACCCACACAGGATCGGGCTCACACAGAACCTGTAGGCAGTGGCTCACACAGAACCGGTAGTAAGGACCCACATAGGATCGGGCTCACACAGAACCTGTAGCACTGATCCACGTAGGATCGCTGAGTGCAGTAGTCGACGCAGTCCACTGAGGATCTCTGCACAGTCGTCGCCGCAGTCCACGAAGGATCTCTGCTCTGCCGTCATCGCAGTCCACTGAGGATCTCTGCTCTGCCGTCGTCGCAGTCCACGGAGGATCTCTGCTCTGCCGTCGTCGCAGTCCACGGAGGATCTCTGCTCTGTCGTCGAAGTCACAGCCAGCGCTAGGGTTCCCGCACACAGCGAGCTCGTTTCGGAGGGTCCGCTCCACGAGCCGAGAGGCTGATACATCAACTGACACGTAGTCCGAAGTTGATGTATCCAAAAGTTCCGTATCGACAACAAGATCTCAACGCAACAGACGGCGCGTCAATCGGACGCCCGGTCTGAGAGTTATTGGCATTTTCGTCCCAGGGGCCCGGTTGGTTTTTAGGGCAAAACCAACCCGACCGTACTCCGCCTGTGTCCGATCCTCGGGCGGAGTATGCCAAAAGTTCCGTCTCACTTAGAGGAAACTACCACAGCTGACGGTACGTCGATCGGACGTCCGTAGCTCAAGTTATGAGCGTTTCCGCTCCGAGAGCCCGGTTGGTTTCGTGTACGAACCAACCCGGCCGAACCCAAAGTCTTCCGAAACCTTGAGTATAATATACCGAAATGACCGTATCGATCCAAGGATCGCGTAGCCGCTGATAGTTCGTCAATCGGAGGTCTCAGGCCCACGATATGAGCAAAAGACCGAAGAGGGCCCGAAAACGGGGTTCTGGGCCCGGGGCGACCCGGCCCGAACCCCCCCTGGGTCGGCCGAACCGGGTCGGCCCGACCCGGGCCGACCCGGCTAGGCCGGGTCCGGTCCGGCCTGGGCGTGGCCCGGCCGACCGGACCGGCCGGCTCGGCTTCGGCCGAGCGGCCGAAGCAACCGCCGCGGGTTTGACCCGCGACTTGGAGGAAAACGCGGCCCCGCGGGGGGCCGCCTGTCACGCGGACGCAGCCGGGCCGCCGCGTCCCTCCCCGGTTCCGCGCGGCCGCGGAACCGGCCGGCGCCGCCGCGGCTTCAGCCGCGGCGGATCTCCTCCACGGCGGCGCGCCGGGCGCCGCCGCCGCCTTCCGCGGGCCGCCGGAGTTGCTCCGGTGGCCCGTTTTGCCTCCCGTCTGCGCCGTTGCTCCTCCCGGGGGCCGATCTTCACTGCGGGATCAACGGATCGCCCTTGCCGCACGGTTCGTCGTCGTCCGCCAAATCCGCACAACAAAAGATCGGCGGAGGGTTGCCGGGTCTTGTTCGTTAGATCCGCACCCTCCGCGTTAGTCATAAACAACGGGAGGAATAAAAACAACCAATCAACAATTTTAAATAAATTAAAATTGTTCCGAGATCGGGTTCTTTATCTCAAAAGAATAAACACGGGAAATAAAAAAAAAGAATTCCAACAACCCTTACCTCGATGTCGCCGTCGGACGTGAGGTCGTCGCGGAATCACTCGTCGCGGAAGAAGGGGTTCGTCGCGTCGCGGAAAAAGCGTCGCGCCGACGATCTCCGGATTTAGAACAAACAGATTTAATTAATTAAATCCGTTGTCATTGAAATTAAAAAGGGAGAAAGAAACGATCCGATTCTCACCTTAGTTGCCGAACGAGGATCGGCCGCGGAAGAAGAGGCGTCGCCGAAGAACGTCGCGGGTAGAGCTCGTCGACGTCGCAGATCACGGTGTGCGTCGTCGAATTCCGGTCGCCGGCGTTCTTCGCGTTCTTCGCGTTCTTCGCGGGGAGGGTGGAGGTTCAGAGGAATTGCACAACGATAGCAATCCTCCAAAATAGACAAGTTGTCTATTTTATTATTTTGCCAACAAACGCAAAACGCGTAAGTAACGACCCATTAAATTCGTTGAATTAATTCAACGAATGAAACAGCCCATTTAATTCACGAAATAAACCGCCCAATTAAATGTTCTGTTATGAAATTAAATAAAATGCGTCGGTTGACTTTTCAGTTACTTTGACGGGTTTTCGCGGGTGCGTTACTTAGCGAAAGAAACGGCGGGGCTCGTGCGGGCCCCACCTCACAAATATCCTAACAAGGGGTAGGATATTTCCGGATAGAACCCTATCCTCTTTAACTCAGTTCAAGTGGCTTCCAAGTGACTTCCAAGCAGCTTAAGTGAAATAAAATAAAGTTGTCGCACAAATTTTATTTTATTTCTGACTTAAAGCCCCAAAATTTAAAAACCACGTCTGAGCAAACGCAACTCCGGAAGAGGCGTTTCTAAGAAAATATCGGCGCTGCAATTTCATCGGTGCCCTCAGAATTCGATTCCGGGCACCGGTTCAAAAGATAGAAAAACTCGCTCGTCCGTTCACTGAACGTACCCGAGCCAAACTTCGGAAATTGATTCCGGGCACACCGGGCCTCGGAATCAGGTGCCGTCTGAAGCTGCGCTCTTGTAAAATTCCAAAGAAAATTAAGAAAAAAAATTCCTTGAAATTTGCGGGTCTTTACACTTATTATCAATCTACAAAACTCAAACTTTGTTATAATACTCAATACAATTATACTTTAATCAGATGGTATATTTCACATAGAATTCTCCAATGCTCTTCCTTTTTTATGTGTAATATAGTTTCAAAATAAATAAATGTTCTGAATGATTATTTATAGGAAACTCAGAAAATAAAAATGAGAATCTTGAAAAGTTTCCCGACTTCATTAAATTTACAAACTCTAAAAAATCTTTTATTTAAACTTAAACATTGACTTCTTCAATCCTCTTTATATTTCTATGATATTTACTCAAAATTGAATTTCAAATTAGACCTCTTTGACTTTTTAAATCTTTCTCAGCTCATTATGATCTATTTTTTTCTTAGCTCATTATGATTTGTTTCCATCTCCACTTATTACGATCTATTTCCTTCTCAAATCATTTTTATTTTATTCCCTCTAATATCATTACTATTTTTCCATCATGTAATTATGATCTATTATTTCTCAGATCATTGGGATTTGTTTCCTTCTCATCTCATTACGATCTATTTTTTTTCTTAGCTCATTATGATTGGTTTCTTTCTCAACTCATTATGATTCATTTCCTTCTATGATCATTATTATAAGTTTCTTTCTCATCTCATTATAATCTATTTCCCTATCATCTAATTATGATTTGTTTCCTTCTCATCTCATAATGATTTATTTATATCTCAACTCATTATGATCTAATTCATTCTCATCTCATTATATTCAGTTTTTTATTAGCTCATTATGCTTTGTTTCCTTCTCAAATCATTATGATTTTTTCCTTATATACTCATTATGATATGTTTACTTCTTTATATCATTACAAAAATGTTTCTTTATTCAGCTTATTACTATGGAATTCCCATTATGATAGATTTTCGAATTACAATAGATTATACCATTACGATGAAAATCTAATTATGATGAAAATCCCATTACAATGGTATTCTCATTTTGCAACTCTAAAATTATTCAAACCCCTCCACCCTTTCTTCAAAATCTTTTATCATGGGAGTTATCAAGATTTATAAGAACATTATGATTATCAAATCATCGTCTGACTTGTGTTTAAGAATGTATGCAAACTTTATAACTTTTAACTACGCATTATTCTTTCAAAACTCTTCCACAGCAATAATACTTCTTCATCGCACAACTTATGTCTAAAAAAAATTTATTTCTCTGATTACAAAAAATAGTAACTTCCATAAAATAATAAATTCTACGACTTGTTCTTTTTAATTCAATTATTTTCAATGTCATGTTGATGGATCTGAATATGATAAAATGTCTGATCAAAAAATTCATCCTCCTGACTTATTCTATGTCTGGTGAAGATAATAAAACCTGGGTCCAGAATCTTGTGTTCGTGAAACAACCTCAATATGATATAATGGGTATGGCTCTTAAAAAACAAAAACATTCATTAACAAAAATGTTATTTTTTTACAAATAAAAAAATTGTTAAAAAAATTACCACAATTGTTCTTTAATCTCCCTCATTGCATTTTTTTGAAATCCTTATTAAAAACTTTTCCAACTCGGAATTTTTCACAACTCAACCTTTGTAAAAAATGCTCAGGATTTTTTTTACATTTATCAAAACCTACCCTTTCTCAGAAGATAGTATCTTGACACCATACTAATGTATAAAGTATTGTTTTGGAAGAAATTCCATCTCTTGGAATCCATCTAATGATAAACTCCACCTCAATTCTTTCTTCTCCTAACTCTTTTTTTCACTATCCTATTTTATGATAACCACAATTTAGATTCTTTTAATAAAGATATGCAAAAAAATTTACAAAGAATAAATTTGTTACTTTCACTACCCCTTTTTCAACATATTAAGAAGAATATTGAGGGTATTTCCCTCTGAGGTTTAGGAATACATGGGAGGTGGTTGAACATGAATTTTTATCCTCAATTCCCCAAACCTTTATTTTAGCATTATTATTTTAAATATATCAACAATATGATATTTATTTGAAATTTATTCTATAAAAACATCACTAGAAGAAATTGGGTCTTTTTATAAAGTGAAACTCTATGTCAATATGTATTGATCTTGAATAATTAATAAGTTTTTTAGAAATATCCATTGTACTTTGATTATCACAAAGTATCCTTAATAGTTTCAAAAAATTTCCATTAAAATATTCCAGTTGAACTTTCATCCACAACATTTGAGTACACGATTGAGTGGTTGCAACATATTCATATTTAGATATGCTCAATGTTTCTGAAATTTTTTCTTTACTACTCAAACTCAAAGAACATTCTCTCAATAAAAATTTTCCTCTTAAGACATATTTTATATCATTATAATTTCCCTCATTATTTTTATTAATGTAACCATGAAAAATTATCTTTGTATTTATTTTGTATAAGAACCCATGTGAAGTTTTTATTATAAAATATCTCAAAATCAACTTCAATTTCAACATATTTGATTCCTTCACATCATGTTGATACTTGGAACACAAATTCACGGTATAGACAATGTCATGACTTGAGGATATTAGATAAAGAATCATTTATATCATCATCCAAAATTATTTATGATTTACAATTATCATCGATTCATCTTTGGTCAATTTTTGTCTCACTGAAATAAGATTATAAAATTGTTTTTATTTCCCCATCTCAAAAATCTTGAACAATTACTTGGAATACATTTCTTGAGATAAGAAAATGTAGGTTTACATTTTCTGAAATTGTAAGACAAATAATAAAGTTAATTTTCCTAAAATATACATTTCAAAATTATTCTTCATTTTATTATAAAATGTTTACAAAATATATTCGTTATCCCTTGAAAAACATTATATCATTCACATAAATAATTATAATTAGAAATCAGGATTTAACATCCATCACATATAAGTTTCTATCAACTTTTCCTTTAGACAAATTAAATATTTTCAAACATATTTTCAAGTTTATAATTCCATGTACATTGATTATCCACTGAAAGTGGATAATATTCATTTATTATACCATAATATTAATGTGTTACAAATTCTAAAAACATCCATTTTTGTGCATTTCATAAATAGAACTTCATTTCACATCATTTTTTCAATTCAATTTCAAAGTGCATGTTTGGGAAAAATCATTCATATTCTTGTATAATAAATTACATTAATTTTTTGAATTTTATATTTTGGGATATCATTTTTTGTAACATTTTATCTTTTATGATTGATGGATGAATCCCAAGGGAAGATTGTGATTTTTGGGAATAATTTCAGTAATTTCCTAGACAAATCATAATGGGATTAAGGCCCATTAAACAAAATTAGGTCCCACAATCCCAGACCAATGAAGCTCAAATGTTTCTTGTATAATTATAATGTTATGGGGATCATTTCATTAAACTATGGACAAGGAAAATTCTAAATTTTTCTTATAGATAAATAGAGCCTAAGTTGAAATATTAATTGTGGTCCAGATATGAATGCCCATAATGTCATCCCACTTGATCAAAAATAACTTCCAAATGGCTGGTCAAATTTGCCTAAAATGATTACATATGTTATATGACACATGGAGGAAGAAATTTTCCTTCTACAACCCCTTAATATTCATCCATATTCTATTAAAAATTCACATGTCAACAAGGGGATGAATTTGAATCACTTTCGACGTCAACTTTGAAATGTCAAATTTCCCTTGATTTTCTCACGCTCCTTTTGACTCTCGCAATATGTGGGGAAGGAATGTATTGATGGTGGGTCGACCTATGGATCCAACTATTCGTATATACATAGATATTGTTGAAGGTAATTTCAATCCTTTTTTTCTTTCTATCAATGTTTTTCTTTTCTATCCATGTTTTTCTTTCATTTTTAATGCCAAGATTTTATTTTTTAATTGAAATGTCAATTTTTCCCATGTAATTTCTTCATTAATGTTCAACTATTAATAAATTTACTTCTTATTCTTCATATTATTAATTTATCTTTTCATTTCTATAAAAAATTGATAGCATTGAATCAAAGAGTGAATTTATTCACACCATCACATGTGAATCCAATCACACAACGATGGAGTGTTCTCTTATTTCAATGTTTTTCTTCTTATTCAATTCTACCCCTATAAGTATAATTCTTACTTCCATTGGTATAATATAATCAATGGAGTGATAAAATCTTATTCTTTTATCCAATGGAGTAGAAAGGTTATGGATTGAATTTTATTTCATATACTTAATATTTAAATCTTTTCACTATTTTAAGATTTCTATTCAATGAATTAAATTCTTCTTTTTCTTTACCCACTTTAATGATGATGCATTTTGAGAGTGATAATGAAATTGATCCACTAAGTGAATTGGTGGTTAGAATTGTAATTGTTTAGGGATTAAATTGGAGAATGATTTTTTAGAATAATCTCATTTTTTGGATACATCTTAAACAAAAGATACGAAATTTTCTAAGAAAATTAATTCTTCCAATCCACCCCGAGAAAAAACCTAGGATCAACCCATCAACATTAATTATTTTAATTCTAGTTATAGTTTTTTTTGGGTTATTAAATTAAAAAACTAGTTTTTAAAATCAAATCAATACAAATATTTGGATACATAATAGTAAATCCTTCCATTTGTGGATATATCTTGGATCAGTGATCTAAAACTTTCTTTGAAAAAAAAATACATCCAATCCACCACAAGTGACAACCTTGAATCAACCCATCTTAATTAATTTTTTAGAATAAGTATTTTTTTTTAGTTTATTTTTTTTAATTATATAATTAGTTATTAAATTAAAATAAACACCCATGTTGTCCACTTCATATCCAATTTGTACATCAAATCTGAGTGTCTCATGTTCACTTCTTCGGTCCCTGTGGATTCGATCCCTATTTGTACTACAAAAAAACACATATACTTGGTTGATAATGGAATTTTCATCCATGTTTTTTCATTATATCTATGTTTTCCTTTCAATAGTAATTTCATGCTTTTTTTTGTAATCACATCATCAATTTTTCCAATTTAAGTTTTTCATCCACCTTCATTTAATTAATAAAATTTCTTCTACTTCTTCCTCATTTATTATTTCATTTTCCTTATTACATTGATATCATTGCATTATATAGTGAGGTTATTAACATAATATATTGTGAATGTTATGGATTTATGGTTATTTCATGCACTTAACATTTAAATATATTCATTATTTTAGGATTTCCATTTGATGAGTTACATTCTTCTTTGTCTTCTCCACTTTAACGATGACATATTCTAAGTTCTAGTATGATCCAGTTCCTTAGAGTGATCATGAATGTGATCCTAAAAGTGAATTGGTGATTAGCCTTAGAATTGTGTATGGATTAAATTGGTGAATTGTTTTAGAGAATCGTCTCATTTTTTGGATACATCTTGAATAAATAATATGAAATTTTCTAAGAAAATAAATTCATCCAATCCACCCCGAGAAAAAACCTAGGATCCACCCATCAAAATTAATTGTTTTAATTCATGTCATTATGTATTTCTTGGGTTCTTTAAATTAAATCAATAGTTATTAAAATCAATTCAATAAATATATTTTTCTACTTCCCAGTCAATCCATCCATTTTGTGGAAACATCTTGAATTAGTTATCTCCAACTTTCTAAGAAAACAAATTCAACCTATCCACCCAAAGAGACAACCTATGATCAACTCATCTTAATTAATTTTTTAGACTAATTAATTTTTTGTTTTTATCTTTAAATTAAATAATTAGTTACTAAATTAAAGTCAACACCCATTTTGTCAACTTAATAGACAATCCATACATCAAATATGAGTGTCTCAATTTCACTTATTCGACCTTATAGATTCGATCCCTACCTGTACTAAAATAACCGCATCTACCTGTATGGTAAATTTGGAAGCAACCAAATTTTGGAACCATTATCAAAGACCCATGTAGGTACTTTACACACTCATCTTATTTATCATCCAAGTTATATTTTATCACCACTGTTTCTCTTTTATTTTCCCATTTATATTTCCTTGTGTCCAAAAAATATCAAATCCAAACATCAATATTTTCCAATGGTATATAATGAATAGTACACAAACATAAACTCTATATTTAATCAAATTGTAAATCAATATTGGGAATCAGCTCACATGGGGAGTTTAATTTATCAACCTTGTAATGATTACACCAAACCAGATGAGATGTAAAATCAATTGAATGATGATTTTTTCAAGGATAAATTTCTAACCATCTCAATAATGATTAATGAGATTAATCATTAAGATTTACATGATGTCTAAACTATTATCCATCCAAATACCAAAAAAATAATTGAAAAATTGTTTAAAAATATGGATAAAATGAATTCCAAAGTTTCATCCTTGAGAGTTGAACTACAAATATTTGAAACTATTATACAACCAAATCCCACTCTAGTTTTCCCCACCACAACATTGATAGAGGTATCATGATACCTACAAAACTCTCATGAATTTACTAATGAACCAGCCTTTGAATCTCAAGGACATGAAGAACATGAAGGAATTTTTGTTGGTTTTTTAAATCAATAGGAAAATGATTTTTTTCACAATAGGTAATTTTTACATCTTGGATTCAATTTCTTGAATATTTCTCGAATTGTGATTTTTTAGAAGAACTAATCATTGATCCATTAGGAAATATAATAAATTTTGATTATATACCCACTCTATACTTTCAAATGGAAAACGTTAGTGACGAATGATATTTTCAAAGGGAACCAATTCATTCATATATTTTTTGATTGGAAATAGATTTTGATTCAAATTTCCATTCGTATTTGAAAAAATTCAATGAAACTCAACTAAAAGTAATGATCCTTCCTTCCCTACTCAAGAATCCATCTATTTATGATAACCATTAAAATTAAATTATCATCCATTTTCATCAAGAATACCAAAATGTAAAAATGAAACTTGAAATATTATGGAATACTCTAGATGAAACTCAATCAACAATTATCCAAATTCCTTGTACTTTCACACTCATTTATGAACATGGGTTCTCACATGAAACAAATTATAAAAAAAGAATCAATCATAATCAAGTCTAACTAGGAAAAAATGGGGTCCATAAAATGTTCAAAGTTAGTATTGAATAATTTTGGGTGTCCAAGTCAAGCTAACGACTTTAAATTAAAATCTTTCTATGTGGAAAACAAGTTTCAATATTTTTTTTATTTTATTTTTTTGGGTTTTTATAGGGAACTCCTTGGGGTCTCCAATGTGAGCTAATGTCTTTTGTGTGTAAGATTTATTTGTTTATGAATTTTAGTATTTTGAAATAAAACCCTTTCCTTATAAAGTTCAAACCCATCCATCAATCATCCCCAAGGATTTTACATGTGACGTGAAGTCAAAGTAATCAATTTCATATTGATGGGTCATCAACTACAAAGTACGTGGTTTTATTCCATTGTTTAATATCAAATCACACATGGAGTTTATTTCATCCCATATAAATAATTCTTAAATTTACAAAAAAATCATTCTCATTAATTATAAACTAACATGGTTGTTAAATGTACACTTCATCATCAATATCATCATTTAAGAGAGATGAATTTACAACCATTTGATAAATGTTGTAATTCCGGTGTGTGACAACTTAAAAAACATTATAATAGTCTCTAATCTAGAAACGGTGGGAAATTTTTCTCCAAAATGCACACATTCCACCTATTGATATCCTTCATAAAAAAGTATGAATTTGTTTCTTGAAACTTATCCATGTTCATTTATCATTTTTTTGTAAACCCACTTGGTTTCCATAACATTTTTATTTTCTAGATATGAAACAAGTTACCATGTTTCTTTCTTTTCACTCTAGTCTACTTATTCCTTCATAGATTCCACCCATAATTTTTAACATATTGTTAGTATTTTTATTTATTCCTAAATTCCCATTTTTATTGAACCTCATTTGGTATTCATTTGGGGTTGTTCGGGGTTGAATTTAAAAAAAATTGGAATTTCGAGATACTGTACAGTTGGAACACAGCCTACGCATGGTTTTCCAAAATCATATAGTTTTATATAAGAAAATTGTAACGTTTGGATAGTGATATCCACACAGTTTTCATACAGTTATCAGGTCATGCAACCCCTTAGTAGAAATTGGGAGACTAATTTATAACAGGTGCATGGACTATGCATAGTTTTTTCGAACCGTGTACAGTTTTCTAGGAAACTGTGCGGATAGGATTTTAATTAATACCTTTTTTGTTAAAAATTATTGAACCATGTTTTTAGGTCCTGGATGGAACTCCTTCAACCCAAAATAGATTTTCTCGACCGTGGAGCTCCCAAGAAGGATAATTGGTCCATAAAATCCCTCTCGGATGTGATCTAAAGCTATGAGAACCTCATTCAATCTTTCTTCAGTTAGTTTCCTCCCCTTGTTCTTGATCTCCTAGAATATCTCTCTTTCTCTCTATGGTTTTATAGATCTTGGTATTTTTTATAAGGATTTAATACCCACAATTATGGATCTAAACCAAGGTTTGAATCTAATTTCTCCCAGATTCTTTTATTGTTATCCTTCTTTGAAAAATCCTTGATAGGGTTTGGTAATCCGAGATCTATTGATACAAGGGTAGGTGGTTCTGTTACGATGCACAAATTTTATTGATCCTAAATTTCTCTATTTATTCAGAATTTCGTTGAATTAAATGAAAAAAATTGGTTTTAATTATGTGGATTTCAATTGTTTTATGGGAAAGACACAATTCTAGTGAATTGCGGTTTTTAATAAGAATCAGTTTTTTCTTGTAATTGGAAAATCCCTAATTCCATTGAATTGGGGTGTGGTTATGGAAATTATGGTAACCTAAATTGTTAGATTTAAATTTTTTTTGGTATAGAAATTAAATCAATTGAATTGTAAAATTTAATTTAAAAATATATTTTTATAGAAATATTTAGGAAAAATACCAACCCCAGTGAATTGCGGGTTTGTGATGAAATTGATGGAATTGTTTGGAAATTAAATTTGTTGAATTTAATTATGTAATGGATTTTGAAATTTCATGAATTGGTTTCAAATAAGTTTTTATAAAAAATGGGTTTAAATGGTTTTAATGAAAACCTAGTGGTTTCATCTTTTTAAAAGGAACATTTTTTATTATTAAATTATTATTGTTTTTAAATGGGAAATTTGAATATTGAAATATAGTATGGGTTTTAATTTTATTTTTAGTAGAATTAAAATAAAATTTCTATCATTATTTTATACTAGAGAACATGAAATCCTTAGGTAGTTAATGTGTAATTTTGGATAAAAATTCATGATTTAAAACATTCTAAAACATTGTATGAGCACAAAACATACCTTAGGTAATGGGGAGTAATTATCTTGACCTTGGTTCAAGAGGAATATGTGCATACTTTGTTGTATTCATAGTTTGGGGTCCCTATAGTCTGGGACTATTGTACCTAATTGAAACATGACCACGTTTATAACTTGTTTGTATTTGGAATATATGTATATTATATTTCTATAAACAATTTTACATGCCTTATGAATTTATATAAACTATTTTACATAAATTTATTTATTTAATTGATTTTGTGAAAAGTTTCATTTGTGTAAATTACCATTTTTTTAGGGTAAATTTGGTCTTTGGAAAATTATTTCCATCAATTTAAATGTGAAGCACGAATTTATAAATGTATTTCTAGATTTTCAATTGTAAAAATGATTTTTTAAATAATATTTTGGTAATTCAAAACCAGTTTATTTGAAAACTGAAAGCACGTTACTGGTTGATTTTATATTGGCATGTTGTTATGGAGTCTTTGGTGAAATCCTACCTAGCTTTGTCTCATACTGTATATGTGCCTTTGGGTGTTTTTAGATTATATCCTTTCAATTTATAGTAAGTGGAAGGCTCCCTTGGAGGTGGATATACTTGTTGATACTTGGACTTGGTGAGTTTTTTCCTTAGGAAAATGGAAATGTTTCCCTAATTTGTTACTTTGGTAGTAGTTCTTTGGGATTTAATGCCTCATTTACTTCTGTCTAGTACATTACTCTCAGTGGAGTTTCTTTTGTATGAATACTATTTTTCTCATCTTTATTCTGCTATGTTTTGTTGAAAAATTTTAACAGCCCAAGATTTTATAAAAAAATATTCTTTTTAATTTTATTAATGTCTTGTGTTGTACGCTACACCAAAAGGAGCTTGCAAAACACGCATCCTTGTCTTGCCTTGCATTACACGCAATCGCGACCTTCCTCGATAGCGTGTGTAATACGCAATACCGAGTTTCACTAAACAACGATGTGCTATTAAAATATTATTAAAACTAGCCGTTATGAATAGTAATAACCACTTTTTAAAATTCTGTAAATCTTATTTTTCAAAATGAACTTCATTCTTGGATTCAGAGTATCGAATTTAGCCTAAGGTGAAATTTTGGTACTTTTCGGATAACTTTCATATTCTGATGAATAGTGAAAATTACTAAATTATAATTAAAAACAACTTTTTTAATCGAAATAATTAATAGTGATAAATTATTAATTTGAATGGTTTTAAAGTATATTTAGAATATATTTTTACAATTTAATACAATGTTGGTCATTGGATGTAATTTCACATTTAAACCAGACATAATCAAGTGTCAATCTTTTGATAGATATTGTTTCTTAAAAAAACGCTATTTGTTTTAACAGCGGGATTTAATTATAAAATTAATTAATGCAAATTCTATGATATGAATTTGGTAAAATAGACTTCATTTTTGAATTCGGAATATGAAATATAGCTTAGGATGAAATTTTGGCATTGTTCTGAAAAACATCAATTTTTGATGAATAGTGAAACTACTAAGTGGTAGTTAAAAAAATTAATTTCTTCATAAATCTTAATTTTACCGCTTCTGTGAATGGAATTTCAAAAATCCGAGAGACACGGTTGATGTCAGTAAGTAAAATGTGGTTCAATGAGATGAAAATAATTTTTGGTGAATAGTAACTTTTTACTTTTTTTTACCACGGTTAATAGTAAATAGGGTAACTAAGGGTAAATATGATATTACTATTACCCTAACACATGTCCTAATTCTATTGGATAAGTGTAATTCGACCAAAAACAACCTTATGAATATAATATGACCATTTAGGTCCACTTGGATTAGATTATGACATTTAATATTATATTATTTAATGAATAGTTAAAATAGTTAAAATCAAAGTTTAATAACTAAAACATTTTTAATATGGGGTTATACATAAGATAAATTCGACTATAAATATTCATTAGAAAGCTAAAAATATTTCCTACATAATGATATTTTATTTATAATTTTTAGACTTTAAATAAATTATCTTATTTATGACACAGCGATGATGCAGTAATTACCCTTTTAAGGAAATATTAACATAATTGATGTTATAAATGCTCAAATGAATGTAATTTGAGACTTTTTATGACTTAAACTAATTTTATAGGTTACTATGATATATTATTGTTGATTTAATAAACTTGGTTTGAACATATAATTCTGTTATGACTTTCACAAAAATCATATATCAAATAGTGTCAAAATTGACACAAAATAGTTTTTAAATCAAATATTATATTATTAATTGTTATTTTATTCCTAAAAATCTAAGGTTCGGCCAAATGACTTAGATAATGATATATATATTAATAATATACAATTTGGGGTTCGTTTGGCATGTTATAGTAAGTATATTAACCATATAGTGAAAGAAAACAAAAAGACACGGTAAAAGTTAAATTATTTAACTTAGAGTCAAATCTAATTGATAAGGTTAAAATAATAACCTAAACTTGTCTAAATCCTATTGGTTGATAGGATTTCGACCCATCCCAACTTTATCTTCGAAATAAGACCCTTTGGAACCATTATAAACCGATTTTGACTTTAATATAAAATAATATTTTGAGATATTCCTAAGGTGCCCCTCTCCTCCCCTATAAAAGGACACCTCCTCCCCCTCCTCCTCACACCAATTTGAGCACTCAAGCTCGGCCAACCCCTGCCAATTTCTCCTCTACACTTCCCTAGAAACATCCTATAGGTTCTGGTCTTCCTCAAAGACAAATTTTAGTGCCCTAAGAGGAGGTCTCAAAGAGGCACTTCAAATAAGAGGTAATTACCGTTACCAATTCTTTCATCTTTATTTCTTCTTCCACTTCTTCTTCTTAGGTTGTTTCATTATGAAGTAATAACATCAGTATCACTCATATACTGATATGTTATTATATGTATGAAACAACCCTATTTCACCATATATCCATCCTACGGAAAAAGAAATCACCGCGCGTGCGTACGTACGGAATACCGTCTCCACGCCGTGGTGTAATCTATTTTCCACCACCACCTTACATGGATGGGTATAATGGTGTAAAGAATAACTATACATAGTTATTAAAACATCATATTGATTCTGATATATTGTATAATACACTCCAATTCAATTCAATATTTATAGAAATGATATCATCGCTCATGCGTACGTACGGACTACCGTCTCCACGACGCGATGAGATTCATTCTCCGTGTTAACCATTTAAAGAATGATTATAAAGTATATATAAGAAATAATAATGAAATATTTGACATTATAAAGCTACTGTATTTATGTATATATATATATATGTATGTCATCTACTTACTTCCATTTCAATACAATAAGGAAAGTAAAACAGCGTTCATGCGTACGTACGGACTACCGTCTCCATGAACGGTGTTTTTCATCTATCTATTATATATATATATATACTGAATATATATGATATATAAATCATATTTTATATTCTGGAAGTAAGTAAATCATGATATAAGTAATAATGATGTCAATAACAACAAGTCAAAACACCTACGATAAATGAAACGATTTTACCCAAAACGCTTCTTTAACATGGAATTTACAAAAGAACGGGTAATATAATGTCATAAGTGAACCATATATGCTATCATAACAATGAATATGATTCTGGAATAAGTCAATAACATGATTTAAATCATTATACAGGAGGTTCAGACACTTACAAAGCAAGTCGGACATAAGGTAAGGGAAATATCACAATCTCATTTTTATCCGAGATTGTTTATTCGTAAGTATTTACTGGGGTGTATTTTATCATCCACGTCCATGTTCCTTCAATATGTAATATTGTTTCCATCCACTTACAATAGTTTAAATCCAATTTTACTCTTCGGTGAGTTTTTAGTAAAGAATATGAAAGGAATCTTTTGTCGCTTTTTCATACAAGGTACTTTTTGACTTTTCCGACAAAAGTACGAGAAGAATGTTTTTTTTAACTTATACGGCACGAACGGATTTATACTGTTTTATAAAGCCTTATCTTCATGAAGCTTCCTCTAAAAGATTTCATGACTATTTTTAATAAAATCTCTTTCTTTTAAAATTGCATGTTGTTTTGTGAAAAGAAATTGATTTTGAAGAAGAAAGGATATTTTCCTCAAGAATTCAATTCAAGTGTTTTATCAAAATTATTTTCCATATAAGATAATAAAGGGTTTTGTTTCTATCCATATTTTTACATTGATTTGACTATGTTGTGATGGAATTATGTTTATGAATTCCTTTATCTTATATGAATGGTTTTATGATGTCATGTTGTTTAAGAATCCCATTTTTATTACATGGGTTATGCAATGATGTATGATTTATGATTTTGTGGCACACATAAGAAAGGATTCATTAAGAGATGGGTGGGACCTATATCTCCCTCCAATGCATTGGGTAAAGATTTTATATCTCATGAGATAGACATGGCTGGAATGGTAGGTTATACCGGTTCAGTGAAACAGGACTGAAACGAGGATTACTCGATTCAGAAAGGGACTTTGTCCACTAAGATAGTCTTGGCAATGAGTCTTGACTAACAAGAAATGATTCTCTATGATTATGTGTGTATGCCACAATAAGTAATGTTTTAAGTTATGATTTCATTTCTCTACTATGATTTATCCCATGTTATGAAATTATGCTCTCTTTTGCAGGTTAAGATTTCCAAAAAATGTTATGTTCTTATGAAAGTTATGTGATTGATATTTCTTTTGTTTACCCTTACTGAGCATTTGAGCTCACCCTTTTATGTTTTTTTCCCCAGGATATAAAGAAATGTTTTAGGTAAAAAAAAAGGAAGATCTTTATGGGAGATGTTGAAGATCTTTCCCCACGATTAGAAGATTTTATTCCGAGTTTCCAAAGACGCTAAACTATTACGATCCTTGTGTGTGTGTTTTTTGTTATGTACTAAGTATTCCGCAAAAGTAATGTAATGTCAATGTACGATAAGCTTCGGGTCTCTACAGTTGGTATCAGAGGCAAAGGAGGTAGGAATGTATCCGATCCTTGGGAACTATCACATGTGAGCGTTGGACGAAGCATGGCTCTCCGCCCAAGGGCTTCATGTGGAAATGGCTGCCACTGGGGATGGTGGTGTGTCCCGCCCAGGGGGTGTAGCCGCCCATGGAGTGCCCTGATAGGTATCAATTATAGTCCACTGGAAGTAATTCTAGACCGCTACAGTTGGTATCAGAGGAAAGGTTTAGTCAACCTTTGGAAACTAGGATGCGAAAACGTTAGTGAGATCCCTAGAGATATTTCTAAGGTATGTCTAGGGATGTCCCTAGGGATAAGTATACGTATAGGTTATAGTAATAGAATTACGCTAAAGATCATAGAATTAAACCTAAGATGTTGGATATTGAAGGTACTCCCCCTTTATTATGTTGTTTTCCCTAGCATGATTTTTTCCTCTCACACTATTCTTTTTGGGTTTTAGACGATGGCTGGAACCCGAAGGAACCGTGTTGATCAATGCAATGGACAATGCAATGATTGCCCTCCTGAACAAACAAATGTTATGGGAGATGGAGTGCAAAATCTTATTGCTATACTTACACAAGCTATGAATCATTCTGGACTTCTAAATGAGCAGAGAAGGGAACAATATTCTATTGAGTCCTTCATGAGGCAACGTCCACCTTCTTTCAGTGGGTCTTCTGATCCACTTGTGGCTGAACAATGGATCAGTACTACTGAAAAGATATTTTCAGTTCTTCAATGTTCTGAACATGATAAAGTCATCCTAGCAGTGTATCGTTTGGAAGGAGATGCTGATCAATGGTGGAATCTTATTAAGAATAAAAGGCAAAGGGATGAAATTGAGTCTATGGAATGGGACGAGTTCAAGAACTTATTTTTCAATAAGTACTTCCCTCGTATTCTTCGAACAAAGATGGAGAAAGAGTTTCTTGAACTGAAGCAAAGGGACGATGAATCTGTTGGTACCTATGAAGCAAATTTTAAAAGACTTGCAAGGTATGCTTCTGGTATTATCATCCAACCTGAAAGTAAAGTTGATCGATTTTTCAGTGGCTTAAAACCAAGTCTTCGAAGGGCATTAGCTATAAGAGACTTCAGTAGCTATGAAGAAATTGTGCGTTGTGCTATCAAGGTAGAAATGGAAGTTGGTGTTACATATCCATCTCATGGTTTTGACAAGAAACGAAAGATGGAGTTCAAGGAGAAATCTCAGAATAATGGTGAAAAGAAGATGAATGTTTCCTTATGCACAAAGTGTGGAAAGAAGCATGGTGGAGATTGTCTAAAAGGGACTAGAAAATGTTTTAAGTGTGGAAAAGAAGGTCATCGAGCAGCTGAGTGTCAAAGTAATGGAAAAAGGGATTCTAATGAAGTGAATAAAGCAAACACAGCAGAGAACGCACAACCAACACTTCAATGCTCACTACTGGAAAAGGGACCTTTCCCAACAGTTGTGTACCAACGGTTCAATGAACCGTTGGCATATCTTGTTTTTCCCAACGGTTTATAGAAACCGTTGGGAAAAACCCCTCAATGCATAGTTTTCCCAACGGTTTCATACAACCGTTGGGAAAGATAGGTTTTTCCCAACGGTTCCTAAGAACCGTTGGGAAAAGTGGTGAAAAATCTTGTTTTCCCAACGGTTCTATGGAACCGTTGGGAAATGTTGGTCATTCCCAACGGTTTTTAATAACCGTTGGGAAAAAAAAGCCCCAAATACCAAATCGAGCCAGCGGCCTCCCCACATTCCAGAAGCATTCAGTTCATGTCCTCCTGGAGAGATTCCTTGCAGAAGGACCTCCCAATCCCCACATCTTCCATCAGATCAGCACCTACCAGGTTAGACTCCTATATTTTATCAACGATATAGTTCCAGCTCTTATAAATCATATACTTCTATTCTTGATTTCGTTATTCCCAATTATTAGGGTTTTTGTAAAAATTTATGATTGTTTCATGGTGGTCATGTGCACAACTATAGGTACATTGATTCACTAATTTATTTTGGTATTTCCATAAAATTCGAATACAATTTATTAATGAATCAATGTTGAGTGTTAACATGACATTCATGTTCTTTATTTAAAGTGTAAACAAATACTTATATAGAATTTCCTTGTAAAACCTGATGGTTTAACTCTAGTTAAATGGAATCATAATTTTGTATGTTATTAATATTTAGTAATTGGTGAGGTGAATCATATATGTATATGAAAAATGGATCAAGATCATTTAGTATTGGATAGAATTATTCCCTAGTAATGTGAGACCCTTATGTTGTGGGGTGAGTATGGAGTAGTGAGATATATTGCTTGTTACTTACCTTTTTTCAATTCTATGAGGTAATGATGGCATGCACTCATTTTTTGAGATCTGTCAATGTTTTTATGGTTTTGATAGTGATCCATGATGTGTATCCTAGTATGTATAAATATGATTCTTTTGTAGATTTAAAACTAATTAAAATTTATTAACATGAGGTTAAATACAATTACGAGGCAATGAGAACTTGAGGTAAGGGTTTCTCATCTCACGTTGGTTTCTAAGAGACATTTCATATTCAACACAAGTTTATTTCATGCAATGTATATACAAAAACTTTGATATAACATATCATGAATCAATTTATATTTATTTTATTTAAATTTTCATTTGAATTTATTTCTTTCATGGGGGTTATGATTCAAAAGTTACAAAATAGTTAAGGGTGTTGTAAGGGCCCAAATCCATACAACATGTTTATTATGTATTTTATGTGTTGGAGGTTCCAAGGGAGGATTATAGGAGGAATAAGGGAAGTTAAGTTGAAATTTCAGCTTTAGAGTAGGATTTTAGCATGGTGAGTTATGTTATTCCATAGAGTCTAGTCGGGAGAATAGGTTGTGGTGTGGATTAAAAGATGTGGCGTACAGGCTTAAAAGGAGAGTCTTTTGTGGTCATTCCAATTATTTAAACACAAAGGAGTGGGGATAGGATGTCAAGTAAAATATGGGGAGGTAAGTTTTAGTGGTTCTACCTTTTTCAGTGTCACTACATCATAGAGTTGAGATGTGGTTTAGCCTCATGCATTAGCTATTAGGATTATACAGCATAGTGATTCCTTTGGGTCATATTCCTTATCCTAATTTAAAGGATCTTCAACATAGACCATGCCATGTTTCTTGGATACAAAATTGACCATGAGTGATATAGTGTAAACTCTTCCATTATTCCATAGTTTTTTTCATGTTTCTCCCTCCTTGCCTCATGGTGTAGGGTGTTATGTTGTGGTCTTCTAATTTCTAGTTTTCCTAAAAATTTCTGAACCCTCTTTGAACTTTTCATCCTCAAAAAAATCCTGAAACCTAGGAATCTAGTAGAGTTTTTTTTAAGGAATTTGAATCCCCTTTGATAGGATTCAACACTCTTATTCTAGAGATAGATCTATGATGATCTGAGGTAATTTTTAACTCTTTCTCTTGTGGTTTCTTATATGTTTGGTTCTATTTTCTTTTGTGCAATATTTTAATGTTATTTTGGTTCAAATTATTCATTATTAGGGGAATTATTTTGATGTTTAAATATGTTTTCATGGTATGGTGTCCATAGGGACCATCGGTTCCTTGTGGGAGATGTGATCAAGGAACTGTGCTTGTTATTCCATTCTTGTTCAAATAAAATTGAAAGACTTGATGTAAGGTATTCATTAATTCTACCATATTAAAGTTCATTTTCGAAGTTATTAAGATTTATCCCATTGGGTAATGGTGGAATTAAATTTAATTAATATTAAACCATAAACAAATAAAGAGTTGGTTTTGGGTTGTAGAGATTTCATGTGCTTATTATGTGTTAACAGTTTACCTCATAATTTTCTAGATAGTGTGCTATATTTTTTTATTTTATGGTTTATCATTTTTTTATATTTGTAAACTAGATAAGTAGTGTAAATATAGTAATTATTTATGACTAAATAATAAATAATCATGTTTAATTCTTAGCGTTATTCGTTATATTTGATGGAAATCAAAGTGATACTTGAATCAAGTTTAAATTATAATTATTTATAGTTAATTACATAGGTTTCCTATGGTTATGACCTATGATAAATTAATTGGTTAATTCATGATGGTAAATAATTATTTATTGAATAAATTTTTTTTCAGTTTAGTGAGCCCATTTTCTTATGAAGACTAAATTCCTTGGTTATAAAGCTAAATTCCCTATTAAATATTTTTTGTCATATTCCTTACTTGTGTGATTACTCTTGTTGGGGAGGCTTGTTGTGTTATGTGTTCCTAAGATGTATGATGGTTTACAAAGAAATGGGTGGGTATTTTAGGGTTTTTGGTAGTGTTTGGAGTCTGTGATGGTAGGATGGATTGTGATATACATAGTGGTGTCGGGGATAGAACCAGGACTAGTGGAGAAGGTTGAAACTAGGATTTTCCAATATTTTTTGTGCTAAGAGTTGTGATTCTTTCTTATTAATGAATCTTATTTAATGTTCTGATAGTTGAGTTTCTTGTTTCTTCACTTCTTATCCCCACTAAATAACATATCTGGTTGTGCATGGTTATGCATGTTTTATAGTAGCTTAGGGTGAGACCTAGAGTACCTGGAATTATGGAATGGTAATGCTAAATAATTTAACCCATGGGGTTGGATGCTTAACAGACTTTTGTAATAAAGATAAATATTGAGGAATCATGGAAGAGGTTGGATTATGCCTAGAGGGCATGGATTTAAGTCAATAATTATGAAAAATGAAATGTTATTTTAAATAATTAAAGTCAAAATCATCTTGAAATGGTTGTTTTCTTATAGGTTATCTAGTACCTGCCTCTAAATGGTTGTTTTCTTATAAATAAGGTTTCATGGTGGTCATGTGCACCACTATAGGTACATTGATTCACTAATTTATTTTGGTATTTCCATAAAATTCGAATACAATTTATTAATGAATCAATGTTGAGTGTTAACATGACATTCATGTTCTTTATTTAAAGTGTAAACAAATACTTATATAGAATTTCCTTGTAAAACCTGATGGTTTAACTCTAGTTAAATGGAATCATAATTTTGTATGTTATTAATATTTAGTAATTGGTGAGGTGAATCATATATGTATATGAAAAATGGATCAAGATCATTTAGTATTGGATAGAATTATTCCCTAGTAATGTGAGACCCTTATGTTGTGGGGTGAGTATGGAGTAGTGAGATATATTGCTTGTTACTTACCTTTTTTCAATTCTATGAGGTAATGATGGCATGCACTCATTTTTTGAGATCTGTCAATGTTTTTATGGTTTTGATAGTGATCCATGATGTGTATCCTAGTATGTAAGATCCTCACTACTGGAAACTGGAGTTTTCCCAACACTTACATACCAACGGTTTAGTATAACCGTTGGTATTTGAGAGGTTTTGCCAACGGTTCTTGGAGCCGTTGGGGATCAAGTGGGCAAGTCTGGTCAAGCTCTAACGGCTAGTTTGACTTTGCTTACCGGCTGACCGGTGCTTGCCCACCGGCTGGCCGGTGCCTTGGAAGGTGGAGAGAGCATCTGCCCAGGAGCCACCGGCTGGCCGGTGGGAAGGCCACCGGCTGGCCGGTGGTGAGACAGTAGGTCTCACTATTCCAAAGAGTTCCACCGGCTGGCCGGTGAGGAGGCCACCGGCTGGCCGGTGGTCGGGACAGAAGACATCCCATTCTGTCTGGGCCCACCGGTTGGCCGGTGGCCAGACACCGGCTGACCGGTGGCACCTGGCAGAGGGCAAGCCCTTCTGCCTTGTCCACCGGCTGGCCGATGGGCTGGATCCGGCTGGCCGGTGCCCTTACCGGCTGGCCGGTGGTCCTACACCGGCTGGCCGGTGGACTTGAAAAAAGTCCACTTTTCCTTTTTTTTGCCACTTCTTGCTCCTGAAATCATGCCTATTAACAAGAACACTTGAAACAACATTAGATCACTATGAGAGTGATTGTGATCATTAAAATCCAAGAGAGTGGGGTACAACATTCCCTACTCTTCCTTCAAAAGTGACTGACCATGTGTTTTTAGGCAAGATGCGATGTGATTGTCCATGTGTCTTCAGGTGAGATGTACTATGATTTCCCTAGTGTTTTTCGATGAGGTGTGATGTGATAAGGCTATAATAAGATGTGGCATGTGGTTGGGGTCATGTAGGGTAGGAGGATGGCACAAGGTTGATGTTATTCATGTTCATGATACCCTACTAATATGGTTATGGGATGAGTCATGCTGTTATGTGATATAACACATTAAGTTCTTGTTGGTTTTACATTTTTTCAATAACACATTTGTATGTTTTTTTGACATGTGTAGTTGATACCTTGATTATTTTCTTCCTTTATCGTTTACTTAAATGTATATTCTATTATAGTTACTGCCTATTGAATTGTTTATGACAAAATGACTTATATAAATTCTTTTTACAGAATGGACAGAAGTTGGCAGTTCCAGTGGTGGTCAGGCCGATGTCGAGCTTGAAGATGATGATGGCGAGCAGTCTGATTCGGAAGAGGATGGAGATGAGGAGGGCGAGGAGGAGGGCGAAGGCGAGGAGGAAGGCATTGAGGAGGGTGATGACGATGAGGAGGACGATGACGAGGGCGATGATGATGATGATGATGGAGATGGTGATGCTGATGTGGGACATATTGATCCGTTACATTTTTGACTTGACATGTGATGTTTAATCTATTCTAGTTGTTGGTTTTATCTAGACTCGTAGTATAGTATTGGAGTTGAATTATTTTAATCAGTCGCCCGTATTTGTCGTCTGATTTCAGGCCATTCCGACATCGTTCGGCCCGTTTGGACCCCCCTCACGCGCGTTTACGAAGCGCGCGCATCACTTAAAACACGAATATTGAGCCGTACCGCGCAAACCGCACGTCCGATTGAGGTGCCGTCTGCGCGTACACGTCACGAATAATAATTAAAATGTTCCACGGTGGAGCCAGAGAAATCCCTTGCTTCTGTCTGGTGCACCGGCCAGCCGGTGGATCAGCACCGGCCAGCCGGTGTGCTCAGTCAAACTGACCAGGCTTGCCCACTTGATCCCCAACGGCTCCGAAAACCCTCCAACGGCTATTTTGAAGTATTTGGGAGCATTTCTCCTATAAATAGACATCCATGGATGCCGGGAACACTACCGATCATATACCGAAGCATACCAAAGCTATTTTAATCATTTGAGGCTCCTACGACAATTCTCAAAGGCAACTTGAGATCCAATTGCCATCCTTGAAGCTTGGGCTGCCTCTACATCAACTACACTCACCTCTTGGCGCTCAAGGCTTCCTCTAGTTTGTTCTAAATTATTTACTTCAATTGTTTAGTTCTTAATTGGGTTTGTATTAAAACAAACCACCCTTTTTCTTCTTTCAATTTGGGTTTCTTGCTACAACCATAATAAAAAAGCAAGCTGTAAGAAGGTGATCTAGCCTACCTTAAAACGGCTAGTGGGTTTCTTGCTATAACCATTAAAAAGCAAGCGGTCGTATAAATCTCCTAACGGTTGAGTTGGGAGCGGAGACGTAGGCTTGAGTTTAAAGCCGAACTCCGTTATCAATTGTGTCTTGCCATTTTACTTTCCGCTGCATTTAAATTTGTTTTAAATTGTTAATTAATTTTAAAAAGGCAATTCACCCCCCCTCTTGCCATCACCTCCGACCCAACATCCATCAGTCATATGTGACATGTACGAGCCCACTCGGGCTCAATCCGAGTCGCGGTGTGGCCGGGATCAGTCTAAGTGGCTCTCTTTTGTTTAAAATGGACATCATTTTAAGTACATACAGAAAACCGACCAAACGCATTCGGTTTCCATTGAAACTTTAGGAGAACGATTCATGGGTCATATGTGAGGTGTACGAATCATCCCCGCCACAATCCGAGGCGCGGTGTGGTCAACACTGCTCTAACTGTGTCTGTTTTGTTTAAAATGGGTAGGAATATAAGTGAAAAGAACTGGCATACGCAAAACCGACCAAACGCATTCGGTTTCCATTGAAACTTTAGGAGAACGATCCATGGGTCATATGTGACGTGTACCAATCATCCCCGTCTCAATCCGAGACGCGGTGTGGCCGACACCGCTATAACTATGTCTCTTCTGTTTAAAATGGGCATGATTATAAGTGAAAAAGAACAACTGGCATACGCAAAACCGACCAAACACATTCCGAATCTTTTGATCATTTATCACAACAATCCATGGGTCATATGTGACCTGTACGAGGCAACCCGGGTTCAATCCGAGTCGCGGTGTGGCCGAGATCAGTCTAAGTGGCTCTCTTTTGTTTAAAATGGACACCATTTTAAGTACATACGGAAAACCGACCAAACACATTCGGTTTCCATTGAAACTTTAGGAGAACGATCCATGAGTCATATGTGACGTGTACGAATCATCCCCGCCTCAATCCGAGCCGCGGTGTGGCCGACACCGCTCTAACTGTGTCTGTTTTGTTTAAAATGGACAGGATTATAAGTGAAAAGAACAACTGGCATACGCAAAACCGACCAAACGCATTCAGAATCTTTTGATAATTTATCACAACGATCCATGGGTCATATGTGACGTGTACGAGCCAACCCGGGTCAATCCGAGTCGCGGTGTGACCGGGATCAGTCTAAATGGCTCTCTTTTGTTTAAAATGTACACCATTTTAAGTACATACGGAAAACCGACCAAACGCATTCGGTTTCCATTGTAACTTTAGGAGAACGATCCATGGGTCCTATGTGACGTGTACGAATCATCCCGCCTCAATCCGACATGCGGTGCGGCTGACACCACTCAAAGTGTCCGTCTTTTGTTTCAAAAGGACGTCATTTTAAGTGAAAAACATCAACTGACATACGGAAGACCGACCAAACGCATTCGGATTCTATCGATACTTTAGCACAACGATCCATGGGTCATATGTGACGTGTACAAGTCAACCCCGTCTTAATCTGAGATGTGGTGTGGCCGACACCGCTCTAACTATGTCTCTTTTGTTTAAAATGGACATGATTATAAATGAAAAGAACAACTGGCATACGCAAAACCGACCAAACGCATTCGGAATCTTTTTATAATTTATCACAATGATCCATGGGTCATATGTGACATGTACGAGCCAACCCGGGATGAATCTGAGTCGCGGTGTGGTCGGGATGAGTCTAAGTGTCACTCTTTTGTTTAAAATGGACAACATTTTAGGTACATACGGAAAACCGACCAAACGCATTCGGTTTCCATTTAAACTTTAGGAGAACGATCCATGAGTCATATGTGACGTGTACGAATCAACCCCGCCTCAACTGGAGACGCGGTGTGGTCGGCACCACTCATAGTGTCCGTCTTTTGTTTCAAAAGGACGCCATTTTAAGTGAAAAACATCAACTGGCATACGGAAAACCGACCAAACGCATTAGGATTTTGTCGATACTTTAGCACAACGATCCATGAGTCAAATGTGACGTGTACGAGTTAACCCCGCCTCAATCTGAGGTGCGGTGTGGCCAGTATCACTTCAGGTGTATGTATTTTGTTTAAAATGGACATCATCTGAGGTAAAAATATATGGTATAGAAAAAACCGATCATATTATGAATTGAATTTCAGATTCCACGTATAATTGTCATCTAAATTTTAAATTGAATTCTATATGAATTATGTATGTTTATGAATTGTAATTTAATTATGGATTTGTATAGTTTCAGGATCCATTATATGTTAAATGTGTATGAATTTGTTCGTAATTGAATATGTATGTTTTATTTTATTACTGGTACAATAGTTGGATCGAAAATGAGGTGAAAATGAGGTGAAAATGAGGTGAAAATGAGGGTGGTGATAGACAGGGGACAGGGGCTGTGCAAATTGCAGGGTGCTGCAATTTGCAGCATAGGGTATGCCAACGGTTTCAAACCGTTGGCATATAAGTTTTAGCATGTCTTTTCCCAACGGTTCTAAACCGTTGGGAAAGACTTCACCAACTCCCAACGGTTTAAAACCGTTGGGAAACTGTTCCACATGGTATATCCCAACGGTTTGGAACCGTTGGGATTTGGTTTTCCCAACGGTTTTGGGAGAACCGTTGGGAAAAACTATCCCAACGGTTCACCCAAACCGTTGGGGTAGGGTAACTTCTATGGGCCTATTGCAACGGTTGCAAGTAAACCGTTGGGAAAGCCTTTCCCAACGGCTTACTTCCCAACGGTTATGAGAACCGTTGGGAAAACCTTTCCCAACGGTTTGAGGGGCTTTCCCAACGGTTCTGAACCGTTGGGAAATAGTTTATTTCCAGTAGTGGCTTCAAGTGCAAGGAGATGGGACATTATGCCAATAAATGCCCTAATCCAAGGGTTAGTGATGATCGACATGAGCAACCGCTTAAGGCAAAGGAAAAAGGGATGTCACATGCGATCACTATTGGCAATGTTGAATATGACAACGATGTGGTGGAATGATTAAGTTTTTATGTAATGGGATTCCAAAATAATGTTGTATCATGGAATATTGGAATATTTATGTATTGGTCTAATGTGGTATTCAAAGTGATTGAGATATTATGCGCATAATGAAGGGAAAACGAGAAAATGAAATGTTTAATAGTATTCATGAGCTCATGATTGATATAAGGACTAAGTGATATCATGGTTTGAGTATATAGAATTTTGAGGATTTTGGTATGTGGAAAGTGTTAACTTTTAACTGCACTCATGTTTTCACTAAGGTATTCAAGAGAATACACGATTAAGGACTTTGAATGTTTGGAATGTGACCAACAAGACATATCTTATGATATGTGGGGATCAACGACAGTATTAAATCTCTGGTAATCGTTGTCACTATATTATGAGAGTGGACTGCAGTATTATGTATAAGCCTAAAGATTAGACTGGATTATGTTGGACATAAGTTAGTATTGTTTAAGGATAGAAGATTTTCGATATTATTGATGGAATGTTATAGTAACGTAGTTTTATAAAAAGGGACAACCTGCCGGACGGGCGACAGCCCATCGCTTCAGACAAGGCTGTAGGAATCGAACCCACAACCGAAGTGCGACTGGCCTTTATCACCTACCACTGACCTACAGGAAGTCCCTGTTTAGTAGAAACTAGTTTTATTATATTAAGCAGTATGATATATGAAGTATAAGTCCATTTTAGGAACCACATATGATTAATCTCACTATAGATCGACTTATGCATATAATTTTGCTAACCTTTTGTTTGAAACAGATGGAATGACCCTTCATTCTATCACATGATCTGCTAACACTTCACGAATAACAAATTCAACTTCATTTATTTAAGAAATGAAGTGGAAATTGTTAAAGGCACGAACAACAGTGAGATTGTACCAAAATAAAGTAAGTATTTATTCTAATTCAAATTCTTTAACTTTAGGGAAATGATCTTGAAAACCAAAAATGTTGTCCTAGTGATCTTATACCTGATGAATCAGATGGTACCTTATATCATCACAAATCTATGGATTTGTGATTACTGGCTTTTCCATAGCCATGTTCTCTACCACTCTCCATCAGAACATGATGGTTAGATTTCTCTTCCATATCCATATTTTTACCTATGTGGAAACCCAGCGATTAGTTTATTTGGGTAATCGTTACATTTCATACTTTAGTTTTTAAAGCCAAATTTTGGTATTCCTTTTTACGATGTGGGATTCTATTAAAGAAACTTTTGAATAGTAAACCATTTATAACCCCGACGAATTTCGAGGGCGAAATTCATTTTAAGGGGGGTAGAATGTAACAGCCCAAGATTTTATAAAAAAATATTCTTTTTAATTTTATTAATGTCTTGTGTTGTACGCTACACCAAAAGGAGCTTGCAAAACACGCATCCTTGTCTTGCCTTGCATTACACGCAATCGCGACCTTCCTCGATAGCGTGTGTAATACGCAATACCGAGTTTCACTAAACAACGATGTGCTATTAAAATATTATTAAAACTAGCCGTTATGAATAGTAATAACCACTTTTTAAAATTCTGTAAATCTTATTTTTCAAAATGAACTTCATTCTTGGATTCGGAGTATCGAATTTAGCCTAAGGTGAAATTTTGGTACTTTTCGGATAACTTTCATATTCTGATGAATAGTGAAAATTACTAAATTATAATTAAAAACAACTTTTTTAATCGAAATAATTAATAGTGATAAATTATTAATTTGAGTGGTTTTAAAGTATATTTAGAATATATTTTTACAATTTAATACAATGTTGGTCATTGGATGTAATTTCACATTTAAACCAGACATAATCAAGTGTCAATCTTTTGATAGATATTGTTTCTTAAAAAAACGCTATTTGTTTTAACAGCGGGATTTAATTATAAAATTAATTAATGCAAATTCTATGATATGAATTTGGTAAAATAGACTTCATTTTTGAATTCGGAATATGAAATATAGCTTAGGATGAAATTTTGGCATTGTTCTGAAAAACATCAATTTTTGATGAATAGTGAAACTACTAAGTGGTAGTTAAAAAAATTAATTTCTTCATAAATCTTAATTTTACCGCTTCTGTGAATGGAATTTCAAAAATCCGAGAGACACGGTCGATGTCAGTAAGTAAAATGTGGTTCAATGAGATGAAAATAATTTTTGGTGAATAGTAACTTTTTACTTTTTTTTACCACGGTTAATTGTAAATAGGGTAACTAAGGGTAAATATGATATTACTATTACCCTAACACATGTCCTAATTCTATTGGATAAGTGTAATTCGACCAAAAACAACCTTATGAATATAATATGACCATTTAGGTCCACTTGGATTAGATTATGACATTTAATATTATATTATTTTATGAATAGTTAAAATAGTTAAAATCAAAGTTTAATAACTAAAACATTTTTAATATGGGGTTATACATAAGTTAAATTCGACTATAAATATTCATTAGAAAGATAAAAAGATTTCCTACATAATGATATTTTATTTATAATTTTTAGACTTTAAATAAATTAATTTATTTATGACACAACGATGATGCAGTAATTACCCTTTTAAGGAAATATTAACATAATTGATGTTATAAATGCTCAAATGAATGTAATTTGAGACTTTTTATGACTTAAACTAATTTTATAGGTTACTATGATATATTATTGTCGATTTAATAAACTTGGTTCGAACATATAATTCTGTTATGACTTTCACAAAAATCATATATCAAATAGTGTCAAAATTGACACAAAATAGTTTTTAAATCAAATATTATATTATTAATTGTTATTTTATTCCTAAAAATCTAAGGTTCGGCGAAATGACTTAGATAATGATATATTTATTAATAATATACAATTTGGGGTTCGTTTGGCATGTTATAGTAAGTATATTAACCATATAGTGAAAGAAAACAAAAAGACACGGTAAAAGTTAAATTATTTAACTTAGAGTTAAATCTAATTGATAAGGTTAAAATAATAACCTAAACTTGTCTAAATCCTATTGGTTGATAGGATTTCGACCCATCCCAACTTTATCTTCGAAATAAGACCATTTGTAACCATTATAAACCGATTTTGACTTTAATATAAAATAATATTTTGAGATATTCCTAAGGTGCCCCTCTCCTCCCCTATAAAAGGACACCTCCTCCCCCTCCTCCTCACACCAATTTGAGCACTCAAGCTCGGCCAACCCCTGCCAATTTCTCCTCTCCACTTCCCTAGAAACATCCTAGAGGTTCTGGTCTTCCTCAAAGACCAATTTTAGTGCCCTAAGAGGAGGTCTCAAAGAGGCACTTCAAAGAAGAGGTAATTACCGTTACCAATTCTTTCATCTTTATTTCTTCTTCCACTTCTTCTTCTTAGGTTGTTTCATTATGAAGTAATAACATCAGTATCACTCATATACTGATATGTTATTATAAGTATGAAACAACCCTATTTCACCATATATCCATCCTACGGAAAAAGAAATCACCGCGCGTGCGTACGTACGGAATACCGTCTCCACGCCGTGGTGTAATCTATTTTCCACCACCACCTTACATGGATGGGTATAATGGTGTAAAGAATAACTATACATAGTTATTACAACATCATATTGATTCTGATATATTGTATAATACACTCCAATTCAATTCAATATTTATAGAAATGATATCATCGCTCGTGCGTACGTACGGACTACCGTCTCCACAACGCGATGAGATTCATTCTCCATGTTAACCATTTAAAGAATGATTATAAAGTATATATAAGAAATAATAATGAAATATATGACATTATAAAGCTACTGGATTTATGTATATATATATATGTATGTCATCTACTTACTTCCATTTCAATACAATAAGGAAAGTAAAACAGCGTTCATGCGTACGTACGGACTACCGTCTCCATGAACGGTGTTTTTCATCTATCTATTATATATATATATATACTGAATATATATGATATATAAATAATATATTATATTCTGGAAGTAAGTAAATCATGATATAAGTAATAATGATGTCAAGAACAACAAGTCAAAACACCTACGATAAATGAAACAATTTTACCCAAAACGCTTCTTTAACATGGAATTTACAAAAGAACGGGTAATATAATGTCATAAGTGAACCATATATGCTATCATAACAATGAATATGATTCTGGAATAAGTCAATAACATGATTTAAATCATTATACAGGAGGTTCAGACACTTACAAAGCAAGTCGGACATAAGGTAAGGGAAATATCACAATCTCATTTTTATCCGAGATTGTTCATTCGTAAGTATTTACTGGGGTGTATTTTATCATCCACGTCCATGTTCCTTCAATATGTAATATTGTTTCCATCCACTTACAATAGTTTAAATCCAATTTTACTCTTCGGTGAGTTTTTAGTAAAGAATATGAAAGGAATCTTTTGTCGCTTTTTCATACAAGGTACTTTTTGACTTTTCCGACAAAAGTACGAGAAGAATGTTTTTTTTAACTTATACGGCACGAACGGATTTATACTGTTTTATAAAGCCTTATCTTCATGAAGCTTCCTCTAAAAGATTTCATGACTATTTTCAATAAAATCTCTTTCTTTTAAAATTGCATGTTGTTTTGTGAAAAGAAATTGATTTTGAAGAAGAAAGGATATTTTCCTCAAGAATTCAATTCAAGTGTTTTATCAAAATTATTTTCCATATAAGATAATAAAGGGTTCTGTTTCTATCCATATTTTTACATTGATTTGACTATGTTGTGATGGAATTATGTTTATGAATTCCTTTATCTTATATGAATGGTTTTATGATGTCATGTTGTTTAAGAATCCCATTTTTATTACATGGGTTATGAAATGATGTATGATTTATGATTTTGTGGCACACATAAGAAAGGATTCATTAAGAGATGGGTGGGACCTATATCTCCCTCCAATGCATTGGGTAAAGATTTTATATCTCATGAGATAGACATGGCTGGAATGGTAGGTTATACCGGTTCAGTGAAACAGGACTGAAACGAGGATTACTCGATTCAGAAAGGGACTTTGTCCACTAAGATAGTCTTGGCAATGAGTCTTGACTAACAAGAAATGATTCTCTATGATTATGTGTGTATTCCACAATAAGTAATGTTTTAAGTTATGATTTCATTTCACTACTATGATTTATCCTATGTTATGAAATTATGCTCTCTTTTGCAGGTTAAGATTTCCAAAAAATGTTATGTTCTTATGAAAGTTATGTGATTGATATTTCTTTTGTTTACCCTTACTGAGCATTTGAGCTCACCCTTTTATGTTTTCTTTTCCCCAGGATATAAAGAAATGTTTTAGGTAAAAAAAAGGAAGATCTTTATGGGAGATGTTGAAGATCTTTCCCCACGATTAGAAGATTTTATTCCGAGTTTCCAAAGACACTAAACTATTACGATCCTTGTGTGTGTGTTTTTTGTTATGTACTAAGTATTCCGAAAAAGTAATGTAATGTCAATGTACGATAAGCTTCGGGTCTCTACAGTTGGTATCAGAGGCAAAGGAAGTAGGAATGTATCCGATCCTTGGGAACTCTCATATGTGAGCGTTGGACGAAGCATGGCTCTCCGCCCAAGGGCTTCATGTGGAAATGGCTGCCACTGGGGATGGTGGTGTGTCCCGCCCAGGGGGTGTAGCCGCCCATGGAGTGCCCTGATAGGTATCAATTATAGTCCACTGGAAGTAATTCCAGACCGCTACAAAAATAATTCCCAATTGCATATTTTATAATACCAAGTGCTAGTCACTAATCTATGGGGATCGGGAACTCCCTTTGGGTTATGTCAGGACCTGATCTGCTATCGGGTTCCCAGGGTACCCGGGGTGGTTCGTGAAAGAGTTGTATCAGAGGCAGGTAGAGCTTTTGTCTTCATGTCATTATACATTTGTGAAATCTTGTTGTGACATAGGAGGTAGTTTTAATTGAGTGATTGTCCATATCTCATCACAATAAACCATATGTCACCAGTGATGGTTAGGGAAGGACACCTTGTGGATTAGTTCTAGTATTTTCTCTATTTATATTTGGATGTATTGAAATCCAAATCATGTTTTTCGAACTATTAGGATAAATTTCCGTTGATTCACTATTTGAATGTTAATCTAATGTCTTCTCTATTATATATTGATTTTTTGTAGCATTATGCCTCTTTGAAGATGTATTAATGAAGTCTATGAAATAATGCTGATAAACTTAGAAAGTGAATCCACTTGTGGACCTGAGTGTTGTTGAGGTGATTGTGTGCACTGTACAAGATTTAGGGAAAGCACCACCTATAGTTCCCATTCAAGATCCAGCTATGGAACCTCATAGGGACATTCTCCATTTTAGTTCTCAAGTGTTCCTTTACTATAATCCAACACCTTTCAAAGGATCAAATAATACTCAAGTGGATGAGGAATGGTCGAGATGAATGAAACATTTGTTTTGGTTCAAGGACACACATGATAAAATCAAGGTGAATTGTGACACCTTCATTCTGGAAGGACTAAAAAATGGATGGTGGGACAAAATGGTAATGGTGAAGAGACATGAGGGATTAGAGTAGAAACCCTTCATGGTTAATTTCACTGAATAGTTTTATCTAGACTCATTGTTGTTTTCCAAGATTTTAGAGTTTTTCAAATTGGATCTGGTTGATATTATCGTGATAGAGTATGGAAGTTGTTTTGCAAATATCATGAATTTCATACCTGAGATATTATCAAATGAGAGGACTGTGGCTCAAATATTCAGGTTAGGACATCAACCAGATATTCATTCTTAGGTTTTCTTACTGAAATATCCTTTGTATATTGATGTACTAGATAGAGAGATGATGGTATAGATGGACCTGGCTTGCAATTTAGGGTTTTTTGGAGTTTCTTTCTCTTCTATTGGTAGTGTACATTCCTCTAAGGGAAAGAGGAAGTGTGATGACTCATGTGGTAGTTCTCAATTAAATGGTTCCTCTAAACCTACTACATTACCTAAAAGAGTTCCATTGATTTTCTACTTTTGTATCAATACTAGACATTCAAAAGGGGTTTTCACTGAGGAACCCAAGAACTGTGGCTCTTATGGACACTCAGGATACTTGCATTGATTTATCAACATTTATTCCACTCCATGGAGTGGTGTCAAGTCATCATCCCCTTCTAAAACTATGATGATATCAGATACTTCACATGCTAAATGGTTCAATACATAGGTATCTGGAACAAATTTTCTTCATGTAGTGGATGTGTCTCTAGAGATGCTAATACGGGTCCAGTGACCGTGAGAGGTACCATTACTATAGATTCATCATTAGTAACTGCACTTTTTGATACTATTTTATATCATTCATTAATTTAAAACATTATTTTTAATATTAAAAATCTTACTCTGGATATTTTATCTTGTGCAATGTATATTACTACACCCCTTGGTATGAAGAGAGAGTAGGGTCTCCATAGTCCCAATTGTTTTTTCTCTCTATCATATGTTGATATGTTTTAATGTTTTCAAATTCTTTACATGAAACCTCCTGATTTAATTTTTTTAATGGATTGTATCATTTCCAATAATTCTTGAATTGAGTGTTATCCTTAATGGGTACCCTTTACTAAACCCAATGGTGTGTGTAATGTCTTCCAAGGAGAATGGGATGCAAGTCTGATTAGAGCTAGATCCTCCTACTCAGAGTTGGGGAAAGTGATATTTGTGTTTTCTTTTTTATTTGGAGTAATAATATTTGAGCGGTGATCTCCATCCAGTCGTCACCGAGTTTCCCGGTGTAATTATTTCAGAATTATATGATTTTCCATTGGTAGAGGAGGTTGAGTTTACTATTGACTGGATGTCTGGTACTCAACCAGTTTCTATACCCTCTTACTATACGGCCCCATCTGAAAGGAATGAGATGAAGTCCTAGTTGGGTGATCTTTTATAAAAAACATTTATACCCTTGAGTGTGTCACCTTGGGCAGTGCCTATTCTCTTTATAAAGAAGGATGATGGTTCACTTCTCTTATGTGTTGATTATAGAAAACTCAATCGAGTAACGATAAAGAAAAAATATCGGTTAACACATATTAATGATGTTTTTGAACATTTAAAAGGTGAAATGTGGTTCTTGGAGACTGACCTTGTTACCAGCAGTTGAGGGTAAAAGAATCTAAAAATCAAAAAACCACCATTCAGAGTAGGTATGGTCATTATAAGTACCCTGTTATGCCCTTTTTCCAAACCAATGCTCTGGAAGTTTTAATGGATTAAATGAAAATTATTTTCCATGATTATCTTGATACTTTCATGGTAGTCTTTGTAGATGAAATCCTTGTTTACTCTAAGTATGAGGAGGATCATGTGCATCATCTGAGATCAGTTCTGAGTTTGATAAGAAATCACTGGTTTTATACCAAACTATGGAAATAAGATTTATGGATCTAGGAAGTGAAGTTATTGGGGAACTTGTATCTAGAACATATAATACCATTTTATACTAAGAAGGTTAAGGCTGTTATGACATGGGAACAACCATGAAATGTTTTCATGATTAAAATCTTATTGGGGGTTATCTGGGTATTATTGCCGGTTTTTTAAGGACTTGTCTATGTCAGATCCTCTAATGACTATACTAACTTGGAGGGAGTAAATATTTCAAAGGATGAAAAATTTCATAGTTCTTTTTTGGATATGTAATGTATTTGGAAAACGATGTCGGTGTTGACTCATCTAGTGGTTGTGCAAGGATATGTGTCCTTCTATGATGTATCAGTTTTAGGTTGGGTTGTGTCCTAATGCAAGGTGGTCATGTTGTTGTATATGGTTCTCATCGTATTAGGTAGCCCGAGATGAATTATCTAACCCATGACCTTGAACATGAAGTTTTGATGCATGTGCTGGAGATTTAGTGGCATTACCTTTATGGAGAAAATTTAACCATGTATTTAGACAATAAGATATTGAGTTATATCTTCTCTAAAATAGATTTGAATCTCCACCATAGGCATTGGGTGGAATGCATGAAATCTTTCAATTCTAACACATCCTATAACCAGGAAAAATGTAATTTCATTTCTGATTATTTGACTAGGAAATATCTGACCCATGTAGTGAAGGAATCATCAGAAGAGTGTAACTTAATGGATCCCTTTTGAAAGTTTCACATCGGAGTCTAAGAGTCAGGGGCCTAGGTTTACTTGTCTAGTGTTCAGTTGAAATTATATCTTCTTGAGTTTATTCCTCAGTATTAGAATCTTGATGATGAGTTTTTTATCATTAGTGACTTTTTTTATGGTGGGGATACCATACATGATTGGTTGTTCACCAAGGAGGAAATTCTATGATTTCGGAACCATTTTGTGGTACCATATTCGGTAAGGAAAGTTGTGAAGGGGGATGTCAAAAATCCTAGTGGGAAGTGCACCCAAGAACCACAAAGATGGTATATGACATGTAGTGGATGTTTTGGTGTCCAGGTATGAGATAGGGTATTTCTGTTTTTTTTTCTCATTTTTATACATTCCAACGTGTTAAGGTCAATCATCAGAAGCCTTCGAGTTTGCATCATCCACTTACAGTCCCAATATGGTAGTGGGATGTGATCTATATGGACTTCATGGTTTGGATTACTCATACCCAGAGAAAGAAGAATGTGATATGGGTTGTGATCGATAGGATTAACAAGTCGTCTCACTTTATACCCATTCATGGTACAACCAATGTTGAGGAGTTGGGATATCTCTATGTGAAAATTATTGTTTCTTTTCATGGAGTTCCATATGTTATAGTCTCTAATAGGGATCCTCGGTTCACTTATCATTTTTGGAGACACCTCTTAGAGGAACTGGGATCTCACATCTATTTGAGTATAGCATACCAACCGAAGTTGGATGGCCAGATAGAAAGTGCTATACAGATTCTTTACGATATGCTTCGCACATGTGTTCTCAACTTTGGTGGGGCATGGGATGATCACTTGGGGATGGTTGAGTTTCCTTACCAAAAAAATTACTAGTCCATGGTCAAAATGGATCTTTTTAAGGCCTTCTATGGATGTCCTTGTAAATATCCATTTCTTGGGTTAGAGATTGGAGAATGTTCCCTCATTGGATCGAGTTTGGTCCAAGAGACAACATAGAAGATTTAGTTGATTATTCAAAGGATGTTTATGGAACATAGTTGATATAAATCTTATGTTTATTATCACTATATACATTTTTAATTTTCATTTGGTGACTAGGTGTTCTTGAAATTTTCACCCCAGTTGGGTCATCGACGGCTTGAAAAGATAGTTAAGTTTTCTCCTTGTTTTGTTGGAAATTTTGAGGTTATTGTGTAGGTGAGGAAAGTGTATTACTAGTTATCACTACCGTTGTAGCTGAAATATATATATATATATATATATATATATAACATGTTTTATGTATTGTGGCTAAGGAAGTATCTTCCTGATCCATCTCATTTTCTTAGCATGAGTGATCTTGAGGTAGAACCTACTTTATCTGTGACTGAGCGACCGATCAGTATAGTTGATTCTAAAATCAAGGTACATAGTGAGAAGATGATACCTTTGGTTCATGTTACATTGAATCATGGTTATGATTATCATGAGACTTGGGAGATTTATTCACTGATAAGAGAGAATTTTTCTCATCTTTTTGACATTGATTCTTTATCATAGGCTTTTTAGGGACAAAATGTTTGTCTGGTCGGGAGGTTGTAACATCATATTACAGTTTTTAGGTATTCATAAACCCTATTTTTTATTTATATTTGGTTTGGTTTCGTTTGGGGTTATTTTAAGTTGAATTTGTGAATTTTTAGACTTTTGGGCGGGTGCACGGTTGGCACACAGCTTGCGCAAAGTTTTCAAAAACTGTGCACTTTGATATAGTAAAATGACATGTTTTGGATAGAGAGATCTGTAGAGTTTTTTGCATGGTTATTCAATAAATTCATCCCTTTATGAGAAATCATGTGACCCTTTTATAATTGTCGCATGGCCTATACATGGTTTTTCCAAACCATGCATCGTTTCCCAAGATACTATGCAGATGATATTTTAAAAAATCCATTTTTTGTTAAAAAAATATTAATGCATGTTTTAGATCCTGGACAAACCTCCTTTGACCCAAACAGGTCTCTCTCAACCTTGGAGCTACCAAGAAGTATTCTTGTACCCTCATACCCCTCCTGTATGCAATCCAAAGCTAGGTGAATGTCAGTCGATTTTTCTTCTATTAGTTTCCTCCTCCCATTCTTGATCTCTTGTGATCTCTCTCTTTCTTCCTAGGGTTTTAAAGATCTCAGTATGTTGTTGTAGGATCTAATACCCACATTTACGGATCTAAACCTAGGTTTAAATCTTGTTTCTCCTTAATCTCATTGTTTTCGTCCTTCTTTGATGACTCTCATCTAGGGTTTGCTGATCCGAGATCAGTTGATCCCTTGGTAGGTGGTTCTGTTACGATGCCCATATTTTATTAAACATAAATTTCTTTATTTAATATCAAATATTTTTAATTATAACAAATCTATTAGTTTTAATTATTTTTCTTTCAATTTTTTTATTGGAAAGAATCAATTCTGATGAATTGTAGTTTTTAAGTAGAATAGGTATTTTTCATGAAATTAGAAAACACCCATTTTCATTGAATTGGGACGTGGTTATAGAAATTGTGGTAATTTAAAAAGTTACATTTAATTCATAGTTTTTATGGAAATTTAATCAATTGAATTGTGGAATTTAATTGAAGAAAATTTTCGATTGGAGGATTTGTGTAAATCCTCAACTCCAATGAACTGGAAGTTTGTGATAAAATTGATAGAATTGTTTGAAAATTATATTTTGTGAAGTTAGTTGTGTAATGAATTTTGAAATTTTCGGAATTGGTTTAAAATCCATGTTTATGAAATATGGATTAAAAATAGATTTTATAGAAACTCAGTGGTTTCATATTTTTTAAAAGGCATGTTTTTTTATTAAAACCCGTTATGGTTTTTAATGGGAAAATTGGAATATTGAAATGGAGTATGGGATTTAATTATATATTAACCATTCCTAAAATAATTTTATATCGTTTTTTTTACTAGATAACATGAAATCCTTATGTAGTTAGTTTGTTTTATTGGACAACACTTCATAACTTATAATGATCTAAAACATCATATCATCGCATCATATCCCTTAAGTGATGGTGATGAATTCTATTATCCTTGGTTCAGGGGACGTATGTACATACATTTACATCTTCATAGTTTTGGGTCCCTATATTCTAGAACTATTGCACCTAATTTTCACATGATCATGTTTCTTGCTTCTTTGTATTTTTAAATTATGTATATTCCCTTATTATAAACTACTTTATATGCCTTATGAATTTGTATAAACTTTTTTATATAAATTTATTTATTTAATCCATTTTTTGAGAAGTGTCATTTGTGTAAAGGACCCTTTTTATTAAGGGTAAATTTCAAATTTTTAAAAGTCTTTACATTAATTGAAATGTGAATTATGATTTGTGGAATGTGTTTATATCTTTTAAATTGTAAAGCTTGATTTGTTTAAATATGATTTTTTTAATGCCAAACCTACTTATTTCAAAATTGAAACCACATTACTAGATTATTTGATATTGGAATCTTATAATGGGATATTTGGTAAAATACTACTAGGATTTGTCTCACACCCTACTTGTGCGTTTGGGTGTTTGAATATTATATACCTCTAGGATCGAGTAAGGAGGAAGAATCTCTTGAAGGTAGATCTAGCTGTTGAGGCTTGGAATTGGTGTGTTGTGTCCTTATGAACTTGGGAAGTGTTTTCCTATTTTGGTACTTGTGTTTTAGTACTTTGGGATTTAATTCCTTATTGACTTATTGTAAATTATTCTCAGTGGAGTTTCTTTTGTATGCATAATGTCCTGCTCGCCTTGTTTCCACTATGTTTGGTGGAAAAATCATTCCCACATTCATGTTGTATGATACCAGGTTCTAGAAATCAACATTTGGGAATCATGAATGAACATAGGGCTATGTTAGGACTAGATTGGTAATCAGGTTACCAGGGTACTTGGGGTGGTTCAATACATTATTTGTTTTGAATAGCTTCTGAAACTAATTCCTATTCAAATTTTGAGGTATGTGAAGTATGATTATCTAATGCAAACTTTCTTATTGTCTAGAATGGAGCCTTCTAATTCCCAATAATGTTTTTAGATTAAAAATGGTTTTGTATGGTATAAAATTTCAAAGTTTCTTTCCAAACTAAAATTTACTCATCACAAGATTCTATTGAATCTTGATAAAGATGTTTTGAATTACATTCACTATTATTAGAATTGTAAAGTTTATCCTCCTCAGCATTCTCAATAACTTTTGTAAAGGAGATTTAATTTTTCATTACCTTCAGATAATATGATTCTATAAAGTTTTGTAAAATTTTGTTCCAACATTTTTAACTTAATCCATTTGGTGAATAACCCATAAAAGTTCCTTCCACATCTTTCTCATAAAATGTTCCCAAATTTGGATGTTTGAATTATAGAAAACATGGACTTCAAAAAACATTGAAGTATTTTAAAGAATTTTTTTTGTTATACCATATTACATAAAAAAATATGATACTTTATATTATCAACAAGATTCTATTTTGAATGTTTACATTAGTAATAATAACTTCCCTCCAATATAATTTTGAATGTTTTTAATCTACACACATACTTCTTCCCATTTCCACTAAACTTATATTATTTATTTATACTAATCCATTTTTCTATGGAGTATAGGAGAACTATAATAATGTTTGATACCATGATTTATCAGATAAGTTTCAAATGTTTTTTTGGTAATTCATTACCATTTTTAGATCTCAACTTCTTTATGTAAACCTCCATTTATTTATCAACATTTTTTATGAAGAATTTAAACATTTCAATAGCCTCTGACTTGTGCTTCATAAAAATTGTTATCTAAGTTAAATAATCAAGAAAACTGATAAATTATAAATCTCCATTTGTTTATTGATGTATTATAGGCCCACATAAATCGTAATGAATAAGTTCAAGAGGTATATAAGATTGTCTCAACTCTTTTATGAATTTTTTAGTCATCATCTCTTTGAAAAGTTACAAAAACATCTTTTCCACTTCATTTAAACTATGGAAAGTTTCAAATAGAATCATATTTAGAAAATTTGTTCATAATTGTATGTAAAATTTTCCCAAGTTCTCGGTTCCATTATTTTTTTCAACTATCATACTCAAGTAATAGGAGTTATTGAATTCTCCAATTTAGAAAAGATTCCCACTTGTCCTTCATCCTTTTGTAATAAATTTTCCATCTTTCACACTTCTGATGATACAAAACTATTTTCTAAAAAAATCAGTTCCATCATCAAAAATTTGAATTACACTAAGTATGTTATGATTTAGTCCATCAACAAATAAAAATCCATATATTTTAACTTTATAGCTTCAATGTCATCTATTATAATTCCTCTGATTTTTATAGAGCAATAATTTCCAAAGATAATTTCTCCTCCATCATGAATTTTAATATGTTTTAATATTTTTATATCACCTATAAAATGTGAATAGAAACCATTGTCAACTATCCGTTGTTTTTTCCTTTAACTTTCTTTAAAATTTGTCTCAATAAGAAAACCCATTTCCTTAACATTATTCTTTTCATCTTTCTTTTCTTTTCTATCATAAGAAACACATTTAGGAAGGAGTGTCATACATCATTTAGAATGATAACCAGCCTAATAACATCTTCCACAAGATTCTTCTATACATTTAAATTGATTTTTTTATTGTAAAATTTCTAAAATATTTATAATTTACTTTTTCAACTTTTTTTAAGCTAGGAATTTTACCAATTCTATTTCAACTATTTCTTCTACATTTCTCAAATATTCCTTCGGGTAGAGACATGTTGTGCCAAAAATTAAATGAATCATTCCCATATATTCTAAAACACTAAAAATATCAATCAAATATTTATTTTTCATTCAAGAAAGATATTTCCCTATAAAAACTTTATTGATATTGGAAAATTATTTCATCTCTAACATACTCAGGTTGTGCACCATTTTTTCTTTTGAGTGAATTTTCTACTTTTGTAGACTTGATTAATTTATCACATCAATTCTCAACCCAATATTTCCCAATAAATTTTCTAGAACCTGAAATATTAAAAGAATCTAATGAAACATTAGTTTTGGTAAGATAATATTTCACTTGATTCTCATATTAATCATTCTGATCAACTTTAGAAGTCTCAGCTTTAACTTATCAATCTTTGTTGAATTTTTCATTCATCTTCCTCAAGGTACTTTTAGATATAAGAAATTTTGATTAAATCTTGTTAAATTATTATTCCTTAGATTCTATATTCTTACAAAGATCATCAATCATATTTCCCTTTTCAACAATTTTATGTTTGTAACATAAAATTTCATCGATGTATTCTACCTCTTTCTTGATAACATCTTTTCTTCCATCAGCAACTTATTCATAATAATTATTCATAAATATAATTTAATTATATAGAGTTTTTTTTAAATACATGGATCAAGTTATGTTCTGAGTTGATAATCTCTAAAATATTCTTCACCACCTTCTTCACTCTCTGAGGAATATTTGTTTCTAATCTTTTCCAATTAAGGTTCTGAATATTTTTAAACCTTCGTCTTCATAAGAATTGTTTTTAGTTGAGTCTGATTCAACTTTCTTACTCAAGATACTTATTTTTTTTCTATTACCCTTATTATTTTATTTTTTTTGAATACTTTTATTCAATATAATTTATTACCACTCCTTCTATTAATTTTTTTCATGAGAATCATCTCAATATTCTATAACTTTCTTCCTGGGGAAATTAATAGAAAATTGTCTGATTCCACCATACTCACAAATTTTGAGAGGAATTTTACCTCTATAATTTCCTCTTCCTCTTTGATAGTTCTAGGATTTTAGAGACATGATTTTTTCATTCAACTCATCATCCACATTATCTTTGAACTCACAAGGATCATCTTCTTCAACATATTTGATTTTCATTTTTCACATAGCATCAAAATACATTTCATCATTTATATTATTTTTAAATATTGGGCCTTTCCTAATTTCATAAGTAATAAAAAAATCTATGACATTCATCAAGAGACAAATCATCCTTATCTTCAAAAGAAGAAATTTTGGTATCAAACCTATCCGGAAAAATTCTTATAAGTATCTCCACAATTTTATAATCTTGTAAGAAATATCTAAATCCTATGATGTTGCAAAAAAATCATATAATCTAGAGAAGTATTTATCAATTGTTTATTTATCTCTTATTCTTATGTCTTCATACTCATTATTCCATATTTGTAGCTTTTATTCCTTAACTTTTGTATTCCCTTCCAAAACACTTTCTTGGTTTTCCTAAATACATTTTGAAGTTTTGAGTCTCATCACCTTCTGATTAAAATATTCTAATAAGGACATGATAACAACATTTATATCCTTTCCATCAACTTCTATATTTATCCAATCTATAATGGTCATTGGGGGCATCTTTCTCAATAGGTGGAAACCCAACAGTTGCAGCATCAAAAACTTCCAGGTCAAGAAATAGGAGATCAGGAATCATCCTATTTTTTCATCCATAATAATTTTAGCCATCAAGTGTAGGGATTCCTATATTGTTGACTGAATTGATATTATCTGTGATAAGGATTCAACAAGGGAACCTTCCCTCTAATACCAATTAATGTTCCAAAGGATAAAATAACAACTGAAAAGGGGGGTTTAATTAGATATTAACTTATTATTGGTCTCAAAACATTTTGAAACTTAACCCCTAAAACCTATTATTATTTATTTCCTTATCAGGTTTTAGTAAATGATCATGTCTAAAAAAGTAGGAATGCAAGTAAAGAACACAAGATTTACAAGGTTCGGCCACTATGTGAGAACTTACATCCTTTCCACAGCCACTGCCATGGGTTTATGGAAATACAATATTATGAAGAAGTGAATACGACTTATTCCAAATCAATTTATACTCTTTCTATCTCCTAATAGGAATGATTATACTGACTTCATTTAATTTACAATGTTTTCATATAAAACAATTTTGAGAATCCAAATAATAAATACTTTCTTGAAACTGCTCCATAAGTACTTAGTCTGAATCCTCAGCCCGATTTGGATATATCTACTTTTATCAATATGAAAATATTGGATCTACTTTTCTTTATATGATGAAGATGGATCTGATTTTTTCAATATGATGATGTTGGAAAAACATTCTCTATACGATGGATCTAGATCTTATTTTATCAATAGAAGGGACTCAATATGATGAAATCATTCTCAATCTAAACATAAACTCTACTTGAATATTCAATTCAATTCTTCTTCAATCAGATCTGAACATTCTCTTTAAATTCTTTATTGTTCCAAATTTTTCACATATAATAATGTTGAAAATGAATAAATGGCTAGAATAAGTATTTACAGGAAACATAGAAAATAAAGGTGGGAAACATAAAATCTTACCCCGCTTCCTCAAATTTTAAAACTCTAAAAATATATTTCATTTAAACTTCAACTTTTAATTCTTCAATCATCCTTAGATTTCACTGAGATTTAATCAAAATTAAATTTTATGTTTTACCACTTCGAATATTTATATGTTTCTCATCTTATTATGATCTATTTATTTCTCATCTAATTATAATTTATTTCGTTCTCAACTCATTATTATATATTACCATTTCAGAAAATTACGATTTTCCCTTCTCATCTCATTACTATTTTTCCTTCTCATGATCTGTTTCATTTACAGATCATTTTGATTTATTTCATTCTCAAATCATCATGATCTATTACATTTCAGCTCATTATGATTTGTTTCGTTGTTAGCTCATTATGATTTGATTCCTTCTCATCTCATTAAGATTTTTTTATTTATCATATCATTATGATTTGTTTCCTTCTCAGGTCATTAAAATATTTTCCCTTATCATATCATTACGAGTTGTTTCATTCTCAGCTGATTATAATCAATTTCTTTCTCAGCTCCATATAATATATTTCATTTTCAGCTCAATATGATTTGTTTCCTTCTCAAAACATTATAATCTATGTCCTTCTCAAATTGTTATCATTTTTTTCCTTCTTCATCTCATTAGGATTGGTTTCCTTATTCATCTCATTATGATGGAATTCCAATTATGATGGATTTTCACGCTATAAAATATTTTCCCATTACGATCGAAATCTAATTATGATGGAATCTATATTAAAAAACTCTAAAATTATTCAATCCTCTCCACTATTTCTATAAAATATTTTATCATGAGAGTTTTCATTATTTGTGAGAACTTTATGATCAATTAATCATTGTTTGAATAGGGTTTTAGAAAGTATGAAATCTTTCTAACTCCTGAATTTACGGTCTTCTTTCAAAACTCTTTAGCAATAATATGAATTCTTCAACCATTAAATTTTGTCTCAAAAAAATAATTATATCTATGATTACATCAAAGATAACATTCCAGAAATCAATAAGTTATGGCTTTGATTCTTTTGAATCTGATGATTTTCAACATCATGTCGATGGACCTAAATACAATAAAATTTCTGATCAATAACTTCACATTCCCGACCTCTTCTATGTCTAATGTAACTCAATCTGAAAACATTGATCTAGAATCATGTGTATAGAAAACAACGTCATTACGATGGATTGGGTTTCATTCTTAAAAAACGTTTTTTATCAAAAAGGATAGTTTTCAACAAATTAAAAAACCTTTTTAAAAACAATTTATCATAAAGTCTCTTCAGGAATACAGATTATTTTGTGATGAATTATGTTACACTCTAATTTAGTTTGGATGGAGATATATAGATATGTCTAACCCGTGATTTTTAAAAATCAAATTCAAATCAAACTGTGATTTTCATAGGATCTAGTAATGGAGCAAAATTACACCATATTGGATGAAATTGGGCTATGATTTGTTGTTTTAAGGATTTATTTGGGAGTTCAAATATTTTTCAGATCATAGGTGATTAGTTTATGTTTTGGAGGGTTTAATTTTACTCTTCATGATAGTTTTAATAAAATATTAGGGTCTCACACATTTTTTAAATGAAGAATGAATTTTGGAATCAAATTTGAATTTTTTTTAAGAAGAATAAGATTAGATATTCTAAAGAGAGATGAAATGAAAGATTACTAGTCTAGAACCCTAACCCCAATATCCCAGATCTATTCTCAACTACCATTACATTGGCACAATTACAAGGAATCAAATATCAAAGGACTGAAGAGTTTAGTATTCTTGGAAAAATAGATATATATATATATATATATATTGTATTACAAATTAATACATAAATTAAAAAAATAAATTTTCCTTTTGGAGATATTTTTATTCCTAATTAGAATATCCTTATGTACTTTTATAGTAAACTTTATAGATTCTAATAAAAAGGAATTAAAATAAGTTTGAGATCAAATTCTTAGTAAGGGTTAATTATATTAGAAGATATAATGAGTTAATGATAATAATCAATATGGAAAGATAATAACTGAACACATATTCCATAAAATCAATAAAATAAGAGGGAGTGTGTAAAAAATAGGGAGAGTTAAATAATTGAACACACATTACATGTAAGTAAGAATTAATATGGCAAGGTAAATAAATTAAAACAATTTCATTTAAACAATAAATAGATAATTAAATGCATCCATATATTTTTTTCATAGTGAAAATCCCAAAGATACTAAAGATTGAATCAAGATAAAAGAAATTATTAATTATTGGACACCATGTTTTCTTAGTTACATGGTACCTTTATCATCAAGACATTTCAAACAATGGTTTATAATATACTGGGTGAAAAAAACACTATAGTTAGCCAATTGACTCGTCACATGATCCTACCAATGCATCGAGGGTCTATCTATAACCGGAACCCACCTGTGTCAAACCTATCCAAATCATTTCTCATATATCGTGTAATCAATTTAATTTATGAACAATGTGCCTTATCAAATATATGTATTTAGTAAAAGATACATATTTATCAATATTTCCCAAACTAATAAAATATCATTCAAAGTGTGCATAGTATGTAAAATGGTATACGGTTTAGGAAATAATTATACCCATCACATAAGGGAATTCGTATTTGAAATAAATTTAATTTTAAATAGAAATGGACATTAGGAAGTTATAATTTCAAGATAATTTTAACAATCACAAAATAAAGTGTGATTGTAAAGATAAATTTTACCAATTGATAATTTTCAATTCAAATGACTTGGATGATATAATTAAATATTAATTATATAATACCATTAAATATGAGTTAATATTGATATTAAATAAAAAAGAAAAAGTTTATAAACCATATTAATGTTAATTGGGGCATAATAACAAATAATTCTTAATAGAATGTAAATTAATACAAAATCACTTACTACTTGGTAACTTTTGAATTTTAATCTCCATGAAATAAATGACATCAAATAAAAATGTTATTACCATGAAGATAAATTTATTCATGATATAAAATTAAATTGGGGTAGTATATAGAACACACAAAATAAGTAAGTGATTAATATAACATATGACTCACAAAAGTAAAAGTGGGATAAGAATCCATTACCTTGCATCTCGTTTTGGGTGAACGTCCTCTATCATCCTATATAAGTATTTTAAGCATTTTATTAACTTATAACAGAACAATAAATATATTTATAATATCATATATGACTATTTTATAATATATTATTATCCTTCTATTAATGATCTTTCCTTATTTTTATCGTTTCGGTAATAACTGCTTTGATTTTTGAGTGTCTCTTAACTTGTTAATTTTTTAATTATTACACCGATGTTGATTTCATTATCTATAGAATATAACCATTTTATAATTATAATATATATTAATTATATTTTTAATTATAACAATACATAATATTTCGAGATATGAAATTAAATTCATCGTTCATGGAGGCGATAGTTCGTACTTATGCATGAACGCTGCATCCATTTCATTATCATTTATAAAAGAATGAAAAGTAAATTATATATATATTAAAATTTCTAGTATCATATTTAATTAATATTTTTCACATATGTTTAGTAAAAAAATCCTTTATATTTTTCATTTACATCGGGAAAGAATCACATAACTTTGATGAGGTAGTAGTCTACATGTTCACAAACAATGTTATCATATTCCCAAAAAATGGAATCCATAAAGGTATGTGTTATATAAAAATTAAATAAATATACATACATCATAAATATCACATATATATATCATATATATCATATATAAACTATAAATACATCATTATTCCAACCTTTAAATGTAAATACCCAAACACTAGTATCTTAGAGTTGATGCCTTACTTTATTACATTGGCATAATAAACAAGGAATTATCATCCTAAAGGCTTAATAGTTTAGTATATTTGGAAAAAATATTAAAAAATGTTAAATTATAAATTAAATGAAAAAACAAAGTAACTAAATTTGAAATATCCATAAACTTCAAGATTATTCCAGGAAGTCATTTATAATATACATCGTCACATCCACGGGAAAAAATAAAACATCAGAAAGGGGTGAGATCAGATGCTTAGTCAGGGTAACCAATATAGTGGAAGCTATCAAAAAAATCATAAATGATTCTGCCAAGGTGATTAACTGAAACATGATAAATTTAATCAATAACCTGACCATAAAATGGTAAGAATAAAAAATGATTAAATAATTCCATATAAATAATCATATGAGAATAAACCTAAACCACAGATATTCTATTAGTCGAATAATCACATGGATTATTAATTACTAATATGAAATTGAGGGAATACATAATTCTGGAAATCATAAATATACCATCATGTCCTCATCCAATAATTCTACAAAAATGGGTAAGGCCTTGGCCAAAACCTATTCCAGTTTGTCTCATTAGACCTACGATGCATCAAGGGGATATTGAGAGCCATGCGCATCACATACTAAGTCCAATGGATTCATAATTTGTAGAATAATTTATTTTCAATGAAGTATTTATATTAAATTATTCGACAAAACATTTAAATATATTAATCATACTCATATATGAAAATACTCTAATAAAATCATTGATAAATTCTTGAGATAAATACCCTTTTACTTTAGAAAGATGTGTTCTTTTGGAAAATCATTTTTATTTTTCATAAAATCAGATTGTAAACATGAATATCACTAAAATATACAATATAAGTACAATTAAACTGTGTTTTTGGAATAAATTATTTCCAACTAAAGTGAAAACATTTAAAAAGAGTTTTTAAGAAACATTATAAATCAGGTGCTTTAGTGCTATTTAAGGGGAAATATTTAGGAGCCATTAAAATGGAAAAGGCATAATTTTTAAAAAAAATTAATAAATAAAATAATATATTTTTTCATGATAAAAATATCTACTTTAAAATAATATTGGTGGATTAAAATATATTATGGAGCATACTTGAAAATGGGTATAAAATTGGAAAGTTCCCTTAAATCGGGCTTGCTTAATAGGAGGAATTGAAAAAAAGAACCTTAAAAAAATACATTTCCCCATAAATTAATGATGAAATAATATGGATACATGATGTTTTAAAATATAATCATAATTAATAATAGCTAAATAAAATAAATAATAATTACATAGGGGAAATAGAGAGAAAGCGTTACTCAAATGAAAAATAGAGTTTTGGGTAGAATCCCTTACCATTTTGTAATCAATCAAATCATATGACCAAAAATTAATAATCATAAAATGAATAATATAATAAAATGAAGATAAATTGATTAATGATATTATACATAAAAATTTTGTATATATACACCACATACCAGAAATAACTGGTGAACAAGGGAAATCTCACGGAAATAAAAGTTATATGAGGAACCCCTTGCATTATGTCCAAAAGCATTCTGCACTTGTACATAAAATCTTCGATAATGAAATTGGATTCATTTAAAAAAATTCAAATCCTATTAAACATTTGTTTTATTTGTTATATTTTTATTAAGATCATTTTTGATCTCTTTGATAAATTATAATATTCAATTCTATCATTGAAAAGTGTTTGATTCCTGGGTTTTCATGATTGGTTCACCCGTATACATGTATGAAAGATCATTTGAAATTTTAATTGTTTTCCATAGATGAAATTATATGTTATAAATTAACATAAAGAATATTTAATGGTATTATATATCATTTTTTCACATATGAGGATAATTCATTAGATAAAACGTTAATGACAATCATTTGGATTATTTTGGTGTGTTTTTAAATCATCACGAACTAGTATTGTTTTATTAATTAATATCATATATATATATATAATGGTTTTATAACATTAAATAGGATTTAATTCATATATTATATATTTTTTACTATAAAAATGGTTTTATGACCACCCTTAAAGGCGTAATTTAAAAACAAAAACTGTAATCCACTAAGGCGGTAAATCGGCACCTCACAAATAATGTTTTCATCTTTTATATAAAAGTAATTGGAGAAGAGAATTTATGACGAATTATTCCCTAAATAAAATAAAATTATAGCATATAAAATCTAATGGATTTTTCAGGTCAATTTGGTATAATTATATGAGGAGAATATAATAAAAGAAAAGAACATGAAAAAAAATTAACAGAAAATAGAAGAGGGTTTACTTCTTGAACTTACTCTCCCTGAAAACCTACTTAGGGTATAGGTATTTTCATTTTATTGAGACTAAAGGATCATTGACTTGTAGGGAGAGGTTTGGGAGGGTATTTGATAGAAATTAGTCAAGCATTAAGGCTTTAGAGGTGTGATGAGAAGGGGTGGCATTTATAGTGGAGGGGAGGGGTGTTTTCTTTTTATTTTATTCATTAGTTTATTATTTTTCCTCAAGACACTAAATAGTTTTCGAATTATCACTAAATATATTAAAATAATGAAGGATAGTTTGAGATTTTGAGCTTATAATATTCATACATCATATATGAAAAATATTTATTTTAATATTATAATTGTTTTTATAAAAGTTTGAAAAATTAATTAAGGTATCATAAAATTATATTATAATCATAAAAAAACAAAATATTAATTTATGAATATATTTTATGAAAATTTATTTTATTTTAAATATTTATTTTTTTAATAAAATTCTAAATAAAATTTTATACTTCACAAAAAATACCGATACTTAATTTATCATTTTTAGAACATTTATTTACAAATTCTAGGATATAAAAATAAGATAATTTTATTTATAAGACACATAAATTTTATGAATACTTTCATAGGTGATATTACTATTTAAATCAGAAATATAATATTAATATAATGAAAATGACATATTTATAAAAATCGGGATTTTTCACTATTCACTGTAAAATAAATATTTTTATAAATATACAAAAAATTCACCCTAAGCTGATATTGACATTATGATTTTAAAAATGAAGTTTATTTTGTTCAATATAATTTATAAAAATGTAAAAATATATTTTTAATTCAAGTGTTCCATTAAAAGGTGGTAAAATCTATTTAGGAAATATAGTCTTTTATGCATAAAATTGGATTTATTCTTATATTAAGCCTATAAAAATTCATATTTGAATTTATTGAAATATTATTGAATATGTAACATATATGTTTCATTAAAATATTTCACTAATTTTTATTAATTAAATTTATTAAAATAAAATACCATTGTGGTCATAAAAATAGTTTTTTATAAAAATGCATTCTTGTATTCGTTCAATTTATATTTTCATTTCTAATTAATTTTTAATTAGTGACTTAATTTTATAAACATTTGAAATCTATATTGTCATAATTTAATTAATATCATTCATTCCCTACATTCCTAGCATCTATGAGATAACTATAATAATTAACTAATAATATTAAAATATTTTTTAATCTCGTAAGCTATTGAAGAAGTTAAAATTAAAAAAAAAGGATATACTATAAAATCATAGGGTATTACATTATCCCTCTTCAAATAAATTGTTTCCTTTCAATTTAAAATTGTATATAAAAAATTAAAGGTTGATACATGAAAATTATTTTTTGGGATACCCACATCGGAAATAGGGTTAATAAAAATATCTTCTTAATAAGGGAAAAAGTGAAAAGTGATGGTCACCTAAAAATTAGGATTTTTGGTAGGAAATCATTAGTGAAAAGATATAAAACGGACATAGAAGAGGAATATAACTATCATGTTTTAATGGAGAGTTATATGAAACATTGTCATTATAAATTTAACCATCACAAAACCATAAATATGTGACCGGTTAAAAGACCATTCATTTATTAGAAATAAAATTAAACAGATAATATTTTTGTTCCAAAATATTTTTCCTAAAGTGGAGGGATCATTTTTAATATTTAGTTAAGTACTTGATAAAATAAACTTACTTGATTAATTTCCTTATTGTAATAATAATCTCATCCTTTGTTTTTACTTCGATATATTTTCATTTAATCCCTAACTCCTAAAAATTAATGTTCACGATGAATTTTTTCCACACCTAAAGAACTTTTTACAAATCTTATAGTCATTAATCATTTATTTTTTATTTTAAATTTATATTAAATATGATATGTTTGGAATATTTTATCAACGTATAATAATTTTCAGGGTTTACCATGATCCATTATATAAGTATCTAATCGTTAGACTCATCATAAACATGTATGTCCACATTCATTGACAAATTTATAAGTAAGTTCACTAAATTTCTAAAAAAAACATAACATAATATTCCCCAAAGAATGTATCTCTTAATCCCACATTATAAATATATAAATACCTTAATATCTTTTAAACCTTTATGAAACATGAATTCTTCCAATTACTTACAGAATAAGTACTTCAGTACAATCCAAATAAATCTTATGAATCTTATCAAGAGATAATTATTAATAAAATACTAAAATTACATAATTATTGAAACCAAACATAGGAATATTAATCATTCCTCTTTGTCTAAGGTGGTAACATAAGCTTGGCCATGATCCCTTTGCTTCTTCTGAGCAATATTCCTAGGATGATTACTATATTCATTTGTGTAATGTCCCAAATCATTATAGTTGAAGCATTGAATAATGGAAAAGTCCTTAATTCTCTTTCTATTATGAGAATAGTGGCCTTTTTCTCAATATATGATGAAAAATAATTTTCCACTTAAGCATATACCAATTAGATTACATCCAAAATTATTATATGTGGGAAAATACTTCTTTACCTTCTTCCCTTTATCTATATTTTTTCGTCTTTCCTCTTCTTTTATTGCTTCCCTTTGAAGCCATAATACTTTATTAATTCTTTCTTTTTCCTATTAGAACGTGATATTATTTCCTCATATGATGAGAATATTTTGGAGACTACTTCCTTAAAAAATGTTGGCTTAAACCCATCGAAGAAATGATCATTCTTACTCTTTGTATTATGTTAATTGATTCATTTAACATTACTTCCTCTAGGCACCATTTCTAAACAATGGCATACATTAGATTAGATCATAACATTATGAAACATAATTTATAATCCCAAAACTAGTGAAATAAATATATTAAATTGAAAAATGTATGAATAGATAATCTAATAATCCAAAACATGGTTTATTTGTCGACATGTTTTCTTTTAAATCCTTTATAAGGGTTTTCAAAGAATGTGTGAATTATCCTAATCATATCCCCCAAGGCTTCCAAACTAGGTGGACAGTAAGGTTCATTGTCATGTACCTAGTTATGTTGAGTCGGACCTGATGCACCTTATCAAAGATGTTACCCCAAGGAACATATGTACTAGAACTATGTCCACTCGCAGTATCCATACACAAATGTATTTCTAAGGAGTCCCACATAATATTTTCCTCACCAAAATTATAGGATGCTTATTTATTCTTGTACTAAAATTATATCCTAGGGTTACGTTTCTTAATATGTGTTTTGTAAATCATTTTTTAAGGTTTATATTAAACTTCCTTAGATACCAACTATAAATACCCTAACCCTAGTATCTTGTAGTAGGTTACTTAATTTTTTATATTTGCATAATTAATAAGGAAGTCGCATCCCTAATAAACAAATAGTTTAGTCGATTTGGAAAACAATATACAATTTTTTTTTAAAATTGTAGCTTGAATGGAAGAAAAGCAAAGAAACTCAACTGGAAACATCCATAAAATCCAAGATTATCCCTTCAAGTCATTCATAATATACATCTTTACATCCTGGGGAAAATATAAAACCTAAGAAAGGTGTGAGCTTAAATTACCAGTAAGGGTAATAAATACAGGTAATGCTATAGTAAACAAGAAAAAAAAATTGGAAAGGTGGTTAATAGAAACACATTACATTTAATCAATAACCTGACCATGTAATAGTTTTAAAAAAAACTATTTGAATAATTCCATTTAAATAATCATATGAAAATGAAACTTAACCATGGATATTCTACTAGTCAAATACACACATAGATTATCAATTACTAACATCATAATGATTGAATTAATAATTCAGGACAACATAGAAATACCATAAATGCCTCTTCCAATAATTATACATAAATGGGTAAGGTCTCAGCCTAAACCTTGTTTATTTTTTCTGAGGAGACTTGTCGATGCATCGAGGGGCTATAGCAGGCTTCATCCATCACTTATTAAGTCCAATGAATTCCCCATATGTAGAGTAATATATTTAAAATTATATATTTAAATAAAAGTGTCTCATTACACTTTTAAATATTTTAATCGTAATAATAGGTGAATATACTCTAATAAAATCATTGATAAATTCTTGGGAGAAATACCCTTTTACTTTGGAAAGAAGAGTTCTTTTGAAAAATCATTTGTATTTTTTATAATATAATATTATAAACTGAATACCATTGAAAATAAAATATTGGGAAAATGAAATTTTTTTTTAGGCATAAATTATTTTTAATTGAAGTGAAAATATGGAAAATTCGTTTTAAGAAAACATTAGAAATGAGCCTCTTTAGTGCGGTTTAATGGAAAATATTAAAGAGACTTTAATACAGAAAAATGATTAATTATTTTCACCAAAATAAAAATGAACTAATATAGCTTTTAATGATAAAAAGAGTGAGTTTAGAAAAATATTAGTGTATTAAATCATATTATGGAGTGTACATGAAAATGGGTATGAAATTGGAAAGTTACCTTAAATCGGCCTTACTTATCGGGAGGAATTAAAAAATTAGCTTTATAAAAAATTTATTTAAACATTAAATAAAATTAACTAATATTTATATATTATTTTATAACATATTAATAGAATTTATAGTAATTCTATCAAATAAATAAGAATAAAATTCAGGAAAATACATATAAAGTGCAACCTGAATGAAAAATGGAGGTTTGGGTAGAATCTCTTACCACATTGTAATCAATAAAATCCCATGACCAAAAATTAGTAAACATAAAATTAATTATTTAATAACATGAAGATAAAGATATTAATTATATTATATATCTACATACACCACATACAAGAAATAAGTGAAGAATAAGGGAAATATCACAGAAATAAAAGTGACATGAGGAACCCTGTACCTTACGTATGAAAGTGTTCTTCACTTTTACTTAATATCCTAGATAATAAAAATAGATTCATTAAAAAATTATTTCATAAAATATATAACATTTATTTTATTTAAAATAATGTTATGAATTTCATTTTTGGTTTTTTATGAGTTATAAGATTCAATTTCGTCATTAAATTTTTTTCATTTACTTTGTTTTCACAATTGGTTCACATGTATACATGTATGTAAGATCATTTAAAAATTTAATAGTTATAAAGAAATTGAAATTATATGTTATTAATTAACTTCCATATTTTTTAATTTTCTTATACATCATTTTTCATATATGAGGATTACTCCTTAGATAAAGCGTTAAAGATAACTGTCTAGATTATTTTTGTCCTATTTTTGATCATCGTGAACTAGTTTTGTTTTATTAATTAATATCTTGTATATATAAAGGTTACATAACATTAAATAAGATTTAATACATATATTTTATCCTTTTTTACCAAAAAATGATTTTATGACCCCCCTTGAAGGAAAAATTGAAAAATGAAACCTCGTCGTCCACGAAGGCGGTAAATCGTCACCCCACAGGTGATGTTTTCATCATTATAAAAAAGGAATATGATAAGTGAATTGATGATGGATTATTCCACCAACACAATAAAATTATAGTATATAAAATTTAATATATTTATCACGATACATTGGGCTAGGGAGGTAAGGATAAGAAAAGGAAAGAAAAGAACATGAAAAGAAATTAAAAGAAAATGGAAGAGGGCTTTACCTCTTGAACTTCTTCTCCTTGAGAACCTCCATAGGTCAAAGGGATTTGTATTTTATTAAAAAAAAATCTTCTGGAAGTGGTGGATAGTTTTTTGAGATTATTTGGTTGAAATTTGGAGATCTTAATGTCTTTGAGTTGTGAGGAGAAGAGGTGGTGAGGGTGGTATTTATAGTGGAGGAGATGAGTGTTTTCTCATTTATTTATTCATTTGATTATTATTTTCTCTCAAGACTATGAATAACTTCAAAATTAATGTTAAATATATTAATATAGTGAAGTAGAGTTTTATATTTTGGGCTTATATCAGACATACATCATTTATGACTCAATAATTGATGTATATATCTTATAATATAAATTACCATGCTTTACTATTCACCAAAAATTCAACTATTTTAAAAAAATACCAAAAACCACAACCTAAAAATTTTTCCCTGTGTAATGTTCCAAAATGAACTCCATTTTTTTAATAATAATTTTTTATATATGATAAATTTAATTTTTAAATAAATTCATCATTTACATGAAAAAATGATGCTTTTAATATTATAACTGTTTTTATGACACTTTGAACAAATGATTAAATTATCATAAAAATATATTATAATAATAGGAAGAAAATATTAATTTATTAATATATTTTAGGTAAATAAAGTTTCTTTTAAACCATTATATTAATTAACTAATTGTAAATAAAATTTTATGTTTCAAAAAAATACATACACGTAATTTATCATTTTTAAAACATTTATTAACATATTCTATGATATAAATATACCATATTTTCATTTATCAGATATATAAATTTTATGAAAAAATTTATTGGTGATATTACTATTGAAATCATAAATAGACTATTAATATAATGATAATGATAGTTTTAAAAATATTGGGATTTTTCACTATTCATTGGAAAATAAAAATTTACAGAAAAAATTCCAAAAACAATTCCTAATCTAAATTTGACATTATACATTAAAAAATGAAGTTCATTTGGTTCAATAGAATTTATAAAAGTGTTAAAATTTAGTTTTAAAACTAGTGCGCCATTATAAGGTTCTAAAACTGTATTTAGGAAATATAGTCTTTTATGCGTAAAATTGGATTTATTCTTATATTAAACTTTTCAAACTTATTAGTTGAATTTATGAAAAACTTTTGATGGAATATGCCAAATCTAATTTTCATTAATATCTTTCACTAATAGTGATTAATATAATTTATTAAGATAAAATACCCTTGTGGTCAGAAAAAATAGTTTTTTATTAAAACACATCTATTATGATACATTTATTTTAATATTAATTTCTAGTTAACTGTTAACAAATAAATTAATTTTATAAACATATTTAATCTATATTTTCATAGTTTACATAATCTCATTAATTCCCGCCATTTCCAACATCTAGAAGACAAATATAATAATTAAACAATAATATTTATTCATTTTTTAAGCTCGTAAGCTATCAAAGAAGTTAAAATTACAAAAAATGAATACCATAGAACCTTGTAGTGTTATATTTAATATGGAAATGGTAGAAAAAACTACATCAGTTTATGAGGTGGTAATCCATCGTACACACAAACGATGATTGTGAATCATATTTTATGCATGTGTGTGAAATTGTAGGTCGATATCATAGAATATAAAAATATTATTATATTTAAGATACTTATTTTATTATATAATTATGATATTAAAATATTTGAAGGGGTGGGGAGGTAAATGAAAAAATGTGATCGTTGAAGAGCGTTATCTCTTTTTCACGTGACTCCTTTTGGGTTATACCCAAATACTTCCTCGGTTTGATTTCTTCCTAAATTGTGGCTTATAAGATTAAGGAAGAGAAGTTGGGAGATTATTTCTGTATGATTTGGATGATCCAAATGGATTTAGATATTTTTATAATAGGGAGGGTTGTGTGCCTTTTATAGTGGAGGGGGAGTGAGATTCTTGTAAATATAAAAAAGTATACATTATTAAGAGGTCTCCCTTACATAATGGGACACAAATAGTGAACCTAATTCCATAAAAGGGTGGATATGGTATAAATATGGATATAAAATAGTTTTTTGACATGTTTATAGGTCATTTTGTCCCTCAAGTTTAAGGTTCAGTCCCATGATAGGCATGTTTTCTGTTAATCAACGTAATTAATTTTAATTACCTTCACTTATAATTTTTGTGAAAAAAAAATTTCCCTTAAAATAAATTTTAATTTATTATTACTAAAAACATGGAATCCATTTTTACAAATTCAAATCATATAATTGGTATAAATTAATATAAAATTAATCCAGCAGATGGGATGACAAAGCAGGTTTCTAAAGTTAAAATATTCAAATATTTTTACATCCAATTTCAATGTAAAATTGATCAAAATGAATTAAATTTCATTAATTGATGTATAATTGATATAATTAAACATTAAATCCAATTAAAAATATATTTTATCAAATTATATTAATTATAATATTGGTCAGTTTTTAATTAAAATTCTATATTTTTTCATTGTTTATAAAATAATGATACTTCTCAAAAAAATACAAATAATTCACCCTAAGATAATTTTGAAATTAATAATTCAAAAATAAAGTTTATTTATTCAAATAGAATTTATAGATCTGTCAAAATATATATTTAAAATTGGTTCACCATCAATATGAAGAAAAAATGTCTTTAAAAATATATTTCTTTTGTGTATAATAGTGGGATTTGTCTTTTCTTATGCTTATAAAATCTATTGGATGAATGTAAAATATATTTTATTTATTGTATAATATATAAATTTCATTAATATTATTCACTGAGAGTAATTAATTTAATTAATTAAGATAAAACTCTTTTGTGAGCATAAAAATATTTCTTTCATATTCAATTGGTTTTTATATTCATTCTTATTTAATTTGTTACCAATGAATTCATTTTATATTCATATAAACCATATATTTTAATAATTTATTTAATTCTATTCATAACTGCTAATTTAATATCTTGGTTATATCTTATTATACTAAATAATAATATTTTAATAATATATTATATCTCAGTAAAACTCAATCTTACATGCAACGCAAGTTATAAATGAAATTCATTTTTGCGTGTGATGCAAGATAGCCGAGTGTTGCATGAATTTCAAGATATCGAATAATTAAATTTACTTAAAATATTAAATATACCATAAAGTATCAATAGGTTATATTCCTTTCTACGTTTTTTGTTTCGTGTCATACACATTAACAAATAAAAGTTATTATTTTATAATTTTTAGGGTGTTACAATCTCCCTGCCTTAAATAAATTATGTCATTGTATTTTAAACTCGATCTCAGAAAACTGGGATCTTGTATTTGAATATTAATTTCTTGATATCCTTCATCATGAAAAGATTTATTAAAATATTTTAATACTAAGAGAGAATGATAAGTAAAAAAGGTTACATAGAATAACATATAATTAGGTCTCAAAGTATGAGAACATTAGTGGAACGTGATGTTACGTGCATGGAGGATAAGAATAAATATTTATAGGGGTGATTTAGGTTGTTGATCACAAACATGTGAATGATAAATGGAATGTTGAAGGCCTCAAATATGTGAATTGGGGATGATTTAAAATACCATAGATTCAACAAAAATTAAGGTATTAGGACAACATTTTTTAATAATTTTCAAAATGTTGAGAAATTCTTTTATTATGAAATAATATAAGTAAATATAATTCTGTGATATATATTTAAATTTAATTAGAACAATTTCATCTTTGTTATGTTTCGATCCAATTCTAATTCATCTATTACATCAACAAATAAATATCCAAAAATAAATTTCAATGACAAAATTACTAAAATGTTATCTTAATGGATTATAAGATCTATAAAAGAGTGAAAAGTCATTCCATTTGTATCTAAATATTCTAAAAAACAATATTATTAATAAATTAATCTGAAAAAATAAAAAATAACACTACTGGTTCATTATTAATATTTATTCATCTATTATTTTAACTAATAATAATTACACCTTAAACAGGACATCAAATAGGCCAGTGGTTGGAATGAAACCCTTATCGTCCTCCGTACATGGGTTCAAACCCCACCACATTTTTTGAATTGATGGTTTGTCACTTATCATGAAGGTTTTTTCTTTTATAAGTTTTGTTAACATGATTACAAAAAAAACTATGATATAATTCTTGAAAATTTAATCATTAAATATCCATTTATACAAAGTTTTTCAATACTAGTAATTAATATTTTTTTACAAAGTATAAAAATATTTTTTTATATCAACCCTAAAGTTTATCAACACCTTTCAAATTATGTCTAAAAAATGTAAATCCATTTTCCCATAAATAATGTTTCGATTAAAACATTTACTAAACTAATGGGTTTTATTTTCATGAATTTCTTCCCAGATATCATTAATCTTGGTAGACTCTCTTCACATAAAATATAAAAAACTTTAAGTCATTGATCTTACTTTTAATATAAATCACTTAAATTTTAACCTTGGTTATTCATTTTCATCATCTATTCAACTCCTTCATAATGGTTTGTAAAAAATGTGAAATATCCTAATAATTTCCCATGGGAGTTTCAAACCAGGTGCACAGTAATGTCAATTATCATGTACCAGATTACACTTTCATTAGGCCTAACACACCTTTTCAGAGTTGTTACACCTAGGTTCATCTTTTCTAGAAGCAAATTTAATTGTAGTATCTATATGGGGATTTATTTCAAGGATACCCACATAATATCTACCACACCAAAATTAAAATATGTTTTTCAATACTTATCCTTAAATTATACCTTAGGGATATGTTCTATAATTTATGTTTTCATAAATTTAGTTCACAAGGTTTCTATTAAACTTCCTCTTTTAGTAAATATAGCATCTGGACCCCATTATCCCATAGTTAGTGTAAACTACCATTATATTGGAATGATTTCAAGGAATAAAATCCTGATGGATCGAATAGTTTAGTAGTCTTTGTAAATTAGATACATATGTGATTATTTTATTAAAAATGAATACACTAATTACAAAAAAAACAATTATTTTGATGATATATTTATTCCCAATTATAATATCCTTGCATATATTTCTTATTAAACTTCTTGTATTCCTAGTAAAATGAAACAAAATAAGGGTAATCTCAAATGCTCTGTAAGGGTTAAGTACAAGGGAAGAAATAATGAATAAATGGGCATAATAAATATGGAAAGGTAATAATTGAACATGAATTCCATTAAATAAATAATATAAGAGGAAGTGTGTAGAAAATATAGAAAGTTAAATATATAAATACATGTTCCATGTAAATAACTAGATAAGTTATAATCGATATAAAAAGGTAAATAATGTAAAACCATGACATTTAATTAATAAACTAAGAATGAAATACATCGATAGATTTTTTTCATCGTGAAAATATAAAAGATAATAATAATTTAAACAACATTAAATAAATTATTAATCATTGGATTCCATGTTTCCTTGGTACGTGGTACCTTTACTGTCAAGACCTTTCACAAGACAGTTTATAACATACTAGGTGAAAACCCCACTAATGTTAGAAAACTGACTCATCCCATGAGACTACTGATGAATCAAGGAGATATATATAACTGGGACCCACCCAAGTCATACCTATCCAAATAATTCCTCATATTTTGATTAATCTATTTATTTCAAGGAAGTAAATTCCTTATCAAATCTACGTATTGTGTAAAAGATATTGATTTATAAATATTTCTCCAACTAATCAAATATCTTTCAAAGTGTGCACTATATATACGAATGGTATAATTTTATTGAAATAATAATACACATTACATAAGTGTATGTATAATTAAAAAAATTAAAATGAAAAATTGAAATAATTAACTGATTGTGTTAAGATGAAGTTAACAATCACAAAAGAAAGTGAGATTGCAAAGATAACTTTTATCACATAGTAATTTTTAATTCAAACCCCTAGGATGATATAATTAAATTTGAAACACATAATACCATGAAATATAGCTTAATAATTATACTAAATTACAAATAGGAATTATATACACCACATTAATGTGAATCTGTTCATAATAACAAATAATACTTAATGGAATGTAAATTGAGTGGAAATCACATACCACTTGATAACATTTGAATTATAAGCCACGTGAAAGAAATAAAATAAATTGAAACATTAAATAACATTAATATAAAATTATTTGTGATATTAAATAAAATAGGGGAATTATAAACACTGAACAAAATAAATAAATGGTTAATATGGTGTATGCCTCAAAAAAGTAATAGTGAGACAAGAATCTCTTACCTTCTATTTAATTTTGGGTGAATTCCATTTAAATTGGTATAAAATGGTTTTAATCATGTTAGTAAATTATAAATAAACCATTTTTATATTTATAATATCATATATTATTCTTTAATAATATTTTATTACCCTTTTATTAATGATATTTTCTTATTTTCATCATTTCATGTAATAAGAACTTTCTTTCGAGTATATCCAGAATTATTGTTTTTTTATTCCATCGATCGTAATTTAATAATCTCCATAATTTAAACCAATGTTCAATTATCATATATATTAAGTATATATTTATTTATAATAATCATTAATATTTGGATATTGGAAATGAAATGTATTGTTTATGGAGATGGTGGATCGTACGTACGCGTGAATGCCACTTCCATTTCATTGTTGTATTTAAAAGAATGAAAAGTAAATTATATATATATATATATATTATAATTAACATTATAATATTTATGTAAAATATGTCACATAGTTTTATTAAAACCATTCATTATACATTTTATGTATATCATGAACGAATCACATTGATGTGAGGAGGTGATAGTCCACACATCCAAAAATGATGTTATCGTATTCCCAAAAAATGGAATGAATAAAGGTATGTATAGTATAAAAATTAAAGAAGAATAAATAAATCATAAATATCATATATATATATATATATCATATATAAACTAAAAATTTATCATTATTCAAACCTTGAAAGTTAGTATTGTAAAAACGAACGATATCAGTTCGCGAGGCGGTCACCATACATGGGAACAATGATTGTGTATCCCATTTGATTGATGTGAATGAAAGTGTAGGTATAACTCTTAAAAAACAAAATATCATTATATTTGAGATACCTAGGTTATTATATAATCTTTATATAAAAATAATTGAAGGTTTGGAGAAGTAAATGAACTAAAAGTGATTATTAAAGAGTGTTACCTCTTATACAGTTAACTCTTTTTGGTTTATATCTAAAGACTTCATTAGATTGCTTTATGACAGAAGTGGGGCTTATATTATTTGTTTCGAGAAGATGTGATATTATTTTTTCATGTTTTTTAAGATAATAATTTATTAAAATACGTGTATAAGGGGGATAGGTTTGTTTCTTTTATAGTTTATGGGGAGTTTCATTTTTGAAAATATAAAAACTTTTACAATGTTAAGAGGTCTCTCTCAAATCATGTTCCTCCTATAATTAAAAAAATTTTATAGCCAAATATTATTTGGTATAAATATATATATATATATATAAATGGGATTTTTATATGTTTATGTTCCATTAGAACCCTTAGGTTTAAGGTTCAGTCGTATGTTAATATGATTTTTCTCTTAATCACTATAATTAATTTTATTTACTTTCACTAATATTTTTTTCAAAAAAATAATTTTAAATAACTATAAGTGGTAAATTAATATTATTCCAAATATGGAATCCATTTTTCCATATTCCAATAAGATAATATGAATAATGTAATTCAAAATTAATCCCCCATATGATATGACAAAGAAGGTTTTTAAAGTGTAATGCTTCGAAAGTTTGAAATGTTTTTACATCCAATTTCAATGTAAAGCTAATTCAAATGACCTAAACTGGATTAATTGATGTATAATTGATCTAACTCAAATATAAATCCAACTAAAATATATTTTATTCTTATAAAATAATTATACAAAAATTATTTTTCAATTAAAATTCAGTATTTGTTCAATATTTATCAAAAATTGAAACTTCTCAGAAAGTTACCAAAAATTCACCATATGCTAATTTTGACATTACTATTTCAAAAAATGAAATATATTTTTTAAAATATAATTTATTAAATTTTAAAAATTTATATTTAAAATAGTGTCTCCATTAAAAGGTGGAAACATTGCCTTTATTAATATATAGATTTTTGTGTGTAATATTGGGTTTGTTCTTTTCTTATGCTTATAAAATCTATTGCAAGAATGTAGAAAATATATTATTGAATTTATGATATATAAATTTCATTAATATCAATGAATAATAGTATTTAATTTAATTTATTATGATAAAACGACTTTTTGAGCATAAAAACAACTCATTTATATTCAATTGGTTTTTATATTCATTTCTAATTATTTGGAAATCAATGAATTCATTTTATATTTTTGTAAACCACATATTTTCAGAAGTTATTTAATATTATTAAAAACATCTAGTTCAATGGATAGGTTATATCTTATTATATTAAATACTAATATTTTAATAATATATCATTGCTCAGTAAAACTCAGTATTACATGTAAAATAAACTATTGAAGAAATTATGTGTTTCGTGATATGTAAGATAACTCAGTATTCTGTGCATTACATGATATAGAATATATTAAATTTATTTAAAATATTAAATATACTATAATTTCATGAGATTTTATATTCCTTTCTATTTTTTGTTTTTTATGTCATACATCCTATAAAAAAAATTACTCTTTTATAATTATTGGGGTGTTACATTCACCTCACCTTAAATAAATTCTGTCTTAGAAATTTAAACTCAATATCATAATACTAGTTTGTGATATTTTACAATTCCTTTTTCAGAATACCACATCATGGGAGGATTTTATAAAATTTACACTTAATAAGAGAGAATGAGAAGTAAAAAAAGGTCACATGGAATAACATATGACTATGTCTTTGAGTAGGAGAACATTAGTGGAAAATGAAAATACATACATGGAGGAGAAGCATAAATATTTATATGGGTGATTGAGGTTATTGATAAAAAAATTGAATGATCAATGGAATGTTAAGGGCCTAAAATCCTTAAATATATGATGATTTAAAATACCATCGATTAAAAAATGTTTTTTGAAAAAAAAATTCTAATCATTTTCTTAAGGTTTATTAATTTTTTTATTTCGTAAAAATGTAAGAAAATAAACGTAATTAATACATTTAAATTTCATAAGAAAAATTTCATACTTTGTTTTTTTCGATAAAATTAAAATTAATCCATTTTTTCTAGAGCTTAATATCCAAAATTGAATTTTATTTCCTGGAGAACTAAAATTTTCTTTTAATGGATCATAATATCAATAAAAGAGTGAAAAATATTTCCATTTTTTTCTAACTATTCTCCAAATCCAATATTGTTAATATATTAATCTCTAAACCTAAAAAGTAACACTACTGGATCATTATTAGTATTTATTCATAAAATTTATTAACTAAAATTAATTATACCTTGACCAGGAAATCGCATAGGCCAGTGGTAAGCGTAAAACCCTTATCATCCTTCGTTCGTGGATTCAAGCCTCACTAATTTTCCAAAATTCATGGGATTTCACCTAGAATACCAGTTTTCCCTTTTCTAAGTATTACTAATATGATTCCAAAACAGAATATGATGGTAATCCTTTAAATTTAATCATTAAATATCTGTTTTCAAAGGTTTTCAATACTAATTGTTAATATTTTTTATAATGTATAATATTAATATTTGTATATCAGACCTAAATATTATAAATACCTTTAAACTTAGGTCTATAATATTTAAATTCATTATTCCTTAAATAAAGTTTCCACCAAAACATGTACTACCCACACTGGTTGTACTACCATAAATTTCTTCCAAAAATATCAATAATCTTGGTAGAATCTATTCATATAAAACCTAAAAAGTTGTTTTTAGTCATTGACCATGTTTTAATTCTAAATCACCTTAATTTTAACCTTGGTTATTCATTTTCACCATATATTTGACTCCTTCATAATTTTTTGAGGAAAATGTGAATTATCTAAAGCATATATGTCGGGAGTTTCAAATGAGGTGTGTAATAAGGCTTATTTTTATGTTCCAAGTTACACTCGAGTTAGGCCAGACACACCTTTTCAGATTTGTTACCCCTAGGTAAAACTATAATATAACTATGCACACTTGTATTATCCAAATATGGATTTATGTCTAGGAAACCCACATAATATCTACCTTACTAAAATTATATGATTTTCTTCAATACTTATTCTCAAATTATACCTTAAGGACATGTTCTATAGTCTATGTTTTCCTAAATCTGGTTCTCATGATATCTACTAAAATTCCTCTGATACTAACTATATGACCCTAACCCCAGTATCCTAAAGACAGTGTCAAATATGATTACATTTTCATGATTGCAAGGAATAATATCCAAAAGAACTGAATAGTTTAGTATTCTTTGTTAACTAGATACAGATATGAGTTTTTTATTTCAAATTAATACAATAATTACAAAATTTTTATTTCTATCAAAATGAATAAAATAATTAATTATTGGATTACATATTTTTTAGAAGATGTTACTGTTACCATCAAGAACTTTCACAAGATGGTTATTACATATTGGCTGAAAAACTCACTAAGGCTAGCCAAATGACTCATACCATGAGACTACCAATAAATCAAGGGGAAATATATTACTAGGCCCCACCCATTTCATACCATTCCAAATCATTTCTCATGTATTGAGTAATCAATTTAATTCATGAACAATGTTCCTCATCAAATATCTGTATTGAGTAAAAGATACATATTTATAAATATTTCCCCAACTAATTAAATATATTTTAAAGTGTCAATTGTATTTAAAAATCCGATATAGTTTAAGAAATAATTATAAACATAAAATAATTATATTTATATTTAAAATATATTTTATTTCCAATGGAAATGGACATAAGGAAGTGATTGTTTTAAGATAAAGTTAACAATCACAAAAGAAAGTGAGATTACAAAGATAACTTTTACCACTAGGTAATTTTCAATTAAAACCCCTAAGATGATATAAATTAATTTGAAACATATAATACCAAGAAATATTAATGAATACTTATATTGAATGAAAAATGAGAAGTATATACATCATGTTAAAGTGAATTGGTTCATAATAACAAATAACTCTCAATAGAATGTAAATTGAGACGAAATCACATTCCACTTGGTAACTTTTGAATAATAATCCCCATTAAATAATTGAAATCAAATGGAACTTTAAATAACATTAATATAAATTTATTAATTATATAAAATACTATATGTTCAGAATATACACCACATAAAATAAATAAGTGGTGAATATAGTGTATGCCTCACGCAAGTAAAAGTAAAACAAGAACCCCTTACCTTATGTTTCCTTTTGGGTGACCAACCTTTAAATTCTTTTATAATGGTTTTAATAATGTTATTAACTTATAATATATCCATAATTTTATTTATAATATCATAAATTATTATTTTATAATATCTTATTTTCCATCCATTAATAATCTTTCTTATTTTCATCATTTCATGTAATAAATATTTTATTTTTTGAGTATGTATTGACTTATTATTTTTTTCATTATGTAGATCATTATTTCATCATATACTTATTGTAAACCATTACTTATTTATCATATATATTCAGTATATATGTATTTATAATAATACATAAAATTTTTTGATAGGAAATTAAATTCACTATTCATGGATACGATAGGTCGTGCATACGCATGAACGCTACTTTTATTTCATTATCATATATAAAAGAATGAAAAGTAAATGATATATATATGTATATCATAATTTTAAGTATAATATTTATTTAATATCTTTCACGTGGGTTTATTAAGACCATATTTTATACATTCCATGTATAGTAAGAACGAATCATATCGCTTTGAGTGGGTGGTAGTCCACACGTCCACAAACGATGTTAACATATTCCCAATAAATTCAATGTATAATGGTATATGTTATATTAAAATTATAAAATCATAAAGAAATAAAAAATATAATATATATCATATATAAACTATAAATTCATCATTATTCCCACCTTGAAAGGTGGTAATGGAAGAACGAATGACATCAGTTCGTGAGTTGGTACTCCATCGTACACGCAAACATGGATTGTGTATCACATTTTATGGATGTGTGTAAAATTTTAGGTCATAATATTATCATAAAAATATATAAGAATATTTCAACTAATTTTTTATTATATACGAATTATATAAAAAAAATTTAAGGGGAATATTAGTAAATGAAACAAAAGTGCTCATTAAAAAGTGTTACCTCTTATTCGAGTAACTCTGTTTGGTTTATACCAGAAGACTTACATGGTTTTCTTTATTATAAAATTAATGATTCTAGGATGAGGGGAGAGAATTTCTTAGATTATTTTTGTCAGTTTTTTGGATGTTCAAAATGGATTTAGAGGGGTTTATAAGTGGTCGGGGTGTGTTCCTTTTCATAGTGGGGGAGGGGTGCCATTCTAATAAATATAAAACACTATTGAGAGGTATCTGTTACATATTGTGTCTAAAATAAATAAACAATTTAGAAAATGGATTTTAAGGTATAAATATGGACATATGATACGTTTTGGACATGTTTCTAGGTAATTTTGGCTTAAAAGATTAAGATTTATTCCCTTGTTAACTTAATTTTTCTCTTAATCGATGAAATTAATTTTAATTACTTTTACTAATATTTTTGGTCAAAAAATAATTATAAATAACAACAAAATATAAATTATTACGATTAAAAACATGGAATATATATTTCCAAATTCTAATAACATAAGTGGTAGAAATTAATTTAACATTAATCTTGTAGATGGGACGATAAATCGGGTTTTAAGTTAAAATGTTCAAATGTTTGAAATATTTTAACATCCAATTTCATTGTAAAAATGATTAAAATGGACTAAATTGGATTAATGGATGATTAATTTTTCTAATTAAACATTTAAAAAAATTCAAAATATATTTTATAATTATAAATGAATTATATGAAAAGTCAGTTTTGAGTTAAAATTCAGTATTTTTTATTATTCATCAAAAAAATGAAACTTCTCAAAAATATACCAAATTTTTACCAAAATATAATTTTTACATTAATATGTAAAAACATAAATTTATTTTTTAAAATATAATTTATAAAAGTCTCAAAAATTATATTGAAAATAGGTGCACCATTTAAAGGCAGCAAAATAATCTTTATAAATATATAGCTTTTTGTGCATAATATTGGGTTTGTTCTTTTATTATTCTTATAAAATCTATTTGAGGGATGTAATCAATATTTTATTCAATATTTAATATATAAATTTCATTAATATTGTTAAATAATAGTAATTAATTTAATTAATTAATATAAAATACCTTTTGGGGAAAAACATTTCTTTTATATTTAATTGGGTTTTAAATTCATTTCTAATTAATTGGTAACCGATTAATTCATTATATATTCATGTAAACCATATAAATTTATAAGGTAGTTAATCCTATTTATAATAATTAATTTAACATCTTGGTTATATCTTATCATATTAAATAATAATATTTTATTTATATATTGTTGGTTAGTAAAACATGATCTCACTTGAAACACATGAAATCAAAGAAAGTATTTATTATTGTGTGATGGAAGCTAACTTAGTATTGCATGAATTGAAATATATATAAAATATTAAATTTCTTTAAAATATTAAATATATTGTAATGTCTCGAGAGGTTATATTCCTTTCTATGTTTGATGTTGCGTATCATACAAGCTATTGAATAAAAGTTAATCTTTTGAAATTTTTGGGGTGTTACAACTAGAGTATTAATGAATATGTAATTATCATAGATGGGTTGTTAATAAAACTATTTATGGTCCAAATTTTATCTTGTATGCTAGAGAATAATAGAGAATGTTTTTTGTTGATATTTGAATATTTTTTTAATGTTATTTTGAGAGAGACCTCTGTATCAATAATTTTTATGTTCCATGTCTTGAAGTAGTGCTTAGAGAGGTATGTTGTGTGAGTGTCCCTGGGATTGATAGTGTGACTTTTTGAAAAATTTATGATCATTATAATTCATAGTGATTTGTATGGTACATGAAAATGTCTTCAGTGTATGCTTCTTAGAGTATACCTTTGTGGTGAACAAAATAAAGTCACTATGTTTGCGCATTTATTTTCAAGACATTGGATGTTTGGGATATATTCTTGAAATTTAAAGGTTCATCATATTCATAAAAAGTGAAGAACAATATCCATTTGAATTAATGAATAGAATTTTACACCCTAATCTTGTAATTACTCGGAATTTTTGAGGAAATTTTTTTAATTATATGGAATTATTTCGAGACCGTACTCTTTGACGTTACATGATTCTGAGGCCCGAAGTTCCTTGAATGAAATTTTGACCTTATTTTAAAGTACGTTCAATAAATATGCGAGTGGGATTTTCTAACTTTTGAGCTAGTGCTCGGATTGAAAATATGAGGGAACCATTCAACTTGGAACCCCAGGATTCACCTAGAAAATACTTAAGTTTGGCCGATAATGGTCGGATGGAAAAGTTATTTTTTGGAATTTTCAAAAAATAATTAGATAACATTAAAAAGTTAATTTATTTCTTTTATCAACCATTGAGAGGCGGACGATGATGCTATAGTGAGGAGATAAGGCGACGACAAGATGCATTGAAAGAATCTTCTTAATATCTCGTTATGTTGCAACATAACAGCTATGTTGTTTCAGGAATGAAACAGCATAACAACGCAACGTCACAGTGTAATAGAAACAATGTGATGTGTTCCCTTTTTTTTATTAGCAAACGCATTGGAGAGTTGGGAATTAAATCATAGCCAATTCCCTGATGAACCTCCAGCAACTTTCCTCTCCAATGACGAATGATGAAAATCAGTGGAACGTCATCGACTTTGACGTCGACCTATTGAACCCTCTAGGATAGAACTCTACATCAATGAACATCCAACGAAGTAGGGGGTTGAACTATTTAATGTTTCTCCATTATTTTCTAAAAACTAAAAACGTGGATCAACCCACGAACAGGCTGATCCACAGATCATGAATTCTTGAAGGAGGGTGACTTCTTTTGGGATTCCTCTATCTCGGATTAAATTATCACTTTTATTAATTGAGTTATAGTCATTGGAACTCCCGATATTTTTAAACTTCTAACGCAGAGGAAGCGGGATGACACGAACAAGGCCCGAGCCCCTCTGAATTTGTGGTCATCATGGATAACTCTTGAAATTTTGGTAAGGTGAGTTCGAGGAATTAGCAGTAAAGGTGGCAGCCTTACGATCTCATAGGTGCAGACGGAACGAGAAATAGACTACTGGAGAAACTCTGTTGGCCTATAGAAGAAACCATCACGGTTTCGGTGCCAGCAGTGGCAACAGAGGCCCGCAGTGGTAGTTGATGGTGGCTCGCAACAGCGGCCACGGGCAGGGGGAGGTGACGTGCTCGTTGATGTGCCATGGTAGTAGGGGACAGGGCCAGTGGTCATGGCGGCATGGAGGTGCGACATCGACCAGTGCAGTGTGGTGGTGGAGGCCCACGTCTAGGCCACCCGAGCGACCGACGAAGGCCTCATCCGCAACACTAGAGACTCATGGTTCCATGCTTTTTCCGCATTGACCTAGTCAACCCGTGGACTTGGTCTGCATGTAACATGGAGGGCCTGACCGGTTTCACCAGCCTCGTGTACTGAATACTGGATGCAGTTGTGCTGACTTTGGATTAAGGAGTCGGCCCGCTATGGCATGCCAGGAAAAACTGGATGGTGGGACCCACCCTACTAGGCTGGGTCAAAGTCGATCCTGATCCATGTTGGTTCGGGTCAACCATAACCCAACCGGCCCCTGTTTCACTAAAACACCTATATCTCTCAAACCGGGTGTCTGATTGACGCATCATCAATGGTGTTGGGACCCTTGCGACGAGGAGGTATTTCTAAGATAATATATGTGAGTTTTATTAGTGGTTTGAATATAACCAGGTTAGATAATACTCAAATCCATCCTATCCCTTTTAACAAAAATTTCTATATCTTACAGACTGTTCGTCTGTTAGACGCGCCATTTGCTGTGTTGGGACCCTTATGATGAGTAGGTCCTTTGGGTTACTCTGTGTGATACTTTGGGGTAGTTTATGTACGACTGATGGCTTGAGGATCAGATCCTCCCAGAATCAAGCGTGCTAAGTGCTGGAATCCATCGTGTAACACCCCGACCCCTCTAGACCATATTCGGTGTATTACTTGTCATATTGACCTGGATAGAAGGAATGAAAATCCCAAAGGAATGACCAATTAAGTAGTCTTAAAGAAATTAGATGCATATATGTAACTCAAATTTCATTATAGAAGGTTACAAAATACAAAACATAACAAAAACTAAAAATTGCATCCACGGAAACTCAATAAATGATCTCTTCTTCATCACCTATTGAATGTAAACAATTGAAATGGGTGAGCTCAAATACTCAGTAAGGTTAGAAATAGTGGAGTCATGAATCAATAATAACTGAATCATAAACAATTTGACATATCAATATAGCATGGTGAATAAATGAAAACTCACGCGATTAATAAACTGAGAATGAAACTTCATCCATAGATTTTGTCATAGTGAATATCTCATGGATAGTAATTACTGATGATGTATAAATATAATGCTTTATAATTGTACATCATGTATCTAGAACATGATACCATAATAACATTAAAACGGTTTTGTTCTATGGGTATAAACCTGTGTGATTTTTGGGAACAAACTCAGAGGGTTTGTCGCCAACTGATTTGTCTCATGAGACATGTCGATGTATCAAGGGGATATAGTGGGCCCCACCCACCACTGAATGTTCAAAAAATTATTCAAACATTGATTTAATACAAGAGGATTATTCTTTTTTCAATATCCGTATAGAGTAGAGTATACATATTCATCAATATTTCAATAGTTAAAATACCTTTCCAATTATACAACGTATGTAAAATGATATATTATTTTGATAATAAAAATATCCATGATATGAGATTATGGATATTTAATAGAAATGTAATTTCAAATTAAAATTGTTCTCAAATAGTCCGTAAGTACACCACATAAGGATTATTAGGTATACAATGCAAAGTTATTCACAACAAAATGGTAGTTAAGACAAAGTCCCTTACAACAATGTATTCAGTCAAATCATATGACCAAAACATAATTACCATAAAATGAGTCATATAATACTATGAATATAAACAGAATCATTTTATTATATATCAAATTTAAGTACACATATACCACATACAAGAAATAATTGATGAACTATGGAAATCTCATGGAAATGAATGTGAGATGAGAACCCCCTTACCTTTTGCTCGAGTGTGTTCTTCATTTGTTTTAATAACCAGAATAATAAAATTTAGCTTCATTAATTAATAATTAATGAACCTCCTATACATGTAATTATCTTATTATAACCTTATTAGGTTTATTCATGGCCTTTTTATGGGTTTAAGTGGTTCAATTTTATTATTTTGGAAGTATTTTCTTCCTTGGTTTCCATGATTCGTTTACTTGCATTCATGAATAGAAGCTCAGTTGAACTATAGTTATACATCCAGCATTTTTAATATATATTATTAGTGAAATTAAAGAGATATAAATAATATTATAATGATTCTAGGGTATATACTTGAGGATGAATCATTAGTTAAAATTTATAGATAAACGCTTAGATTTAACATGGCATATTTGTGTACAATGAACTTGTTTTGTATTATTATTCTATATTATGAGTGTGTAGGGATTATAGAACATTAATGAGATGAAATAAATATATTTAGATATGGTTCAACTATAAAAATGGTTTCTTGACCAGAATTAAATATGGTAACAAAAATTGAGAACGCGTCGTCCTTGAATGTGATAAATTAACACATCTCGAACTATGTTTTTATTTTTCGTATAAGAGGAGGGGGAAATAGATATTATGATAAAATATTGAATTAGAATAATATAATTCCAGTTCATTTAAGGTACTGAAATTATCATAGAATTTGGATGAGGGGATATAAGGAAAGAAATATAAAAAAAAAGAACTCAAAATAAGAGAAAAATTGAGAAATCTCTTATGAAAATTCGGCAGCTAACGAGGTCACTTAAAATTTAATAAAATAGTTTGATGAGAAAAAGGGGATATATCATCACTCTTACATAATATGGGAAGTAAGGGGAATATGTAATTATATATCCCCACATAATCAAATTGAAAATAAAATAGAAAATATACAATGAAATCTTTAAGAAAAGAGAAAGGTGGTTGATCCTCTTACCATGTAGAGTAACTCCCAAAATTTGAATTTTGGGACATTGTGGGTTTTAGGACTCCTTTTGAGGACTCTTAGGGAGGTAATAACACCATATGTTCTAGGATAATGAGTTTTTAATGAAAAAAAGTGAAGGGGTGAGTGGTTATTTATAGTAATTAAGAGGAGGTTTTTATTAATTAAAAGGGACACCTCATTAGTGGTTTTTGCAAAACCATGGGCTTTCCCATGGTTTTTGCCACTTGGGACACCCCTTGACATAGGTTACTGTAAAAAAGTCATCCAAACTTATATATTTAATTATTACATTATTATGATGTCATTAAACTACCAAAAACTCAAAAATGTATTTTTACTATTAACGAAAAAAACAAGTATTTTAGAAAAATCCCAAAAATTCACCCTAAACATTTATTGATGTGTAGAATTCAAAAATGATCTCCATTTTTTGAAAAAAAGAATATATTTATTTTTAATTTATTTTTTAAATAAAATCATAGTTTATTCAAAAAATAACAATTTTAAAGATATAAATAGTTATATATAACATTGAAAATTTAATTAAGATATAATTATCTTATTACCTTAGGAAAATAAAATATTACCATTATTTATTATTTATAAGGGTAATATTACTATTCATATTACTATTCATAGGGGTATGTTACTATTCATCAAAAAATTAAGTTTGTTCTATCAGACTCTAAATGACATACTGGCCACAACTCTAGATAACCGTTTTTTGAAATTCAAAACATAGAAGTGGAATATTTATGTTTAATGGCTAGGTTTTGACTATCTTAAAAAAACAAGTGTTGTTTCAAAGGAACACAGTGCTTTATGAAAACTAGGCTATGAATAGAATGTATTTAAGGGAATCAAATCATAAAATTTTTGGGGTGTTATATTATTCCCTCATTTATCCTTAGGTTCCCATGTTGCTTCCTCCATATTTTGGTTTCTCCAAAGAACCTCTACTAGACGAGTCATCTGATTTCTCAATACCTCCTTCCTTATGTCAATAATACTGATAGGATCTTCATAGTATGATAAATCAGGTTCCAGTTCTATTTTCATCATAGGTGAGGACATGCATTGGGTCTTTCATGTATTTTCTCAACAATGAAACATGGAACACATCATGAAATTTGGGGAGACTTGGAGGAATTTCTAAATAGTAAGCTAAACCTCTGATTATTTCAAGAATTTCAAATGGTTTGATGTACCTGGGGTGCAATTTCCATTTCTTACCGAACATTAAGACACCCTTCCATGGATATACTTTCAGAAAAACATGATCACCCACTTGGAATTCCAAATACTTTTTTCGTTTGTCCGCATAACTCTTCTGCCTACTTTGGGATGCTTTAATATGGTCTTGTATTGTCTTTACCTTTTCTATGGTCTCTTCAATAAGTTGTGGTCTTATATGTATCCTCTCACCAACTTCATCCCTACAAGTTGGAGTTCGACATCTCTTTCCATATAATGTTTCAAATGGATCCATTTTAATACTAAAATGGAAATTTTTGTTGTATAAAAATTCTACCAAAGGAATTTATTGATCTCACATACCTTGTAATTCAAGAGGGCATGACCACATCATGTCTTCTAGAATTTGAATAGTCCTTTCAGACTGTACATCAGTTTGGGGGGGATAATCAGTACTCATATGAAGCTCAGTATTCAAAGCCTTCGGGAGACTTTTCCATAACATTGATGTAAACAAGGGATCATGATCAGACACAATCGATAGAGGTTCACCATGAAGTCTTACAAATTAATTAATATAAATTCATTCTTGGTGCTCAAGTGGTAAATCCCCTCTTATAGGAAGTAAATGTGCTGATTTTGTGAGACAATCAACAATTACCCATATTTCATTATTCCTTCTAGGTGTTCTTGGTAGTCTGGAGACAAAATCCATCCTAATGTTATCACACCTCTAAATATAAATAGGTAGAGGTTGTATCAATCCTCTTGTATGTTGTCTCTATGCATTCACTTGTTGAAAAACTAGACACCTTGACACGTAGTCAGCAATTTTCTGCTTCATATTATCCCACCAGAAATATTCCTTCAGATCTCTATACATCTTTGTGATACTCGGGTGTATAGATAAATTTGAGCTATGATCATCGTCTAGTAGTTCCCTTTTTAGCTCAGGTACTGATGGAATGCATAACCTCTTCCTAGACTTTAGAACTCCTTCCGCATACATGAAGTCTTCCAACCTCCCATCCTTAATAGCAATAATTTTCTTGTGTAGATTTTCATCATCAAATTTAGAGAATTTTATCTTATCTATTAAAGATAGTTTAGCAATCATTTGAAAGAGGAATGATGTTTCCCCTTCCTTAACAATTACCATATCCATCTTTAGTAGATCCATGAATATAGGATCTCTCTCAATCCTAATTTGAGTCAGCATTCCATGATCTATCTTGCTTAATGCATCTACCACCCTGTTCTCCTTTCCTAGGTGGTAGTGTATTGAACAATCATAATATTTGAGTAACTCGAGCCATCTCATTTGCCTCAGGTTAAGTTCACTTCGTGTTAAAAATATATTTTGAACTCTTGTGATCTGTGTATATCTCACATTTTTTACCGTAAAGATAATGTATCCATATCTTCAGAGAAAAGATTACAGCTGTTAAATCAAGATCATGTGTTGGATAATTTTTCTCATGATTCTTCAACTAACTTAATGCATAAGCAATAACTTTACCATTTTTCATAAGGACGCAACCCAGACCATTCTTTGATGTGTCACTGTATATTAAAAATCCATCACTCTAGATGGAAGAGTCAAAATTTGATCATTGAAAAATATTCTTTTCAATTATTTGAAGAATTATGTACATTCTTTTGTCCACACAAACGTAACTCCTTTATGTGTGAGCTTGGTTAGCAAGTTAGCCAGTCGGACAAAATTCTGAACGAAATGCTGATAGTAACATGATATTCCCATAAAAATATGTACCTCGGTTATGTTTGTTGGTGTGGGCCAATCTTGGATTGCCTTTGTCTTCGTAGGATCAACTAGGATTCCATCCTTAGAGACAATATGACCTAGAAAAGAAACTGATTGAATCTAAAATCCATACTTTCTAAACATCCCATATAATTCATTTTTCAAAGAGTTTTCAGAATAATCTGCAAGTGATCCTCAAGGTCATTATATCTTTTTGAGTATACCAGGATATAATCGATGAATACCCCAAAAAATTTATCAATATATTCCTTGAAAACTATATTCATTAAATCCATGAAAACAGATGGTTCATTCATCAGTCCAAAAGGAATCATTGTAAACTTTTAATGCTCGTACCTGGTTTGAAATGATCTCTTCTGATTATCTTCCTTCCTCACATGCTATTTTTGAAATCTGGATCGAAGTTCAATCTTCTAAAAGTATTGATCTCTATGAAGTTGATCAAATAAATCATCAATCTAGGGAAGAGGATAATTATTCTTTATTATAATAGCATTGATTTCCCTGTAATCAATGCATAGCCTCATGGATCCATCATTCTTTTTGACAAACAAAACCTGGTCTCCCCATGGAAAAACACTAGGTCGAATAACTCCTTTGTCACTCAACTCCTCTAGTTGTTTCTTTAGCTCCAATAACTCCACAGTGGCCATTATATAGGGGGTCTTTGATATAGGTCTTGCCCTATGAATTAAGTCAATGGAAAACTCAATTTCCCGCTCTGGAGGATGTCCAGTTAAATCATCTCGAAACACATCAATGTATTCTTTGACTATATGCACATATTCAATTTGAAGATTTATTTACTCACCCATAAATATTTGGTTCTATTCCTCTCAAAGAATTGAATTCAATAGAGCTAATGGGGGTGGGTCTAGATAAAAATCAGATGGAGAGGTCTCTGCTCTAAATATTAGATATTCTACACCATTTTCCAAAATTGTAACTACCTTTTTCTTGCAATAAATCTTTAAATCATAGTTTGACATCCAATTCATACTGATAATTATATAAAATTCAGTCATTGTTATGATGATAAGGTTAGAAACTAATGCACATTTATGTGTCACGAGGGGGACTAGTTGACATTCCTTTGTTACAATGATGCATCCCCTAGGAGTTTTGACTGATAACTCCTTTATTAAATCAAATTGGACATGTATAATTATCTTTGAAAATTAGGATGATATAAATGAATGTGATGATATAGAATCAAATAAAATTTTGGATAAGTTTGAGGAAACAATTAAAGTGCCTACCACTACACCATTAGGAACTTCAAAATTCGATGTTTTAATTACATAAGCTCTCCCTTGATCTCTAGGATTTTTCTGAGGCATATTTCTTTGGTGCTTAGGACACTCATTTTCATAGTGTCCCGTCTCTATAAAATAGTATCATTGATCATCATCAAATTGTTTAGATGACCCTTTTCTCTACATATATAGAAAACTCCCATGCCTTTTAATAATTTCACAAGATGATTCTTTCCACAATTTTCACATATTTAGAATTTCATCATTCCCTTGTTCTTTTTTGGTGCTTCACCTTTACCTTTGTTTTTAGAGTACCTCTTCGTATCTTGGTTTCCCTTGAAAAAATTAGATCTAGAAAATTCCTTCTCTGTTTTGATGGAACTTGATACAATTTCATCATATGATGAAAATGTTTGAGAATCCAGTTCCCTTCAAAGACCTAGCTTAAGACTTTCAAAATAATGATCAATCATGTCTACCGAGTCACGTATGTAATCTATGGCAGAACTGCATAGCCTTGTAAAGGTAGCCTCATACTCTACAACACTGTCTTCTTCCCTCTACTTTAAGCTAAGGAATTTCCTCTTCACTTCGGTTCATTTCTCACGAGGGAAATATTTTTTGAATGATATATCCTTAAAATTACTTCATTCCATATCTTTTATTTCTTTTTCCTCCAATGTATTCTAAATCCACGACAACCATTGATCAACATCACCCTTGAGACAATATACTGCCAGTACTACATTTTCATTTTCATTTCATCTTAATGACATGAATATATTTTCAAGGGACGTCATCCATTTCTTAGACACCACTGAATTAGTAGTCCCACAGAAAGATGGGGGTTTCTTCTTCATGAAACTACCCAACATAGGTGTGGAATGGTTATTCGTTACAACCTGAGTAAGTTTTACTAATATGGTGATGATCGAATCTGCTCCAACATTTACTATATTGACTTTCTCAGTGGGGAGATCCCTACCTTTCCCACGATTATTGATTTCCCTTCTTTTGTTAGACACCATTTCTAAATAATGTAACACACTATATTAGGGTATGAATCATAATGTATAATCTTAACTTAACAAAATACTTAGCATAAATTGAGATCATGAGCATGGATAATCCTATAATCATAAAAATGGTTTCTTTGAGGAATAATTAATATTTTGAATCCTTCATAATGTCTTGTAAAGAAAATATGAATTATCCTAAGCATATCCCCTGGGAATGTCATAACCAAGAGTGCAGAAAGTCCCATTGTTGTGTACTACGATACCCTGGGTCAAGCCCGAAACTCCCTTTTGGAGCTTTCACTCCTTGGTACATCTGTGTCATAGCCACCTCTACCTGCTCGTCTCTAGACAGATATGTATTTTTTAGAATTATTTACATAATTTATTCTTTACCAAAATACTAGGATATTCTTGTACATTTTTTCCAAATACTACCTTAGATCATTATTCCCTACTATTCATTTCCTACTCTAGTTTCCAAGTTTTATACTAAACTTCCTCTGATACCAACTGTAACGCACCGACCCCTCTAGAATAGAGTAGGTGGATTACTTGTTATATTGGCATGGTTAAAAGGAATTAAAATCTTTAAGGAACGATCATTTTATTAGTCTTGAATAAACTAGATACATAGATTTAACTAAAATTACATTGTAAAAGTTTACAAAATATAAAACATAACAAAAACTAAAAATTTCATCCACAGAAACTCAATAAATGATCTCCTATACATCACCTATAGAAGGTAAACAATTGAAAGGGGGGATCAAACACTCAGTAATTATTACAAATAGAATAAGCATGAATCAATAATAACTGAATCTTAAAATATTTGACATATCAATATGGCATGGTGAATAAATGAAAACTCATTCCATTAATAAACTAAGAATGAAACTACATCCATAGATCTTGTCATAGTGAATATCTCATGAATAGTAATAACTAATAATGAATAAAGAGAATACTTCAAAATTGGATTTCCAGTATTTGGAACATAATACCAAAATACCGTTAAAACGGTTTATTTCTTTTGGTAGAAATCCGTCTGATTTTTGGAAAAAAACATGAAGGGTTTCTCACCAACTGATTTGTCTCATGAGACTTTCCGGTGCATCTAGGGGCTATATCAGGCCCCAATCACCACTAAAGGTCCAAATAAATCTTTATAAATTGATTTAATACAAGATAAATATTCCTTTTCAATATCCATATAGAGTAGAGTATACGGATTCATCAATATTTACATAGTTAAAATAACTTCCCAATTATACAGCGTATGTAAAATGGTATATTGTTTAGAAAATAAAAATTTCCCTGAAATGAGATTATGGATATTTAATAGAAATATAATTGAAAATTAAAATTTATATCAAATGGGCAGTAGGTACACCGCATAAGGATTATTAGGTTCCCAATGCAAAGTTAGTCACAATAAAATGGTTTTTGAGAAAAGTCCATTACCACAATGTAATCGGTCGAATCATATGACCAAAACATAATAAACCTAAAATCATCCATTTAATACCATTAATATAAAGAGAATAATTTTATTATATATATAATGGATGTACACATATACCACATACAAGAAATAATTGATGAACAATGAAAATCTCAAGGAAATAAAAGTGAGATGAGAAACCCATAACCTTATGCTCGAGTGTGTTCTTCATTTGTTTTAATTACCTAAATAAAAAAAATTAGCTTCATTAATTAAAAATTCCAAAATCTCCTATACATTTAATTGGTTTAGTATAAACTTATTAGGTTCATTCATGTCCCTTTTATGGGTTTGACAGGTTCAATTTTACTGTTTTGGAAGCATTTTCTTCCTTGGTTTTCATGATCTGTTTACTTGGATTCATGAATGGAAGTTCATTTGAAATGTGGTTAAACATCCAGAATTGTTAATATATATTATTAGTTACATTAAAGAGATATAAATTATCTTATAATGATTCTGGGTAATATACATGACGGTGAGTCATTAGTTAAAAGTTATTGATAAACACTTGGATTTAGCTTGGCAGTTTTGTGTACAATAAGCATGTTTTGTATTATTATTTCATATTATGAGTGTGTAGGGATTACAGAATATTAATGAGAATAAATACATATATTATGATTTGTTTCAACCAAAAAAATGGTTTCATGACTAGAATTAAATATGGTAATGAAAATTGAGAACATGTCGTCCTTGAATGTGATAAATTAACACATCTCAGATGGTGTTTTTATTTTCAGTATAAGAGTAGGGGGAAAGATAGATGATAATAAAATATTCCATTAGCATTATATAATTATATTTAATTAATGGTACTAGAATTATCATAGAATTTGGATAAGGTTATATGAGGAAAGAAGTATAAAAGAAAGGAACTCAAAATAAGAGAAAAATTGAGAAATCTAATACAAATATTTGGCTGCCTAACGGCGTCACTTAAAATTTAATAAAATAGTTTGATGAGAGAAATGGGGTATCTCATCACTCTTACATAATATGGGTAGTAAGGGTAATATGTAATGATATATCTCCACATGATCTAATTGAAAATAAAAGAGAAAACATAAAATTAAATCTTTAAGAAAAGAGAAGGGTGGTTGATTCTATTACCTTGTAGAGTAACTCCAACAACATGAAGGTTGGGACCTTGGGGGTTTTAGGACACCTTGGGAGGACTCATAGGGAGGTAATACCACCATATATTCCAAGATAATGAGTTTTGAATGAAATAAAACTAAGGGGGTGAGTGGGTATTTATATTAATTAAGAGGGATTTTTTATTAATTAAAAGGGACACCTCCTTAGTGGTTTTTGTGAAACCATGGGCTTTCCCATGGTATTTTCCCAAGTTTTTAGCCACTTGGGGCACCTCATGTAATAGGATACTATTCATAAGTCGGCCATCCTTTTATATTTTATTTTTATATCATTATGATGTCATTAAACTACCGACAACTCATAATTGTATTTTTACTATTCACGAAAAATTCTTGTATTTTAGAAAAATCCCAAAAACTCACCCTAACCATTTTTTGACTTTTTAATTTCAGAAATGAACTCCAATTCGTGAAAACAATTTTCTATGTATTTTTAATTTAAGTTTTAAATAAAATCCTAGTAAATTCAAAAAATAACCATTTCAAAGATATGATTAAATCTATATCACATTGAAAATTTAAATTAAGATCTCATTATATTATTACCTTAAGATTATAAAATATTGTCATTATTTACTATTTAAAAGGGTCATATTACTATTCATATTGGTATGTTATTATTCATTAAAAAATCAAGTTGGTTTTATCAGGCTCCAAATGACTTACTGGTCACAACTCTAGATGACCATTTTTCAAAATTCAAAACATAGAAGTGGAAAATTTATGTTTAATGGATAGATTTTGACTATCTCTTAAATAACCAAGTGTTGTTTCAAAGAAACACACTTATTTATAAAATATAGGCTATGAATAGAATGTATTTAAGAGAATCTTACCATAAAATGTTTGTGGTGTTATACAAAGGCTAGCTGGGACGTGAAGAGTGGATAGAAACCCGTCGTGGAACAGCATACTAGAAAACCTTCACGGATCAGATTCAATAGACATTGTGTGGATCAGAACCTAGATACCCTCTATGGATAAGCACTTAGTGACCCTGTGTGGATCATCACCTAGAAACCATGTGTTGATTAGTATAATATCAACCCTTTATGGATCAACATAAAAGAGACCCTTTGTGGATCATCTGTAGCGCGACCCATCGTGTATCAACCATAAAGTGACCCATCATGTATCCTTAGTAGAGCAACCCTTACAGGATCAGCATCAAAGCCTCTCAAAAGAATAAGATGATCCATATTTATGAAAAATCATTTTTACATTCATACTTATGTTATACCTGGTTTGAGATGTGTCTTTTACTTTATTCTATGTATTTTTAGATTTTTCTTGGTGGTATTACCTTTGTGGCATTTACTTTGTGGGATTTTATTCTGTGTATTTCTAAGAGACCTTCGGGGGTCTTAGGTTCCCTACTAAGTATTTTTATACTCACCCCTATATGGGATTTTCCCGCACTAGTTGTGTCTTGTGTAGACGATAGACAACTTTTACTGGGACTTTTGGGAGCCAGGGCTAACAGTGCTCAGAGGTGGATCGATAGATATGGTGTGCTACAATGACATCAGACAGTGAGTTGTACCAACCTTTTAGGTAGCATCCTGGGTGGAAAACCTCCATATCTTGTACTTATTTTTATGTACTTTCCTCTTAGTTGAGCTTGTATTATGACCCCATTTACTTTCAGTTTACACCATTTTACTCTCAGTGGCGGTGCTTTGTGGTGGTTTTTCAACTTTTTTCTTTCCTTTGCGGTTTTCTTTGTGAATTATGTCATTTCATTGTGTATATAGGTTTAAATTCATTGCCTTTCCTTTTTGGTATATATCATTCTAGTGCTAGTCACCAGCCTCTGGCCTATGGAAGGCGGGATTGGGGTAGTCATGGAACAAGCCCCGGGGGATGGGTCATGACAAAGTGGTATCAAAGGTCAGTCAGTTCTACCAGAAGAACCAAGAGTTAGTATTTTCAATGGGGGAAATTGTTTTAAGTTTCTTGAGTTTTTATTTCGGTCCAAGGAGGCTACTTTTGGTGTGGTTTCCAACATATCCACACACTAGGACCCTGAATTCTATTTTCCGACTCAGTACATAAAAACACTGGTAGCACGTGTTTTGAAAATGTTTTTCTCTTGATCTCTTTTGATTCGTCTCACCAAGTATAACTTATTGACTATGGAGAATCTATTTCTCTACAGGATTCCTCTATGTAGACAACCATCCAGGATACCAGTGATGGGACAGGACGATGGCCCACTGAGTGACGAGGTGTCGGTGTAGGGGCCACTTATAGTGATAGAACCTTCAGGTGGTGTACCAGCACCACCACCACCTAGATAGAAGTAGTTTCTACTAGCCCCACCAGAGGACAGCTTACACTAACTAATCATGCTTCACAAGTTCCAGAGATAGAGATCTATGAGGTTTTCAGGTGAGACAGATCCTCATGCCTCTGAGGATTTCTCGAAGGTAGTTACATGTGTTTTTTCCTAATAGAGACATCTATAGACCAGATGATGGTCCTAGCCACTAAACTTTTTCAGGGAACAGTAGGGAGATGATGGAGTTTGACTCTCCATACCTTCTGGAGGATGACCCCATGAAGCATTGTTGTAGGTACAGAGCTCGCGAGGCCGAGGAGGTCATCTGAGTGAGAGTTTTTTTCTCTTTCGGTGGACAAGGGAACAAGGCTCATGACTGTCTGAACCCCCACATGGATGAACAATAGGAGGTGGAGGTAATGCGAAGACAGAGACGTAGGTTCAAACGAGGAGGTCGGCTGGGTGGAGTACGTGGTAGGGGAGCAGGTCCAGAGGCAGGCGGTGGATGACAGTTCAAGGTACGTTCACCCCCACCCCTAGGTAGTCCACCACGAGCTCAGGGAGCCAACGAATAGGGGAGATTCCTATAACTATGGTCCTCGAGATATTATTATAGTTATGATATGTGTCTTCTCTACCTTATCTATAGTAATCATAGACACAGGTTCCAGTAACTCTTTTGTAACACCCCAAGCTTCTACGGTACGCTTCTCTTTGAATAATGTGATAGCGTGTGTTGTACGCAACATCGAGTTCTAACACACCACAACCAATCAAACTAGCCATTATGAATAGTAATACCTACATTTTGAAATTATATATATATTATATTTCAAAATGAACTTCATTTATGGATTAAGAATATCGAAATTATCCTAAGTTGAATTTTTCTGAGAACGTCCAATTTTTATAGTGAAAAATACTTAAAAACAACTTTTTTAATCAAAATAATTTATAGTGATAAATTATATTAATTAGTGGTTTTATAGTATAATTAGAATATATTTTTACCATTTTATCCAATGGTGTTCATTATAATTAATTTCACCTTGAAACTGGACCTAAACAATTGTCAATCTTTTGATATATATTGTTTCTTAAAAACACGCTATTTGTTGTAACAGCGGGAATTAATTATAAAATTAATTAATGCAACTTATATGTTTGGAATTTTGTAAAATAGAAAACATTTTTGAATTCGGAATATCAATTATAGCTTCTGGTGAAATTTTGGCATTGTTCTGAAAAACTTCAATTTTTGATGAATAGTGAAACTACTAAGTGGTAGTTAAAAAACTGAATTTTTCATAAAACTTAATTTTACCGCATCTGTGAAAGGAATTTCGAAAATCTGAGAGACACGGTTAATATCAAGAAGTAAAATGTGGTTCAATGAGATGAAAATAATTTTTGGTGAATAGTAACTTTTTACTTTTATTTACCACGGTTAAAAGTAAATAGGGTAATTAAGGGTAAAAATGATATTAATATTACCCTAACACATTTCTTAATTCTATTGGAAAAATGTATCTCTACCAAAAACAACCTTAGGAATAAAATATTATCATTTAGGTTCACTTGGATTAGATTAGGACATTTAATATTATTTAATTCAAAGAAGAGTTAAAAGAGTTAAAATCAATGTTTATTTAATAAAACATTTTTAATATAGGGTTATGCATAATATAATTTCGATAGTAAATATTAATTAGAAAGGTAAAATGATTTCCTAAATAATTATATTTTATTTATAATTTTTAGACATTAAATAATTTAATTTATTTATGACACAATGATGATGCAGTAATTACCATAATAGTGACAAATTAAAATAATTGATATTATAAATACACAAATAAATATAATTTGAGCCTTTTTATGAATTACACTAATTTTCTAAGTTAATATGACATGTTAGGAATGATTTAATTAAATATTTTCTAAGTAATCTGTAACACCCCGAGATTTTATGAAAAATATTCTTTTTAATTTCATTAAGGTCTTGTGTTGTACGCTACACCAAAAGGAGCTTGCACAACACGCATCCTTGACTTGCCTTTCATTACACGCAATCGCGGCCTTCCTTGATAGCGTGTGTAGTACGCAATACCGAGTTTCGCTAAACAACAATATACTATTAAGATATTATTAAAACTAGCCGTTATGAATAGTAATAACCACTTTTGGAAATTTTTTAAATTTTATTTTTCAAAATGGACTTCATTTTTGGATTCGGAATATCGAAATTAGCTTAGGGTGAAATTTTGGTAATTTTCGGATAACTTTCATATTTTGATGAATAGTGAAAATTACTAAATTTTAATTAAAAACAACTTTTTCAATCGAAATAATTAATAGTGATAAATTATTAATTTGAGTGGTTTTAAAGTATATTTAGAATATATTTTTAGAATTTAATACAATGTTGGTCATTGGATGTAATTTCACATTTAAACCTGTTATAAACAAGTGTCAATCATTTGATAGTTATTATCTCTTAAAAAACGCTATTTGTTTTGACGACGGGAATTAATTTTTAAATTAGTTAATGTAACTGATATGTTTTTAATTTGGTAAAATAGACATCATTTTTGAGTTCATAATATCAAATATAGCTTAGGCCTAATTTTTGGTATTTTTCTGAAAACTTTCAATTTTTGATGAATAGTGAAACCACTAAGTGGTAGTTAAAAAAACTGAATTGTTCATAAAACTTAATTTTACCGCTTCTGTGAGTGGAATTTCAAAAATCCGAGAGACACGGTTGATGTCAGTAAGTAAAATCTGGTTCAATGAGATGAAAATAATTTTTTGGTGAATAATAACTTTTTACTTTTTTTTACCACGGTTAAAAGTAAATAGTGTAATTAAGGATAGAAATGATATTATTATTACCCTAACACATGTCCTAGTTCTATTGGACAAGTTTAATTCGACCAAAAACAAACTTAGGAATAAAATATGACCATATAGGCCCAATTGGATTAGATTAGGACATTTATTATTAATTTATTTAAAGAAGGGTTAAAATAGTTAAAATCGAAGTTTAATAACTAAATCATTTTTAATATGGGGTTATACATAAGATAAATTCAACTATAAATATTCATTAGAATGCTACAACGATTTCATACATAATGGTATTTTATTTGTAATTTTTAGACATTAAATAATTTAATTTATTTATGACACAACGATGATGGAGAAATTATCTTATTAATGAAATATTGACATAATTGATGTTATAAATACCCAAATAAATATAATTTGAGACTTTTTATGAATTACACTAATTTTCTAGGTTACTATGACATGTTAGTATAGATTTAATTAACTTTTCTCGAACCTATCATTCTGTTATTATTTTCACAAAAATCAATTACTAAATAGTGTCAAAATTGACATAAAATAGTTTTTAAAACAAATATTATATTATTAATTCTTATTTTATTCCTAAAAATCTAATATTCGGCCAAATAACTTAGATAAGGTTATATATATTAATAATTAACAACTTGGGGTTCGTTTGGCTTGTTATAGTAAGTTTATTAACCTTATAGTGTAGGAACACAAGAAAACACGGTAAAAGTAAATTTATTTAACTTAATGTTAAATCTAAATGATAAGGTCAAAATAGGAACCTAAACTTGTCTAAATTCTATTGGATGAGAGTATTTCGACCCATCCCCACCTTAGCCTCGAAATAAATAAATTTGGAGCTATTTAAAACCGAACTTGACTTTATAATAAAATAATATGTTTAGTTATTCCAAAGGTGCCCCTCTCCTCCCTTATAAAAGGGCACCCCCTCCCTCTCTTCCTCACACAACTTTGAGTCTTCAAGCTCGGACAACCCCTGCCAAAGTCTCTTCTCCACTTCCCTAGAAACATTCTAGAGGTTTTGGGCTTCCTCAAAGACCAATCTTAGTTCCCTAAGAGGAGGTCTCAAAGAGGCGCTTCAAAGAAGAGGTAATTTCCGTTACTGATTCTTTCACCTTTATTTCTTCTTCCACTTCTTCTTCTTAGGTTGTTTCATTATGAAGTAATAACATCAGTATCAATAATATACTGATATTTTATTATAAGTATGAAACAATCCTATTTCACCATCTATCCATCCTACGGAAAACGAAATCACCGCGCGTGCGTACGTACGGAATACCGTCTCCACGCCATGGTGAAATCTATCTTCCACCACCACCTTACATGGATGGGTATAATGGTGTAAATAATAACTATATATTATTATTTTAAAGTTATATTGATTCTGAAATAGTATACATACACTCCAATACAGTCCCATGATCATGAGAACGATATCATCGCTCGTGCGTATGTACGGATTACCGTCTCCACGACGCGATGAGATTCATTCTCCACTTTAACCATTCATGAATGATTATAAAGTATATATAATAAGTAATCATGAAATATATGAAATAATAATGATACTGGATTTATGTGTATATATATTAATGTCATCTACTTAATTCCATTCAACTCAATAAGGAAACGAAAACAGCGTTCATGCGTACGTACGGCCTACCGTCTCCATGAACGGGGTATTTCTTTCCATTTATCGATCCATTATATATATGTATATTCTGAATATATATTATATATAAATCATGTTTTATATTCTATAATTAAGTAATAATGATCTAAGTAATCATATGAATAATTACAAGTTAAAACACGAACGACAAATGAGACGATTTTACCCAAAACGCTACTTTAACATGAATTTACAAAAGAACGGGTAATATAAAGTCATAAGTGAACCATATATGATATAATAACAATGAATATGATTATTCAATAAGTCAATGACATTATTTAAATCATTATACAGGAGTTTCGGACACTTACAAAGCAAATCGGACCTAAGGTAAGGGAAATATCACAATCTCATTTTTATCCGAGATTGTTTATACTTTAGTATTTACTGGGGTGTATTTTATCATCCAAATACATGTTTCCTCAATATGTAATATTAACATCATTCTACAATTTTTTAAATCCAGTTTTACCCTTCGGTGAGTTTTTAGTAAAAGATATTAAAGGAATCTTTTGTCGTTTTTCGTACGAGGTACTTTTTTGACTTTTCCGACAAAAGTACGAGAAGAATGTTTTTTTTAACTTATACGACATGAATGGATTTTTAAAAAATTATTTACAAGAAGATTCCTTTACAAGTTTTCATGTTTATTTTTAATCAACTTTTTTTAGTTTAAAATTGTATGACATGTTAAGAAAGGAAAAAATATTTTTGAAGAAGAAAGGATATTTTCCTCAAGAATGGAGTTCAAGTGTTTTATCAAAATTATTTTCCATCTAAGATAATAAAGGGTTCTGTTTTATTCCTATTATTACATTGATTTTATTATGTTGTTATGGAAATATTTTTATGAATTCCTTTATCTTATAAGAATTGTTTTATGATGTCACGATGTTTAAGATTCCCATTTTTATTACATGGGTTATGCAATGATGTATGGTTTATGATTATGTGGAACACATAAGAATGGTATCATTATGAGATGGGTGGGACCTATATCTCCCTCCAATGCATTGGGTAAAGATTTTATATCTCATGAGATAGACATGGATGGAACGGTAGGTTATACCGGTTCAGTGAAATAGGACTGAAACGAGGGTTACTCGATTCAGAAATGGACTTTGTCCACTAAGATAGTCTTGGAAATGAGTCTTGACTAATAAGATATGATTATCTATGATTATGTGTGTATGCCACAAAGTTTCATGTTTTATGTTATGATTATTGGGATTTCATTTCACTACTATGATTTATCCAATGTTATGAAATTATGCTCCCTTTTGCAGGTTAAGATTTCCAAAATGTTATGTTCTTATGAATATGATGTGATTGATATTTCTTTTGTTTACCCTTACTGATAATTTGAGCCCACCCTTTTATGTTTTATTTTCCCTAGGATATAAAGAATGGTTTTAGGTATTAAAAAAGGGAAGATATTTATGGGAGATGTTGAAGATCTTTCACCAGGATTAGAAGATTATATTCCGAGTTTCCAAAGACACTAAACTATTACGATCCTTGTGTGTGTGTTTTTGTTATGTACTAAGTATTATGCAAAAGTAATGTATTGTCCATGTACGTTAAGCTTCGGGTCACTACAGTTGGTATCAGAGGAAAGGTTTATTCAACCTTTGGAAACTAGGATGCAAAAACGTTAGTGAGATCCCTAGAGATATTTCTAAGGTATGTCCAGGGATGTCCCTAAGGTTAAGTATACGTATAGGTTATAGTACTAGAATTACACTAACGATCATAGAATTAAACCTAAGATGTTAGATATTGAAGGTACTCCCCCTTTATAATGTTGTTTTCCCTAGCATGATTTTTGCCTCTCACACTATTCTTTTTGGGTTTTAGACGATGGATGGAACCCGAAGGAACCGTGTTGATCAATGAAGTGGACAATGCAATGATTTTCCTCTTGAACAAACAAATGTTATGGGAGATGGAGTGAAAAATCTTATTGCTATACTTACACAAGCTATGAATCATTCTGGACTTCCAGATGAGCAGAGAAGGGAACAATATTCTATTGAGTCCTTCATGAGGAAACGTCCACATTCTTTCAGTGGGACTTCCGATCCACTTGTTGTTGAACAATGGATCAGTACCACTGAAAAGATATTTTCAGTTCTTCAATGTTATAAACATGATAAAGTCAACTTAGCAGTATATTGTTTGGAAGGTGAAGCTGATCAATGGTGGAATATTATCAAGAATACGAGGCCAAGAGATGAAATTGAGTCCATGGAATGGGACGAGTTCAAGAACTTATTTTTCAGTAAGTACTTCCCTCGTATTCTTCGAACAAAGATGGAAAAGGAGTTTCTTGAGCTGAAGCAGAAGGATGATGAATCTATTGGTATATACGAATCAAATTTTACAAGACTTTCAAGGTATGCATCTGGCATTATCATCCAACCTGAAAGTAAAGTTGATCGATTTTTCAGTGGCTTAAAACTAAGTCTTCGAAGGGCATTAGCTATAAGAGACTTCAGTAGCTATGAAGAAATTGTGCGGTGTGCTATCAAGGTAGAAATGGAAGTTGGTGTTACATATCCATCTCATGGTTTTGACAAGAAACAAAATATGGAGTTCAAGGATAAATCTCATAATAATGGTGAAAAGAATATGAATGTTTCCTTATGTACAAAGTGTGGAAAGAAGCATGGTGGAGATTGTCTTAAAGGGACTAGAAAATGTTTAATGTGTGGAAAAGAAGGTCATCGAGCAGCTGAGTGTCGAAGTATGGAAAAAGGGTTTCTAATGATGTGAATAAAGCAAACACTACAGAGAACGCACCACCAACACTTCAATGCTTCAAGTGCAGGGAAATGGGGCATTATGCTAATAAATGCCCTAATCCAAGGGTTAGTGATGATCGACATGAGCAACCGCTTAAGGCAAAGGACAAAGGGAAGTCACATGCGATCACTATTGGCGATGTCGAATATGACAACGATGTGCTGGAATGATTAAGTGTTTATGTAATGGGATTTCAAAATAGTATCATGGAATCTCATTTATGGTATTGTGGAATTTTGGAATATCTATGTATTGGTTCTTAATAATTATATGATACTGATAACCAGGATTAAAAAGGGATTGAAATATTTTTGGAAAGTAGATGATATGCGCATAATGAAGGGGCAAGAAGATAATGAGATGTTTGATTTTATTCATGAGCTCATGATTGATATAAGTAGTAAGTAATATCATGGTTTGAGGATATATAATTTTGAGGATTTTGGTATGTGGAAAGTGTTAACATTTAACTGCATTCATGTTTTCACTAAGGTTCAATGGATATTCATTCTTCAAGATAATACACGATTAAGGTATTCACATGTCTGTAATTTGACCAACAAGATATATCTTATGATATATGGGGGATAAATGATGGCATTCACATGATTGTTCTATGACATTTCAAGTAATCATTTTCTTTATACTATGAGCTTGGACCAAAGTATTTTAGATAAGCCTAAAGATTAGAATGGATTATGTTGGACATAAGTTACGATAAAACGTTTTTCGATATTATTGATGGGATGTTATAGTAATATAGCTTTAGAAAAAGGACAACCTGCAGGACGGGCGACAACCCATCGCGTCGGACAAGGCTGTGGGAATCGAACCCACAACCGAAGTGCGAATGGCCTTTATCGCCTACCACTGGCCTACAGGAAGTCCCTGTTTAGTAGAAACTAGTTTTATTATATTAAGCAGTATGATATATTAAGTATAAGTCCATTTTAGGAACCATATATGATTAATCTCACTATAGAATGACTTATGTATATTTAATAACTTTTGCTAACCTTTTTCTTGAGACAGATGGAATGACCCGTCATTCTATCACATGATCTGCTAACACTTCACGAATAATAAATTCAACTTCATTTATTTAAGATATGAAGTGGAAATTGTTCAAGGCACAAACAACAGTGATATTGTACCAAAATAAAGTAAGTATTTATTCTAATTCAAATTCTTCAACTTTAGGGAAACGATCTTGAAAACCAAAAATGTTGTCCTAATGCTCTTATATATGATTAATCAGAAGGTACCTTAGATCGTCACAAATTTATGGATTTGTGATTTTTGTCTTTTCCATAGCCATGTTCTCTACCACTATCCATTAGAACATGATGGTTAAATTTTTTTTCCATATCCATATTTTCACCTATGTGGAAACCCAGTGATTAGTTTATTTGGGTAACCGTTACGTTTCATACTTTTGTTTTTAAAGATTGTTTTTGGTATTCCTTTTTACGATGTGGGTTTCTATTAAAGAAACTTTCGAATAGTAAACCATTTATAACCCCCGACGAATTTCGAGGGCAAAATTAATTTTAAGGGGGGTAGAATGTAACACCACGAGATTTTATGAAAAATATTCTTTTTAATTTCATTAATGTCTTGTGTTGTACGCTACACCAAAAGGAGCTTGCACAACACTCATCCTTGACTTGCCTTTCATTACACGCAATCACGACCATCCTTGATAGCGTGTGTAGTACGCAATATCGAGTTTCGCTAAACAACGATAAGCTATTAAGATATTATTAAAACTAGTCGTTATGAATAGTAATAACCACTTTTTGAAATTTTCTAAATTTTATTTTTCAAAATGGACTTCATTTATGGATTCAGAATATCGAAATTAGCTTAGGGTGAAATTTTGGTAATTTTCGGATAACTTTCAAATTTTGATGAATAGTGAAAATTACTAAATTTTAATTAAAAACAACTTTTTCAATCGAAATAATTAATAGTAATAAATTATTATTTTGAGTGGTTTTAAAGTATATTTAGAATATATTTTTAAAATTTAATACAATGTTGGTCATTGGATGTAATTTCACATTTAAACCAGTTATAAACAAGTGTCAATCTTTTGATAGTTATTATCTCTTAAAAACACGCTATTAGTTTTGACGACGGGAATTAATTTTTAAATTAGTTAATGTAACTGATATGTTTTGAATTTGGTAAAATAGACATCATTTTGGAGTTCATAATATCAAATATAGCTTAGGCCTAATTTTTGGTATTTTTCTGAAAACTTTCAATTTTTTATGAATAGTGAAACCACTAAGTGGTAGTTAAAAAAACTGAATTGTTCATAAAACATAATTTTACCGCTTCTGTGAGTGGAATTTCAAAAATCCGAGAGACACGGTTGATGTCAATAAGTAAAATGTGGTTCAATGAGATGAAAATAATTTTTGGTGAATAGTAACTTTTTACTTTTTTTTAACCACGGTTAAAAGTAAATAGGGTAATTAAGGGTAGAAATGATATTATTATTACCCTAACACATGTCCTAATTCTATTGGACAAGTGTAATTCGACCAAAAACAAACTTAGGAATAAAATATGACCATTTAGGCCCACATGGATTAGATTAAGACATTTATTATTAATTTATTTAAAAAAGGGTTAAAATAGTTAAAATCAAAGTTTAATAACTAAATCATTTTTAATATGGGGTTATACATAAGATAAATTCGACTATAAATATTCATTAGAAATATAAAACTATTTCCTACATAATGGTATTTTATTTGTAATTTTTAGACATTAAATAATTTAATTTATTTATGACACAACGATGATGGAGAAATTATCTTATTAATGAAATATTGACATAATTGATGTTATAAATACACAAATAAATATAATTTGAGACTTTTTATGAATTACACTAATTTTCTAGGTTACTATGACATGTTAGTATAGATTTAATTAACTTTTTTCGAACTTATCATTCTGTTATGATTTTCACAAAAATCAATTACTAAATAGTGTCAAAATTGACATAAAATAGTTTTTAAAACAAATATTATATTATTAATTGTTATTTTATTCCTAAAAATATATGGTTCGGCCAAATGACTTAGATACGGTTATATATATTAATAATTAACAACTTGGGATTCGTTTGTCTTGTTATAGTAAGTTTATTAACCTTATAGTGTAAGAACACAAGAAGACACGGTAAAAGTAAAATTATTTAACTTAATGTTAAATTTAAATGATAAGGTTAAAATAGGAACCTAAACTTGTCTAAATTCTATTGGATGAGATTATTTCGACCCATCCACACCTTAGCCTCGAAATAAATCAATTTGGAGCTATTTAAAACTGAAATTGACTTTATAATAAAATAATATTTTTAGTTATTCCAAAGGTGCCCCTCTCCTCCCATATAAAAGGGCACCCGCTCCCTCTCTTCCTCACACAACTTTGAGCCTTCAAGATCGGCCAACCCCTGCCAAATTCTCTTCTCTACATCCCTAGAAACATTATAGTGGTTCTGGGCTTCCTCAAAGACCAATCTTAGTGCCCTAAGAGGAGGTCTCAAAGAGGCGCTTCAAAGAAGAGGTAATTTCTGTTACCGATTCTTTCACCTTTATTTCTTCTTCCACTTCTTCTTCTTAGGTTGTATCATTATGAAGTAATAACATCAGTATCACTCATATAATGATATGTTATTTTAAGTATGAAACAATCCTATTTCACCATCTATCCATCCTACGGTAAACGAAATCACCGTGCGTGTGTACGTACGGAATACCATCTCCACGCCGTGGTAAATCAATCTTCCACCGCCACCTTACTTGGATGGGTATAATGGTGTAAATAATAACTATATATTATTATTTTAAAGTGATATTGATTCTGAAATAGTATACATACTCTCCAATACAGACCCATGATCATGAGAACGATATCATCGCTCGTGCGTACGTACGGACTACCGTCTCCACGACGCGATGAGATTCATTCTCCACTTTAACCATTCATGAATGATTATAAAGTATATATAATAAGTAATCATGAAATATATGACATAATAATGATACTTGATTTATGTGTATATATATTAATGTCATCTACTTAATTCCGTTCAACTCAATAAGGAAACGAAAACAGCGGTCATGCGTACGTACGACCTACCGTCTCCATGAACGGTGTATTTCTTTCCATTTATCGATCCATTATATATATGTATATTCTGAATATATATTATATATAAATCATGTTTTATATTATATAATTAAGTAATAATGATCTAATTAATCATATGAATAATTACAAGTTAAAACACAAACGACAAATGAGACGATTTTACCCAAAACACTACTTTAACATGAATTTACAAAAAAACGGGTAATATAAAGTCATAAGTGAACCATATATGATATAATAACAATGAATATGATTATTTAATAAGTCAATGACATTATTTAAATCATTATACAGGAGTTTCGGACACTTACGAATCAAATCGGACCTAAGGTAAGGGAAATATCACAATCTCATTTTTATCCGATATTGTTTATACTTTAGTATTTACTGGGGTGTATTTTATCATCCACATCCATGTTTCCTCAATATGTAATATTTACATCATTCTACAATTTTTTAAATCCAATTTTACCCTTCGGTGAGTTTTTAGTAAAAGATATGAAAGGAATCTTTTGTCGTTTTTCATACGATGTACTTTTTTGACTTTTCTGACAAAAGTACGAGAAGAATGTTTTTTTTAACTTATACGACATGAATGGATTTTTAAAACATTATTTACAAGAAGCTTCCTTTACAAGTTTTCATGTTTATTTTTAATCAACTTCTTTTAGTTTAAAATTGTATGACATGTTAAGAAAGGAAAAATGTTTTTGAAAAAGAAAGGATATTTTCCTCAAGAATGGAGTTCAAGTGTTTTATCAAAATTATTTTCCATATAAGATAATAAAGGGTTCTGTTTTTATCCCTATTATTACATTGATTTGATTATGTTGTGATGGAAATATTTTTATGAATTCCTTTATCTTATAAGAATTGTTTTATGATGTCATGATGTTTAAGATTCCCATTTTTATTACATGGGTTATGCAATGATGTATGGTTTATGATTATGTGGCACACATAAGAATGGTATCATTATGAGATGGGTGGGACCTATATCTCCCTCCAATGAATTGGGTAAAGATTTTATATCTCATGAGATAGACATGGCTGGAACGGTAGGTTATACCGGTTCAGTGAAATAGGACTAAAATGAGGGTTACTCGATTCAGAAATGGACTTTGTCCACTAAGATAGTCTTCGCAATGAGTCTTGACTAATAAGATATTATTCTATATTATTATGTTTGTATGCCACAAAGATTCATGTTTTATGTTATGATTATTGGGATTTCATTTCACTACTTTAATTTATCCAATGTTATGAAATTATGCTCCCTTTTGCAGGTTAAGATTTCCAAAATGTTATGTTCTTATGAATATGATGTGATTGATATTTCTTTTGTTTACCCTTACTGAGCATTTGAGATCACCCTTTGATGTTTTATTTTCCCCAGGATATAAAGAAATATTTTAGGTATAAAAAAAGGGAAGATCTTTATGGGAGATGTTGAAGATCTTTCACCAGGATTAGAAGATTATATTCCGAATTTCCAAAGACACTAAACTATTACGATCCTTGTGTGTGTGTTTTTGTTATGTACTAAGTATTCCGCAAAAGTAATGTAATGTCCATGTACGTTAGGCTTTGGGTCTCTAAATAATCATTCTGTTATGATTTTCAAAAAAATCAACTATTGAATAGTGTCAAAATTGACATAAAAGAGTTTTTAAAACAAATATTATATTATTAATTGATATTAAATTCCTAAAAATCTAAGGTTCAGCCAAGAGACTTATATAATGATAGTTGTATTATTAATGGACCACTTAGGGGTCTCTTGGATGTATATAGTAAGTTTATTAACTATATAATATAAAAATACAAAGTGACATGGTAAATGTCAAACCAATCAACTATGAGTTAATACATAAAGATAAGGTTAATATAGTAACCCAAACCTTTCTAAATTCTATTGGTTGAATGGTTTTCGACCTATCCGCACCTTGAAATTTAAATAATCAACTTTGGAGCCATTAGAAACTGAATATGAATTTATTATAAATTAATATTTCTAGCTTTTCCAAAGGTGCCCCTCACCCCTCTTATAAAAAGGCACTCCTCCTTCTCATTTTTTCACACCTTAAAAGCCTTTTGGTTCGGCCAAAATCTGAACAAATACTCTCCCAAATTCCCTCACTACAACCTAGAGGCCTTAGTTTGATCAGAAATCCAACCTAAGGATCCCTTTTGATCAAATCAAAAGGAATAACCCAAAGAAGAGGTAATGATTTCACCACCCTTTTCCATGTTACTTTCTTCTTCCACTTCTTCTTCCTTTGTTATTACCATTCTAAAATAATTACTCCAGTATCATATATATACTGTGATTTTATTATAAATATGGTACAACCATATTCAGTATTCTATCCACCCTTTGAATAACATGTCATCATACGTGCGTACGTACGGCTTACCGTCTCCACGTCATGGTATAATTGTTATTCAATATATTATTATTTGGATGGGTATAATAATGATGTGTAACTCATGTAAATAAAAAATATAACATGTTAATGATTCTTTATATATGATATACCATCCATTTATATATTATTTTAATATCAAAAGAATGATATTGTCGCTCGTGTGTACGTACGGACTACCGTCTCCACGAACGCGATGAGATTCATTATCCATCGTATCCATTCAAGTATAATTATCATTTGATGATTTAAAAATGATGTTTAAGGACTTGATATCATTATGGATATGAATAATATACAACCTATACATTACAAACATGGCTTGTGTAACAAAACATATAAAAGAAAATGAGTAAGTTAACACCCGAAACAACGATAATACTAAGATATTATTAACAAATCAATATTAAAAGATCATATATGATATCATATTAATGTATATGATTCTTGTATAATTTAATAACAATTATTTCACCATTATACAGGATTTTAACCTACCCCAACCAAGGAAAAGTACAAGGTAAGGGTTATTTCACAATCTCTTCATTATCCGAGGTTGTTTATACGTAATAATCTACTGGGATCTCTTTATCATCCACATCCATGTTTCTTAAAAATGAATTTCAAAACATTTTTACTATTTACTAGAATATGGGTTAAAGTCATTTATACCCTTGTTTGACTTTTTATAAGAGGTTAATAAAGGAATCTTTCCGTCATTTTCCAAACAAGGTGCTTTTTAACATTTTCGACAGAATTAAGGTAAGAATGTTTTTTTTAACTTATACGGTGGATTTGGCTATTTTTCGCTGTTATAAAATCTTCGATGCTTCCCTTACAATCTTATAAGAATATTTTCAAAGAAAATTTTTCATTTTATAAATATATGACTCTTAAATTATTTCAAAATAGAAAGAGATATTTCTTTAAAAAGAATTTTGATTTCATCTATGTCAACATCCTTTGATAGATTTTACGCTTATTTAAAGTTGATTTATTATGATACAAAACTTCTATATTGTATTGAAAGTTTTGTGATATGTTTGACTGTGGATGTGCTATTTTTATACCATTCATGGTTTATGGTGAAAGTATTGACATTTCGTATGCTAGTTTTAATACGAATGTTTATGTTATGTTTAAACCTTTTCATATGGGAATGCATTGGACTTAATATGTGACGGGTGGAGCCCGCTATTTCTCCTCGATGCATCGGTAGGTCTCATGAGACAAACTAGTGTCTTGGAACAAGGCCTTGGCAAAATCTTATTTGTAGTCTTGGCACGAGGCCTTGGCTATATGGTTATGATAGTCTGGCATTTTGCATTCCATCATTATGAAAGTGGTTATCGATATTGCATGTGATTATTCTATTAGTATAATATCCATGTGAATAATTAAATGGAATTATTTAATTTTATTTTTTCCATACAATGTTGAAGTTAAAGTTTAAAAGGATTTTGTTTTAGTTATACATTGCCTTAAATGTTTATTCTTATTTATGAAAGTTTCCACTATATTGTTACCTTACTGGGAATTTGAGCTCACCCCTTTTCTATGTTTATTTTTTCCCAGGATGTGAAGAAGTAAATTATGAATGACCTGCAAGGACATTATGAGGGGATAATAGTGTGGATTATGGAGACAATATGCTGTTGTAGTAGTTTTTCACTTCATGATGTAATGTAAACTTTATGAATATATCTAGTGTTTCCAAGGCTACTAAACCAATCGGTCTTTCGAGATTTGATCTTTCTTGTGATCATGCCAATGTTATGTAATAATTCACCGACTCTGGGTAACTGGGGTCGGGGCATTACAATTGGTATCAGAGGAAGTTTAGTACAAACCTTGGAAGCTATATTTAGATAAACTCTGACTAGAGCACGTAGACCTAAGATGAACTTTGAGGATTAGTATAGAAGAACTTCCTAGAATATTGTTATTGTAGAGATTTTGTGAGTTTTCAGAGAAATACATCCTTGTTTGGATACGATCAGGTAGAGGCGGCTCTGGCACAGATGTACCTAGGGGTAAAACCAGAAAACACTACTTTGATCTAGACTCGAACAGGAACTAGTACACGAAAACGGGCCTTGCTGCACTCTTGGTTACGACACTCCCAGGGGATATGCTTAGGGTAACTCTCATTTTCTTTACAAATCATTATGAAGGGTTTATGAGTATATACTTCCTCAAAGAAAACATTATTATGATTATGGATTATATCCATAAATAGTTTAATTTATGTTAAGTGTTTTATAAGTATGGGATTATGTATTTTGATTCATAAACTGATCTAGTTTATACCATTTTTTAGAAATGGAGCCTAGTGGAAGAAATGTAAACCGTATCAATGCATGCACTCCATGTAGGGATTTCCCTCCTACTCAAGATAATTATAGTGGAGCTGCTGATGCAACTAGTGACAATCAGCTAATCACCATACTGGGACAACTTACTCAGGTTATGAATAATAACCTTACCTATATGGAGCACCCCGATCCACAGTGTGGAGGATCAATGTTAGATCAATTCATGAGGCAACAACCACCAACGTTCAATGGGAGTACAAATCCATTAGTAGATGAGCAATGGATAAATTCCCTAGAGAAAGTATTTCAGGATTTGGGGAGTAGTGAAAGGGAAAAAAAGTTATCATGGCAGTTTACCGAATCACTGGAGATGCTGATCAATGGTGGTCATTGATTAAAAATACGAAAGAAGATGATGAAGTATAAAATATGGAATGGAGGGAGTTCAAAGATCTGTTTTTATAAAAATACTTTCCTCGCGACCATCGAGCAGATATGGAAAGGGGATTTCTGAGTCTGAGACAGAAGGAGGATGAGAATGTCGCAAAGTATGAGGCTAACATTACAAGGTTAGCAAGGTATGTTGGAGATTATATACGTAACCTAAGAAGTAATATTGATCGTTTCTTTGATGGGTTAAAACTATTTCTCCATCGAGCATTAGTCTCACAAACCTTTTCATCGTATGAAGACATTGTCTCATGTGCTATCAATACCGAAAAGGAATTCTATAAGTCTTATGACTTTAAAGAAAAGAAAGATAAGAAGAGACTTGCTGATCAATCTGAGAATGAAAATAAGGGGAAGAAGGGAAAGGTTGAATATCCATCCTGTGGTAAATGTGGGAAGAAACACCCTGGTACTTGCTTGAAGGGAATGGGAGTCTGTTATAAGTGTGGTGAAAAAGGCCACCAAGATCGTGATTGCAAGGGGAAGAAGGAAGCTACCAATGATCAGTTCTACAATTGCATGGAGATGGGACATTATGAAAATGAATTTCCTAAGCGTCAGGAGAACTTACCTCAGAAAAGGACAAGGGATCAAGTCCAAGCTTATGCTATCACTACTGCTGAGGTAGAAGCTCCGAAAGACGTGGTGGAAGGTAATTTAATGGTTTCCTCAAGTTTATAAAATGCATTATTTGATTCTGGATCATTGCATTGTTTCATATCTTCCCAGTTTTCTAAGAAAATTAGATATTTACAATTTGATTTAACAAGGGAGTTGTCAGTTAAAACTTCTAAGGGAAGTATCATTGCAACAATGTTTTGTGAATCAGTCCCCATTAGAGCACATAAATGTTCTTTATCTGCTGATCTCATCATCATACCTATGATTGAGTTCGATATAATCCTCTGTATGGAATGGCTTTTGGACTATGATGGGAAGATTTATTGTAAGAAGAAAGAGGTTACGATTCTTGATGATGATGATAAGGAACACCTTATCTTTAGAGCCGAATTGTCACCACCTAATTCTTATATAGATCCACCCCCAGTAGCTCAACTAAATTCAATTATTGGGGAGGAAGAGAGTGAAATAACTATGGGTGAGGAAAGGAATGTTCAAATAGAGGATGTAACTATTGTGAAATAATATGTAGATGTATTTCAGGAAGATTTACATGGACATCCTCCAGAACGAGAAGTTGAGTTTTCCATTGATTTAATTCTTGGATCAAGGCCTATATCGAAGACCCCTTATAGAATGGCCATTATATAATTAGTTGCACTAAAGAAACATATAGAAGAATTGAGTAATAAGGGATTTATTCGCCCTAGTGTTTCTCCATGGGGATCCCCTGTTCTTTTTGTTAAAAAGAAAGATGGATCTACGAGTTTATGTGTCGACTACAGGGAGATCAATGCTATAACAATATAGAACAAGTATCCCTTACCTCGAATTGATGATTTATTTGACCAAATCCATGGAGCTCAATACTTTTCAAAGATTGACCTTCGATCTTGATACCATCAATTGTGTGTGAAGAAGGAAGACATTCCGAAGACAGCATTTTGAACCAGGTACAGTCATTACGAGTTTACTGTAATGCCTTTTGGATTGACTAATGCACCCTCTGTATTCATGGATCTGATGAATAGAGTTTTCAAGGAGTATCTCGATGAATTAGTGGTGGTATTTATTGATGATATCTTGGTATACTCAAAAATCTACGAAGATCATGAAAATCACTTGCGCATTATCTTGAAGACTCTGAGAAGACATGAATTATATGGGAAGTTTAGCAAGTGTGAATTCTGGCTTCAGGAGATTTCTTTTCTTGGCCGTATTTTCTCTAAAGATGGAATCTCTGTTGATCCTTCTATGACTAAGTCAATCCAAGAATGGCCAGCACCGACGAGTATAACTGAGGTACGTAGTTTTATTGGTTTAGCAGGTTATTATCGACATTTCGTCCAGACTTTTGCCCAATTGGTTAACCCATTAACGAAGCTCACACGTAAAGGGGTTAAATTTGTTTGGACAAAAGAGTGTGAAGAATGTTTCAAAGAACTGAAGAGAATATTAGTCAATGCTCCTACATTGACTCTACAATCGGGGAATGATGGGTTCGTTATTTATAGTGATGCATCGAAGAAAGGATTTGGTTGTGTCCTTATGCAGAATGATAGGTTTATTGCCTATCCATCACGACAGTTGAAAATTCATGAACAAAACTATCCTACTCATGATCTCGAGTTAGCAGCTGTGATCTTTTCTTTGAAGATATGGAGGCACTACCTCTATGGTGAAAAATGTGAGATTTATACTGATCACAAGAGTTTGAAGTATATTTTCTCACAAAAAGAACTCAACATGAGGCAAAGGAGATGGCTTGAATTACTCAAGTATTATGATTGCACGATACACTACCACTCGAGGAAGGCAAACAAGGTGGCAGATTCTTTGAGAAGAAAAGAACATGGAGTTTTGAACAATATGAGAATTGAAAGGGATCCAATTTTCATGGATCTAGTAAAGATGGACATGGGAATAACCAGGGAAGGTGAAACATCAATGATTTTTCAAATGGTTTCCAAACCATCTTTACTAGAAAAAATTAAAAGTTCTCAGACAGATGATGAAGAATTTCAAAAGAAGAATAAAGATGTGAATGATGGGAGATTGAGAGACTTTGTGTATGAAGATGGAATTCTGAAATTTGGGAAGAGACTTTGTGTTCCCGATATACCTGATCTAAAAAGGGAATTGTTGGATGATGCTCATAGTTCCAATTTCTCTATACATCCTGGGAGCACCAAAATGTATAGATATTTGAAGGAACATTTTTGGTGGGAAAACATGAAGAGGGATATTGCTGATTTTGTGTCAAGATGTATGGTTTATCAACAAGTGAAAGATGGAAGGCAACAGCCTGGAGGAGTCATGCAACCTCTTCTCATACTGGAGAGGAAATGGGACAATATTAAGATAGACTTTGTCATGGGACTACCAAAGACTCCTAGAAGGAACGATGCAATATGGGTTATTGTTGATCGTCATACCAAGTCAGAACATTTTCTTGCTATAAGAGAAGATCTACCCCTAGAACGTCTAGCAAGTCTATATATTAATGAAGTTGTGAGACTTCATGGAGTACCCCTATCAATTGTTTCTGATCGTGATCCCCGTTTTACATCAATATTCTGGAAAAGTATTCAGAAATCCCTTGATACTGAACTTCATTTGAGCACTGCTTACCACCCTCAGACAGACGGACAATCAAAACGGACTATTCAAACCTTAGAAGATATGTTGAGATCTTGCTCACTTGACTTTCAGGGTATGTGGGATCAGTATTTACCTCTGGTAGAATTTTCCTATAATAATAGCTTCCATTCGAGTATTCAGATGGCACCATATGAAGCTTTATACAGAAAGAGATGTCGCACCCCAACCTGTTGGGATGACGTTGGTGAAAGAAAACTTGTAGGTCTAGAACTGGTGAAGGAAACGATGGAAAAGGTGAAGGTAATCCAAAATCACATCAAAGCAGCTCAAAGTAGGAAGAAGAGATATGCCGATAATCGAAGGAAGGATTTGGAATTTCAAGTCAATGATCATGTTTTCCTGAAGGTATCTCCATGGAAGGGAGTCATACGTTTTGGTAAGAAATGTAAATTGAGTCCCAGGTACATCGGACCTTTCGAAATTCTAGAACGAATTGGGGCTGTAGCTTACCGATTGGCAATGCCGCCAAGTCTCTCCAGAGTTCGAGATGTGTTCCACGTATCTATGTTGAGGAAATACATGCCTGACCCAACACATGTACTCACATATGAAGAATTAGAACTGGAACCCGATCTGTCTTATTATGAAGAGCCCGTCAGGATTCTTGATACGAGAGAACAATTACTGAGAAACCGGATGACGCGTCTGGTAAACGTTTTGTGGAGAAACCATAAGATGGAAGAGGCAACGTGGGAACCCGAGAAACATATGATGAAGAACCACCCGAGTCTTTTCATGCAGTAGTATTCTGGAAATTTCGAGGACGAAATTATTTGAAGGAGGGGAGAATATAACACCCCAAACTTCTACGGTACGCTTCTCTTTGAATAATGCGATAGCGTGTGTTGTACGCAACATCGAGTTCTAACACACCACAAACAATAAAACTAGCTATTATGAAGAGTAATACCTACTTTTTGAAATTAAATATATATTATATTTCAAAATTAAATTTATTTTTCGATTCAGAATATCGAAATTATCCTAAGTTGAATTTTTCTGAGAACGTCCAATTTTTATAGTGAAAAATACTTAAAAACAACTTTTTTAATCAAAATAATTTATAGTGATAAATTCTATTATTTAGTGGTTTATAGTATAATTAGAATATATTTTTACCATTTTATCCAATGGTGTTCATTATAATTAATTTCACTTTGAAATTGGACGTAAACAATTGTCAATCTTTTGATATATATTGTTTCTTAAAACACGCTATTTGTTGTAACAGCGGGAATTAATTATAAAATTAATTAATGAAACTTATATGTTTAAATTTTTTTAAAATAGACATCATTTTTGAATTCGGAATATCAATTATAGCTTAGGGTGAAATTTTGGCATTGTTCTGAAAAACTTCCATTTTTGATGAATAGTGAAACTGCTAAGTGGTAGTTAAAAAACTGAATTTTTCATAAAACTTAATTTTACCGCTTCTGTGAATGGAATTTTGAAAATCCGATAGACATGGATAATATAAAGAAGTAAAATGTGGTTCAATGAGATGAAAATAATTTTTGGTGAATAGTAACTTTTTACTTTTATTTACCACGGTTAAAAGTAAATAGGGTAATTAAGGGTAAAAATGATATTAATATTACCCTAAAACATGTCCTAATTCTATTGGACAAGTGTATCTCGACCAAAAACAACATTTGGAATAAAATATTATCATTTAGGTCCACTTGGATTAGATTAGGACATTTATTATTATTTAATTCAAAGAAGAGTTAAAAGAGTTAAAATCAAAGTTTATTTACTAAAACATTTTTAATATAGGGTTATACATAAGATATATTCTATTGTAAATATTAATTAGAAAGATAAAAATATTTTATACATAATGATATTTTATTTATAATTTTTATGCATTAAATAATTTAATTTATTTATGACACAATGATGATGCAGTAATTACCATAATAGTGAAAAATTAAAATAATTGATATTATAAATACACAAATAAATATAATTTGAGACTTTCTATGAATTAAAATAATTTTCTAAGTTACTATGACATGTTAGGAATTATTTAATTAAATTTGTTTGAAGTAATCATTCTGTTATGAGTTTCACAAAAATCAACTATTGAATAGTGTCAAAATTGACATAAAAGAGTTTTTAAAACAAATATTATATTATTAATTGATATTAAATTCCTAAAAATCTAAGGTTCTGCCAAGAGACTTATATCATGATATTTGTATCTTTAATGGACCACTTAGGGGTCGATTGGATGTATATAGTAAGTTTATTAACTATATAATATAAAAATACAAAGTGACATGGTAAATGTCAAACTAATTAACTAAGAGTTAATACTTAACGATAAGGTTAATATAGTAACCCAACCCTGTCTAAATTCTATTGGTTGAATGGTTTTCGACCTATACCCACCTTAAAATTTAAATAATCAACTTTGGAGCCATTAGAAACCGAATATGGATTTATTATAAATTAATATTTCTAGATTTTCCAAAGGTGCCCCTCACCCCTATTATAAAAAGGCACTCCTCCTTCTCATTTCTTCACACCTTCAAAGCCTTTTGGTTTGGCCAAAATCTGCCCAAATACTCTCCCAACTTCCCTCACTACAACCTAAAGGCCTTAGTTTGATTAGAAAGCCAACCTAAGGATCCCTTTTGTTCAAATCAAAAGGAAGAACCCAAAGAAGAGGTAATGATTTCACCACCCTTTTCCATGTTCCTTTCTTCTTCCACTTCTTCTTCCTTTGTTATTACCATTCTAAAATAATAACTCCAGTATCATATATATACTGTGATGTTATTATAAATATGTTACAACCATATTCAGTATTCTATCCACCCTTTTAATAACATTTCACCATACGTGCGTACGTACGGCTTACCGTCTCCACGTCGTGGTGTAATTGTTATTCAATATATTATTATTTGGATGGGTATAATAATGATGTGTAACTCATGTAAATAATAAATATAACATGTTAATGATTCTGTATATATGATATACCATCCATTTATATATTATTTTAATATCAAAATAATGATATTGTCGCTCGTGCGTACGTACGGACTACCGTCTCCACGAACGCGATGAGATTCATTCTCCATCGTATCCATTCAAGTATAATTATCATTTGATGATTTAAAAATGATGTTTAAGGAGTTGATATCATTCTGGATATGAATAATATACAACCTATCCATTACAAACATGGCTTACATAACAAAACATATAAAAGAAAACGAGTAAGTTAACACCCGAAACAACGATAATACTAAGATATTATTAACAAATCAATGTTAAAAGATCATATATGATATCATATTAATGTATATGATTATTGTATAATTTAATAACAAATATTTCACCATTATACAGGAGGTTAACCTACCCCAACCAAGGAAAAGTACAAGGTAAGGGTTATTCACAATCTCTTCATTATCCGAGTTTGTTTATACGTAATAATCTATTGGGATCTCTTTATCATCCACATCCATGTTTCTTAAAAATGAATTTCAAAACATTTGTACTATTTACTAGAATATGGGTTAAAGTCATTTATACCCATGTTTGACTTTTTATAAGAGTTTTATAAAGGAATCTTTCCGTCGTTTTCCAAAAAAGGTGCTTTTTAACCTTTTCGACAGAATTAAGGTAAGAATGTTTTTTTAACTTATACGGTGGGTGTGGCTATTTTTCGCCATTATAAAATCTTCGAAGCTTCCCTTACAAGCTTATAAGAATATTTTCAAAGAAAATGTTTTATTTTATAAATATATGACTCTTAAATTATTTCAAAATAGAAAGAGATATTTCTTTAAAAATAATTTTGATTTCATCTATGTCAAAATCCTTTGATGGATTTTACGCTTATTTAAAGTTGATTTATTATGATACAAAACTTCTATATTGTATTGAAGGTTTTGTGATATGTTTGACTGTGGATGTGCTATTTTTATACCATTCATGGTTTATGGTGAATGTATTGACATTTCGTATGCTAGTTTTAATACGAATGTTTATGTTATGTTTAAACCTTTTCATATGGGAATGCATTGGACTTAATATGTGACGGGTGGAGCCCGCTATAGCTCCTTGATGCATCGGTAGGTCTCATGAGACAAACTACTGTCTTGCCAAAAGACCTTGGAAAAATCTTATTTGTTGTCTTGGAACGAGGCCTTGGCTATGTGGTTATGATAGTCTGGCATTATGCATTCCATCATTATGAAAGTGGTTATCGATATTGCATGTGATTATTCGATTAGTAGAATATCCATGTGAATAAGTAAATGTAATTATTTCATTTTATTTTTTCCATAAAATGTTGAAGTTCATGTTTAAAAGGCTTTTGTTTAGTTATACACTGCCTTAAATGTTTATTCTTATTTATGCAAGTTTCTGCTATATTGTTATCATTACTGGGCATTTGAGCTCACCCCTTTTCTATGTTTTATTTTTCCCAGGATGTGAAGAAGTAAATTATGAATGACCTGTAGGGATATTATGAGGGGATAGTAGTGTGGATTATGGATACAATATGTTGTTGTAGTAGTTTTTCACTTCATGATGTAATATAAAACTTAATGAATATATCTAGTGTTTCCAAGGCTACTAAACCAATCGGCCTTTAGATATTTGATCTTTCTTGTGATCATGTCAATGTTATGTAATAATGCACCGACTCTGGGTAACTGGGGTCAGGGCGTTACATCTTTCCTTGCCACAGACCTTTTTCAAGGATCGTAGATTCTGGTGGAGTCGTTGGCTCAATCCTTATGATTAAAGACTCTTATGGGATGGTATTCGATGATTACACACTATTTACGGTAGTTTGATCATACCCTAAGAGGTGATAGATTTAGATGGTATCTCCTAGTAGTATCATCACAGCCTTATGATGTCATCTTGGGTATGAACTGGTTATCTACATTCCATGCTAAGATCGACTATTTTAGGTACAAAGTGTGGTGTGTCCAAGAGGATGGGGCTAGGTTTTTCATCACCAGTGAGAATGGAAACTTTACAGAACATGATGGACTTTTTCAGAGGAGGGTGTATCCAATCACTCACCAGTTGTCTTGCCTCACCCTTGGTGCATTATGTGATAAGACTCCAATCATTATTGTAGTGGTGGACGAGTATGTGGATTTATTTCTAGAATATATCCCATGAATACCTCCTCATAGAGAGGTAGACTTCTGAATGGAAATTTACCCAAAAAAGGTATCGATATCCACACAAGTATATCTTATGGCTCTCACAGAGCTTTTTGAGTTGAGGTTACAGTTGGAGGACTTGTAGGAGAAGGGGTTCATAAGGCCTAAACCTTCACCTTGGACATCCCTAGTGTTTTTTCCTAAGATGGAATATGAGATTTTGAGGCTATCTGTGGACTTCCGGCACCTGAACCAGGTGACTACGAAGAACAAGTATCCACTACTGAGGATTGATGACCTCTTCTATCAGATAAAGGGAGTATGGTGGTTCTCGAAGATTGATCTTAGATTAGGATATCAACTACTTTGGGTACAATATTAATACATATCGAAGACAACATTAATATGTCGGTACAACCACTATGTGTTTATTATGATGCCTTTCGGCATGACCAATTCCCCTACAGTGTTCATGGGACTCATTAATAGGATCCTTCATCCTTACCTTGATCATTTCAGGGTAGTATTCATTGATGACATCTTTTTTTACTCAGTGTCAGAGTAGGATAACATTATACATCAACAAATAGTCCTAAATTTACTCCGAGAGCACCATATTTATGGGAATCTCCCAAAGTGCCTTTTTTGGATTCGTAAGGTCCACTTTCTGGGACACGTCATCTCAAAGTCTGTATTTGCAGTGGATCCAGTGAAGATAGAGGTAGTGCTTACATGGGATCCACCCTAAAGCGTGATGTAGGCGTGGAATTTCTTGGGGTTGGCCAGATACTACCAGAGATTCATTCCCTATATTTCTATATTAGAATCACTCTTTTCATATATAAATAATAAGGGAAAACCCTTTGTGTGGATGGAATGATTCTAGAAGAGTTTCCAAGAGCTGAGGTGGAGACTGACCAGTGCTCCCAACTTGAGGTTTCCAGAGGAGGGAATTGACTATGTGGTATACTATGATGCATCAGGGACCAGACTGGGTTGTGACCTGATGCAGGAGTGAGTAGGGATCTCCTACGGCTCACAGTAGTTGAGGCTGCATGAGCAGAACTACACAAACCATGACCTTGAGTTAGCATCAATGGTCTTTTCCATGAGGATTTGGAGGAACTACTTGATGGGTGAATGGTTTACCATATACTCCGACCACAAGAGTCTCAGGTATATATTCTCATAGAAGGACATAAACTCGAGACAGTGGTGATGGCTGCAATTCCTATAGGACTATGACTTTGAGAAAGTTTATACTTCAAAGAAGGGTAACTTGGTGGCATACGCACTCAGTGAGATGTTTGTTTTACATCATCTGAGTGATGCGACAGAGTAGCTAGCCACAAAGCATATATCCTTCATGGATAATGATGAAGCATCCTACCTTTAATTTATGACTATCACTCCTCCACTCTTATAGTATGTTAGGGAGGCACAACTTGTGGATATTGACTGAAAGGCCCAACGTACTCAGTTATCCTCAGAACAGGATCCGGATGGATTATCAATAGTTGAGGAGCACGTCATCCTTTTTAGAGGATACACTATTGTACTAGTGATGTTATGAGAGGAGGTATTGAGGGAGTTCCATCTTTCCCATTTGGAGTTACATCCTGGTGTGATGATGATGTACCAGAACCTATGACATTAGTACTAGTGGCTAGGGATGAAAAAATAATTTAAAGAGTTTGTTTCGTGATGCCTCACTTGTCAACAAGTGAAGTCTGAGCATTAGGTCCCAGCTGGCTTGACATAGCCACTTGAGGTACCAGAGTGGAAGTGGGAAGGTATCCCCATGGACATCATGATGGGGTTACCATGCACATCTAGGGGCCATGACTCTATCAAGGTGATTGTTGACTGACTCACCAAGTCGACTCAATTCCTACCCTTCCGGGATCAGGGATTGGTAGAGGGATTAGGATACCTCTATGTCCAGGAGATTGTATGGATTCACGGGGAGCCTTTGATGATCACCTCATACTGTGATGCATGTTTTACATATCAGTTGTAGAAGGGGTTGTAGGAGGAATTTGGGACTCATCTACACTTGAGCGCATATTTTCACCCCCAGACAGATGGTCAGATGGAGTAGACTATACAAACCTTGGATTACATTCTTCATGCTTGTGACCTAGATTTTGGTCATAGATGGTAGGACCACCTACCACTTGTGGAGTTTTTTGACAATAATAGATATCACTCCACCATCAGCATGAAACCATTTGAGACCTTCTACGGGCATCCATGAAGATCACCTCTATGCTAGACAGGCCCAGTAGAGTCATCATTCATGGGTCCAGAAATGGAACAGGCTACCACGGAGAAGGTGCAGATCAACTAGGAGTAGATGATGATTGTACATAGGAGGAAGAAATCGTATGCTGACAGGAGGCGAATACCCTTGGAGTTTGAGGAGGGAGACCATGTTTTCCATTGGGTCTCAAACTAATAAGTATTTTATAGATTCGGTCGGGGCGGAAAGTTATTTATGAGGTTCATCAAACCATTCCAGATTCTAATCAGAGTTGGCGAGGTGGTGTACTGCCTATCTCTTCCCCCATAGATGCACTTATTGCACAATGTTTTTCATGTGTCGTATTTGAGGAGGTATTTGCATGATCCATCATATGTAATCGACTAGGGAACACTGGACATTGATGATGGGGTGACATTTGCAGAGTTCCCAGTGGCGATAGTGGATTGACAGGAGCAGATCCTTCTGGTATGGTTGATTCATATAGTGCACATTCGGTGGCAGCACAAGAACCTAAATAAGATAACATGGTATTGGGAGGCTCAAATTCATGCTCAGTACCCCCACTTGTTTGATTAGCCATTATTTTGGATTCTTGATATGTAAATCCCTATGGTGGGGAAAATGTACTATCTCGTAATTTCCGTGTAATTTTTTTAATTATATAGACTTATTTGGAGACCGCACGATTTGAAAGAACATGATTTCGAGGACTAATGTTCCTAGAATGTAATTTTAAATTTATTTTAAAGTACATTCAATATATGTGTGAGTGGGCTTTTCTAACTTTTGAACCTGTGCTCGAATTGAAAATATGAGGGAACTGTTGAACTCGGAACACTGAGATTTTTCTAGAAAGGACTTACCTATGCTCAGAAAGGGTTGTATGGAAAATTTATTATTGGACTTTTCAAGAAATAATAAAATAACATTAAAAAATTATTTTATTTATTTTCATAACCATTGAGAGGTGGACACCGTTGATGTGGTGTGATGACATGGAAACAACGAGGTGCATTAAAGGAAGCCCCTTAATGGATTGTTAACCCTTATCGTAAATGCTATGACGTTTCATGAATGAAACAGTGTAACGATGCAATGTTTTAGCCTAACAAAAACACTATGAAATGTTCCCTTTTTAATTAAATAATTTGTTGGAGAGTTGGAAATTAAATCATGGGAAATTCCCTAATGAACCTCTGAGGAGTTTCCTCTCCAATGAAGAACGAAGAATACTTCCAGAACGTCATCAATTTCTACGTCGACCTCTTGAACCCTCAATGATGGAATTATATTGCAACAATTGTCAAATGAAGTAGGGGTTTTAACTTTTTAATGTTTCCCTGCTCTTTTCTGAAAATAAATAACATGGATCATCCCATGAACAGGTTTATCTGCGGAACATGCGTTCTTTTGGGAGGGTGAATTCTATTGGTCTTACTCTATCTGTGATTAAATTATCACTTGTATTAATTGAAATACAATCCCCATACCAATCCATGTTTTAAACTTCTAAAGAGGAGGGCCCATGCCAACATGAGCAAGGCTTGAGACCCTCCACATGTGTGTTCTTTGTGGATAAACTCTCTAGATGGCGGCATGGAGAGTTAATGATAGTCGCAGTAAAGTTGGAATCCTTACGATCCAATAGTCATAGATGGATTGAGAAATGTACTACTATAGAAACTCTGTTGGCCCACCAGAGAAACTGTCGGTGCACCGGCAGTGGTCCACCCATTGGCGTGCCGCGGCGGTATGGTGGTGTGGTATCGAAGGGCACTGCAAGGAGGTGGTGGCCCTCGCCCGAGCCACCTGGGTGAGAAATGGAGGCTGTGGCACTGGATTGATGTGGCACCACACTGGTGCCACATTGACCTAGTCAACCTACGGACTCGGTCCGCAGGTGACATGGAGGGTACGGCTGGTTTCACTGGTCACGTATGCTAAAGACCGGACTTGGTTGTTCCATGTCGGGATAGAGGAGTCGACCTGCTATGGTGTGCTAGGAAAAACTGGTGGGATGAACCAGTGGACACGCAGGCCAAACCTAGGCCAGTTTGGATCTGGGTTAGGTTATGTCAAGATTAGGTTGACCCATACTGAGTTTGGTCGGGTCGGACCAGACCCAGAACCAACCGACCCCCTTTTCACTAAAATTCTCGTATCTCTCAAATCGAGAATATGATTGATGCATCATCAGTGGTGTTGGGAACCTTTTGAAGACTCTGTCCTTTTGAGATACTATACATGAGTTTTGACAGAGGTTGGAGTATGGTGGGGTTTGATCAGACTCAAATCCCATCAGGACCTTTTTACAAAAATGCTCATATCTTATAGACGAGGTGCCCAATTAATGCACCATCTATTTCATTGGGAACCATATGAAGATACATTACATTAGGTTACTCTATGTTGGAATTTTTTCTAGTTGAGGTATAACTGATGTCTTGAGGAGTAGATCCTCCCATAATCAAGTCTGTTAAGTGTGGGAATCCAACGGCTATCTGTGACATGAAGACTGAATACCAACCCTTCATGGATCAGCATACTAGCGACCATGTGTGGATAAACACCTAGCGACCCTGTGTGGATTATCACCTAGTGATACTATGTGGATCATCACCTAGAGACCCTGTGTAGATCAGCATAATTTTGACCCTTCATGGATCAAGATAAAAGAGACCCTTTGTGGATCAGCATTAGCGTGACCCATTATTGTTTAGCCATACAGTGACCCATCATGGATCTGTAGTAGAGAGACCCTTCATGGATCAAAAATATTTCATTTCAACATAATAATATGATCTATACTTATGACTAATCATCTTTACATGTGTACTTAAGTTGTACCTTGTTTGAGCTATTTCTTTTACTTTGTTCTATGAATTTTGAGATCTTGCTTGGTTGTATTACCTCTATGAAATTTCCTTTATGGTATTTTCCTTTGTGAATTTATGAGAGACCCTTGAGGGTATCTGGGTCTCTACTGAGTATTGTTATACTCACCCCTACATGGGATTCACCCACACCTGTTTTGTCTTGTGTAGACGACGGACAATGTTTACTGGGACTTTGGAGAGCTCAGGCTAGACGATGGTTGGGGTTGGATCGATAGATGTGGTGGGTTATAGAGAAATCTGACAGTGAGTTGTACCTACCCTTCAGGTAGGATTCTTTCCAGATGACCTCAATATCTTTGAATTCATTTTTTGTACTTTACTCTCTATTGGGCTTGTAATTTGGACCCCATTACTTTCAGTTTACACCATTTTACTCTCAATGGTGGTAATTTGTGGTGTTTGTACTATTTTTTCTTTCCTTTTTGGTTTTCTTTGGGAATTACTCCATGTCTATGTGTGTACGGGTTTAAAGGTAATGCCTTCTCTTTTTGGGATATTCCTTTCCAAAGATAGTCACTAGTCCCTAGCCAATGTAAGTGTAACACTCCAGGTAAATAAAGAATATGACATTTCATATTTATCCATATTTGTCAATAAAATATTAATATGACTTTAAAGGGGACGCTATGCTCGATGGCGTACCCAACACGCAACAACGAGTTTCTTGGGAATCTTATGTTATACTCTAATAATAAAATAATATTATTTTAAATGGTAGTTAACATGTAGCCGTTGTAATGGAGGGAATGGATATAAATAACTAAAATATGATTATATATGTTCTTAAATGTTTTTACATTTATACAATAAAAGATAAAGGCTTAAAATACGGAAAGAATTCAATTTTAGGCGTATATGCCTTAGTTTTCACTAAAGGTTCACTTAGCACCTTTTGATGGCGAACCGTCATTAAATATAGTTTTTATCACTCTTATACATTATTTTGGACCAAATAAAACTCTTATTAAGAATCGGGACATCAAATTTTACTTTGTGTAAATTTTTGGTATCTTTCCGATAAAGTTCATTTTTTAATGAATAGTGTAAAATGTTGTATTTTAATTCAAAACCACTTTTTAATCTAATTTATTTATATGATTAGATTATATTTTGAATTGGTTTTAAAGTGAAATTAGAAAATATTTTTACCATTAAATCCAATAGTGGGTGTTGGAATCAATTTCACTTTGAAATCGGACTTAAACTAGTGTCAATCTTTTGATACTTATTGCTTCATAAAACACGCTATTTGTCATGACAGCGGGAATTAATTATTAAATTAATAAATGTGGCTTATATGTTTTGAATTTTGTAAAATGGACTTCATTTTTGAATTCAGAATATCAAATATAGCTTAGGGTGAATTTTTGGGATTTTTCTGAAAAACTTCAATTTTTGATGAATAGTGAAACCACTAAGTGGTACTTATAAAAACTGATTTTCCGTTTAAATGAAATTTTGCCATCATTGTGTTTTGATTTTCAAAAATCCGACATACATGGTTGTCATTAAGAAGTAAAATGTGGTTCAATGAGATTAAAATAATTTTTTGGTGAATAGTAACTTATTAAGTTTTTAATCGCGATTAGTGGTAATTAGTGTAGTTTAAGGTAAAAATAATGCTTTAATAAAATGAGATGAGCTTGAAACATGTCTTAACCTCATTTGTTGTATCATGGACGACCAAGACAAGCCATGGGTCAACTTGGGGACCCAATGGATCCAATTTGGTTTGGAAATGACATAAATAACATTTTATTTAATGTAAAAGTAAAATTGACACAAACATGATATTTTTTACTAAAACAATTTTTAAGTGGGGTTATACAAGTCATATTTTTTATTATAAATATTCATTGGAAAGCTAAAAAGATTTCCTACATCATAGTATTTTGTTTATAATTTTTAGACATTAAACAAATTAAATTATTTATGACATAATAATGATGCAGTGATGACATCATTATTTGACGATTTAAATAAAATGGAAAGATAATGTAAACTCTATGAACTACACATGTCCAAAACTTATTGGATGAGTGGATTTCGAAGCCTTATCACCTTATCCACGAATTATATCAATGTGGGACCTTTTGAAACTGAAACAGATTTTCAAATAAAGTAATATTTCTTTACTTTCCAAAAGTACCCCTCCTCTCCTCTTATAAAAGGCCCCCACCTCTACCTCATTTCACACACCCCTCAAGCCTTTGGATCGGCCAACCCCTGCCCATTTACTCTCTCCACATCCCTCTACTCATTATAGAGGATTCCCTTTGGGCAGAATCCTTTCAAAGGAAGCCTTTAGGCTCAAATCAAAAGAAGTTACACTTTTAAAGGTAATTCATTCTCTCATGTTCATTTGTTTTATTTTTCTTCTCCAACCCCCTAAATTCTTTTTATTTATTTCTTTTTTAACAACACAAGTATCTTAAATATACTAGGATGTTGTTATAAGATTTATTCTAGCTACACTCTCACACAACTACATAAAATGGTTAAAGAACATACGGTTTCCGTGGATGGCGAATTTCTGCCTCCCGAAACGATGATTGTTCAACATTCTTTTAACACCTTCAAAGGTGGCCATTATGATGTAACTATTTTTATATATGATATATAATATGTTTATGTTTTACTTATGCTTCTGTATTTTTCATTTGTGTCTTACCTTTATGGCTTCCATTATGGATATACGCGATATCTTCATTTTAGGAAGGGCGGACTACCGCCCCCTCAAAGTGATGTGATTCGTTAATACCATATATGGGACGTATAAAGGATGGAACTATGATATTATATATGATATTATACTGGAATTATAATATACCTTTATATAATTATTATTCCATTATATAAAATACAGAATAGAAATGAAAGTAGCGTTCATGCGTACATACGGCTTACCGTCTCCATGAACGGTGCATTTCATTTCTTACCTCTAAATGATTATGTAACGTTATAAATTAATGAATGTACTGGATATATATGAAATATATGATATCTACATCATGAATACATTTCTAGATATAATAAACATTTTGCCACACGAACAACATGTAATTGTAAGAAGTCCACTTTCGACTTAGGAACCAAACATCGGCAAAACAAATATTATTAACTTAAATGATTACATAATGTTTATGACATGGTAATAAGTGATATAAAAGGAATAAAGAACTTGAAAAATGTTCTTAAGGAAGTATAAATTAACTCAAGTTTATTATTCAGGAGATTAAATAACGATCGAGTCAAGTCGGACCCGAGGTAAGGGATCCTACAACTCTCTTTCTTTTTAAGTACACTCTTTTATGTCATTTCTTTTAAGCTCATCTTTCTTATGATTGGGATGTTATTTTATATTAATCTTACTGTAATTTTTATGTTCATGTGATGAGAGACCCTATTCTCTCTCATCAATCCATTTTGGATGTTTTGAGTGGCGCCGTTAGGCTGCCGAACTTTCGTAAGAGATCTAACATCTCTCTTTCTTTTTAAGTACTCTCCTTTATGTCATTTCTTTTAAACTCCTCCTTGCAATGTTGGGGGATGTTCTTTTATATTTCACTTTCTGTAAATTCTATTTTAATATGATGGGATACTCTATTTGATCTCATCAATCCATATTCGTAAGTTTTATGTGGCGTCGTTAGGCTGCCGAGTTTTCGTAAGGGATTTTTCATCTCACTTTTATTCCCGTGATATTTATGCTACATTTGCCACAAATTCCATTGAGTGGTGTATGTACTGACAATTATTATACTCTTTGTGTAATATACTTTCGTTTATGAGTATTTACATCAATGACCTATTGTCTTTCTTTCATGGGGTGTATGTTTTGAAAGATACCCAAGTCGGTAAGGGAACCTTTCACCTTTCTCTTTTTAAAAGACTTCTTTTACTGGGTCTTTTAATTTACATATTTTTATGTTGGGATATGTTATCATACATCCTTATTGATGTAAATTTTATGTCCAAGTGATGAGATACACTTTTTATCTCTCATCAACTCATTTTTATGTGATGTCGTTAGGCTGTCAAGGGAACTTTTTAACCCAATTTCGATTTCTTTGGGTTCAACTTGTAGTCATTGAATATGTCATCCATTGAATATGTGTGAATGACCTTTAAAAGACTTCTTTTGTTGGGTCTTTTAATTTACATATTGTTATGTTGGGATATGTTCTCATATATCCTTATTGATGTAAATTTTATGTCCAAGTGATGAGATACTCTTTTTATCTCTCATCAACTCATTTTGATGTGATACCATTAGGCTGTCAAGGGAACTTTTTAACCCAATTTCGATTTCTTTGGGTTCAACATGTAGTCATTGAATATGTCATCCATTGAATATGTGTGAATGACCTTTTATTGTTTTACACTTAATATCCACTTATATTGGGTGTATTTATATTTGTCACACATATTTTTTGAGATTGATTTGTCCTTAATTTAAGGATACCTTTTTTATAAGGGATTTCATCACATTTGACATTTCTATTGAGGGTTCATTGTTGTTATGCACCAATTCACTCTTATATGGTGTATATACTGTCCTTTGGAGTATTATATCATGAATCCTTTTATTCTCATGATATTATAAAGTTCTGACTAAATATTATTCCTCGATTATTGTATTCAAGTGTCTCTAGTTTTGGTAAAACCCCTTTAACCAAAATATCGTTTTAAATGTTTTAATTATTTGTTCTTATTAATATCCATGTTTTAAAAATGGTTTTTAAGGATTTATTTATATGGATATTAATGGTTTAAAATGTTAAAAGCTTCAAAGTGGTATGGGACACTTTGATTCAAAAATCTCTTTATTAAATGTTTTAAATGGTTTTGGAAATGGTTTCTTTTTGAATGGATTCATTATTTCAATATCCTAAAATGTTATATTGTGATTGAAATGTGGAAATGTTATGTTTCCTTTATTCATGTTTATGTGATACGATTATGTTATGGTTCTTGGGCATTGTTATGAAGAACGGGTGGTTCCGTGATAAACTAAGGGTGGGTGAGCCCGATATAGCTCTCCAATGCATTGGGTAACGCGAAGGAGTGAAACGTTAAGGTTTCTCCGAAGAGATTTAGGGAATATACTGTGATGGGTATTCCAAACGTAACCAAGAGGGTTACTCCCCACGTAAGAATTTTATGAATGCCTCAAGTTACCTTTATGTCTTATGATTTCTATGATTTATTCATGATTTGATATGCCTATGTTTTATGGGTAAAGTATGATTTCATTCTTATGTATACATGTACTCATGTTTCCTTTCCATATCTATATATCCCTTACTGAGCTTTTTATGCTCATCCCATGTTTTTGAAATGTTTTTCACAGGTCAAGGGAAGGGTACATGATGTGATGATAGTGTCAAGGATGTGTCAAGAAAGAATCCATGTTTTATTTTAAATATGTTTCCGTTTATGGGAAGAATGAATACTGTCTTTTATGTAACCACTTTGTTTAAATGTGGAATGTAATGCAAGTTTCATGATCTAATTCTCTAAAACTCTAAACCTGAAAAGATCCTCAATGTGTAATCTTGTAATAACTCAAGATTAAGTAAGGTTTAAGGCTGGGGCCTTATAGTTGGTATCAAAGGTCGGTTTAGATAACTTTAAAGGTTAGGGTATTCTTTAAGCATAAGTGACATTACCATAATGGTTAGGATTTCAGAAAGAGTCCTAGTTTTAGATAAAGTGAATGAGTAAGTGTATCTTAGTGTTTACCTTCCTCATTATTACATGATGGTTTTGTTGATATACTCACACTGACATTTCTATTTTTAGTGAATGGATGGATCTAGCAGGCACCAAAGAGACAACAGGTTTGAAGGAAACTATGGTGGTTCTCTGATTAAGATACTAGATAAAATGGAGGATTCAATGAGGAAACTCGTGGTTGTTCTAAACCAAATATCAAGGAGTCATGATCAACCACTTCATCCTTGGTGAGTTCTCTAATGCATCATGTAGGAGATGACCAACTCGATGTGGAAATTCAGGTAATAATTATTAAGGTTACCATTAGGGTTTATATGATACTTAATTTTTAGGTAATTATGGGTTACTCTATGATATGATGGAAAATGAAAGGAATGAGATAAACTTGAGGTTAAAATATGTTATGATTATTCTTGAAGATTTTTTTCTCATTTTGGGGAATGTTTTAAGAATTATGTAGTTTTGGAAAAAGGACAACACGCAGACCGTGTGACTACCCGTCGCGTCGGACAAAGCTGCGGGAATCGAACCCACAACCAAAGTGCGACTGGTATTTATCGCCTACCACTGGACTACGTGAAGTCCCTGGTTAGTTTGGCTGATTCATTCTAGTTATATGATTTTATGAATTAAGAGTAAGTTGATTTTGGGTTATTTATGAAAATGATTAACCTATCTTGGAGGATATGTGATTAGGTTAATTACTTTTCAATACGAGACTTTAGGGGCAACTGATGTTGTTTGGAGATAAATGTTACGATTTAACTTGGAATACTATGTGACTAAATCCTTCAAATATTTGGGTTTCAATCTTATATTGGTTTACTTTGAAGAATTTTATGGACAAATTGTTTATCGGATGGTCCTCGTTGAACTTTGGGTTTTGTTGGACAAATTTGGGAGATTAAGCATAGATTTTCTTTTTAAAGGGTTATCCTTTTCTGGATTATCTGACCTTGTACTAAACTTTTTGGTTTTGGTTCTGGTTAAAGCCTAAAGACATGGGAAGTATATAGTTCTCTTTTTTGGTTTAGGTGATTCTCTAGAAGTTGATTATAGTACTCTTAATTTGAACAAGTCATCCTAAATACTCGCCTTTTGGAGAAAATATGAGTTTGTGTAAGGAATCTAATAAAAGTTGAGAGTCAACATGATAAGTGATTATGTTTCCTTATGAATAAATTCCTCAATAAAAAGTAACTTAAAACAAAAATGTTGTCTATTAACTTTTCCAACTGGGGAATCGAATACCGTTTAACCCATCACAAGTTTGTGATTTTCTCATGGTTAACTTTCTCCTAAACATGTTTTCTATCACTCTCCATCAGAACATGACCCTTTGTTTTTTCCTCCATGTCCATATTTTCATACTTGGAATCCTAGTATGGGTTAACTCGGGTGACCTTTGTACTTATCTTTCTTTATTTTAAAGTGTTTGTTTTACCGACTTTTGTTCCGATGTAGGACTTTCAAGGATGTTTCCAAGCGCAATTTTAAAATTGCGAGGATGCAATTCCCAAAAGGGGGGAAGGATGTAACACCCCAGGTAAATAAATAATATGACATTTCATATTTATCCATATTTGTGAATAAAATATTAATATGACTTTAATGGGGATGCTATGCTCGATGGCGTACCCAACACGCAACAACGAGTTTCTTAGGAATCTTACGTTGTACTCTAATAATAAAATAATATTATTTTAAATGGTAGTTAACATGTAGCTGTTGTAATGGCGGGAATGGATAGAAATAACTAAAATATGATTATATATGTTCTTAAATGTTTTTACATTTATACAATAAAAGATAAAGGCTTAAAATACGGAAAGAATTCAATTTTAGGCGTATGTGCCCTAGTTTTCATTAAAGGTTCACTTAGCACCTTTTGATGGCGAAACGTTATTAAATATAGTTTTTATCACTCTTATACATTATTTTGGACCAAATAAAACTCTTATTAAGAATCGGGACATCAAATTTTACTTTGTGTAAATTTTTGGTATCTTTCCGATAAAGTTCATTTTTTTAATGAATAGTGTAAAATGTTGTATTTTAATTCAAAACCACTTTTTAATCTAATTTATTTATATGATTAGATTATATTTTGAATTGGTTTTAAAGTGAAATTAGAAAATATTTTTACCATTGAATCCAATAGTGGTCGTTGGAATCAATTTCACTTTGAAATCAGACTTAAACTAGTGTCAATCTTTTGATACTTATTGCTTCATAAAACACGCTATTTGTCATGACAGCGGAAATTAATTATTAAATTAATAAATGTGACTTAAAAGTTTTGAATTTTTTAAAACAGACTTCATTTTTGAATTCAGAATATCAAATATATCTTAGGGTGAATTTTTGGGATTTTTCTGAAAAACTTCAATTTTTGATGAATAGTGAAACCACTAAGTGGTACTTATAAAAACTGATTTTCCGTTTAAATGAAATTTTGCCATCATTGTGTTTTGATTTTCAAAAATCCGACATACATGGTTGTCATTAAGAAGTAAAATGTGGTTCAATGAGATTAAAATAATTTTTTGGTGAATAGTAACTTATTAAGTTTTTAATCGCGATTAGTGGTAATTAGTGTAGTTTAAGGTAAAAATAATGCTTTAATAAAATGAGATGAGCTTGACACATGTATTAACCTCATTGGTTGTATCATGTCCGACCAAGACAAGCCATGGGTCAACTTGGGGACCCCATGGATCCACTTTGGATTGGAAATGACATAAATAACATTTTATTTAATGTAAAAGTAAAATTGACACAAACATGATATGTTTTACTAAAACAATTTTTAAGTGGGGTTATACAAGTCATCTGTTTTATTATAACTATTCATTGGAAAGCTAAAACGATTTCCTACATCATAGTATTTTTTTTATAATTTTTAGACATTAAAAAAATTAAATTATTTATGACATAATAATGATGCAGTGATGACATCATTATTTGACGATTTAAATAAAATGGAAAGATAATGTAAAATCTATGAACTACACATGTCCAAAACTTATTGGATGAGTGGATTTCGAAGCCTTATCACCTTATCCACGAATTATATCAATGTGGGACCTTTTGAAACCGAAACACATTTTCAAATAAAGTAATATTTCTTTACTTTCCAAAAGTACCCCTCCTCTCCTCTTATAAAAGGCCCCCACCTCTACCTCATTTCACACACCCCTCAAGCCTTTGGCTCGGCCAACCCCTGCCCATTTACTCTCTCCAAATCCCTCTCCTCATCCTAGAGGATTCTCTTTGGGCATAATCCTTTCAAAGGAAGCCTTTAGGCTCAAATCAAAAGGAGTTACACTTTTAAAGGTAATTCATTCTCTCATGTTCATTTGTTTTATTTTGCTTCTCCAACCCCCTAAATTCTTTTTATTTATTTCTTTTGTAACAACACCAGTATCTTCAATATACTAGGATGTTGTTATAAGATTTATTCGAGCTACAATCTCACAAAACTACATAAAATGGTTAAAGAACATACGGTTTCCGTGGATGGCGAATTTCTGCCTCCCGAAACGATGATTGTTCAACATTCTTTTAACACCTTCAAAGGTGGCCATTATGATGTCACTATTTTTATATATGATATATAATATGTTTATGTTTTAGTTATGCTTCTGTATTTTTCATTTGTGTCTTACCTTTATGGCTTCCATTATGGGTATACGCGATATCTTCATTTTAGGAAGTGCGGACTACCGCCCCCTCAAAGTGATGTGATTCGTTAATACCATATGTGGGACGTATAAAGAATGGAACTATGATATTATATATGATATTATACTGTAATTATAATATACCTTTATATCATTATTATTCCATTATATAAAATACAAAATAGAAATGAAAGTAGCGTTCATGCGTACGTACGGCTTACCGTCTCCATGAACGGTGTATTTCATTTCCTACCTCTAAATGATTATGTAACGTTATAAATTAATGAATGTACTGGATATATATGAAATATATGATATCTACATCATGAATACAATTCTGGATATAATAAACATTTGTCCACACGAACAACATGTAATTGTAAGAAGTCCACTTTCGACTTAGGAACCAAACATCGGCAAAACAAATATTATTAACTTAAATGATTACATAATGTTTATGACATGGTAATAAGTGATATAAAAGGAATAATGAACTTGAAAAATGTTCTTAAGGAAGTATAAATTAACTCAAGTTTATTATTCAGGAGATTAAATAACGATCGAGTCAAGTCGGACCCGAGGTAAGGGATCCTACAACTCTCTTTCTTTTTATGTACACTCTTTTATGTCATTTCTTTTAAGCTCATCTTTCTTATGATTGGGATGTTCTTTTATATTAATCTTACTGTAATTTTTATGTTCATGTGATGAGAGACCCTATTCTCTCTCATCAATCCATTTTGGATGTTTTGAGTGGCGCCGTTAGGCTGCCGAACTTTCGTAAGAGATCTAACCTCTCTCTTTCTTTTTAAGTACTCTCCTTTATGTCACTTCTTTTAAACTCCTCCTTGCAATGTTGGGGGATGTTCTTTTATATTCCACTTGCTGTAAATTATATTGTAATATGATGGGATACTCTATTTGATCTCATCAACCCATATTCGTAAGTTTTATGTGGCGCTGTTAGGCTGCCGAGTTTTCGTGAGGGATTTTTCATCTCACTTTTATTCCCGTGAGATTTATGCTACATTTGCCACAAATTACATTGAGTGGTGTATGTACTGCCCATTATTATACTCTTTGTGTAATATAATTTCGTTTATGAGTATTTACATCAATGACCTATTGTCTTTCTTTCATGGGGTGTATGTTTTGAAAGATACCCAAGTCGGTAAGGGAACCTTTCACCCTCCTCTTTTTAAAAGACTTCTTTTACTGGGTCTTTTAATTTACATATTTTTATGTTGGGATATGTTATCATACATCCTTATTGATGTAAATTTTATGTGCAAGTGATGAGATACACTTTTTATCTCTCATCAACTCATTTTTATGTGATGCCGTTAGGCTGTCAAGGGAACTTTTTAACCCAATTTCGATTTCATTGGGTTCAACTTGTAGTCATTGAATATGTCATCCATTGAATATGTGTGAATGACCTTTAAAAGACTTCTTTTGTTGGGTCTTTTAATTTACATATTTTTATGTTGGGATATGTTCTCATATATCCTTATTGATGTAAATTTTATGTCCAAGTGATGAGATACTCTTTTTATCTCTCATCAACTCATTTTGATGTGATGTCGTTAGGCTGTCAAGGGAACTTTTTAACCCAATTTAGATTTCTTTGGGTTCAACATGTAGTCATTGAATATGTCATCCATTGAATATGTGTGAATAAACTTTTATTGTTTTACACTTAATATCCACTTATATTGGGTGTATTTATATTTGTCACACATATTTTTTGAGATTGATTTGTCCTTAATTTAAGGATACCTTCTTTATAAGGGATTTCATCACATTTGACATTTCTATTGAGGGTTCATTGTTGTTATGAACCAATTCACTCTTATATGGTGTATATACTATCCTTTGAAGTATTATATCATGAATCCTTTTATTCTCATGATATTATAAATTTCTGACTAAATATTATTCCTCGATTATTGTATTCAAGTGTCTCTAATTTTGGTAAAACCCCTTTAACCAAAATATCGTTTTAAATGTTTTAATTATTTGTTCTTATTAATATCCATGTTTTAAAAATGGTTTTTAAGGATTTATTTATATGGATATTAATGGTTTAAAATGTTAAAAGCTTCAAGGTGGTATGGGACACTTTGATTCAAAAATCTCTTTATTAAATGTTTTAAATGGTTTTGGAAATGGTTTCTTTTTTAATGGATTCATTATTTCAATATACTAAAATGTTATATTCTGATTGAAATGTGGAAATGTTATGTTTCCTTTATTCATGTTTATGTGATACGATTATGTTATGGTTCTTGGGCATTGTTATGAAGAACGGGTGGTTCCGTGATAAACTAAGGGCGGGTGAGCCCGATATAGCTCTCCAATGCATTGGGTAACGCGAAGGAGTGAAACGTTAAGGTTTCTCCGAAGAGATTTAGGGAATATACTGTGATGGGTATTCCAAACGTAACCAAGAGGGTTACTCCCCACGTAAGAATGTTATGAATGCCTCAAGTTACCTTTATGTCTTATGATTTCTATGATTTATTCATGATTTGATATGCCTATGTTTTATGGGTAAAGTATGATTTCATTCTTATGTATACATGTACTCATGTTTCCTTTCCATATCTATATATCCCTTACTGAGCTTTTTATGCTCATCCCAAGTTTTTGAAATGTTTTTCACAGGTCAAGGGAAGGGTACATGATGTGATGATAGTGTCAAGGATGTGTCAAGAAAGAATCCATGTTTTATTTTAAATATGTTTCCGTTGATGGGAAGAATGAATACTGTCTTTTATGTAACCACTTTGTTTAAATGTGGAATGTAATGCAAGTTTCATGATCTAATTCTCTAAAACTCTAAACCTGAAAAGATCCTCAATGTGTAATCTTGTAATAACTCAAGATTAAGTAACGTTTAAGGCTGGGGCCTTATAGTAAGGCAGGCTTGGGGTAGTCGCGACATGGGCCCCAGGGGACGGGTCGTCACAAATCCACCCACTCCCCTCATCCTATGATGTGATTAGGGATTGTTGTTGCAATAAAACATAAATAAAACATGTTTATGGAATGTTATACAATTCCAAAATGACCCAAAATACAAATACAATATCAATTTATCTAAACATAATAAATAATAATAAATGAAAATATAGTATTCTTGTCCATATAAATCTCAAAGTTCATAAGTTAGTGCCACCATGCACCTTTGTTGGTCATAGTAGATTACTGAAGAGGGGGGTGAATTTAGTATCTATAAAAATTTATATTAAAAATTGGGTCTTTGAAAATTTCCCCTAATTAAAAATATAATAAAAGTAAGTTTGTAGTGAATTTATAAAAGTACTGAATGTTCAATTAATTTCTTATAAGATTGATTAGTTCTACGATGTACTAATTTGAAGATTAATATCACTTTTGAAAATAACCTACTAGTTCAACTTAGATATAAACACTTTCTAAACTAATTATCAAAGTCCAATTTAGTTTTATATAAAGTGTAATAAACACAGATTTAAACTAAAAGGTAAAATCACAGCAGATATAAACAAGAGGTTCAGTCTCAAGATGAGACTTAGTCCTCTCCACTTGGTAATCACCTATCACCAAGGAGTTTAATTTAATAACAAATTTGATCCACACCCTGCATCGGGGATCACAACATCACAAAAGGCTATTTAGGTCACACCTGACCTCTACCATAGTTATTAATGGGAGAAACAGCAAATTGGTCTCACCTGACCTCTTCTACTATTCTACGTGGGATACATAAAATAATAATGATATTGTGTTTGAGTATTTTAGGTATCCTCCTGTTATGAATAGGATACAGTGCATGTGTTTAGAGAATACACACGCTGCTCAAAAAGATTGTAAGAGAACACAATATAGCTAAAAATGTAGATAAAGGTTCATAAGGCTCTATGTGTTGTGCAGTGAAACTATGGACTCAATTGATGTGGTGGATATGATTTTTGAGTCCACTTATGGAAGATGGCATCAAAACAGAGTAGTGTAGCCTCTTTAGTCTGGCTTTCAAGAGTGAAAAGATCAACTCCTTGATGTTAGGATGATCCGGTTCGCACAATAGTTTTCTCATGTCCTATTGATCTACTCGTATGTTCTAGCTTTGAGTTCTTGTGATTTAGAATAAATCTTCAAGATTTGTAGGAGTTTTCATTTATTTTGTTATATTAAATTTTTAGATAATTTCTCGCCTTTGGGTCTCTCTCTTTTAAAGATTCATCTTGTAATTCCTTTACACATCAAGGTCCATCACACATGAAGACCCTCCCCCCATGTGTGTATACCTCATATTGTCTACTAATAGTCCTATAGAAAACATTAAATAATGTTCGAATCATTAATTTTTCTAAATATGATTGTTAGAAATACATTTGAATTAATAAAATAAAGACAGTTTTATGACTATTAGTGATTCATAAGTATTTATGAGTCATTAGCATCATTCTATTAGCATCGGTCTGTCATCATCGGTGACTTCATGTATTAGTGATTCCTTTGTGCTATTGGTCTATCTGAGCATTGGTGAGTCTTCATTGGTGATTCTTTTCCATCGGTATTGGTGACTTGATGTATCAGTGAGTTCGTTGTGCTATCAGTCGATCCGCGCATTGGTAAGTCTTCATTGGTGACTCATTTTGAACTATCGGTGTGTCGCCCATCAGTGTGTCGTCCACCAGTGACTCGTTCAATGGTGATTATCTTAAACTATTGGTGTGACCGATCATTATTGACTCATCTATCAGTGATTCTTTTGTTCTATTGGTGAGTCCAACATCAATGTCTTCTTAGATCGGTGAGTCCTCATCAGTGAGTTGACCAACAATGACTCTTTTTGAACTATCAGTGCCAAGGACTCTAAAAAACTTAAAAACTATTTGTCTTACACAGAACACAACACTTTTAAGTGAAATCCATAAATACATGTAAATATACACTAGTAAACAAATTGAAACATAAATATTTATAATTTATTGACTTATTGAAATGTATAATACAAATTGACATAAGTTATTCACTTATAAATATTATTTTCATGATTAGATTGAGATATAACTTAATATATGAATTGCTAGAATTTGAGACTAGCTTGATTTGTGATTATAAAAACCACTATTTCACAGAGGGTCCAACAATCTCCACTTTTTTTATAATTACAAATTATGGCATAAACATGATGTTAATGATTAATAATTACTTTACTTAGAAAACCATAGAGAATATGAATTTTCAATATAACATTGGATTTCCTTTCAAGCTCCCCCTTAATTTTGTAATAGAGGATGTATGTGTGTGTGTGTAAGGTGACTTGATATCAGAGAATGGTCATTTGAATTAGATAAGATATATATATATATATATTATGTTTAGTACATTAAATTATTCCTATTCTCCCCCTTAGATTTATAATTTATTACTAGAACTTTCTCCCCCTTTTCATATTAGCAAAAGGTTAGAAAACGAATTAAGAGAAATAACACAAAGAAAATGAGAAACACAGTAAAGACAAAGGGTTTTCATTAAGGTGAAAAAAGTAAAATCATCAAAATAAAGGTACATAGCCCTATAGAATAAACAATATAGATCTAAGGCTTTGTATTTTGAGGTGTTTTCCCTTTATTTGAAGGATTGGGAGTAGGTTCAGAAGGTGTTGGTTTTGATGTGGGCAGAGGTGGTCTAATAGAAACACTAGGCAAGGAAACACCTATAGGAACATTTTCTATGAGGCAAGGTCTCCATTATGATAGAACATAGCTCTGAGGTTTTTCATGAATCACTTGAAAAATATGAGAGAGATACTACGAGAGAGAAATCTGAGCAGAAGGCTGAGAACTTGTTCTAATGGAAGAAGCAGGTGGAACCACGATGGCTTCATCTTGAACATGCATTTATGGATTGAGAAACTTAATTAAATACTTAAATATTTCACCACTATATTTCATATCCTTTTTGAAATCATCCTTTTTGTGCACTGCCTCAGCATATTGTAAACAATATCATAATTCTTGATCACCTTGTAAAGGGTTTCACTATCCAAATCACTATGAAGATTTCTGAGTTCTTCTCTTGTCATAGACCAGAGAGATTCAAAATCCGTAGTCATAGTAGCCCTAGAACCTTTAGAACTAAATTTACCAGTGATCATATTTCCAAGTTCCTCCTTCGATTTTATAAAATATTCACTCAGTAGATGTGTAACTAGGTTCCCAATAACCTCTGTCACACTAGTAAAAGAAGTATTGAAATCAGTAGTTAGAGAGTTCTTCTCATTTCTCAAACTATTCACTTCTTCTCTCACAATGTTATTATTTCTTATGATAGTCTCAGTTGTAGTAATGATATTAGGTTGAATCTAATGAATCAATATCCTTGAAATTTTAGTAGCATCAGTATCTGAAATGATCATGTATGTGGAGGCTTCATTTCGGGCTCTAACTGAGGCTCTCACTGACTCACAGATATCATCTTTGAATTTCTCCAAATCTGCCTTAGTGACATATTCACTAGGCAATGGTTGTGCTACTACCTCAACTACAAGAGGTTCAATCGATGAAAAAAGTAAAAAAAAAGGTTCTACTTCATCTTGGGATTGTGGAGAAGGAAGAGGAGACATCATCTCCACATCTAAGTCATAATCCATCCCAAACAGAATGACTCCAGGATTCCTATTCCATTCACCAGTACATGTCCATTCGATGGGCTCTATAGTGTAAATCCTTACTCTTCCTCCCCGAGTATCAGGTACAATCTCATCTTCATCATCATCTTCTTCCTATAATCTAGAATATACAATATTTCTTATTACTAGTACCAACTGAACTTGAGGTTATGCTTGCATTCCAGCCACTTTAGCTACTCCAGTCACTTCAGCTACTCCAGGAACTTCAGTGACTCCAAGAACATCCTCAACCTGAGGCATATGTGAAATATGGTCCTAAACCTCTTCCTCTTGTCCACCATCCATAATTTCATTTATCTCATAAATGATGCCTTGATCTTCATCAGAAAGATGTTCAGGTCTATCCTCATCACCAGCATCTCTATCACCATCTCTATCAGCATCCTGTTCAACAGGATCAGTTTTACCCTGTCCATCAACTCCATGCACTGATTCCTCATTTGATTGGTCTACTACTTTTTTACCCACTTTTAATGAATCACGGACAAGCACATCATCACCTTCCACGCAATCATCATCATCATCTTCATCATCTGACTTACTTAAATATCCTTCTACTCTAGTGACTTATGTCTCTTCCTCATCCTCATCACCTAAAAAAGGTTCCCTTTATGGTAGTTCAAAAGGTGGACTGGCAGGTCCATAATATATATCCTTTTTTCTCTCATCAATATCGGGATCACTCATGTTATCAACAGAAGACCCTTCTTCCATTCAAATCTCAGGCTCATCTTCCTCATCTGAATAAACAACTTTCGCTCTAGGTTTAAGGCCTATATAGAATTTTTCATTTGGTCTGGTAATATTGTCAATGGGATCAGAATATTCATATAATATATCATCATCTCCTACCCAACACTTCTTCCAAGGGTTCCAGAAAATCTTCATCCTCTTGAAAAAAAAATTAACGGAAAAATCCCATGCAGGCACTGATCACTTTATCTCCATATTCCACACAACCCAGCTTCTTTATAATTGTAGAGATCAACCTGGGGTAGTAAAAACACGTTTCTTTCTTGGAGGGTTTTATCATATTAGAAATGTGTACCATCAGGTACCTAAACAGGTTCACCTTTATCCCATTCTTCGATAGGAAAATTAGGAAGACATACTGATATTTCAGAGTAGAAAAGTCTTCTTTCCAAGGAAATATTTGATGTTGAATAAAATTAAAGGGATGTTTGGCCTCTCTAACCAACTTTGTAGCAGTATCTATTCTTGAATATTCATTCCTAGTCAACTCTTTTAAAGCATCCTCATATGAAAATAATCTAGTGGTTAGAGGAATGTTATCCTTATAGTCAGCATAGATGCCTTCTTGAGGAATTTCTGAACATTCATCCCATTCATTTGATGAAAAATAAATTTGTTTATCCTTCACCACTAACTTTATCCTTACTTCCTCAGCTCCATCCCAAGTATATTTATGTTGATATAGAACTCATGTACCAACTAGTGGTAAAAAGTCCTCTTGTTATTCAAAAACCATCTAAGCCAACCTTGAGATTCCAGCACTCTTAGAAAAAGTGACTTACTTGAAAAAATTCATTCTACATATACATCTTTCTTATATTTTACTACTCGGCTTCCCAATCCTGGCTTTTCAGTACCACTAGATTCACCTTTCTGAGGCTTAGCTGAGGGAGATTCACTCGGCCCTTCCATCACCTATGTTTTCCTTACCATTCCGAAGGTTCGGGCTCATAGATAGTTGAAATTTCGTGGGTAAAGAGGTATAGTGTTGAAGGGTAGAAGGTTAAAAAGGTAGTAAGGGAGTTGAAAGGTCAAAGAGGGTTGAATTTATTTTAACATTTAGGGATTATAAATCGTAAAAACACAAAATTGAAAAATGGTAAAAGATAACAAAATGGTGTCATTTCACTTAAAATAGATATAATTACAAAAAGGTCCTTAAAGGTGTTGATTTCACAAAAATGGTGTTACACTATCAGATTCAAGTGATCGGATGCATAGGATTAGTTTTACATTATCGGTTTCATGGGAACTGTTTCAAATAAACAGTTTGACAGATTGGTTTCACGGACCAGTTTGACATCAGTTTCACTGAGATGTTTAACCAAATTGGTTTCACCTGATCAGTTTCACCTAAACCAGTATCATAGAAAAACATATTTTTCCAAAGGGGAAATCGGTTGGATAGACTATAGGGATTTATCAATCCTATATCAAGTATGATGTAATATATTCTCTCATAGCATAAGGTTTTGGTGAATATGTCAGCAAGTTAATGTTCAGTCCCAAAAAACTGAAGAGTTGTATCCCCTTTTTGATAATGATCTCTAAAAAAGTGATTTATTACATCAATATGTTTTGTCTAAGAATGACAAATTGGATTTTTAGAAATGTTAATAGCACTTTTTTTTCACAGTTTGTGGGGATATATCTGAATTGAAATCCATTGTCTAATAAAGTGTGTTTTATCCACAAAATTTGTGCATAATAACTACCAGCAGAAATGTAATCTACTTCAGTAGTTGATATTAAAACATGATTTTTCTTTTTACTAAACCATTATATTAGAGTCTTTACCAAAAAAAGTGTCATGTTCTAGAGGTACTCTTTCTATCTAACTTACATCCATGAATTTTATCATCTGAAAAAATAACCAAATAAAAAGGTATTCCTCTTGGGTTGAACAATCCTAAATTTGTTGTATATTTGAGTTATTTAAAAACTCTTTTAAAATAATTTAAATGTGACTCTTTTGGGTTAGCATGAAATCTTGCACACATACACACACTAAACAAAATATTTGTCCAACTGGTAGTTAAGTATAACAAACTACCAATAATTCCTCTATAAGTAGTTTGATCATCAGATTTCCCATTTTCATCAAGATCTAACATACATGTACAACTCATAGGGGTTTCAATATTTTTAATGATATCAAAGCCATATCTTTTTAAATTATCTTTAGTATATTTACTTTGATTTAAAATAATTACTTATTTATTTTGAAATATTTGAAGTCTAGGAAAATATTTAAATTCACCAATCAAACTCATTTCAAATTCACTTAGTATCATTTTTGAAAAATCACTACATAAATAATTTTTAGAAGATCCAAAGATAATACCATCTACATATATTTGAGATATTAAAACTTATTTAGAAATTATTTTCATAGATAAAGTAGGATGTGAACCTCATTTTATAAAACCCTTAAAAATAAGAAAATTACTTAACCTTTCATACCAAGATCTTGGAGCTTGATTCAAACCAAATAAAGCTTTAGATATTTTGAAAACATGATTTGGAAAATGTAGATTTTTAAAACCTGGGGGTTGTTCAACAAAAACATCCTCAATTATAAAACCATTTAATAATTGACTTTTAACATCCATTTGATAATTTTTAAAATCCATATGTGCTGCATAGGAAAGTAAGATTATAATGGATTTAAGCAAAGCATCTGGTGAAAATGTCTCTTCATAATCAATTCCTTCTTCTTGATTATAGCCTTCTGAAACCAACCTAGATTTTTTTATAACAATATTTCTAGCTTCATCCACTTTATTCCTAAACACCCATTTAGTTCATATGGTCAAAGTATCTTTTGGTATATCTATAAGCTTCCATACTTTATTCCTCCCAAACAAGTTATGATCATCTGGTATAGCCATCACCCAAAATTAAACATTGATTGCATCATTGATATTTTTTGGTTCATGTTGTGACAAGAATGCTTGATGTCCAACCTGATTTCTCAAGGAATCTTTAGTTTGGCTTCCTCTATCTAAATCTCCAACAAAAACATATAAGGGGTGGTTTTTAAGGGTCCTAGTTGGTCTAGTAAAGGTAGGACTAGTTATTTCAGGTTCATCATTTTGATCTGGTTTATTATGGCTAGATTCTATAGAATTTACAGAACTGGATGATTTTATATAATTCTTTACAAGATGATTTATGGTTTCTTCATTAATGTCCAAATTGTACATATCCTCTTCAAGATTTTCTAGTGACGTGTTAGGTTCATGTGTATTTATATCATCAAATTTGACATGTACAGATTCTTCCACACATTTAACTTTCTTATTAAAAACTATACAGGCTTTGCTTAATATAGAATATCCAAGGAATATTCCTTCATCTCTTTCGGAGGAAAATGTATCTAGATTATTTTTTGTGTTTACAATATAAACATTACATCCAAACACGTTAAAATAACTTAATTTGGGTTTCCTATTGTTCCACAACTCTTAAGGAGTTTTATTAAGGATGGGTCTGATTAAGACTCTGTTTATTATATAACAAGTTGTGTTAATAGCTTCATCCTAGAAATAAATCAGTAGGTCCTATTCATTATGAACTGTCTGGGAAATTTCATGTAGGTTTATATTTATTCGTTATACTACACCATTTTGTTGAGGTGTCCTAAGGGCAGAGAAGTTGTTCCTATTTCCATTTTGTGAGAAAAAAGATTTAAAATCCCTATTTTCAAACTCAAAACCATGGTCACTTCTGAAGGATTTAATTCTAAGTCCACTAAGATTTTATACAGTCCTATAATACTTGGTAAAGTGAGATAAATATTCATTTTTTGTGAGTTAAGAAAAAGGTCCAAGTATACCTAGGAAAGTCATCTACAATAACATAAACATAGTGGTTCCCATTTAGACTTGAAACTCTAGATTGTCTAAACAATTCCATGTCAACCAACTAAATAGGTTAAAAATTAGTCACTCTTTTATTTGGTTTGAAAGATATTTTATGTTTCATTACTTTTTGACAAGGATTGCACACCTTATTGTCTAGAAACTCTAATTTGGGTAGTGATTTAACTAAAACTTTTCTAGTTAACTTATTAAGGGAGTGTACATTATAATTTCCTAGTATTATATGCCAATTACAAGACTCTTTGTCAAAGGAATGTAGAAAGGAAACATTCTGTGAGGCTAGTGTTATTTAAATTTATTTCATATACATTATAATTTCGAAGAGCCGTAAATACTATTTTATGCGTTGCATAAAAAACATGGAATGAATCATTTTTGAATTAACATTTATTCCATCATTACAAGATTGAGATATGATAAGGAAGTTATACTTTAGTCCATCAACATAATGTACTTTGGAAATTGAAATTGAGTTGGGGTTACCAACATAGACAAGGCTGATGATTTTTCCTTTACCATTGTCACCAAATGTGACATGTCCTCCAATTTTGATAAGTCTTTTGAAGATTGAGTAGTCCCATGTCATGTGTCTTGAACACCCACTGTCCATGTACCACAAATTTCAATAGTAACTCTTTAGATACTTTACCTACAAATTAGTTTATCAAAGAAATGATTTCGGTACCCATATTTTTATGGGTCCAAAAACATTAGTAACAAATGCTTTAGGAACACACACTTGTCTAATGGGTTTACTATATGTAGAATATAGTTTATTTGAAAAATAAAATCGGTTTATTCCAGAAGAACTGCATGTAGTAAAAGAATTTTTAGAAATGAAACTTGTAGTAAAATTATGGTTTTTAAAAAAAGAAATAGATTTTCCAGATTTAGTCATAAAATGTGTTTTTGATAAGTTCCTTTATACTGGTTGATATCCTACTCTAGAAGTTTACTTAATATCTATTTGTTTACCATGAATTTAAGTAAGTTTATTTTTCCCACTAGTAAACGTTTTGATGTCCTTATTTTATTGCTCATTAGACATTTTTAACTCATTTTTTCCTTCAGCAATTGTGCATTCTTCTCTTTTTTAGTAGTAAGTTAATATTTAATAGTTACAACAAGAGCATGTTGTTTCTTTAGAGATTATTATTTTTATTTTAACTCCTTACATGTTTCTTCGAGCATGTTAGAGTATTCAAATAATTCATAATTTTTCATATTCTTAGACTCACTTTTATTTTCAGAATAATAATAATTTTGAATAGGAGAGTCTATGATTACCTCAGAAGTGTTTAGAATAAAGCACATATTATCCATATCATCTTTCTCATCATGAAAAGAAGAAAATTCACTAGATCTGTCATCAGAGGCACTCCAGGTGTCCTTTATTTCTTTCTTATATTTTTTGTCTTTATTCTCATACTTCCTTTTATATTTGGGCTTTGGATAGTCATCTTTGACATGTCCTTTCCTTTTACATTTAAAATATTATTATAATCAATTTTTCATTTTTTTGGAAGCCACTTTTTGGTTACTGGGAACCATACAAAATCCTCCACGAATCATCCACAGATACCCCAAAATCAACATAAATTAAATAGAATTCAAAATTCAAAAACAAACTTCATTTTAGACTAAGAATCGCCACCACTACCTTCCAAAAATACACAATATTCAAATTTCCAAAGGCAATCCATCATCACCCATCTCAGAGAATGAAGCCTCGAAAGCATCCGCAAGAGACCAGAACTCCAAAAAGATTTAACCTACATCATTCATCTACATCCAATTCACATTGTACCCAGATTAAAATTTTAACCAACATCATCAGTCTCGGATGGATAAACTCACGCCACACTACCTGCAAATAGACTGGTGATAAACATTAACATCTTTGATGTCACCGTCAGCCCCAATCGCAAGACTCGACTTCACAAGGCTTGTATTCACAATCCAAACACCATTCTAGGGTCTAACACCACCAAATAAGAACCAAAAAAAGACAAAACACAGAATGGATCCGTCGTGACACCCAATGACATATCTGAATAGAAAACAAAATCTTGAGGAAGAAAACCAAAAAACTGAAGAATCAAACCAGGAAACGCATGGAGGACCATCGATGGCCAAATACCACCTCCAAAAACCTTTGTATAACCACCTATCTAGGTCCAACTTGGAGTGGTGGTGATGTTCTTGAGATCTGGGAAGGGATTAAAACTACATAGGCCTCCGAACGGTAGAAAAAACAAGTTACTGAAACTAGAATCCAAAAACAAGAACTCGACGATACGGTATCAACTAAAAGACCCTAAACCACTGCATTGCATATCCCAAAACCACTTTGAATCCATCACTACATATCCGACCTAGAGAAGCAAGATGGAATGGGAGGTCAGAGAAGGTAATTTTTTGACTTTCCTTTCTTCTTCATATATCATTATCTTTACAATGAGTTCATTGACAAGTAATTTACTGATGTCAAATGATTATCTAATTTAGATAGAGGTTCCACTCTCTATTTCAGGTAAATATTGAAGAATCCACATGATTTTTCTTTCGATGTAACTTCTCTTTCGAGATAAATCATCGTGTTTTCTATTTCATTGAACATAAGATACATATTAGAAATAGATTCATTGTGATTAATTCTAAAATTATAATATTTAATATTGTAAGTATATAAATTTCATTTCTTTCACATTATATGTCCCCTCATGAGAAATAAACAAAGTTTCCCAAATCTCATGGGACATTTTTTAAGAAGAAATACTATTAAACTCTTCATCTTCATGTGCAAAGTATAGAGATTTCAGTACTTTACAATTATTTTTGTAGGTTGTTTTTTTAGGTTCATCCCAATTGTTTCTATAAGTTTCAAGAATTGCATGTTTAATTTAAATATCAATCCATATTTCAAATCCCATGCTTTTTAGACACATTTTCATTTTAAGATTTCATTGATCATAGTTGGTTCCATTAAAAATGGTGGTCGATTTTTAGCATCCCCTCTTATTCTAACGTCTATGATATAATTTGTAAAAATGATTTAAAATAGAAAAAAAATTAGAAATAACATAAATTTTAAGACTTTTGAAATAAAACTACAATCACATTTATAAAAGATTTAAAAATCTTTGAAAACTGATACTTTTCAAAACCCTCTAATACCAAATGTTGTTCGGAGTAGATTACTCCAAAGGTGGATGAATTGATTATCTATAAATATTTATTTTAAAATTTGGTTATTTTAAAATCTCCCCAAATTGAAAATATAATGAAAGTATGTCTGTGGAGAATTTATAAAAGTACTGAATGTTAAATGAATTTCTCAGAATATTTATTAGTTCTCAGTTATACGAATTTTAAGATTAATATAACTTTTGAAACTAACCTACTTGTTCAACACAAATATAAACACTTTCTAAACTAACTATGAAAGTCCAATTTAGTTTTGTGTAAAATGTAATAAACACATATTAAAATTAAAAGGTAAAAGCACAGTAGATATAAACAAGAGGTTCAGTCTCAAGCTGAGACTTAGTCATCTCCACTTGGTGATCACCTGCCACCATGCGGTTTAATTTAATAAAAAATTTGATCCACACCATGGATTGAGGTTCACACCATCACACAAGGCTTTCCAGGTCACACCTGACCTCTACCATAGTTATTCATTGGAAAAACAACAAACAAGTCTCGCTTGATGGCCTACATAGTTCTATGTGGGATACAAGAGATAATAATGAGATTGTGTTTGGGGATATCAGGTATCCTCCAATTAAGCATGGAATACAGTTTTTGTGTTTAGAGAAGGCACACACTGCTCAAAAAGTAAGTAAAAGAACACAACAGAGCTAAAGATATAGATTAAGGTTCATAAGGATCTGTGTGTTGTGCAATTAAGTTATGGACTTGATTTATGTAATTGAAATGATTTTTGATTACTATTCTACAGGTTGGATTCAAAATAGAGTATAATAGACTTTGTAGTCTGGCTTTTAGGAGTGAAAATATCATCTCCATGATGTTAGGATAATCAGTTCATCACATCATGTTTTCCTTGTCTTGTTGATCTCCCTTTATGCACTAGATTTGAGTTCTTGGGATTTGGAAGAAAGCATTGAGAGTTGCAAGTGTTTTCTTTTATTATATTCTCTTTACTTTTCAGAACATTTCTTATCTTTATATCTCTCTCTTTTTATGATTAAGCTGGTTATTCCTTCATACTTCAGGGACCAGTACACATGAATATCTCCCCATGTGCGTGTACCTCGTATTGTCTACTGATATTCCTATAGAAAACATTAAATATTGTTAGAAATATTAATTTCTCTAAATATTACAATTAGAAACAAATTTTAATTAATAAAATAAATACAGTTTTTATGACTATTGTCGAGTCATAAGTATCGGGGAGTCATTGGGATCGGTCAGTCAGCATCAGTATGTCACCATTGGTGACTTTTTGTATCCTTGATTCCATTGTGCTGTTGGTCTATTTGAGCATCACTGATGCATCATTGTTGAGTCTTTTCCATCGGTATCGATGACTCGGTGTATTGGTGAGTCCTTTGTGCTATCGGTCTTTCCACACATCGGTGAGTCATCATCGGTGACTCATTTTGAACTATCGGTGTGTCGCCCATCGATGTGTCATCCATCGGTGACTCGTTCAATGGTGAGTCTCTTAAACTATCAATGTGACTTATCATCATTGACTCATCCATTGGTGAGTCGTTTGTTCTATTGGTGAGTCCATAATCAATGTCTTCTTTGATCAATGAGTCCTCATCGATGATTTGACCAATGGTGACTCCTTTTTAACTATCGGTTCCATAGACTCTAAAAAACTTAAAAAGTGTCTATCTTAAACATAACACTACCATATTAAGTGAAATCCATAAATACATGTAAATATACACTTGTAAACATATTGAAACAAAATATTCATAATTTTTTGACTTATTGAGATGTATTATATAAAGTGGCATAAGTTATTCACTTATAAATATTTATTGTCATGATTTTCTTGAAATATAACTTAATATATGAAATTCTAGAATTTATAGATTTTCATTATATGTGATTTTGAAAACCACTATTTCACATAGGGTCCAACAACCTCCACTTAAATGATTCTATAAATTTAAAATCCAATATATAAATTTGTTGTGGGCCTATAAATATAATCAATATATTCCTCTCCAAATACGTCATGTTTCTATAAGAGAATGTTATATTAGTAAAAATTTGAATAATATAGATAATATAAAATAATCATCAAGATAATCAACCCACTTAACCATGTATACCTAAAAAATTACATCAATTCACTCTTTAGAAACATGTGGTGTATGATAATATAATTCACCCACCATATATATATATATATATATATATATCAATTATTCTATTGTATAATAACTCCAACAAGTAATTCCCACATCCCCAACTTCTAAAATCATGCCACCAGCCCACTTATTATCATAACTACATAACATACTTATCAAATATCATAACCACGTCACAATAATATCTATAACTAATCATCAACATGTCCATTTCATATCAACCTTTTGGGTTTAGGGAGGTAACACTAAGTTGGTCATGCATTTAGCCCACTCACTAACTAGATATTGATTCACACCTACAAAAATCATCCCTAGGTGGTGGTTTCATAGAGAATTATACTCTAATATCTTCAAATGATTTAAAATATTATAAAGGATAATCTCTCAAACAAATACCAATTTCACAATGTTACATCAAAACTTTTAAGTCAATGAAATTATTAATGATAATACATCATATAGTAACAATACTCCCACATCAATGTAATTGAATATTATCACATCTAGTCATCATCATTTCCTCATAAAATTAAATCTTAATATGATTTCAAGAGCCCTTTTAAAAAAATATGTCCAAAATTATCTCTTAGTTTTTCAATAATATAAATAATATATATGATTAAATCAACAATCCTATGGAACATCCTCTTATCCTAGGAATTCTCATATTTATAGTCAAATTATATTATAATAGTCACATATTACAAACATCAATTAAAACATTAATAAATATATTTAATTTATAAATCACTATGAAAAATAGAACCTTCATGGTATAAAAAAATAATAATAATGAAAAAACCATAACATAAACATTTAAAAAATCATTTTTGTCTTTTTATTTTTTTTTAAATCAAAACTTACAGCTACCCGTTAACATATTTAATTTATCATCTTCATGCCAAAGTTTAATATGAAAAACTAAATATTTAACATTTATAATAAATAAATAATATATTCTATAAAATAAAAAATAGAAATCCGTATTTTATTTTTATAATGAATTTATTGTCTTTAATTAATCATATAAAAACTGTTATTTAAAAATTCTACCTAAAACGAAACTCCACAAATTTAATCATATCACAACATCTTCATCATATAACATTTTCTTTTTCTATATTTAATATCATTATTATTATTATTATAAAACTATTTTATATTATCCAATTTTCACAAATATAAAATTATGAAAAAAAACACAAGTATTTAAATTTTCAATTAGAGTCACCTACATAAAATGATTATGGAAGCATCCCAACTAAAATAATTTAATGACAAAAACCAATTTTTTCAAATTTCAAAAATTATAACATAAATATTTTCATTAGATAATTGAGTTATGTATAGATAATTCTTGATAAATTGGATGTGTGGTGAATGTGAGAAATTATAATACTATTTTTTTAACATGAACAATGGTCTATCATGTCCTTTATAGTAACCTGTCAATGTCGTAAAAATTGAATTAATAAATTTTTAGTTTTGAGAAATAAGTTCTTTCATTATGATTTATGGTATAAGGTCAATAAAATGTCACAAATTTCATGAAACTTACTTGATACTCTTTGAAATGATTATTATTTTATTAATTTGGCATGATGAGGAATTTCAAATAGATGGAGTATCAGACCACTTATTTAAATTTACACTCTTTATCCCGAGGATACCATAATTGTCAAACTAATAACACGTGATGGTGTGAAAAATACATTTCACAATAATTTTGATCATATTAATTTGGTATATAATAATTTATTTGGAAATTTTGATATTGGAATTTTGTGGATTTTTTTGGATACCTTTGATTTTCTAAATCCATTGATTTTTTAAAATGTGTCTTGATTAAGTTTATCTGATATTTCTCTAGTATGGTGGTGTTGGTATTGTAAAGAATCATCAAGTGCAATATTATGTTTGAAAAAATGAGGAACTCAAAGGAAATATTTCATACTTTCGACACAGTATGAGTGGTATTCAGTTGTATGGTATTGAGGTTTTCATAAGATGATGTTTTTTTAATGGATGCTTACCTAGAAATCATCTCACTAGAATTTAGGAAGGTGTTTCAATTACTAGAAAGAGGAACATTTTTTGTGAATCACTATATATCATGGAATTTGTGTGAAATTTTAGTAGTGTTGGAAACATTTTTGTCTTCTCAATGATTGGAAGTCAGACCAAGGAAAACTATATGGGATTGGTGGTTGAACAGTGCAACAAATGGACTCCTATAATTATAGGAAGTTGGTCTTTCCTGATGAATAGGTGACACCCTCTATAAAAGGGGGTGAGACCACTTTGTTGAGGTGTTTAAATATAGTACTATTTTTGATGTATATAAATTTCTATTCCAATGTTATTGTGACCTTTTTTACTTAATATAGAATAAATATACTTCTCTGTATGGACATCAGATGAAAATATGAACCCTGTAAAAAACATTATTTTATAATTTTTATTGGATTTATTTATTTCCACAATATAGTTTGAATGTTTGTGTTAGTTGGGTTTAATGGTCTTGAGTAAATGAAATTTAGTGCAGTGATTAGGGTGAAATTAGTTTCCTTCTTAGTTATAATACATTAAAGATTATGGAATTCATTTTAGAGATCATTTTCTGCCATTTTGGTCTTCTGGTGAAGAACTTATAGTGTGTGAATTAGGTGTGGGGTTCTCAATAATTGGCATCGAATGAGACAAATTTTTTTCTAAAAGGGACATTTTTTACTCAACATTATCTCAAGTAAATTTCATTCTTGAACAAATGTCATTTCAATTAAATAAGATTCTTTGTGGTGGAAAACGAAGGTTTTGGAAAAGAGCGATAGATTATATAGAATGTATTTTAGTTTTTGGAGGATTCAAATATAGGACTATCTAATCTAGAAATACCTGTAGATTGCATTGAAAGTTGTTAAATTCTATGTAACAACATTGTTTTTCTTAGTTTGATGATTTCAATATTTCAATATATATCTCTAGATTTTTTCCCATAGTTAGCATTGTGTTTGGGTTTTAAGGGACTCCAAAATTAATTTATTAAAAATATTAATATTTATTAAAGCACATGCATGTATATATTCCAAAAAAATAGTTTTCCTACTGATTAGGACCTTGTATGGGAAATATAAGACAATAATTATTTTCTAAATGTGGATTTTACCTTAGGAGTGATATAAATTTGTTCGAAATTGGGAATTCCATTAAAGAAACCCATTGGAAGGTGCGTTAAGTAATAAATTTATTTATTTAATTGAATTAAATAAATTATAAATACCCTAGACCTCCATATATAAGTATTCAATTATGTAAAATATTTAGTTTTATCTACATAACCCTTGGAGATTAGGGAGTAGGAGGAGATATTTTTTGACGTTGGTGACTATAGAACATGGATCAAGGACTAATGATTGTGGAGAATCATGATATAGAGAATGAATGCAGTGAGATCTTCACCTTCATCACTGTTAGATGCATTATTCCTCAACTATAAATTTTTTATTAAAGTAGGGATTGTAATTTTCGGGATTTTCTTCTTATTTGATTCCATTGATGATCATGTATTATATATCTTCTTATTTACTATGATATACATTCTTCACAAGAGCCCAGTTTTAAATAGTGTCCTTAAACATATTGTTTATCTTGGGAAAATTTGATTTCAACCTTATTTATATATTATGTAATAATTATATAGGATCACACTAACCAATGATGGTATCACCTTGTTCTTGTTCTTTTCTCCCCACTATTCTTTATGATCTTCATCATTAGACCATGGGGTCACGATTTAACATTTTAGGTCAAAATTCATGTGTGATCAAACCCCCTGATACATAGAGGATGCATAAAAGATATACATATAAGTGTTTTTAAGATAGATAGAGGTGTTTTGTTGGATATGGGGAATCGAATCTAGATTGGAACCACTAAACAGTGACATGAGGATTAGAATATATCCCTCGAGTGAACGAAGTTTCAATTTCCATCCATGGAAGGCCAAGAATCAACAATAATAACCTTTTCACTTCAATTACCAGAATCATTAGATGGTAAAATGGTGATAAATGTGGTGGAAATCATGGAATTAGCATCTTCATAAAGAAAAAAATTTTCTATGAAAAACCTAACTACACTCTTTATATCCTGAAGTGACACATGTGATGTAGTCTAATTTCTCATAGAGGCAAGGTTTCAGGTAAGTTAAATATCATGTGTCATGTGTCCTGGCCCATACATTGTGTGATTATACCTGGGTAGCCAAGTCTTATTTCGATATCACATGCCTAGGACCCCATGTGGTAAGACACACCATGTACCTAGAGGGACCCATTATGTGTATGCACATGGTTATTTGATCCATATGTGGATGAAACATGCAAGTGACCCTAAGTGGATAGACACACCATGTATCTCAATTACATTCCATGTAGTAATAAATAGATGACTAAGCTATATGCCAAGAGTACATGCCTGGGGACCTTTTGGGCATATATTTCTTGTTTCCCTATATACACAATGTGTGGTATGACATGGTTTTACAAGTTTCATCCAAGTGGGGATGCACCCAGGTACCCAGGCAAGGTCACACGTTGTGTGACCCTTTGTACATGCCATGTTTTTTATAAAAAAAATTACTTTGCATTTATTCTTCTTCAAGAGACATATTTGTGCCAATGAGTAGAATATATTGGGTATTTTTCTATCACTAGTGGAAATACCAACTATACCAAAACCTCAATCCCAACAGTTCAAAAAACCCATTGGGATACGGAACCTATAAAAATGGTTCCTCGAAACTATTGGTATGGGAAATTATATGGTGGATTTTCCCAACAGTTTTAGAAAACTGTAGGGATATGCATAGAAATTCCCAACACCCGATGATTTTTTCATATTGTTGTTATATACCCTCAATCCAATTGTTTTTTAAAAACCATTGGGAAATAAAATTCCCAAAACACTCGAGCCGAGTTCCTTCATCCATAACTGATCTTTTCCTTAAATGATAGCTCCCTCCTATGAACCCTACTTCATGAGAACCAACCCTACTTCCCAAGAAAAATTCCTCCAACTCTAACATTTTTTCTTGAATGATATCTCTCCAGGTTGTGAACCCTACTTCTCAACTGATGATATATCTTTGATTCATGTAATTTTTTTCTTCCACTTTAAATTAGTATGTTGCAACTGAGTTATGTCTTATGCCTCTATTTATTTTATCTTTTTTCATTTGATTTCATTGAAATCTTCATTGTTTTACCCACTGTGTTTTATGATCCCTTTATGAACATAATAAATATATAATTTTAGGTTGTGGTTTTGATTTGATTCATCTTTATAGAAAAAATTTATTGATATTGAAGATATCAATATAATCATTAGTTATTTTATCCTTGGTTTTTTTTAATTTAAGGTTTATTGACATGATTTCTTTGGTTTGACATAAATATTTCTATAAAAACTTTATCCTAATAGAAACAAAAATATAATCAAGCATTATGAATCTACCCTTAAATGTTGTCTTTAAAATATCACACTCTTACTTTAAGATGTCGATACTCTCACTATAAGTCATTCATAGAGAACCGCTATGATCCTCACAATTGGTAAAACATTTCAACAATCCGTAAATCTAGGTATTAATTCTTCATGGTCACATGTTTTATCATTATTTATCATAAACACAACAACTAACTAATAGAGTGATTAGTGAAGTGGAATAAATCAATCCACCCCCATGACCTTAAGAAGAAACTTGATTTACCTTAACTCAAATAGTTCCAAATTATATATTAAAGTTGAGATGGGTTACACTACAAGAATATGTTTTATCTAGAAGTCAATTTCTCTCTGTGGAGGGATCCTTGAATAGTTTTCTAAATATATATTATGATATTGGTAAACCATTTGGAGGAATAGTATAGGATAATTCTGGTTGTTCCACAAGATCCAAGCCTTCTATAAATGATATAACATCTTCAATATATCTAAAATCTAGTTCCAATATACACACATAAACCTCCTAATCACATGTCATCATAAAATTCAATCCTTTACATGAAATGAATGATACTCTCCTTCGATAAAAATCAACATCAGTATGAATTATTTTTAGTTGTCCCGCCATGATGATCACATCAAAGATATTCATAATTTATAACATGACACACCAAGAATGTCTATAGCTGATAACTATAATAATAAATTCATGAAAACAATGAAGATGGTGTAGATTATTCCCAATGAGTTTATTGAGAGAAAGAAACTGTAAACTAACTAGAATGATAAATTAATTCTCAAAAAAATTATAATATATTTACAAATAAGTTGAACCATTTAGAAAAAAAGTAGTAGAAAGGGTAGTTTTGGCCAAAACTATACCTATAATGTATTATTTCCCTCTCCATGAAATATTAGAACCAGATCCACTATATAAACATGGACTTCCTAATCTCCATGACCATTCCCCTGATATAAATAACTCCCCTAAGTAATCTTTTTATAATGGGTATGAACCTTCGTCATGTAATAGTAATTTATTACAATATGCATTGGAATACTATTTGTTTTAAAAAATGAATTATTAAACATTTTTGACAGAATGGATAGAAGTTGGATGTATGAAACTGATTGGATCTGAAGAAATTATGAAAACAATTTGGAGAGATTTTTAGATTTCGCATTTGACAATGCTTTAGATAGTGGTCACATACACTTCCCATGTTATAATTGTTTTGGAAGACCTTGTTTGAGTTGTGAATAAGTTATCTACCATATAACCAAATATTATTATCAAACAAACTACTATTCCTGGTATCACAATGGGGAGAAAAAATAATATCAAAATATTGATGATCCAAATGAGTGTACTCAATTGGAGAATTTGATATATGACCAGTTTCTATTTATTTTTCCTCATGAGAAGGAAATTATTTTTACCCAATAAGACTTCAATATGGTCATGCATGATGTATGTAATGAAAATGATGATGTTTATAGAGTGAAAAAAATTGAATGATGCTGTAACGACTCAAGTATATCATAAATGTATAGAAATGAAAAAGATATAATTTTTAATCAAATTTTTTTATGGGAAAACAATGTTTGGGATTTCTAATACTTCCATCAATTATATTCTCAACTTCTTAAAGTAATTACTTCAAAATTATGAAGATATTACCTCAAACCACTATATGGAATGTAATTTAGTTGGAGGGCATGGATTTTAAAAACAAAATCAGGCTTTCCCAAAATATTGCTTCTTATTATGGGAGAAAAATGCTAAAAGATATGATTGTATAAAATGTGTAACATCTTAATGGAATCCAAAAGCTGATTGATCACCATCCCTTATGCCACATAATGTAATTTGGAACTTTCAATTAAGCCCCAGACTCCAGAATATTATAATGTATAATGAAATATCAATAAATATGTAATGGCATGATACAGAGAGAAAGAAGATTAATGAAGAGTTAGTTTACCCAATATATGGATTTTCATGGAAGAGATTTGATGCTTGATATTGTAAATTTGTAGAAAAATTTTTGTCAGTTGATACTAGGTCTTTTTTGTGATTATTTTAATTTATTTGGGTAGATGCTTTCTTTGCACAGCACATAGCTTGTTTTCATACACATTTATAACCTTCTCCCATGGCTATGTCAGAAAAATACCTTTCACTATCATGAGTATACTTATATCTGGCCCTTATAATCCTGGAAATGATATATATGTATACATGAAACCTTTAATAAAATATTTGAAACTTATTTGGGATGTGTGTGTGGTCACATATGATGCATGTTCAAAAGACATATTTCAGATGTGTGTTGTGTTTATGTTAATGATCAATGATTTCCCTCTTTATGAAATGATGTCTTCTTGAAGCATGAAGTAAAAAACTATCATGTCCTATTATTATGAAGAATACTTGATAAAGAAGATTGAAATATCATTGTAGTTTTACTTTTATGGTATAATGACAATTATTTCTAGTGGAGCATCCATATATAAATAATCATCTAAGATATGAAAAAACCATGGATACCGATGATCAACATCAGTGTATGTCTGGAACCAATTTTCTTAATGAATTTAAAGATTTTAGTTTTTAATCCGGGAAGAGTCAAATGAAATCTAGAAGGAGGAAGAATGTTTCCAATGATACATGTTACAACTGGAAGAATATGAGTATCTTTTTTTAGTTAACTTATCGGTCAACCAATTTGTTACGTCATTTCGTAGACATAATGCACATTGAAAAAAATATATGTGAAATGTTGAATTCAATACATCTAAATTTTAAAGTAAAGACAAAAGATGATTTATGATATCAGTGTGACTTTGTGGATTGGGGGATCAGACTAGTATTGCACCCTATGTGTATCAGTGAAAATAAGTGGAATGTTACATGTGCTTGTTATGTAATGACACCAACAGAAAAAACAATCAATTTCTAAAATTACTAGAGACTATTAAAGTTCATGATGGCTATTAATGAACTATATCAAAATGGGTCAATAGAAGAGAGTTGAATTTTTAATCTTTAAATTCTCGTGATTATCCTATCATTTTGAATGATTTGATTCCAATAGAAATGTTTCATCTTTTGTTCAATAATATAAGGGTGTCAGTTATTTGGTTTTTCCATTAGTTTATAGATCTTAGTGCCAATAATATTTCCATGTATTTCTTGCAAAAAAATGTTGGCAGAGGCATAATTAATTTTGTGTGAGTTATAAAAAATATTTACCTCATTATTTTCCACATGCATGCTGCTTCTGAATTTCCATATTCCAACCAAAATACTTCTCAAAGGACCTATATCTTTTCATTGGATGTATCAAACTGAAATAAATATGAAAACATTGAAATCATATATCTAAAATAGGAATCGTCCTGATGGTTCTATCATGAATGGTCACTTGGCTCAAGAATATTTTGATTTCTTCTCAATGTATTTGTTTGATCTAACTATGAGACGGAATAGACCAATGACAAATTAAGAAGAATAGTTTGAGAAACTTGAACCTATTTTTTCATCACTTCCTCCAAAGGATAAATTCAAAGATCATATATATTGAAAACTTTAAACCTTGAAGATAGAGACATGGCACATTTCATAGTGTTGTTGAACTTTTATTTATTAGATGAATACATAAAGTAAGTAAATTGAACATGTATTTATTATCTCAACTTTTGTAATTGTAAATATCTATTAAACTATTTATATTTTGATCTATAGAGAACATAAATAAATGATAAATATAAAGAATCATTCTTTATCTTTGAGAAGTAGAGATACTTCACATAGAAAAGAGTTTTCTTTATAATTAAAATTGAAGGTATAAATATTGATTTAATAAATAAAAAATCAATATTTAATTAAGTTTAATATTCATTTATATTTCTTGTATTGAGTTTTCTTACTGATACTATCTTTGAGGAAATAAGATCTTTGGATTTTGGTCCTAATACCGTGGTCTGTGAATGTAAATCAATTGTGATTAGTGGGTACAAATTTAATATCACCGAATAACAAAATAACTTGATAACACAACATGATGGTGTTATTATAACTACCACAGTAGACTATTATTCATATGCATAAAATAATAGACTATGTTTTCAAAATGTAGCATATTATGGAGTCATTGAAAAAATAATTATATTGGGTTATTACTCTCATGGTCAAGTTACTATGATAAAATGTCAGTGGTTTGATTCGATGATGAGGCAGAGGACCTTTATTGATGATTTTGGATTTTGAGTTATTGACCTAAATCACAATCTTTCTATCGATGAACCATATGTATTGGCATCAATGGAGAAACATGTTTTTTATGTCAAATATCATCTTCGGCATAAATTTGGTTTCATTATTGAAGTAATCACAAAACATATTTTTTATGATGGTGATGATGGAATTTACACCACCCCTTCTCCCATTGGAATCGATCTATTTATTACTTATGATGACTGCAAACTTTAATTATTAGAGTTGATTGTGAACCTAAAGTATTAGTGGGAAATATATAGAATCATTCGTTAATGTTATCTCTACTTTTGGTTTAGATTGACTTGATTTTTTGAGGTTTGTTCTATAAAAATTGATTTATTATTAATTACAAATATTTTTTTATCCAACTAGAACTTTATGTGAAATTTCAATATTTACTGGTTGTAGTTTTCTTTGACTTTCATTTTATAATATTGAAATTAATTGTATTCAGACCTACCAAACTAAGAAAAACTGAAATGGTTAAATTATAATAAAAAACTAGATTAATTTAATTGGATATATTAAACTAATTTATATGAAAATAAAAACCAATTAAAATAATGACCTAACCCAAACAAATAGACAAATTACCTAACTTAAAATATGAACCAAATGAGCTTAGAAAAATAAGACATGTCTTATTTTTTTGTTTTTTGTTACAAAGTAGTTATCCTTTTCAAATTTATTTCATATTTGTTTTCAAATGAAGGAAATGAGACCATGTGAGGATTAGTGAAGAAAAATGATGACAGACAACAATCGTCGAATGGATGAGATGGGCATTCCTCCATTAATGCCTATTGTGGGTATTTTATTTCTAATATATATATATATATATATATTTATATATCAATAAAATATAATTTCATGTGATTAATTTTGATTTAAAATTTGATGCATAATCCACCATTTAGGCACTAGTTATTCGATGAGCAGCTTAGTAGTGGTCCTAGTACTCAGGTCGGTGGTATGAGGGGGGTGGTACGATAGTTAGGTGCTTCAGTTAGCGTACTCATTTAAACCATGACCCTTACTCTAATGTACCATCTTCCACACATTCTAATACCACTATGCCATTAGGGACACATGAGATATTTAGGACAGCTATGTTTTCACCAACCTTCACATTTGAGCCTCTTCACCCATATTTTTCATATCCCATGATGATTCCCACTCCTCATCCATATTATGTATTTGGTCAATCATCAATTCCCTATTCTTTACCATCTAATTCTTTTTCTATAGGATTATACATTCCTTCTTCAACTCCTACTCCTACACTGTCTATGCATATAGATCATACATGGGGACCCACTCTACCGGTATAGGGTGATGTTCCATGATTGGAAGCAAATCCAGAGGCACCAATTCAGAAGACTACCATAGGTATATTTTAGAACTCTAAAAACATTTCACCATAATTTATATTTATTATAATATGTATTGATATAATATTTTTTTTCTATCATAAAAGATACATCCAATGATAAGAACTGGGGGAAAGGGCATACATGCATGAATTCGGTGTGGAATTTCCGCATTCAGGTTATAGTGAACTAAAATGAAGACAACCAAATGATCGAAAAAACTTGGCAGCAATGTCAGAGTTTTTTGGCGATGCATGCCAAATACTCTGAAAGCATACATGTCAGCCCAATATCATAGAGATAGTTTCCAAACAAAGTCAAGGATAAGTCTTGGGATATTATATGGGTAAAAAATATACTTTATTTAACGAAATATTATTTTTTTATTTATATGAATTAATATTTGGGTGTGATCTTTGATTTAATTTTCCCGATGGTGAGGCTGAAAACCCAGCACGTCTAAAGGAGTTATGTGAGATTTACATAGACTATAAGCATGAGTTGTGTATTTTTTGGTGTTCTAGAGTTGGAACAGAGTTAGTGGGAGTACCTATCATGGATAATATTGTGATATAATAGTATTGTCAAATGATTACTCATTGGAAGACTATCATGTTTAAGGTAATAATCACATTTGAGGTATTTAAATGAAAATTATCATGTTTTTCATTAATACTATATTTTTTATTATTTAATTTTATTTAGGAATCATATGGAAAAAATAAAAAATCATTTAAGATAAAAAATTCCTCCACACATTGGGGCGTACTACGATTTCAGATCATGAGAGGAATTAGGCACGATGGTTGTTTATAATTTTTCTTTAGGACTTGCACTTTCTATTGGTTCCTCCATAATTTATTTGATTTTGAAAGTTTTAATTTAATTTTAGTTATTAAATTCATTATTAGTAATTTATTTTTAATTATGGTTTCCTATATTTAATGTCATTGAAGATGAAGGAATTGAATATTGAAGGATGTGTGCCTCGAGCAAAATGTTTTTTCTCGAGTAGAAGGAAAAAGGATGGAAGTGCAGTTAACAAACCAACATAGTAGTAGATTGTAAGTTTTACATTGTCGATATAAATTTTAATATCTATTTTTTAACTCAATAATATATTTATATTTGTTATAGGATTCTTTAGAGGGCCTTGATTCGTAATAAATTCACAATTTTGGGCCAAATGATCACTTACATTAGTTGTTGGGACATGTGCATCCTAGTAGAGAATGCTACCGACCTGGGGAGAGTATAGTCTCAATGAGGTATTGGCCCTCTTCAGGTACCAGTGGTAGTGCCACCATGTTCAAATGTGTTATGGAACAATAAAAACAAGATGAAAAAAGGTCCACATAGGTGGAAGAACGATCTATTAGGGAAAACACTGAATTTATGAAACTGATGAAATATTTATGTCTAGAACTTCCACCGGAGGTCAGCATAGCTTGCGATGAATATATGTCATTGATGCCTTAAATATATATTGAATTGGGAAGAAGTTATAGTGGTGTTCAAGATGATGTCATTCATAGTGATGAAGATGGTGAGGAAGAGGCCGAGGACAAGGGTGATGTCAAGACTGAGGCCAAGGACGAGACTGAGGCTGAGGCCCAGGGAGAGGCAGAGGCCGAGGAGGAGGATGAGGGTGAGGATGAGGTTAAGGATGAGTCCAAGGATGGGGATGGGGATGAGGAAGGTGATAAGGATAGGGATGAGTACAGGTCCAGTGAGGAGGGTGAGGGTGAGGATGAGGATGATGATGATAGTGATTATAGTGACAATGATGGTGATTAGGGAAAAATTGATCCATTATATTTTTGACTGATATTACTGACATTTGATGTTTTATGATTTTTTTTGACTAACTATATGTGTGATTAGGTAGGTCACATTATGATTGTACCATCCCCAACACACCACCCTCCCTACCAAAACCACCCATGTCCATGTACCCTCCTAGTATCCCCTTCCATGTTATCTTCTTATCACCCTCTCATAGTGTCATGACATATTTTAAAAGACATGGTGGTGTGAAATGTTCCACTACTCGTGGACTTGCCTATGGAAGTGGCCATAGACACATCATTTTACAACATTATGGAAAGAAATTCCATCACATTAATTTCTATTAGACTCTAAATGGATGCCCAATTTCCCTTCACACTACCTGAGAAGCCTTCAGTGAGTCAAAAAATCCACCAAAGCATACAATCAAACTCTTGGATGAAGAACTCCAGATTATTAGTTGTAATTATATCAATCAAAGTCATATTACTCTGATTAATTATCTTTTGATTCATTACATTATGGAACACCATTTTTATCCAATCTCATTCCCACTTTATAAAGGTGATTGGTCTCTTGCCACCAGGGTGATGATGAGGGATCCCTTCATCCATAAATTCATGGATGGTTTCTTCAATATCTCTTTGAGTAAGAATTCTACTCAATTTAATTAAAAAATCATCTAAATATGTCTATAAAAATCAGTACCTACCATCAATAACCTTTTCTAAAAAAATAACTAGTGTTATAAATACTAAACTCATCAAGGAATAATTGCAACATAAAAAGGATTTATAATTATCATATAGTAAGTAAAAGAGATTTTCTACCCAATAAATAATCATTTTTCAAGCCATTTTATAAAAAATAAGTTTTAACTATGTCATGGTGTAGAAGATAACACACCATTGACTACCAGATGAAAAACTATTTGAGATTATTTTGAGTAAAGTCAAAATTTTGATATGTTTGCACCAGTGATATTAAAATGGATAAGTTGTAAGAGTGGTTGACATATGAATATTGAAATAGGGAATACCATGTTCTAGTGCATGCCATGGTTGGAAGAGTCTGTTGTTTTAATGTGCTACTGAAGGTGTTTTTTATTTTATTTTAAGTGTTGCTTCTTGGTATATGAAATGAAGGGGATTCTGGAAGGCTATTGTGCTGATTTCTAGATAAACTCTAGACCAACGGTATCAAACCATTGGTATTGTGTAGAAATGCACGGATTTACCAATAGTTTACTAGAATCATTGGTAAAAATCTATTCCAATGGTTTGAGAACTGTTGGTAAATTGATAAAATATACTATATACCAATGGTTAATAAACAGTTGGTATAAATATATACCAATGGTCTTCCTAAAACTATTGGGATACTGATATTTAGAGAGATCTATACCAATGGTTTAATTTGAACCATTAGGATAGGCCTATCCCAACACCCAACTATCCAACAGTTTGGAAAACCATTGGTATAAGTTATACCAATATTTTTCCATCCTATACCAATGGTTTAAAACCATTGGTATATACTGTATTTCCAACATGGTATGTATAATTTAATAGTGGCTTTAATTTGGGTATTAAAGATACGATGTGAGGTGATACTAGATGTATTATTCTCTCAATGATTCTTAGTTTTTGGAAGTGCTCGGGTGCAATCATCATAGTGTTTTATGGGGTAGTTACTCCCCTATCAATATCTAGGTGTTAGGTTTCCCATATCATTTATATAGGTAGAGATTTAACTCCCCCACATTATAGGGGGTGTGGGTCCTCTGTCCACGGAGTGGTTATAAGGCCCATGCTTTAAACGTTGCATAATATTGAGTAGAATCAAGAATTAAAATTGAGAATCTTTTCAGGTTTAGAGTTTTAGATAATTATGCTATTAATATTACATAACAACTAAAATATTAAAAAGTAGTATCTTCTACTCACTATCCATTTTTTCACAAAATAAAATTCTTTAAAATAAAACATGAATTCTTTTCTTGATAAAAATATTCATGAATTTTTCCTTTATCTTAAAAATCCTTATACTATGTGAAAGCATTTTAAAAACATGGTATGAGCACGAAAAGATCAGTAAGGGATATAAAATAAGTACTGAAATCTTGATTCCATGAATACTTAAAACTCATGAAAATAAAATCGTACTTTTCACCCATAAAAATTTAAATCATTAACATAACTCATGAAATCGTAAGATTCATGAAAAATTTCTGAGCAATAATAACTTATAAATCTAATTTATTGCATCCATATCATATGTACATTTCTACTTTCAAATCAATATAGGGGGTAACCCTCATTGTTATATTTGGAATACCCATCATAGTTTATTCCCAAAATCTCATAGGATAAACTTTATCACATAACTCTATCTCATTACCTAATGCATTAGAGAGTTATCACGAGCTCACCCACCCTCAGTTTATCATAGAACCACCATTATACATAATCAATTCCTAATTACCATAACTTAACAATAACATATAAACAATCATGATGAAAAAATAGCAGTTCCACATTACAATCACAAGATATCATTTCAAGATATTAACATAATAAATCCCTTATCAAAACGATTTTCAATACCAAAATACATGAAAAGGGAATATGGTATTTATTTTCCTTTTTAAATACATTTAGTTTTATAGAGGAATACAAATATCAAATAATGGTCATGGTGGCGGAAAGGTCGTTGTCATACCATACATTAAAAAAACATTCCATTTTTCATTTAGTAAAACGGTTTAGAGAAAATGATTCATTTTGAAAACCTTTTAATGAAGTTAAAATTAAATGGGGTTTGTTTTACAACATATAAAATAAGGGGGTGTATAATATCAAAATATGCCTCAGTGAAAGGAGATCGAGGCAAAGTCCCTTACCTTGAGTCCAACTCATCACATATAATCATTATACTCCTAAATAATAAACTTAGGATAATTTATACTTTATTAAGAAATTTTTTCAAGTTTATTATTCTTTTTTATCACTTATTTCTATGTTATAAATTTTACATAATTATTTAAGTTTAAATCAGACATTTTGTTGATATTCGGTACTTGAGTCGAAAATGAACTTGTTATGATGTAAATTGTCCATGTGGTCATAATTCCATCATATCTATAATATTATTCATGAAAAAATAATCAATTTTATACATTAATCAAAAAATTTAAGTCAAACCATTAATTATGGTTATGAAAAATTAATAACGTTATCATCATGGAGATGGTAGGTTGTACATATGCATGAATAACATTTTACATTTTTTTGATCATTATGAAAATAAGATAATTATTATTTTATATTTACAGAATTATCATTATATTATTAATATCGTAATAATAATTTAAATATACTTATATATATCATACAAGTTATTTGGTGAATAAAAATGATTCACATCGCTTCGTGAAGGTGATAGATCACACGTACGCACGAACGACGTCCTTGTTTTCTATATGCATGGAAGGTAATATTATAATTGAAATATTATTATTTTACAATGACAGATATGTTATGAATATAATATATAAACATTTATTCTATCATTATAACCAATCTTGATAGACGGTAATGTAAAATGAACTATATCAGTTCACGAGGCGGTAATTCGTCGTACAAACGAATAAAATGTTCATTTCCCATTTGATGAAATTAGAGATGGATTTAGGTTATGATAATAACCTCTCAATATTTTTAGGATACTGGATTTTTTATTTAATCTTATAACAAGAATGTTTAATGTAAGTGGAAGAATAAATAAAACAAAATCATTTAAAAGAATGATACCTCTTTTTCTGTTGATCACCTTTGAAGAACACCTTAACACCTCTAAAAAGGGTGTTATACCAAAACTAAGGCCTTAATAAAGTGGGGACGTAATCTAGGAAGGGTTTTTGAAAGATATTTTCTGAACCAAATTGTTCTCTATGTGTGAGTATTAGAGAAGAGTGGGTAACTTTTTATAGGATAGGGGAGGGGCACCCTTGGAAACTCTTAAAATATTAAATTAATATAAATTAATTTTTTAATAAAAATCACTCCAACTGGAGATATGTCTAATATAAGATGAGTATGGTTCTAAACCCTTTCATCTAATAATTTTTAGGCATGTATTTATTTTATTTTAAACCTTATCTTTTCAGTTTACCCTTAATTATTCTCTTTTGATTTTAGTTGTGGTAACAACATTTTAAATATTAAGCGACTATCAATTTTACTTATATGGGGTTAATTACCCATATTTGGACCCTTTATGAACATTTATACCTTATAATATCCAATTTTTAAATTTAAATAAATTTTATTATTTTAAAATAATTTAATAAAATATTATTTTCATAAAATATTAATAATTCCAATTTTGACACAATTCATTTCATTGAATTTAAATAAAATAAAAAAGATAGATAACTTAGAAAAAACCATTTAATAGACTTATAATATGTCATAGGCACCTAGAAAATTCATTTAGTACCCTAATTATTTTAATTATATTTATTTTAATATTTTTCATTCATTTATTTGGTAATTCTATTAATATAATAACTACTATATCACTATTGTGTCAATATTTATGGTAATTATTTAATCTCTTAAAATTATGAATAAAGTTTCATTATGTAAATAAATTATTTATATTTATTAATAAATTTTTTTTCATTATGTATATCCCTCTATTAAAATTATTATACTTATAAGAAATAAGAGGGTGACATGTTGTCACTTTCTTTTATTTTAATAATATTTATTTCACTTTCATGGAAAAAAGTCCATTAAATAAGTAAATTAGGATAATTAGGTGTTAAGGATATAATTTTATTAATTGAATATGATTTTTTAGGTGTTAGGTTAATTTTATTATCCTTATCATATTATTTATTAACCTAATTTACCTGATTTACCTTTAATTGGGGTAAATAAAAACTGCCAAAGTTACTATTCATAACATCCAATAAATAAATGGAACCTAGTTACATAATTTGGACCTAATGATTAAAAATATGGAATCTATTTTTCAAAATTTAAAACATAGAAGTTACAGTAATTAAATTAAAATTAATCCCCAATTTTAAAACGAGAAAATATGTTTTTAAAAGTGAAAACAATTAAAATATTGACATGCGTTTATATATAATTTCAATGTGAAATTACTTACAATGACCAAAATTGGATTAAATGATAAAATATAATCTAATTATAATTTTAAACCAATTTTAAAACATAATATCCTAATATAAATTAATTGTACCAAAACGAAGTTTTGAATTAATATACATAATTTTTCATTATTCAATAACATATGAATTTTATCAGAAACATTCCTCTAAATCAAACCAAGTGAATTATGATGTCCCAATTATAAATAATAAGTTTATTTTTTCAAATATAACATATTAAAGTGAAAAAAAATATTTAAAAAGGGTTCTCCATCAAAAAGTGGTAAAACTACCTTTTAAAAATATTAAAGTGTTTTATGCTGAAAATTGGATTTATTCTCATTTTAAGCCTCTAAAATTTATTTGGAGAAAGAAAAAACATTAAATAAAAATGTGTAAATATAATATAGGTAGTTATGTTCATACCTTATAATACAATTTCTAGGTGTTAACTACTGTTTATAATAATAATAATAATATATTATTTTTTGGTATAACTCAGTGTTGTGTAAAACATAATATTTCAGAGATACCCATTATTGTGTGTTGAGTATAGTATCAAACATACCATCCCCTTTAAAGTATCATTAATATATAATTCATAAATTTTAATATATTTAAAAAAGTTTCATTCTATAATCTACATAGTAAGTTACATGTTTCCCCCTTTTGGAAATTGTGTCCTCACAGTTTTATATTCTTATCGAATAAGTGGGGTTATTTCTACTTCATAGAATTTTCTGATTCATATGTTTCTTCTTCAACCATTTGGTTTTTTCACAAAACCATAACATGATGAATCATCTTATGCTGTAGCACATGCTCTCTATGGTCTATAATTTGGACTGGTTGTTCCTTATAAGAAATATTCCCTTCCAACTGAACTAATTCATGACTCAAGACGCCAAAAGAATTTGGGATATACATTATTTACATTGAAACATGAATATTATTGTGTACCTGGGATAAACATTGAGTAAAATCCACTTATTAGGAAATTGATTCATCTTTCTCTAGGATTTCATAAGGTCCAATAAACTGAGAACATATCTTCCCCATCTTACCAAAATGCATCATACTTTTCTATAGAGAAACTTTGAGAAAGATATGATCACCTACCTCAAAAAAAATATCCTTCCCCCGGTTATCCACATAACATTTCTTCCTACTCTGGGATTACTTCATGAGTTCCTGAATCAACTAAACTTTTTCTACTATCTATTCTATTAATTCTTTTCTAATGAACTTCCTTTGACCAACTTCATCCCAAAAAGACGGAGTTTGACATTGTTTTCATATAATACCTTAAATGTTTCCATATGTAAACTAAAATGAAAACTATTATTGTAAGAAAACTCAACCAAATAAATATTTTCATCCCAAATTCCCCATTAATCTACAAAACATGCACACAAAATATCCTTCAATGTATTATTTGTTCGTTCTGATTTCCCATATGATTGAAGATGAAAAGTTGTATTAAAATTTAATTCAGTACCCAAATAATTATAAAGGCCTTTCAAATGGTTAGAAGTGAATTTGGGATCATAATCAGATACAACATAGAGACTGACTCCATGTAACCTGACTATCTCTTTATGATACTACTTAAAATTTTGATCTAGAGATAGTGTATATAGAACAGGAATAAAATGATAATATTTAGTAGATCGATCAAAAATAACCCAGATCAAATTTTTAGCTCTAGAATTCATTGGTGATCCCACTATGAAATCCATGGATATATTTTCCCATTTCCAATTTGTCATTATAAAAGGATGAAGCATACCTTTCTGCAACTTCCTCTCTTATTTAACCAATTCGCAAACAAAACAACTTTTCATAAATCCAATAATATCTTTTTTTCATTCAATCCTAATAGTAATACTTCTGAAGGTCTCTTTACATTTTAGTGTTGATCGGATGAACTGAAAATGGAAAAATATAAGATTCACATAACAAATCCGTATTTAACTGTGAATCACAAGGCACACATAATCTCTTTCCAAACCACAAAACACAATCTTTATCAATGTTAAATTCATGTAGCTTAACCTTCAAAACTAGTTCTACCTTTTTCTATAACTCAATATCTTTTTTCTGTTCTTGCTTAATTTTGTATGATAGAGATGATTTCACTAACACCTGAAACAATACAGAGGAATTTCCTACACCAACAACTTCCAAGCCAAAATTCATCAAATAATTTACCAAAGCATATCATTCCAAACGTAGCGTGGTTAATATAGCATTACTTTTCCGACTCAAGGAATTGGTCACATTTTATTATTTTCCAAGATGGTAATGAATCATACAATAATAATCCATGATTATTTCCAAACCTCTCCTCTATCTCATGTTCAATTCTTTAAAATTGAATCTATACTTAAATTTTTTTGATTTTTATATATTTCACACTTTACACCATTCAAATAATACCTCAAAATTTTTAAAGAAAAAAACAATAGATAATTCCAAATCATGTGTAGGGTAATTTAACTCATGGGTTTTCAACTGATGTGAAGTATAAGCTATTACCTAATCATTCTTCATTAGGATACAACTGAGTTCTTTTAACAAAGAATCATTGTACATAACAAATTCACTCTTTATGGAAGGTAATTCCAATACTATAGCATTCACCAATCTTATCTTAAATTTCTGAAAAAAATCATCACATTATTTTTTTAAGATTAACTTAATACCTTTTCAACTTAACATAGTCAGTGGGATAGATAACCGTGAAAAATTTCCAACAACCCTCCAGTAATATCCTTCTAAACTAAGAAAAATATAAATCTCGGTTATATTTGTGGGTATTTTTCATTGTTCAATAACTTTTGTTTTAGAGGGATCAATAGTTATGAAATATTTAGAATCAATGTGACCATGGAAATAATTTTTTTATGACAAAAATTAACTATTATTTAATTTCCTATACAATTTATTTACTTTTAAGGTTTAAAAAATGACCCTTAGCTAAATTTCATACTCTTATTTACTTTTAGAATATATCCAAATGTCATCAATAAACATAGCCACAAACTTATCAAATAATTCATATAATATTTTATTCATAAGATCCATGAATACAACAGGTGTATTTTTTGACCCAAAATGCATAACTAAAAATTAATAATCTTCATATCTAGTACAAAACAAGGCATTCAGAATATTTACTTCCTTTACTTTCAACTGATGGTACCCCAACCTCAAGTCATCCTTCGAAAAATATTGTGCTCTATGGAGCTGATCAAACAAATCATCCATATGAGGCAAAGGATACTTGTTATTAATAGTTATGTTATTAAAGTCCCTATAATCAATGAAAAGTCTCATTTAACGGTATTTATTTAAAAAAACAATACTAGGTCACCCCATGGTGATATGCTAGTATAAATGAAACATTCTTCTAAAAACTCTTATAGTTTCTTCTTTAACTCTTAAAGTTCAATTTACACCATTCGATAAGGGGGTTTGAAATTGTCTTAGCATTAGGAAATAATTCAATAGTAAATTCAACTTCCCTATCATGTATAATACTTGGAAACTCATCAGTAAAAACATCAAGATACTCATTTACTATTGGCACATCATTAATTTGAACAGTTCATTTGTTTTCAAAAATATGTACAAGATAACATTAATTTCTATACTTGAATAGTTTCTCATCTTCCTGATATGTTATCAGAGTTAAGGGTTCATTATTGTCAACAAACTGAAACTCTTTTGATCTACAGTCAATCTTAGCATGGAAAACAGAAATCCAATCCATGCCAAAAATAACATCAAGCTATACTAGTGGCAAAACAAAAAGGTTTTCAGGAAAATGCTTTCAACATATAAGGATAAGAAAATTCTTATAATTTTTTTGCCTCAAGATTTCCCCCATGTGTTTTTACCATAAGATCTAGATTCATTTATTGAGGTGGGATTCCCAATTTACCAAAAAATCATATCTTAAATGAATGAATATATACACCCTTAATCAAACAACATATTAGAATAATATGAATAAACCAAAAATGTACATGATTCCACTTTATTTGATTTACCAATATCTTCTAAAGTACATGCACAGGATTTCATAACACCTTTCTACTTTTAGTATTACTTTTTCCCATCATTTGATTTTTTTTCTTCGGATACTCGTTCACATAATTACCCATCTAATTGCACTTAAAACATTTTACTAACTATAAATTAAATTTTGTCTTACCATTACCTTGATCTTCTTCGGTGCAGTTATGATAATTATAGCCAATTTTACCAAATCAAAATCACTTACTAGAATCCAAATTACATTCTCCAGTGTGTGTTTAATGACAATTTTCACAAACTATGAACTTAATTTTCTCACCATAAGACTTTTTTTAAGAATTATTCCCTTTTTCCTACCACCTCGACCTCTTATTTTTCTATTTTTCAAAGAACGCCTGATCATCAGAAAACTCCATTTCCACCTTCTCCACACATCGATCAAGATTTTTGTAACTTTTTAACTCATGATATTCCAATACCCTCCAATACATTGGATTTAATCCTGGATAAAATGATAGGTTTTAGTATCAAGATACTAGATGAAATTTGGAGCATACCTTGCAAGTTGAGTGAATTTTTCTTCATAAGAAGCAACTGAGTCATCATCCTACCTCAATTCCAAGAATTCTTTTTCCATCCTATGTTGAACAACCTTAGGAGAATATTTCTCCAGAAACCTACCTTTGTATTCATCCCAATGAAAAGTATAAATCTCCTCACTGCCCCTGATATTCATAACCATCGACCACCACTGATTAGCTTCACCTTCAAAATGGTAAGCAACAAGACTATCATTTTAATTGTCTGAATACCCCATTATATAAAAAATATTTTATAATTATTTATTACTACCTTTATCTAGAAAATGGTCAGATGATCCTATGAATGATGGGGGATGTTTCCCCATTTAATGATCCACAACTGACGTGTTCCTCTTTGGTTGATCTAGCTGATCTCATGCATTGATACCACCACCATTTATAGCCTAATTCAATTGCACCATCACTGTAACAAACTGTTTAGTTATGATTCTTACCATATTAGGTTGGTGATTTGGAAGGTAGTTTTCCTCTTAATGTCATCCCAGCATAGCTGCCCTATTTCCTCTTGGGAAAACCACAATGAACAGACATATATTAGACAAAGAAACATTGTAATATTCAAATTATATATCAATTAAATTTTTCCATAAAGTAAAAAATCATTTATGGTTATTCTATTAATAATATTCTAACCCCTATAGTTATCTAAACCAACCTCTCATACCAAATATAAGGACACAGCTTTAAATGTTACATAATCTTTAGTTAAATCAATAATTCTCATTGATGATATTTTCAGGTTTAGAGTTTTGGATAATTATTCCATATCTATTATATAACAACTCAAATATTACAAAGTGGACACTTCTACTCATTATCAAATTTTCACCAAAATAAAATTATTTAAAACTAAACATGAATTATTTTCTTGGTAAAAATCTACTTGACATTTTTCATTCTCTTACTCATCCTTAAACCCTTTGGGAACATTTTAAAAAAATGGGATGATAAAAAAAGATTTGTAATGGATATAAAATAAGGAATGAAACTATTGGTCCTTGCATACTTAAAACTCAAGAAAAAAATCATGATTTTCACCCATAAATCATAAACTCTTTAAAATACCTCATGAAATCATAAGATTCATGAAAAACCTTATTATAAATCATAAATCATAAAGTTAATTTGTAGCATCCATATCATACTTACATTGTATCTTTCACAGCTACATATGGAGTAACCCACATAGTTAAATTTGGAATACTCATCACAGTATATTCCCTAAATATCATTAGAGAAACCTTATCATTTAACTCTATCTCGTTACCCAATCCGTTAAAGAGTTATAAAGGGCCCATCTGCCCTCATTTTATCACGAAACCACCCTCATACATAAGAAATTCCCATGAACTATAACATAATCATAACACATAACATTTCCACATTTTAATCACAAGATATCATTTCAAGATATTAACATAATAAATCCATTATCAAATCAATTTTAAAAACAAAAATATATGAAAAGGTAACATGGTATTTATTTTCCTTTTTAAAAACATTATGGTTTATAGATGAATCCAAATATCAAATAATAGTCATGGTGGCGGAAAGGTCATTGTCACAACGTATGTTAAAAAAATATTCAATTTTCATTTAGTAAAATGCTTCGTTGAAAAATATTCCTTTTGAAATCCTTTAATTAAATTAAAATTCAAATGTGTTTATTATATACCATGTAAATTAATGTGGTGTATAATATAAAAATATGCCTCAATGAAAGGAGATTGAGAGGAATTCCATTACCTTGAGTACGAATCATCACGTACCATTTTTATATTCCTGAATAATAAACATAGGTTAACTTATACATTATTGAGAAACTTTTTCAAGTTTATTATTTATTTTTTATCACTTATTACCATGTTATAAAAAATATTAATTATTTAAGTTCATATCGTATTTTTTGCCGATATTTGGTACTTTAGTAAAAAAATGGAATTGTTATGATGTAAATTTTCCATGTGATCATAATTCCAAAATTTCCAGAATATTATTCATGACATAATAATAAATTTTATATAGTAATAATATGTATTAAATCAAACCATTAATTATGGTTATGAAAAATTAACAACGTTAGAATCATGGATATGGTAGGTCATATATAAGCAAGAGTAACATTTACAATTTTATATTATTCATTATGGAAATAAGGTAATTATTATTTTATCTTTCTAGAATTATCATAATATTATTAAAATAATAATAATAATTTAAATATACTTAGATATACCATAAAAGTGATTTGGTGAATAAAAACAATTCACATCGCTCCGTGGAGGTGATAGTACACATATACACACGAACGACTTTATCATTTTTTATGTGCATGAATGGTAAGAACATAATTGAAATATTATTCTTTTATAATGACAAATATGTCGTTAATATCTGTTGATGCTCCTTTCATCACAGAATCTAATGATTGGAAAAGGGAAATACCTTAGTACCAATTCATTCATCCTTTGAAGAAACATCAAAAAATCGACAAAGGGATGAACAAAGAGAACATTGCCCATAGGTCGCGCAAGTTCCCTCATGGTCGCGCAAGTATACTTGCGCGCCGCCTAGTGGTCACGCAAGTGACTTGCGCGACCTAAGTGATAACCGCCCGGGTCTTCTCTATCCTATAAATAGACCCTGTGGGCCCCACATTCGAAGGGGAATTTTTCCAGAAGCTCAGATTTAAGCTCCCGGTGCCCTAGTCTCTTCTCAAAGCTTCCGAAACACTTCTAAGGTAATTTCTTACCTAGAACGGAAGATCTAAAGAGGGGGAGGAAGGCCTAAGTGTTTAAACTCATCAAAACTTGCGCGCCTGAGTGGCTAGCCCTTAAGGGAAATGGCCACACTTTCGTGCCACCTTACTCCTTCAATAGAACTTGTGCGCCCCTATTCTGGAAGAACCTCAAGAGGATTCTAAAGGCTTTAACCAAGAGTCGCTCAAGTATTACCCTGCTGGTTAACCGCCGCGCGAGTACCCATGTGTCGTGCAGGTATACCTACGCGACTGAACTTGCGTGCCCACGCAATACCTGTGCGCCTACCAGGACTTGTGTGCCCCTACCTTTTTGGGTTCCCTTCTTTCCCATTTCACCCCTCTTATGTCATTCCACCTCTCCTATTCAAGATTTAGTCTTCAAGACACTCTCCAAATCCATTTATGGCATGATTTCTTGATTTTACTTCCTTATCTGAAAGGAATTCTGTGGAATATCTCTCAAACCTAGTGATTTACACATCTTTATATCACTAAAGAATGAGATTTCATTCATTCAACCTCATCCTTTATGATGAGAGAAATCATTAAACTGGGCCTCCTTTTCAGGAATAAGCCCCAGTCATAATTCTTAACCTGGGACTCCTTTTCAGGAGTAAGCCCCAGTCATAATTCTTAACCTAGGCCTCCTTTTAAGGAGTAATCCCTTGTCTCAAATATGGGCATCCTCTTAAGGAGTAAGCCCCAAGTCCCTTAATTTTTCAAGTCTCTTAACCTGGTCCTCCTTTTAAGGAGTAATCCCTAGTCTTAATTCCTCTTAACCAGTCCTAATTTACCTTTGATCTGGGATTATTTCTCAGGAGTAAAACCCAATCATAAGTACTATCCTAATTTGGGCCTCCTTTTCAGGAGTAAACCCCAAGTTAGAGTATTCAAATCTCCATGAAGCACATATACCTTTATGGACCCTATTCCTGGATTTCTTCCCTGAAGTAAATCCAAATATTCATTTATCTGGGCAGTCATACATACATAATTCCCACATTATTTCTTATGATTTCATTTTTCATGGGAAAATTGTCTAATTTTTACCAATACCTCTTGTTTCTCACACCGAGCATGACTCACGTGAGCATAGAGTGTAAAAGTAATTATGACATCCTTCTTTGAGCCATCAATCATAAACATCATACTCCATTACTTGAACTATGTGGGTTCTGATTCCTTTTCTAAACAAAGGATACGTAGGTAGCCCATCTGTGGGTTCGATCCCAACTCTGAAATAATCCATGCCCTTCTGAATGATAATAAACTTCAAGTGCCCCACTGAGTGGCTTTAAAACCAGCCTGGTCATCATAATTACCAAGAGAAATATATATAAATGTTTCGAAGGATACCATTGACCAAGAATCACTAAATAAATACAGATGATTCTCTATTGATGAATAACCTCGAATACATATAAAAGATTCTCTAAATTTCATACATATTTAATCATTGATTGTCAAATTTGAAGGAAATATCATTTTATACTTGGTAATGTAATAAGGATTCATGAACATAACTTAAATATATAAAGAGAGTCCCGGAGTAGACAATAATTCCCCTCAAAAAGGTGTGATTATTCCGACCTCCCATCCTCTCGACCAATGCAAATTCCTAAGCCTCATCAGTCCACAAACTAATGAGCACCTACCTTTGGAGTTTAGGTCCAAATGGATGTGGAATAATTGGATGTTTCCGGTTCTATGAACAAACCCGTTAGAAATCGATCGGAATATTTGAAACTTCCATCAAGGTGGTCATCCCCGAATTCTGAGGGAAACAAAAAATGGTGAACCCGACGTGAATCCTTAACCAAGTTAAAATGATGTTTTACCTATTTGTTAGGACCCTATTTAAAACTCAATGAGAGGGCCAACAAAAACAATCATTTACATATGTTCTCATACAAAAGATTTAGTGGCTGACTTTATCTTGATTACGTCTGTTATATCAAACAGGAACTCTTTTCCAAGATCTTATACATTTCTCGAATGGATGCTCTCAAATTCACACCTGTGAATACTGCTGCTACAAATTCCACTGCTGCTACTCCTACTGGATCATCATCCTCTCTAAGGATGACATTACCTACTCACCATCTTCAACGTTGGGTATCAAATTCGCTGGTTAAGGAGTACCATCAACATGGTACCATCCCAACTCTGTAGGTTGCCCGACAAGCCCTCCAAGTGAACAACTCACACTGGTCATCCAGACAACGATGACCAATGATCAAGAATCAGGCGGTGTTGACTACTGTCTATAACTGTTTCGGGTCGTTATCCCCAGAACGCAATCACCATTCGCTCCCTTATTCTGAGGAGTTGAATGAGCAGGTCCCTTAGGGCCTTAATTCAAGTAGACAGGAGTCCTTCCCGAGGGCTCCCACAAACAATCGCCCCAGACTCGTGTGGCAGTGCACCCTCAACATGATGAGGGTACCAACTCCAGGCATTTGGCTTAGGTTCCTCGAACCCGAGCAGGCAAGACGAACCGCCAGAGGCGGAATCCGGTCAACAATGAGCAGTTTCTCATCTCTACCATCTCCAGAAAAGTCCACCAACCTAACTTGGTGGCAAGAAATGAGCAGGCTCATACACCTGCCCATTTTAATTCCGTTGTCCAGCAGACTCATCTGGCAGCATCACGTCAATCCCGCCAGGAGATTCCGGAGGAGTACTGTAGGAAGGAACATACACCTGTTTATACATCATCAGCTAGTCAGTAGGCTCGTCTGACTACATATGATGGAGATCGTCAACCACGTTTGGCGATGTACAATCAGCAGGCACATACACCTGCTAGTATTAATCAAGCCTACCAACAGTCTCGCTTGGTAGCATTCGGAGAAGTCAGTCGGAAAGCTCCAGTGACAAACATGAGGCAGACTCAACTCTCAGCCCCCACACTTGAGTACTTTCAGGATTCACTGACAGGAAAAGGAGGACAGAAACAGGCAGATACACCTACTCCAAGCACGGAATGGACATATATCCCCGTTCTGGCAGCTGAAGTCACCAAGAATATTCTATCAATGGTGAAAGAGTAGAATCAAATCCCTGCTCATATTCTGGATTCTTGCTAGGATATTATAACATCTTCAACAACATCTCAGGGAAAGACACATAAATCTATCCCTACCAATGGAGTGACACATCAACAGTTCACTCCGGAACAGACACACACATCTGTTTCAGTTCAAGAGGGTTGTGGGGTATACTCCCCCATATCATACGGACAACCAAGTCAGGAACATACACCTAATTTGAGTGGAGATCGTCAGCCTAACCTGGAAATCTTTCTTGATCAGGAACATACACCTGCTCAGAGCATCCACTTTCGTCAACAAGTGGTTTCCAAGGTGAGTAAGAAGGCATCTAAGAAAAATACCCGCCCAGCATAGTCAGGAGATCAAGATCCAATCTGTAACAAGGCCTTGCTCGATGATGGAGTTCTTGAAGCCCTCAGACAGTTATCTGTTGGAATTCATGATTCTACTCCCTCATTTCCTAATAATGGGAACATTAATTCTGAAGGTCTTCAACAGACACTTCCTCATGAAGGCTTGATTCATGACAATTTGGTCGATCTCAAAGTTTCATCTTCAAATGAGAGCCATAGGAACCCTCTGTGTGGTCAGAAGACCAAGGAGCAAGAGATTTTATCTTTTGTTGTAACCCATTATGGTGGTCCTCCCCATGATGATGAATTTCACTGTGAAATTCCTCTCCACAGTAGTGATGCACATTTCCCGGAAAATGCTCCAGTGGACAATGTAGTGCCGAGAAAGCCCTCTTATCATGAGGCACTTGCAAATGCGAAACCAGTCATGTCTGATGCTTCATCGCTAGCAGGTGAAATACTTTATCAATCAGAAGATAGACCAGGGTGTAGGTCATTCTCTAAGCCACCCCTAAGTCATGCATCTTCTAGTTTGATCAATGATTTTTCTACCAATATTGTTGAATCCGATGAATCAACAAGGAAACACCAACTCTTGTCAAATAAGGTAGAAGAATCTTCATTGAATGATAAATAGGAAATGTTGAACATGAGAATACAACTGGAAAAAGGTGAAGTTCCAGTCATGTTTTGGCCTCTGGCTGACTCTCAGTATTACATTCCAGAAATGTTAACGGAAGATGGCATTCATGATATTCGTCTCAACATATGGAAAACTCTTTGTTAGTTGAAAAATAAAGTATTATCTTATGATAAATATAAAAATAATCTTATGATATTAGAAGGGTTACAACGTCAGATTGATTTGGCATCTCTATCAGTCTCTCGATATCTGAAGGCTAAAAAGCAACAGAGAGCCCTTCAACGTTCATGCCTTGTTGCACTAAGAATATTGCGTCAGTTAATTTCCAATACCCAATCTGGTATTCGTGTCAGAGGATGGGGTGTTCATGGAGCATTGCATTTCACGATGATCTCCAGTCAGCAAAGCCCGCCGAAAATGGTCTCATGCAATGTTATTGCCCATGGCCGGCCATAGTCAATGGGATTTGTTTGTAATCAAAAGCTTTCCCAAGAATAGGCTTCAACTAGTTCCTCTAAAAATCAAGCATACAGAGAACAAGTTGTTGAATTACTCATACATCAAGAAAATGAGAATATTGAACAAGCCTCTCGTATGGAGAAAGCACATCATCAAGTGACAGAAGTGTCGGAAATCATCTAACGGTCTTTTGAACCAGGTGATAAAAGTGGATACAGGTTAATGCATCTTGCTAATTTCCGAACTAAGATTCACATGATTAGGAGAGCTTTTAAGAAAGTCTTAGACATAGCATGTCAAGAGCCACCCTAGCTCGCCAGACTGGGGACTCTTTTAAACCAACCCTCAGAATCAACAAATACGATTCTAGGAATTTAGTGGGAACATTAGGAACAACCCTAGTCCACCGGACTGGGGACTTTTTCAAATCTTCAATCCCCTCCTCATAGAAAGTTAGTCTTTTCTCGATTGGGGAAGAATCCTCAAGAGGAACGAAGATCCAAATTATCAGGAGATTCCCTCCAAATTACGGTTCGTCAAGAAGTTCCTGAGGGATCAAATCAACAAAAGGCAATGTCTAATCAAATACAGGAAAGAAGACAATATCACAGAAATGCTGGTAGAAGGGAGGCGATGCGGTATGCATCAATCATTTTCATCAATGTCGTTGTTGCTAATCCACCAGATGAGGCTCACTCAGGGGACTCAGATGAAGAGGTTCCTGCTCAAGAAGATGTACGCACTGACACAAATGAAGAAGGTGTGCATACACAAAATCAAAGGATTACTCAGAACCTAGTTAATCCTTCGAGTAACTGACTTCCCCCTCTCCGAAATGGATCCAAAAAAGGGAGGGGAAATAATCATGTTACATATCCTCCCTCTGGAGAATGCCAATCGCTCTCACTAGAGCAATGGTTTGCACAACAGGAGGAAGAAATGAAGGAATTAAGGAGGTTGAATGCAGAACTACTTCAGAGTAGTCTTCTTCATGAGCGTGCAGGATTCAGTCAGCCAAGGGAATTTGTTGCCGCTACTGAGATAGATCAAGAATATCCTCCACTATCAGTACACCCTCACAGTTCTAATCCCATGGGTCAAGTGCAACAAAAGTTGGCATTGCTACCATTAGTTGCAGCACCAACCACCACATCTATTCAAGCTCCAGTCATTGCACCTACCCAAGTCCAAGTTCAACTGGATGTTCTTCAAAAGTTAATAACTACTATTGAGTCATTAACAGCTCGGTTACAAACTATGTAAGGGAAACATGTGTAGGTTCAACCAGAAAAGAAAGTTTACCCTGAATGGGTAGATTCAATCTCTCCTCCATCCAGTTTTGGAAACCCTGTATTCCCTATTTTCAATGGATCAGGCGACCCTGAACAACATTTGACGCATTACGTGTCCTGTTGTGATCCTATGATAGGAACTCCAGAGCAGCAAGAAGCAGTAAAACTTAGATGATTCGTATGGACCTTGCAAGGACTAGCCTTTGTCTGGTATACAATCTTGCAATCCTGGTCAATTACCAGATGGGAGGATCTTCGCCAAATATTTCTTCTTCAGTTCTTCTCAACTTTTCCAAAGACAACAGTTTTCGATCTTAAAAACTGTAAGCAAAGAGAGAATGAAAGGGTCTCAGATTTCATTGCTCGCTGGAAGGGATTAACATATTCCCTAAGCTTAACACTCCCTCAAGAGGAATTGTTTCCAATCTGTGTGGCAAATCTACGTGACGAATTACGCACGCCGTTAATCCCTGTGAAATACACAGGAGGGTTTCGAGACCTTACTTCAATCGCTCAGCAGATTGAAGATTCCCTTATAGAGGCTAAGGCTAAATCTCGTGTAATTCCATCAGCTCTAGAAAGGAGAATGGGTAAAGAAGAAACAGCTACAGTTATTCTTAAACAAGCACCTGTACCTGTTTTTACTTCAAAACCTTCATCTTCTCGAAGGGCTTCACCTCCTGAGCGCCAACAACAAAGACTGTTTCATCCAGATGATCCAAGAGATAAAAGATGAAAACAACTTTAGGGTTTGAAGAGTAAAACATACTCTTTCCGAAATTAACAAGTTCCTGGTTACTTCATTTTGGCCCTAGAGAATAATTTGGTTCAGCAGCCAAAGTCCAAGAGGCCAAACAAGTAATGAGTTGAATGCAGTCCCAATTATTGCCCCTTTCATCAAATGTTGGGGCATCCAATCCAGGAGTGTTTTTTCTTAAAAGACCTCCTGCAAAAGATGGTCGGCTCGGGACAAGTTAAACTGAAAGGATCCTCAACCCAAGTAGCATGTGTCACTGCTACATTTACAGAGGAGGAAGGTGAATGGAAATAAGTCAAAAGCAAAAATGCACAAAAGTATAATGATTGGATGGTTAGAAAAAAATCAACCGAACTCATGATATTTTGCGAACACAATTAAAGAAACCGATTGTGTCTTCTGTCATGAATGTTGCGGCAAAACCCTCTTTATCATTGGGAAAGTCCTCAAAGAAATGGCATGATTCAAAGAAAGAAAAAGAATCAAAATAAGATGAGTATGTGTCAAATCCTAAGTTCTCTTTGACTCTGGTAGACTTCATGCCATCTACTTCAAAGCCACAGGAACCACCCCACCAAACGGCATAGCCTAAACATGCTAATCAGGAAGAGTCTTCATCAGATGAAGAATTAATCTTCGGTTCTATTAATATGATTCAATTAACAGATCCATATTCCAGTAGCAGTTTCGATTTCGATGAGCCTGAATTCCCTGTATCAAACAGGGGAATCAGAGGAAGTTCCAGAGGCTCAGGATACAGGGGAAGATGTGGATCTTTCAGAAGCCACTACTCCAATTCTACCCCTGCTAGAACTGTGTACGTAGCAAAAACTCGTGGTAGAGACCTTCAATGAGCTCAGAAAGAACAAGAAAGCTCTTCTACCAATATAAAATTCAGTCCTGGCACAGTTATTTTGGAAGACCAGTTGAAGGTTCCATCCTCTTCCTCTCAGCAAGTAAATGGATCTAATCAGTCTAATCTTCCAAAACAAGGGATATTGCCAACTCCTATCCCGATACAAGATGCATCAACTTCCAAAGCATCTTCTTCCAAGGTACCTTCTAAAACACATATTCTTGGAGGGAAACGCAGACCTCTAGATCAAAAGTATGATGTATTGAAACACTTTCCCCAAGTACCATCCATGTTATCAATTATGGATGCTCTGAATCTGTCAAAATATCTTCAGGAAGCACTCATCGAGGATTTGTCAAGTCCTCGGGAGTTTGAAACTGAAATTGATGCAGATGAAGTCTATCACATAGAGAATAATCCTGCAGAATTCCATGCAATAATATCTTTTACTGATGAAGATGACGATAATGTTGTGCATGGGCATATTAGACCTTTGTACTTATCTGGAAAGGTCAACGGTGTAGACGTTCGAAGATATTTCATTGACAATGGTTCAGGAGTCAACCTCATGCCCATTCGTACACTTTGTCGATTGGGCCTCACGAAATCTAATTTATCTCCTTCTACCATGATGTTACAGGGATATGATAAAAATAAACAAGAACCACTGGGCAAAGTTACACTCAGAACTCAGTTTCGAGATCTTGTATCCAATTTAGATTTCATGGTTGTTGATCAAGACTCAGCCTTCAACATCTTGCTTGGAAGACCCTGGCTACATCATCATGCGGCTATCCCTTCATCATACCATCAATGTCTCAAATATTGTTTTGATGGTGAAGTTGGGACATTGAATGGTGATAAGGCCCCGTTCAAGACATGTGATTCTCAATACATTGAGGCGGAATTCTATCACATGAAGGGAAGGGAGAAATCCATAAAAAATGAGATTACCAAAGTTAATGCTCCATATAGTTTGGAGAAGATTCCAGTAAATCCATTTACACATGTGAGTACAGATTATGTGTTTCTTATCAGTCAAATTGACAAGATAGACCCAAATAAAAATACTCGTATGGAAAGATCCATAATGTCAATTACGGCAATCGAGCCAGACAACATGGGAGAAATTGGTAACCCACCAAGCAGTGATGAAAGCACAAATGGTGACGTCTTCATTTCATCTGCTAAAATCCAACAAGTCTATACTTCTCCAATTAGGACAGAAGAATTTATAGCCACATCGAAGGTGAACAATGATGTCTATTTTCAATCCATCATCTCCTCTTTAATACCCAAAGAAGACCCTTCATTATCAATCGGGTCGGAAATGGAAGCCTCTTCTTCAAGATGTGAAAATTGTGACATCTCTTCTGATCATGAAAATTCTGATTTATCATCTACTATGAAAGTATAAACGGAAAAAATAACACATGATATAGAAGAAGAGGAAGATCTTAGAGATTCTCCTCCAGCATTTGAAGAGGGTATCTCTACCACTGTGGATGAACTCAGAGAAATAAATCTGGGTACAAAAGAAGATCCATGCCCCACTTTAATCAGTGCGGCCATGACTCTTGAAGAGAAAGAGATATATGTTTCTTTTTTAAAGAAAAATAGAGATATATTTTCTTGGAACTATACAGAAATTCCTGGGCTTGATCCTGATGTTTCTACTCATCATTTGGGTTTACCAGAAGAACATCGGGGATTTAATCAAGCCGCGATAAGAACACACCCAACTTATGCTTCCAAAATTGAGGCTGAAGTGGATAAGCTTATCAAATCTAACTTCGTCAGAGAAGTTTGATATCCCAAGTGGTTAGATAATATTTTCCCTGTAATTAATAATAAAGGACAAATTATAGTTTGCATCGATTTCAGATATCTTAATCGGCATTGTCCTAAGGATAATTCCCCATTTCCGATTACAGAACTTTTTATTGATGAAAAAGCTGGCTATGAAGCAATTTCCATCATGGATGGATATTCTAGATATAATCAGATCCAAATGGCCCCAGAAGACGAGGAATCCACAGCCTTCAGAGCCCCTCAGGGTGTGTTTTTCTATCGGGTAATGCCTTTTGGCATAAAGAATGCAGGTGTAATATATCAGTGTGCCATGCATCGTATCTTCAAACCCTTCTTATGGAAGTTTGTTGAATGTTATGTAGACAATTTGGTGGTTAAATCCAAACAATGTTCTAATCACTTGGCTGATTTGGAAGTCATATTCCGAAATCTTCGACAACATAATTTGAAGATGAACCCCTTGAAATGTTCTTTTGGAGTAACCTCAGGAAAATTTCTCGGCTTTGTTGTATGCCATCATGGTATTGAAGTCGATCCTGAGAAGACCAAGTCAATCCTTGGTATGTCACCTCCTCGAAATTTGAAATAATTAAGAGGACTTCAAGGACACTTAGCCTATATTCAGCGTTTCATCACCAATTTGGCAGGCAAAAGTTTACCCTTCACCAAATTGATGAAGAAGGGATTCACTTACCAGTGGACTAAATAATGTCAAGAAGCATTCGATATTATCAAGAAATACCTATTGAGTCCACCGATACTCATGCCACCTGTTGAAGGAAGACCACTTATCCTCTACGTGACAGCTCTAGAGAGATCATTGGGTGCCTTTGTTGCTCAAAAGAATGATGTTGGAAATGAAAACAGCCTCTACTATCTCAGTCGAACTATGCTTGAAGCAGAAACCCGATAGTCAAGTATTGAGAAGTGCTGCTTGGCATTAATCTTTGCAGTTCAAAAGTTGAGACACTACCTGCAAAATCATGAGGTACAATTGGTATCTCGTAATAACCCGCTCAAATTCATCCTTAGTCGTCCAATGCTTACAGGACGTCTGGCAAGGTGGGCAGTGATTTTGCAGCAATTCAACATTCAGTATGTGTCTCAAAAGGAGATAAAAGGCCAAGATCTGGATGATTTCCTTTATGAACACCCTTCAGTGGAGGACACAACTTCAGATATTGAAATCCCTGATGAGGAAGTCTTCTCTATTCAAGAAAGTCCTCAGGAATGGGAAATGTATTTTGATGGTGCTTCCAGAAGTCCAACAGGGAGGAAAATGGAAAATCCAAAATTCAACAATGTTGGCTTAGGAATTGTGCTCATTTCTCCAGAAAAGGCAGTGTAACCTTATTCCTTCTTATTGTGGGAAGGTGGAACAAATAAAGAATCTGAATACCAAGCTCTCATCGCAGTCTTGGAATTAGCGCTTCAAGCACAAGTGAATCACATAAAAGTGAAAGGTGATTCAGACCTGGTAATCAAACAAGTCAATGGGGATTATCCCATCAAAAAAGATGAACTAATCCCTTCTTATGATTATGTCAGAGATTTAATGGTGGAATTCAATTCAGAACCGACATTTTCTTATGTCCTGAGAACAAAAAATGCTCAAGCTGATGCACTAGCTAATATAGATACAGCTCTGGCAGATCCAAATCGGGATGAGAGAACCGTCAGTATTGCCCACTGTCGTGTAATTTAACCTTATGATCAAATAAGAACAGAGGAAATTAATGAAATTAGTCCCATTCCTGAACAGTATGGTCATACTACAGGATGGATGTCACCTATCAGGGAATGCCTTCAAAATGGAACACTTCCACCTGATAGAGCCAAGAAAGAACAAATCCGGCGACGTGTGGTCAATTTTACTCTTTATGATAGCCTAGATCACTTAGAGAAAATTCTCTACAAACATGGTTTTGATGGAGTTCTCTTCAAATGCATTGATGGTGAAGAGACAATGGATTTCATGAAATAAGTGCATGCATGAGTCTGTGGTGCCCACCATTCTGGAAATATAGACTGTCTGATCAGATTCGAAGGCTTGGATACTTTTGGCCTTCAATGATACAAGATTGTGTCGATTTCACAAATAAGTGTCATTCATGAAAAGTACATGCCAACTTCATTCATCAACCTCCAGAGTTGCTTCATACAGCTAAATACTCATGGCCATTTTCCACATGGGGAATGGATGTGGTGGGACCTTACCCTTCGGCTACGACCATGCAGTTTAAGTACATTCTTACTGCTGCTGACTTCTTTTCCAAATGGGCAGAGGAAATACCTCTCAAGGAAGCCAGTTCTAAATGCATTGTTAGCTTCATCAAGTCTAACATCATTAACAGATTTGGTGTACCTCATTCCATATTGACGGACAATGGCACCAACTTCTGTCCATCTGAGGTGAACATGTTGTATCAAGAATACAACATCAAATCCAACCATTAATCTCGATATCATGCAGCGGCCAACGGCCAGATAAAATCCTTTAACAAGAATCTTTCAAATATACTGTAAAAGATGGTGGGTAATGATAAGAGGTCATGGCCTGATAAACTCTTTCATGCTTTATGGGCTTATCGGACTACCACTCGCACTGCAACTCGGTCTACTCCATATTCACTGGTATATGGAACTGAAGTCGTCTTGCCCATTGAAGTTCAATTGCCTTCTCTCAGAGTAGCCATTTTTGATCATTCATCTACAGATGAACAATCTCAAAAGCGATTGAATGAATTGGAATGGTTGTATGAGAAAATATTGTGCACTTTGAACCACTTTGAAGTCTATCAGAATCGAATAGCATGAGCTTTTAATAAAAATGATCTTCTTCATTAATTCACTCAGGGAGAATTGGTATTAGTTCTCAGAACTCCAATGATACCAGGAAAGAAACCTCCAAAGCTTGATCCAAAATGGGAAGGACCTTACTCAATACATAGGGTCTACTCCAATGGAGCTTATTCATTAATATCGATGGATGGAGAACTCATCACTACTCCAACCAATGCCATATTTTTGAAGAAGTATTTTGTATAAACACAAAATAAGTTCCCTAAAAGGTCATGTATGACCTTAAACTGCACCATCATCTAGCAAGACGTTAAAATGTGTCCCCTTCATCATCCTTGCTATATGACGTTAAATTATACAGCAACGGTCCATACATATGACCCTAAACTATTTGCAAGTCCCTTACATCCCGCAAGACGTTAAACTGTGACATCCTAACTACATGACGCTAAACTGTATAAAAGTACCTTACGTCCGGAAAGACATTAAACTACATAATCATCAAAGGTCCTGTATGACCTTAAACTACACGACCGTCCAACATGACATTAAACTGCACCATCCACGGTCAATGCATATGACCTTAAACTATTCTCACTTTCGTCCAGTATGATGCTAAACTGTATCGTCCCTTTTTCGTCCCACATGGCGTTGAACTATATTGTCCCTATCGTCCTAACTACATTACGCTAAACTGTACAGAAAGTCATTGATACGTCTTACACGACATTAAACTGTACTTTTTCCCTGCTATATGGCATTAAACTGTGCAGCACCAATAGTCCTAACTGTAAGACTTTAAACTGCATAGTCCCTTCATACGTCATACATGACGTTAAACTGTGTATCGTTAAGGTTGTTTCTACCACTTGTTTCTCACACCGAGTATGACTCGCGTGATCTTAGATCAAACCTCAACCATAACACTCTCTCTGGTCTACTAACCATGTGTATGTCCCAACATCATTTTTTAGGTTGTTGTCCCCAAGAAAAACATGATCATTAATTCATTCTTTAATTGAACTACACAGACTTTGATCCTTGCCTTCCAAGATGGGTAGGTAGGTAACCTCCCAAGGTTCAAGCCCAAAACCATTCTCTTCACATCGGTTCACCTCCATCTCATACGATGTTAATTCGTAGAACCACCCCTAGAATCAATATCATTACATTGGTTCATTTTTGTCCTTGTTATACGACGTTAAACTATACAACACTCTTGTCCAGTATGACAATAAACTAAAATATTCTTTGATACCCTCTCGTGAGAGGGAACCATTATTTACATTGATTTTTCAATCATGTTTCATTTCAAAGACTACGTGCATACAAGGCAATGCCCAACCCTTTTATCTTGGGTTAAACCATCATTGTACTAAAGTCCCCTTTCACCCTTCATATGTATGAACCAAATTTGTACAGAGGGTATTTCTAGAACTACATGGGCTTGATTCCCATCCTTATGGGATATGTAGGAATGTTTGGGTGTCCCTCAAATCCAACCCCATGTCTTTGGGCCTAACCCCAAATACCACTTTCAGTCCCTTGGCTGAAAAGTCCCCATGAAAACACACACTGTGTATTTCTTATAAAGGTCCAAGATCTATGACCCTAAACTAAGATCTATAATCCTTTTTTCCCACACGATGTTAAACTGTATTTTAATAACTACTTATGGCTTGATTCTCATCCTTATGGGATACGTAGTGAAGTCCAACATTTCAATTCAGGACCCATCCACAACATGATTATGGTTAACATTAATCTGTGTATCCTTGTATACATTGTAAAATACCCATATTTATGTGTCATAATCCTAACCTTAAATATTTTCAGCTCTTCATAACCCTTTTCATGACTTCTAGTCACAAAAATGTCAAACTTCTGAGAATTATTTTTCCTGACTATGAAGCATGTGCCCATAGGCGGCCTTGCATAAACAGTCTACATAACCGATTTTTTAGCCAAAAGATACTATTATCTGACTATACAGCCAATGCCCTTAGGTTTCCATGCATAATTTAACCCCCTAATGGGTTTGTTGGATAGTGGTAACTTTATTCTTGGGAAGAATTCCTCTTTTGTCCTTATTTGTCTCAAATGAAAGTATGTAGGGATCCGCAAAAACAGCCATCCGTAACATATTTTTCCCATATCCTTTTTCATGATCTGAAAGTATTCAAGTATATGGTTTATATTCTCCTTCCCTAAGTTTGGGTTAGACCTTCGTAGAAGTGATATCTATTCGGTTCTTCGATAATATAGTTTGGAAATATCTTCTCCATATTCAAGTACCTCTTTCTAAACAATAAACTCTATACTTTGGAAATTTTGAATCTCCAAAAACATTCACTGACTTTTAACACTAGGAAAGTAAATTTCTGAGATTTGTTTTGCCTGACTATGCAGCACGTTCCCATAGGTGGCCTTGCATAAACAGTCTGCATAACAGACTTGTTAGCCAAAAGATACTATTTTATTTAACTATGCATCCAATGCCCTTAGGTGTCCCTACATGATTCAACCCCCTAACAGGTTTGTTAAATAATGGTAACTTCATTCTTGGGAACTACTTCTTCTAATGACTTTTAGCTATTTTTCATATCATTCCTCAGATTGAAATATTCTTAAGTCATAGTTTACATATTTTCCCTCATACTTGAGTATGGTACAATGTTTTCAGATGATTTGTCAAGGAATTGAGTCAATTCTAATCCATTTCGGTCAAAGCTATTTCGACCTTAAACATTAGCCTCTTTATGTACGACATGCCTGACTTTAAACTGACCACAAAAGACAAAGGAACTCTGAAAAAAAAAGTCAAGTTCCAACTCACTAAACATACATTTTGTATGATTTAGGTAATATTGAGCAATTAAAAGGTTCAAGTTTGTAGGGTTATTTACATTAATCCTAGTAAAAATAAAACTATGCTTACTAGGCCCATTGGATTAAGTAAAATCTAAATAATGTAGAAAAAGAGAATGCAGGTACAAATAATTGAAGATGAAAGTGTTTTTCATTGATACATAAGAGATAGAAGGACATCCACAGACTGGAGTCTCTTCTCTTTTTCAAGAATTACAAGAGGCTTTCAACATAACTCTTCATTTGATTTACGGCATCCCGAGCTTCATCAGAAACCATTTGGAATTCATTAATTCAACTGGATACCAAAGTAGATGCAGTGATACCAACTCTTCTTGGAACAATTGTAAAAGAATGTTCTTGAATGCTGTTTGAGAAAATTTTCTGTTGATCAAACAGTGACTCTGTTTCTGTCCAAGAGACTTGGAAGATGGATACATGGATTTGAGAATGGAGCATTGTATGTAAAGATCCATTTGGAGAGAGTACTTTATTCAGATATTTCTTTAATTCCATGTTTGTCTTCTCTCCACCAACCGACAGCGGAAAACATTTCAGCCCATGGTTTTTCCATTTTCATATCTGCAAGGAAATGACATGGAGGAAGAATTTGAAAGTTCACACCATTGTTGTTTCTCTTAATGCACAGCATAACCAAAATAGAGGAGTAGCAGTGCAACTCCATTTTAGGCGTACAGTTCTTTGCATCTGGAAAATTGACTCCTTGCAGATGACCATGACCATATAGAGGCAGGTACATGCTCTTTGGGAAATTAAGATGATATTTCTTCAAGTACTTAGCCAAATTTGGGAGAGTGTTGTCGCAGATATCATAGTAATCATGGCCAATTATGTTCATCATGTCATCAATCCGCTTGCTAGCTAGTTCATCAATCGTTCTAATTCCCATGGGATATATTGAATCTGCACAAAAGTTGAATAAAATAACTCTTAAATGGGTTTATTTTTCATAAAATTTGTGAAGAAATTCAGAAACAATGGAAAAGGAATTATGGCGCGCAAGTATAAACTTAGCGTGCAAGTGTTAGTGTTCCGCGATAGTTTTTGATTCACAAGTATAAACCACGTAAGTAAAAATTCCTATACAGTAGCGCGACAACAAAGAAACATCGGAAAACAGAGCAACCTGCGCGGCTATGGTGACCTGCGCGGTGAGAGCTCGAAGGTTTGAAATCCGGAAATCCGGATGCTTTGTACGGAAGTGAGGCCCTATATTTATAGATGCGGCCAGAACCCTGCATGTCGTACCCCTGCGTGCCAGGCCCTGGGTAACGTGCACCTGCACGCCGCCCTCTGCACCACCAAGACTGGCGTGCCGCCTTTCCTTTTGTTTTCTTCTTTTCCTCAAAGTGAAATCCTCTTTTTTCTCCGGATCCAACTCTGAGGGGGGACTTTTGTTGACGCTCCTTTCGTCACAGAATATAAAGATAGGAAAAGGGAAATACCTTAGTCCAAATTGATTCATCCTTTGAAGAAACATCAAAAAATCGACAAAGGGGTGAACAAAGAGAACATTGCACATAGGTCGCGCAAGTTCCCTCATGGTCGCGCAGGTATACTTGCGCGCCGCCTAGTGGTCGCGCAAGTGACTTACGCGACCTAAGTGATAACCGCCCGGGTCTTCTCCAGCCTATAAATAGACCCTATGGTCCCCACATTCGAGGGGGAATTTTTCCAGAAACTCAGATTTAAGCTCCTGGCGCCCTAGTCTCTTCTCAAAGCATCCAAAACACTTCTAAGGTAATTTCTTAACTAGAACGGAAGATCTAAAGAGGGGGAGGAAGGCCTAAGTGTTGAAACTCATCAACACTTGTGCGCCTGAGTGGCTATCCCTTAAGGTAAATGGACACACATGCACTCCACCTTACTCCTTAAATAGAACTCGCGCGCCCCTATTCTGGGAGAACCTCAAGAGGATTCTAAAGGCTTTAACCAAGAGTTGCTAACGAATTACCCTGCTGGTTAACCGTCATGCGAGTACCCATGTGTCGTGCAGGTATACATGCGCGACCGAACTTGCACGCCCACTCAGTACATGTGCTCCTGTCAGGACTTTCACGACCCTGCCTTTTTGGGTTCCCTTCTTTCCCATTTCACCCCTCTTATTCCATTCCACCTCTCCTATTCAATATTCAGTCTTCAAGACACTCTCCAAAGCCATTTATGGCATGATTTCTTGATTTGACTTCTTTATCTGAAAGGAATTCTGTGGAATATCTCTCAAACCTAGTGATTTACACATCTTTAGGTCACTAAAGATTGAGATTTAATTCATTCAACCTCAGCCTTTATGATGAGAGAACTCATTAACCTGGGCCTCCTTTTCAGGAATAAGCCTCATTCATAATTCTTAACCCGGGCCTCCTTTTCAGAAGTAATCCCCAGTCATAATTCTTAACCTGGGCCTCCTTTTCAAGAGTAAGCCCCAGTCTCAAATATGGGCATCCTCTTCAAGATTAATCCCCAAGTCCCTTAATTTTTCAAGTCTCTTAACCTGGGCCTCCTTTTCAGGATTAATCCCCAGACTTAATTCCTCCTAACAAGTCCTGATTTACCTTTGATCCGGGATTCTTTCTCATGAGTAAAACCCAATCTTAAGTCCTATCCTAATTTGGGCCTCCTTTTTAGGATTAAGCCCCAAGTTAGAGTATTCAAATCTCCATGAAGCACATATACCTTTATGGACCTTGTTCTTAGATTTCTTCCCTGAAGTAAATCCTAATCTTCATTTATCTGGGCAGTCATACATACATAAGTCCCAAATTATTTCTTATGATTGCATTTTTCATGGCACAATTGTCTAGTTTTTACCAATAACTCCTGTTTCTCACACCGAGCATGACTCACGTGAGCTTAGAGTGTAAAAGTAATTATGACATCCTTCTTTGAGCCATCAATCATAAACATCATACTCCCTTACTCGAACTATGTGGTTTCTGATTCCTTTTCTAAACAAAGGATACATAGGTAGCCTATCTACGGGTTCACTCCAAACTCTGAAATAATCCATGTCCTTCTGAATGACAATAAACTTCAAGTGCCCCACTATGTGGCTTTAAAACCATCCTGGTCATCATAATGACCAAGAGACTTCTATATAAATTATTCAAAGGATACCATTGACCAAGAATCTCTAAATAAATACATATGATTCTCTATTGATGAAGAACCTCGAATACATATAAAAGATTCTCTAAATTTCCTACATATTTAATCATTGATTGTCAAATATGAAGGAACGCTCATTTTATACTTGGTAATGTAATAAGGATTCACGAACATAACTTAAATCTATAAAGAGAGTCCCGGAGTAGACAATAATTTCCCTCAAAAAAGTGTGATGAGTCCAACCTCCCATCCTCTCGACCAATGCAAATTCTTAAGCCTCATCAGTCCACAAACTATGGAGAGCCTACCTTTGGAATGTAGGTCCAAATGGATGTGGAATCATTGGATGTTTCCAGTTCTACGAACAAACCCATTAGAAACCGATCAGAAAATTTGAACCTCCCATCAAGGAGGTCATCCCCGAATTCTGAGGGAAACAATATCATATATAAACATTTACTCCATAATTATAACCAGTCTTGATATATGGTAATGAAAAATGAACAATATCGATCCCTGAGGAGGTAGTCCACCATACTCACTACTGAAATGTTCATTTCCCATTTGATGAAATTAGAGATGGATTTAGGTGATGATAATAACATCATAGTATATTTAGGGGACTATAGTTATTATTTCATCTTATAATAATAATATCTAAAGGAAGTGGAAGAATAAATAAAATAAAAACACTTAAAAATGATACCTCTTCTTCAGTTGATCACCTTTGAATAACACTGTAACAGCTATACAAATGGTGTTCTGCCTAAACTAAGGTCTCAAAAAAGTGGGTCGTGATTATAGTAATGGGTTTGTTTAAATATTGGCAATACCAAATTGTTATTTAAGTGTGATTATTAGATAAGAGTGAGTACCTTTTTATAAGAGAGGGGAGGGGAACCCTTAGAAAGGCTTAAAATATTAAATTAATAAAAATTAATTTTTTCAATACAAATGACTCCAACTTGAGGTATGTCGAAGATAAGATGAGTATAGTTTGAAGTCCTCTCATAAAATATTTTTTATAAATGTATTTATTCATATTTTAAACCTTATCGTTTGGGTTTACCATTAATTATTCTCTTTTGATTTTAATTATGGTAGAAACATATTAAATATTAACATTTTGTAAATATTACTTATATGAGGTAAATTACTCATATTTGGATAATTTCTAAACTTTTAGACATTATAATATCCAATATTTAATTTAAAATAATTTTTATTATTTTTAAATAATTTAATAAAGTATTATTTTTATAAAATATTAATCTTGTCAATTTTGACACTATTCAACTCATTGAATTTAAATAAAATTGGAACAGAGAGGTAAACTCAAAAAAACCCATTGAATAGACTTATAATATGTCATCTCAACCTATAAAATTCATTTAGTTTCATAATTAATTAGAATAATATTTATTTTAATATTTTTCATATCATTTACTTGATATTTATATTAATAAAATAATTACTACATCACTGTTGTGTAAATATTTATTGTAATTATTTAATCTTTAAAATTTTAGAATAAATTCTTAGGATGTAATTAATTTCATTATATTTATTTATACTATTTATGATCAATTTTTTATCATGTTTATACCTATATTAAAATTATTATACTTATAAGAAATAAGAGGGTGACATGTTGTCACTTTCTTTTGTTTTAATTATATTTATATCACTCTCATGAAAAAAAAGTCCATTAAATGAGTCAATTTAGATCCTTAGGTGTTAATGGTCTTATTTTATTCTTACAATATGATATTGGATGGTTTTAGTGAAATTTTATTATCCTTGTCATATTATTTATTACCCTAATTTACCTTTAACTGTGGTAAATTAAATTTACCAAAGTTATTAGTCATAAAATCAACAAAAATAAAAGGAACATATTTAAATAATTTTTACCCACTGATTATAAATATGGAATCCAATTTTTAAAATCTAAAACATATAATTTTCAATAATTATTTTAAATTTAATCCATTATGTCAAAACGAGAAAATGATTTTGTAAAAGTAAAAATCATTAAAATATTGACATGCATTTATATCTAATTTCAATCTGAAATTACTTAAAATGAATAAAATTGCATTAAATTATAAAAAAATAATCTAATTATATTTTAAAACAAATTAAAAATATAGTCTAATAATATAAATAAATCAGACAAAAAATTAATTTTGTATTAAAATGCAATATTTTTTACTATTCCTTAAAATATGAATTTTATAAGAAAAATACCAAAAATTCAACCAAAATGAATTTTTATGTCTCAATTATAAATAATATGTTTATGTTTTTCAAATATAACATAAACAATTGACAAAAACTTTATTTAAAAAGGGTTCTCCATCAAAAGGTGTTAAAACTATCTTTTAAAAATATTAGAGTGTTTTATGCTTAAAATTGAATTTATTCCCATTTTAATCCACAATAATTTATTAAAAGAGAGTAAAAACATTTAATAAAAATGTTTAAACATAATATAGGTATTTATTTTCATTCCCTCCAATATGATTTCTAGGCGTTAACATCCAGTTAAAATAATAATAATGATAAAATGTTATTTTTCGGTATAACTCAATATTATGTGAAACATATGATTTTAGAGAAACCCATTGTTTCTTGTTGAGTACACAATAGTTAAAAAAATACCCTTTAAAGTAAAATTATTTTCATGTTCATAAATATTAATTGATTTGAAAAATTATTATTATATATTTTACCTAGGATGTTACATTTGTACTCCCAATCTTGAGCTTTAGGGATGAGAAGGTCTTATATTGGAGTAGTGCTCCCTCGGTTGTGCTATACAGTGGCGAGGTGTGGGTCATTTATATTTCTAATATGTTATTTTTGATTCTTTTCTATGATATAGTAACTTTGGATCTACAAAAAAACTCTTCATTCTTTTCATATTGTGGAGATGGTGATCTCTTTTCTCCCTCTTAACTTGGGTTTCTTCTAAGCATATCTAACATTGGATTTTTACTTATCCACATTGTTATAGGTTGAGATGAATGTTTTTTCTTTATATTACTTCCTTATTAGTTTTTTAGGGAATCTTAATGTTTATATATATACTCACCCCTAGATGGGATATGCCCAAAAATCTTGTTTCTTATACAGGTGACAGGAAAATCAGTTGTGATTTTTGTGGATTTGATGAGGAGGAGAATCATGGTACTTGGAATTTCTATCCATGATTGGTGGTTGGACTTGGGGATTGAGAGATAAGCCCCCTTTATCTTTCCCCTTTCCCAATATTTTTTTGTTTGGGACCTCATTTTTGGTTGGGAATGTATTTTTTCCTTAACACCATCTTTATTACCATGTTGTAATTTGATTCTTTCCTAGAGGTTTTAGCATGAATTGATTTCACCCTAGATGTTCTGTATTTTTATTATATATTTGCACTGTTTCATGGAGATGGCTGTGTTATTGTATACATGTACTTCATTATAAAGCCTTGAATTCAATTTTATGCCTACTCAACACTTTTTATCATCCCTTAGACAATTTGAGGTGGGATTAGGGTGTCACACTCAACTTACTGTCAGCCCAGGAGGGGTCTTGGTGGGTCAGGTCATGACAGAGTTGTATCAAAGCTGGTATTTCCCCATATTAGTGTTTGGAGTTATAAATTTCATGAGTTTTTGTTTGGTAACTTAGGTCAATGATTTTGGAGTGTCATGAGTTTGGATTTCAGTTTACAAAACCTAGTTTTGGTATGGCAGCCAATGTATCCATACACCAGGACTCTGACTACCAGTTTGTCGACTTAGAATATTAAGGAATAGATTGCAGGAAAAAATTAAACATCAATCATAAAGGATTTTTCTTTTTTACTTTCATTTAATTCTTGATTCGGCTCCCCATATATTCTCATATAACCATGGTATGTCTTTTTAACATTCAATATGCCTCTACAATGACATCCAGTAAGGATACTGATATAGGATTTTGATGATGATCAATTGAGTGATGAGGCCTCAGTTCAAGGACCCATACATGAAGTGTATCCTTTATTAGTCAAGGTGTATGATCAAATTCATTTTGGTAAGTTTATATCTCTAGACATTCGGGATGATGATGTGCATAATCTTAGTGTGCTGTGAAAGTTCTAGTTATAGAGACTACTCATGTTTCACAGAGATCCAAACCCTCATACTGTAGAGGATTGGCTCTAGGTAGTGGTCTATGTTTTTTATATTATTAAAAACATATTTGATTATATAGTTGTGCAAGAAACCAGTCTTCTTAATGGAATAGCAGATCACTGGTGGGGTATGCTCACTTGGACCCATGATGAGATGATGCTCTCATGGATAAACATTTTGCATTTGTTCCATGATGAGTATTAACTTTCAAGATTTCTCTCTATATTGATTCACGAGCTTCATGATATGTAGTAGGGTGATATGTTTGTTTCTGAGTATTCCTTGAGTTTTATCAACCTCACGTGTTACAATCTCAATATGGTGTGGGATGGATACATCTAGGTGGGGACGTTTGAGTAGGGTATTCACATAGACATTCATGGTATTGTTGTCTCCTTATGTATTCCCACTTATGTTGGAGTGTTGGATAGGGATTTAGTTATTGAGAAATTCCTAATAGTAGTACATTGGGTAGTAGGATTAAGTAGTGTACATCATGGGGTTGAGTCATCTGTAGTATCTAGCAGGCGTCAGTTATTAGGGTCATATCATAGGAGGCATTCTCATTCTTAGACACATAAAAGTGGATTTATAGTACAGGGTCCACATAAAGGATCTATTTATCCTTGTGAGGGAATAAGTTATTCTTGTTATGGGTGAGGTCATCTGTCTCATGATTTCTAGACTCAACGTTTTACAGATAATGGAAAATCAGTGGATATGACTCCATGACAGAGGTAATATCATGATTAAAGATCTCCTAAGTATAGTATGGTCGTCCCATAAGGAGGAAGTGTTGGTAGAATAGCGAGTGGAAATATAGAGGGAAGAGATACTAGTTGAGGGGGACATTATGAGATACATCCACTAATATCACCTGGTGGTCCATGATAGGGTCAAAGGGCGGGCAATTAAGGGTGAAAAAACCGCATGCTATGGATGGATATGATCGGGTTTCTCATGAGATGTTTTGAGATACGATCTGTGTCTAATCTACTATAGATTAATTACTTTTATACATAGTTGTGAGTCATTACTTCATTAAATATTCCTTGTCTGAGATCTATATATTTCAATTGAGTCTTTATCTCAGCAGTTATGGCTAGAGGTTCCTACAAGGATGGATTCTTCTATATAGCACATCTGCTGGTAGTGAGAGTCGGTGCTCAATGGATAAAGTTTCTTGTGGGAACTCTTGGTCATTGTGATGAAACATTTTGATGTTATCCTTGGTATGGATTTTTTGTATGTGGTAATTTCCCATATAAATTGTCATCACATGGTATTTAGTTGCCTTCATGTGGATGATATATGATCTCCTTCATAAGTGAGAGAGATTTTATAGATGAATGAGGGGGGATCAATAGAAGGTAGCTACAACCTATCACCCATCAGTTGGTGGGTTTGTCCCTTGGTAAAATGGGTCATTAGGTGTCTATATTCTAGTGGTGGTGAAGTATTATATATAAATATTGGTTGAAGATGTCTTAGGACTACCTCTATAGTGATACATTGACTTCTTCATTGAATTACACCACTGAAATGCATTTATATCTTCTAAAACATATTGGATGGGCCCCAACAAGCTCTAAGAGAAGAGGGTGTAGTTTTAATACTTTCTAGAGAAAGGATTTATCAGACCCAGTGTGACCCTGGGCAGCTCGATTTTTGTTTATGAAAAAGGTGTAGAAAAGTTTTAGGCTTTCTGTTAGCTATCATCGCATTAATCAGGTGATGATTGAGAACAAGTATCTCTCGTTGAGGATTGATGGCCTTCTCAAGTCGTTAAATGGTGAGAGTTAGTTTTCAACGATCAATCTCAGGTTCATCTACCACCAATTGATAGTTTTTAAGGATAATATTATGAAGACAACATTCTGATGTTGATGTAGACAATATGAGTTCTTGTTTATTATTTATGGTGTGACTAAATACCCCGAACAAATCTGTGAACAATCAGGGTGTTGAGGCCTATAAATCCCCCACCCTAATATAAAAATCAAATCTCTACCACTATGATAAGATTATTATTCTAAGAAAACTCGTGAGAACAACAATGGACTTCTCGGAGCAACTGATCAAGCGAACGGACAACCTCCCATCAGGTAACATATCGATGAGAAACTAGAGTATTCATGAGATAGGAATAGGACACTTCATGTGATCATTAACAGATCACATGAAGGATATCTAGTGTTCAATGTGAAGAACATCCCACACTCCCACTAGATCATGTTAGACTCAAGACAATCGACACTTAATAAAACCAAGGAATCAACAAGGGAAAGGCTAGAATAAAGACTAAAGGTGTAAGTATTAAATAAAAACAGGTTCACTAACCCATGTGTGATTTGCATGAGCCTCCCAAAGACATGTGATAGAACCAGGACACGTCGCCCAGATCTTTTGACGCTCCTTCAACATGCTACCTTGGTCATAGGTATCCCTCTAGACTTGTCAGGGAAAAGTCACACATCCCCTTTAACATATCACCATAGTCTCATATAAGCCCCCATGCACTTGTCTCCCAAGACTTTTGACTTATTTAGGACGTATCACCTAACTCATATAATGGTTCATGATCATGTCATCCAAGTCTCACGAAAGCACCTTGGCATAATAATTGGCTCTCGCAACATCATATGGACATATTAGCCAGGACTCCTTATTCCCTTCATTGATGTAATCCAATACATGAAACACCTTATGGATATGTTATTAATGATATGAAATAGTTTATAGAGAAAACCATCTGGATATTTCAATGTCCCCGGATAGGTCAATTGGGTCATGTGACACCCTCCAGAAAAGTCGGGCCAGGTCACTATGGAATCCCGAATTTGATAACCTCATCAATCCCAAGTTTATAGACCCAAATAAAAGTTCATCCTCATATTGTAATCCCTGATAAAGGGAATTATTTCAACTTTGATTCCAACAATATTCAGAATACATAGGTCACCTCTTCGAGGTTTTAGTTCCACATTGATCATGCAGGGCGATCCCAATATCCAATCCCCTTACCAAAAGAAATGGAATTGATCACTTTCTAACCCTTGTTTCTCATAATGGGAATGTATCATGTGGGATTAGGGAGTTAAATTGATCATTTCATATTCTCTATACACCCTAGGGTTACAAGGGTAGCCTCAGTGCGTAAACCCCAACTACATACATCATATATTATGTCCCCAATCAATAGGGAATCCATCTCGGTATAATCCCCTAGAATTCCTGAAACCTCTAAGATAATAATAATGTTCCCATGTGCGATCATACACCTTATCCTATCTACAGGTTAAGGTATAATTGAAATACAATGAATCTAATTCTAACCATACTAAGGATATATAGGATTCCTTCTCATGTCCCATGGTCTATTCCAAACACCTGAAGGATTTTCCCAACACATAAGTCCCATGTCTACATGCCATGTGACTAATAGTCTATTACCCCTTATTTCTTACTCTGATCACCAATCACGTGGTCTTAGAGAGATGTAATGAGCACCTCATTATTCATCCTTAATTTATACTAACCAGGGAAATCCTTGTATATAAGACTAGACAAGTGGTATGGCATGAACACCCCTCATATAAGGGAATACACCGTGGGGCCAGTCCTAAGGGAGTGAACAAACTACATGAGTTTTGATTCCATCAATAACTAAGATACATAAGATTCCTCATAATGTCTTAATCCCCTCATCAGAATATTAACCACCTCCTTGCGTAGTAGGACCTTCTGAATCATTTGTTCATAAGGTTTCACTACATAAAGAATCCATTCACCATTAGGAAAATGGATGAAGAACTTATAATACATAAAGATGGATTCACTAATGAGACCACACTTTCCTTGGTTCAACAATGAGAATCCCCTTCTTTTTCTAACAATAAAATTAACAAATGAATCATTTTGTTAGGTTAACAAGTCCCATGTCATGATTATGAAGTGACTCATGAACTTATCTTGAATCTATAAGAGAGTCATAGAGTATGAAAAATATTCCATACAAAAGGGTGTGATGAGCCAGACCACCCATCCTTTAGACCAATGTGACTCCCTGAGATTCGATGGTCCTGAAAACTCATATGGCCATTGGCCTTTGGAAAGCAAGATTGTACCTAGATGTAGGTGGGGGAATCATAGAGAGTTTCTGGGAAAAGTGAAAATGGTATCTTGGTAAGAAAAACCCATTTCATGCCTCAAAAACTCAATGAAACAAAAAATGGTGAACCAAAGGTGAATCTATCCAATGAAAAAAATTGTTGGTTATTATCCTTTATGCCATTTTTTCCCTTATATAAAAAAAATGGTTAATCCAATGTGAATCTCTATAATCAAAAAATTATTAGTTATTATACATCAAGCTATCACATTTTCCCTTATATGAAGACAAAAATAGTGAACTTGGCATGAATGTCTATAATGACGAGATGATTGGTTATTATCCATCGGGCCATTTTTTTGCCACTATATTCAAAAAAAATGATAAAACTCACATGAATCTATATAATAATATAACAATTTGGTTATAATGTGACATACCAAATTAGTTTATAAACCCTATGCAAAAAAAATTGTAAGATCAGAACAATCATACAAATGATCCTCTGTAACCAGGGTTCTCATAAGTCCATCCTTGTCTTGACAAGCCCAAACGAATGAAATGGATGGATTGGGAATAAAAGGAAAAATGGGTTAAGTATTCATAGCTGATTGTGAATATTATGCCTATGATACTGAACTAATCGGTGATCTTGTTCTTTACTGTCTTTATAAATATTGACACTACTTTCAACATCCTGATTCGAGACATTGTCTTTATCATATATAATTCACTTAGGTAAATAATTTGTGACTGAAACCCTCATATTTCACAAAATGACTTCACCTACTCAAAAACACCAATGATAGGTGGTGAGTAAAATGATATAGGAGTACCACTGACATGGTACAATCCTGACCATGGAAGATTCTCATGAAATTCTCCAAAAGTGATGACCAGTGAGTCCACATCGCCTGAGAAAGGATACTATGAAGATAGTATCCCTTGTTTCTATGACCAAAAGATTCAGGATCTTATCCCCGAGGTGTGACAACTGTCAACTTCCATATCTTATGAAGGTGGAATAAGAGTCTAGATATAGATCCCTTTCGGTTTAGGTTCCACCGAGGGAACCTTTCAATCGTCGTCACCAAAACTATCTTGTTGGTACCCATCAGTCACTTGCTGAGGGTACCATCCAACACAAATCCACCTTAGATGATCATGAATGGGATACAAGGAAGACTCATCGAAGGAGGGATGATTTTGATGTCTGGGAGATGGATTATATTCCAACTCCTATTGATGAGACCTTCTAACATAATCGTGAAGGAAACAGTAACCAGAATCATATCCCTTCTCATTCAGAAAAAGTCTGCGAGCATATTCTCGAATTAGGCATGGGGGCGGCTCATACTCCTACCCCAATGAATGAAGCCTGTCTGAATATTCCTATAGAACAAGGAGGATATAAGTGGTCACATATCATCACTTCAATCGAATACATATTCTAGTTTATCATGGAGATAGAAAATGTGCAGGCTCATATCCTTGCACACACTTTTCCTAAAATTTCAATATATTTTAGAAACAAATAAAGAAATCTATAATCATATATTTAAACTATTATAGATTAAGGGATACACACATACTATTATCCCTATATCCATGACATATCAATACTATGATCATTGCAAAAAAGTGGCTATACCAGAGGAATTTCACACTCTTTCTCCCACCCAGTAGTATTATCGACATATTTCGATGAAGGGAGAGGTGTCAGACCAGGATAATATTCCCTTTCCAATCTAGGGTCATGAGGTTAGAGAGAAACATGAATCAATATTGGGTAACATGAATTTTCAAGAAGTTGGGTGAAATTTTTAGAGGCCCAAGATTGGGTTCGTATCTCCGTTCTGGTCAGGGCTAACCAAGTGAGAATGGAACAAGCCTTAGGGTGAGCTCACATTCCATTTAGAGAATCTACCTAGCATATTTTAGTATATCACATAATAAAAGTGCATATTCTTACTTCAACAATGTGTGATTACACTAGCATCATTCCGAAGCAACATAGTGGGAGGTTCATATTCCTTCTCCCATTCTGAAGGTCTATCGGCATATCCTGATGGGAAATGAATTTTATAACCAAGATTATATTACTGATCCAACTAGATAGTTATATATAAGTTTTAGAAACAATCATATAGTAGGCTCATACCCCTTCACAACCCCAAAAGTCAGGTTGGTATACTCTAAACATGATGAATAACATGGTATGTGTTCCAAATATACTCAATTATAATGTCCTTGAGTCTATTCAAGATACATTATCAATGCCACAAGGGTATGTCAACTCTTTTATCGAATTAGAATCAGAATATGTTTATTACCACAATATTACTTTCAAAAAAGTATAGAGATAGATCGTAGAGACTTTGCTTCTAGAATCCACAATAGTAAACCTATCCACAGTGATATCTCCCATGGATATGGTGATCCTACCATTTCCTAGACACTTATGTATAGAGAAGTGTTAAAAATTATGACACCTTTTTATAGAGAGGTATTTTGATCGTCAATGTAAACTATATATGGTTCCCCATAAACTTCTAACACCACCCCTCTGCTATCAATGGACAACCATCAGATCCATCTTCTATGGTCTAACCTGATAGAAGCATGTAAGTCTGATGAGGAGGAGGCCAGCATTGACATATGGACAGTGTTATCCACAAACAACATCCCCATCATGTTCTAGACCCTCACTACTACTGACTATGAGATACCATATGATATAGAAAAAGAGTGTATTCCTTATCTACACCAGAATATGTGGGCTACTCATTAGTGACTGAAGGACCAACATCTCCCTTATCCATGATATGAGTGTCACCATTAGAAAATCAATATAATTTATTGTCAGTAAGATCTAGATTCAATATACAAGGCCAAATATCTGAAACCATAAAATCACAACTAAAATTTCCAACATGCTTTCCACCATTGCATCACAAATCTTCAACATAAGATCTCTGAACCCACATCATGCATATATATTTGAGGAAGGGGATAGTATAGAGAGTTACACATTTCTTCTCTTTTGGAATAGTAAATCTCCTCAGATTAGGCATCCTGCAATTTTATGTCTTCTAGAAATATCAGGGGACTAGGTTATGCTAGGGGTAGTTGGTCACTACAATGGAATGCCTCTCCTCCAACAGTTCTAAGGCATCATGTACGGAGAGAGATAGAGGATAGAAAACAAGACATAAAACAAGGCCCCTCAAAGAAATATGAATTCATTTCAAAAATGGATACCAAATGTGTGATCACCTAGAAAACTTCCCATAATAAATGGTTCTCATCAGGGTCATCATCTCACCCAACTCCAACATGATCCCAACTATGCCACATCAAATAGTCCAAAATTTTAGTTTTCATATCATCTATTAGGAGTAAACCAAACCCACTAGACTGAAGGAAAATATACCATTTCCCTTACCCCTAGGATCATCAATTCCAAAGAGGATTTGGGACACACCAAAACCAAAAACAACCAAAACCTGGCCTACTGGGCTTGGGGAATTTGTATATCCTCACAATCACTAGGTTCATCATCCATTCAGAGGACACTGGAAACATCATCGGTGATCCCAGAACAACACCACCCCACTAGGCTGGGGGAATTTGTACCTATATAATTATCCAGAGAGTTGTTAATTCACCAAATGGAGCCATTAGATCCTCAAGAACTGGACCAGTCAATGCCAACTGTGGCCCTGAATGACCCCCACCTAATAGGGCTAGGTTCATTTTTGTCATAATCGCCACCATAGAGGGAATAATTCTTCTCCAGAATGGGAGGAATCAATAAACAGTCTGTATTTTACCAACACATCCCATCACAAGATAAACCTCTAATGGTTGGGGAACATTCAGAAAACACAACTGAAAACTCCCTCATAGTCAAGGTTCATAGACCATAACAGAAGGAACATATGATGAATACAATCAAAACCCACTGGTGCCACAAGACAAAGTGGCCCAATATGGCCAAGGATTTGAATAATGACCCAAAATAATATATTGTAGAATCATTATGTTGTGTCAAAATTAATGGAGCAACCATAATTACCCAATATCCCTCTGTGAATGTCAACATTATCAGTATGTAAGATATAGATCAAGATTCAAGTACCGAAGGCTAAAACATATAAAATTTACCTTGGGAGGAGAGTGACTTGGATGCACTAAATGAGGCTGCATGCACCAGGAACCAAAGACAACTCAAAAACAAGGAACCTAAAAATATCAAGTTTCCACATCCATGACAGAATATTTCTAAGGGAAAGAGAATATCCACATCTTGATCACATCCTAGCAGAAGTGGGGTTCCTTCCCTAGAGGAATTATTGTCGCAATATGAGAAAAAAATAAAAACTCTCTAAAAACTAAAAGAGGAGATACTCAGAGGAAATATTCCCACTAGCTATCATCATTAGGAAGAGACATACGTTCTCCCTCCCATGTCCAATTTTCCACTGAGAGTGGTATCTGAGCATCAGACTAGATCTAAATCTAGATAGTAAATCTATGTATATGAGGAAGTCAAAAATGATCAAGACATCCCTCTGTTGATGAAAAGTCATCTCCCTCACCAAGGAAACTATTCAATATTGGGACGAATTGAAAATAGATAGGAGATAAAAGTATGGAACCTTCTCAACCCCCAATTTCTCCCTATGGATGGGAGACAACTTAGGCAATGATTCCCATAGATCTTCTGAATGTCATCATGTCTCAGGATACTCTAATGGAATCCATGGAAGGGTGATGTACACATGTGGAACTTGAGAGAAATCCATATCTTGATTGGGTGGATCAAACTTTTCCTCCACCCAATTTTGGTAGTCCTACCTTATCTATATTTGATGGTGTAGGTGACCCTGAACTATATCTCACACACTTTTTTTCCTAATGTAGGCCAATGATGGGCCCTCAATATCAATAGGAGACAACAAAGATGGGGTGTTTTGTATAGACTCGGATAGGGTCAGTATTCATTGGTATAACAGTCTTACAGTAGGATCTATGTTAGGATTGGAAGACCTTCATCTTCATTTCATTTATCAATTTAGTTCTACATGGAGGAAGACAATGATAGACAACTTGAAGGACAAAAAAACATGAAAATGATAGGGTGTCTGACTTCATAGAAATGTGTAAGGGTTTAACCTACTCACTCAACAACCCTCTCTCACAAGAGAAGCTTCTGGAACTCTGTACTAAAAATATTAGTGATGAGTTGTAGACCCCTCTGATTACAATGAAAAATCAAGGTGGATTCTACGAGTTTTCTAAAATATCCCAACATCTTGATAAATACATACAGCGGAATCGGTCCAAAACTTGAATCATTCCCGCAACATAGGTATAAATGTCATCTCGATAATAAGCTATAATTTTCACTCTCAATCCGGCAACAACACCTATCCAAATACCCAAGTAGGCCCCGAACTATCCAGCACCTCATGTCAAGTAGAGACAACCATGGTATCACCCTCAACCAGAAGCATAGAGAAATCTGGGTCATCTGGGATTTTAATAATAGATGAATAAGGTGTTCTCATTATATAATGAACAAGTCCCTAATTATTTCTTGTAATCCATGGAAAATTAACTTCTCATGCTTCTACATCCTAGTTAGCCCGACGTGGTAAACTTCACTTACTGTCCCGATTACTAGCCTTTCATAGAAGGCTAGTTCAAAATAACTAGAACTACTTCATATTCAAAGACTTCCTTTAAGGAATGATCAATTCTGGAAAAGTTTTGTTAGATAACACCCCATTGTGGGTGGATTACATAACTGTGATCCAACCAGAAGAATAGGGTGATTGGAAAAAAAATTCTGACCATACGTGCACAAAAAATCAACAACTAGATGGCCCAAAAGATATTTGTTCAAGCATATTCCACTCTGACAGAAATGTTATGGAAAACCACAATATCTCCACCCCTGAAGAAGGAGAAATCAAATGTGCATTCCAATGGTCGGATTGACCACTAGAATTAGGAAGAGAAAGAGGTGTAAGAGTCATATTCTCCTCCAAAGCGAGTCGTTACTCTCGTCGATTTATTGCCTACAGTATCTAAAACAAGGGCCCTACCCCACCAAACAGAACCCTCATTAGATGAAGAACTCATATTTGATTCTGTCAACATAATACACTTATCAGAACCCTTCTCCAATGATGATTTTTCCCCAAAGAATTATTTTCCTACACCTAATCACGGAATGAGAGGTCACATTCATTGGAACCAAGGATATAGAGGATAGTGCGGGCATGGTCGAACCCAATATTCTGGTCATGTCCCTATAGAAAATGCATATACATCTGATATGCATGTGAAAAAATCAAACAATCCCAATAAGGGTAGGGAGGCATCTTAGAACCCACCAGTGGTTGTTCACACCCAATTGTCTTGAATGACTACCTAATAGGGGTCCAACCCGATCATCCCAGACAAAATGGAAGGCTAGGATGACATGTGCTGTAGGTAGTAGTTGATCCCAAAACCCCTATACAAACACTATGTTTTTTCACCCCAAATATCTCAGCTCCTCATCCACAAACCCTAGAGTAACTTTATATTGGTTAGTAGCAACATGTGGCGCAAAACTAAAACTTTTTGAAATAGTTGGTCGTAATCTCGTCCAAGCTCTAAGTCCTCGATGTGATCTATCTTTCTAAATAACTCAGGGAGGCAACTATCGAATCCCACCAAATCCCATAAGAGTTCAGGATAGAATTTGTTGCATCTAGAGTCTATCGGGTGGAGGACATTGCATTAGAATTTCATGTCATCATCTCATTTACAAATCAAGATCAAGAAGAGGCCCTTTAAGGACACATCAGAACCCTATATATCTCGATTAGACTTAATAACAACAATGTCCAAAAGGATCTAATTGGTAATGGTTCTAGGATCAATCTAATCCCAGTCCAAACCCTACAATTTTTGGGATATGGATAATTAGAGTTTTCTCTCACTAATCTAACCAAACAAGGGTATGATAAGAATGAGAAAATGACTCTTTGCAAAATCAAGCTCAAATCCCAGTTTGCGGGTCTTACATCAGATGTTGAGTTTATAGTAATCCAGTAATACACAACATATAATGTCTTGATTGGAAGTCCCTTTCTCCATTGAAACTGAGAGATACCTTCAACATTTCATCAGCTTATGATGTATCTCATTGATGGAAAAGTCGGCAAACTACATGGTAACAGTTCTACCGTTGATACTTACAAGACCACATATGCTGAATCATATTTCTATAAAAAGGGATCCAAATGAGAAATGGTGGATGATAATGTATAGGTTACCACTCCCAATAGTTTGGGAACTACCCTTGTGAATCCCTAGATTATGCTCGATAGTGACTATGTACTCCCCATAAACCTAGTTGAGGACACATATATAATTAGATAAGTCTGATCCCTTCTTGTCCCTAGTGACAGCATTGAAAACTATCAGCCCCATCATCACTCTACAAAGACTCATTCAATAGGGGATGAAACTGTCTCTTATCATTTCCTCTCTCAACCTAATAATGATATAGGAGGCCCCATATTTTTATCATCATTTAAAAATGTCTCCAAAAATTCTGAGATAAGAGAATATGAGGCTAACCTCAGGAACACCTCTCCAGAATTCAAGGAAATTTTCTCCACCACCATCGATCAACTCAAGAAGATAAATTTGGAAATATATGAATCCACATAACCTAAAATTATTGGTGCCTCTATTACCCTCAATGATCAAGAGATGTACATTGCATTTTTTTATGAAACATTGATATTTGTTTACATGTAACTACACAGAAATTCCCTAACTAAACCTAGATGTGGATGTGCACCATCTCGGGCTAGTAGATGAGCATCAATTCTTCAAGAAGGTAGCCATAAGGTTTCACCCCTAGCATTCCAAAAATACAGAGGTGTAGGTCAATAGGTTGATCACATAAAAATTCATTTGAGAAGTGAAATTCCCAAGCTGTATTTCCAATATCATCCTTATCAAGAAGAAGAATGAGAAGATTTGGGTTTGCGTTGATTTTAGGGAGCTTAATCAGCATTTCCAAAAGGATGATTTCCCATTGTCGATCACAAAAATATTTATCAATGTAACTACTGGTTTCTAAGCCCTTTATTTCATGGATGGGTACTTTAATTGTAATTAGATAAAGATGGCCCCCGAAATGGAGAACCACTACCTTTAGAGAACCTCATGGGATATTTTTCTATCATTTCATGCCCTTTTGTTTGAAGAATTTTGGCACCACATATCAATGTTCCATACACCATATGTTTAATCCATTCCTAGGAAAGATAGATGAATGTAATGTTGAAAACCAAGTGGTTAAATCCCAATAATGGTGTGATCACTTCACAAACCTTCAAACAATTTTAAACAAGTTGTAGTAGAATAGTCTAAAGATGAAACCATTTAAATTCCATTTTTGGTTAAGGTTGGGGAAATCCATTGTTTTTTAGGAATTCCACCATGGAATTGGGGTCATCCCGGAGAAGACTAGTTCTATCTTAGAAATATCACCCCTATAAATCTCAAGGAACTGAGGGAAATCCAATAGAACTTTCTAACATTTAGTGGTTGATAGACAATCTAGTAATCAGAGATCTCCCCTTCTCTGAGATAATGATGAAGGTAATTATATATATATGGGATGATTATTTCCAACATTCCTTCGAAATCCTCAACGAATATATACTACACCAACAAGTTCGAATGCCTCCGGTGGAAGGGATCCCACTCATCTTATATGTGTCCACCATGGAACACTCATTGGGCACCCTACTCACACAAAATAATGATGTAGGAAGAAAAAATAGTCACTATTATCTCATCTAGACTATGCTAGGTACTAAGACCAGATATTATGCTATCGATAAGAACTATCTTGAACTTATATTCATAGTGGAAAGGTAGAGGCATTACTTGAAACACCAAAAAACCCAATTGGTCTCTCATATCAATCCGCTTAGGTACATCCTTAGATGTACGATGCTGACAGGGTTCTTGGACCAATGGGTGTTTATTCTTCCTTAAAATGTAATTGAGTTTGGTTCACATAAGTTATTGAAAGTACAAGACCAATCCAATTTCCTTACCGCACATCCCGCTCGGACAAATATGCCAGAATATACCAAGATTCTAGATAAATAGGTCTTATATGCCCCTAAAATTTCCTAGATATGGGAGATGTATTTTGATGGTTCCTCATGAATTCCTATTAGAATAAGGATGGAAAACCGTAAACTCAATCAGGTTTTCTTAGGGGTTATATTTGTCTCTCTGTACAAATAAGTATCTCCCTACACATTCTCACTATCCGAAGGCTTTACAAATATGGAGGCAAAATACCAATCTAACATCGTGGGCTTTGAATTATCCCTATCACTGCAGATAGCCTACCTGAACATAAAAGGGGTATAGAGTTAGTGATAAATAAGGTCAATGGAAAATATTCCATCAAAAAGGATGAATAGTATCCTTTCACAGGCTATGTTAGGGGACTAATGGTAGAATTCCCTTTTTAGACCACATTACATCTTGTTCCCCAATCACAGAATGATCACACCGACTCTTTGGACAATACACCCACCATCTTGGACGACCCTGATCAAGAAGAATAAATCGTCTGTATTACACATTGAAGAATGGTCTCAGAAATTTTCGTATGTGATATGGAAGAGATCAATCATGTTAACACCTCCCCATAGCATGATTCACCAATAATCACCCCTAGATGGATGGATCCCATAATATCTATCTACAAAATGGGACACTCTCAATGGATAGAGACAAAAGGGAACATATTCGGTGTTGTACAGTGAACATTACCCAGTGGGATGACCTGAATGAGAAGAAAACCCTCTATAAGTGTGGATTCGATGGGATCCTTATTATATAAATAGAAAAATGAGATATTTTTTCCATCATAGAATAAGTTCATGTGGGATCTTAAATCACCCATCAATCTGGGACTAGGATATCCCATCATATCAAGAGGTTAGAATATTACTAGAAACCCATAATATAGGACTGCATGAAATTCAACAATAAATTCCATCCATGCCAAATCGACTAAAACTTCATCAATAAAGCTCCATAATTTCTACATATAGCTAAATATTCCTAATAGTTTTCCATTTGGGGGATGGATGTTGTGGTTACATATTTCCCAACCACATATAAGCAGATTAAATACATCCTTACTGCTATCGACTTCATTTCCAAATGGGATGAGGAGATACCACTCAAGAAATTCGGGACAAAGTATATCATAAAATTCATAAAAACCCATATCATCACCAGGTTTGGGGTCCCTCACACAATATTGAGAGTCAATGATGCCAATTTTTGTTCGATGGAATTGAAGAAGTTGTACCTTGAGTACAATATCGAGTCCAATCACCCATCTCACTATCATGCAACAAAAAATGGATAGATATAAGCCTTTAATAAGACTCTATGAAATATACTCTAGAAGATAGTGAACAAAGATAAAAATTATTTTTCAAAAAAAATCCTCCATGATTTATGGGCCTATTATACTACCACGCGTATTGCTACACCAGAAATGTCATGCCCCCTAGTGTACGAGACTAATGCAGTATTACCCATAGAATTCTAGTTTACCTTTCTCCTTGTATCCATCTCTGGGTAAATTTTGGATGATGAGAATTTTTAAATGAAACTAGATTAATTAGAATAGATTGATGAGAATAGTTTTCACACACTATACAACCTTGAGTTCCACCGTAATCGAATTGCATGAGTCTTCAATTAAAGGGTTCTCCTCCACTCATTACTTCATGGGGAACTGGTGCTGGTCCTCAGAACCCTAATGAAACTAGGAAAAAATCCCCCAAATCTGGAACCCAAATGGGTGGGACCTTACATCATAAATAAGTTCTACCAAAAATTGGATTACTCATTTTCCACAACAGATGAGGATCATGTGACACCGCCCACCAATGATTGATTTATCAAGAAATAATTTGTGAAGATTTCAGCACAATGGAATCCAAATATGTGTAAGTACCATCACTCATCCTAGTTACATGATGTTAAACTATAAAAATTTTTCTTATAAGAGAGATGTTAAACTGCATGAAACCTTTCATCCTAACCACAAGACATTAAACTACATTACCAATGTCCTTACTGCATGACATAAAACTGCACAGATCCATGATAACTGTCTCGATTAACCTAAAGTCGCCTATGTCCTTTTATCATGACATTAAACTTCCATGTTCTTCTAGAACTACATAGGTCTTGATTCTAATTTACAAGGATAAATATATGGATTTTATGATCCTATATCTGAGTACATAAACCACATGATACAAATTTCCCTTTTTGTACCCTCAAATGTCCCTGCACTATAGGGAAACCCATATTGTTCTTTGTCTCTCACACTGAGAATAGATCATGTGAGCTTAGGAGTTGTAGTAGGGGCTTACCCTCACAATAAAAGAATAACAGTACACAACTAGACCATCATAGTCCTCAATTCAAGACCACAAAAGGAATACCATGATTCCTCGCCGCATGACATTAAACTACATGTTCAATTTAATTTCCACATGATGTTAAACTTAACAGTTCATTAACAACTACATGTAGTTTGATTTTCATCCTCCTTATATACATTATGATGTCTAAACATTAATATTTGGTCCCAAACACAACATTTACATTTATTCATGTCATTTCACCCTCATCCTCACTACATGAGGTTAAACTTCATGGAACGTCAAGAACTACATGTAGCTTGATTCCAATCATCACAGGATAAATATTGGTGCTTGGATATCCAATAATAGGCCCAGCTATAATGTTCAATGGAAAAAATTCCTACCTATACGTATGGGTCGGACCTACGTATATTATCTCTCATTAAAAAACTATGTATTACTTGATTCCTTCTCTCAAAGGATATGTAGTGACACTTGAATTTCCAACACCAATCCCAATTACAAAAAAAATATATAAAAATTCCCCCTCCTTGCATTCGGGCCAGACCAACTTAGGAGACTTCATTTTGAACTACATGTGGCTTGATTCTCAACCTCATGAGATATGTAGTGATGCATGAGTCTCCATATTTGGAACTAGATACAACAATTCCATACTTTCATGTTGGTTCCCACATCCTTACCACATAATGTTAAACTGTATGGAAGTATGTCTTTAACACATAACATTAAACTACATGGAAGTACATACTTAATGCATGATGTTAAACATAATGGATGTACGCCTTTACCACATGAAGTTAAACTGTATGAAAGTACGTTCTTAACATAGGGCGTTAAAGTAAACAGAGGAAAGTACATCCCTTCTATATGATGTTAAACTAGGAAAACCATCACTCAACATCTTCCCTTGTCAAATGACCATAGGAGCCCTACACCGGTCATCCAAAGAATAGGGTTCTTCCATCATCTTCTTAAGCACCCCAATCCATATTCCACACTTCATGTCTCAAGAATCCTGAGCCATCACCAACCATTCCCTACCCTTTAAAAAGAAAATAGATATCCTTGCATGACCATTCTATTGATGAATAAGAGATTAGACCCAACAATAAGATACATCTTGGGCTAGTATAAAGGGATTTCGAATTATCATTATATTGATACCACCATTGCATAACCTATCACCCCATTTTGTTTTAGGTTATCCCCAGAATGATTTTCCCCTACCATCACTCATGACCTGAGAACCTTGATTCGTGATTTAAAATACTCTCACCTCTCACTCATAAGTATTTCATAGTACATTTGACCCTAGGCAGCCTAATTAGGCTCTTGTATAACATCTCCCATGTTAGTTCCATAAGTTTCATGACCATAAACTATTCACACTTTGGTTAAAGATGTTCAACTTTAAAATCTAGCCTATAATAGTTCAAATATGAAGTTTTTTAATTGATAGTAAAAGAGACATAGAACTTGTCAAGTTGAAAAATTGCAAAGGGCTTCCTGAGAAAAAGTCAAGTCTTCACTCACTAAACTCTTAATCTTCAGAGTTTAGGAAAAAATATGGGTGTAAATAAATAAGGAATAAAGCTTATAGGGTCCAATATGTATCCCGATTAAGAGCTGATATATGTTTGTTAGACCCCCTGGTCAAAGAAAAAATTATACCAATGATTATTCACATTTCCTCAATGTGAGAATATGTTCAACATGTGGTGATAAAAAATTTACGGTGCTCAAACCCTTATTATAACTTACATTTTCTATAAATATCACTTCATGATCCAAAGTGTCTCAAATCATCGCAAACCTTTCATTTCCCCTAAAAAATAAAATTGATCTCTCCTCTTGGACATGATATTGATGTAGAAGGGATCGAACCCACCAACAAGAGACATCTTGGACCAGTATAAAGGGAGTTATAATTCTTGTGAGTCTGGCATCATCATAGAGGAACTTAGCACCCCATTGGGTTTTCATATAGCACTAGTTTAGTTGTCCCATACCTTCCTCATGACCTAATCACTTTGGACTATGATTTAGAATCTTCAACCCAAGATATTCATGTCGATATAATATCATCAACATTTAATCACCATGTTTTGTACCCTCTCTCAAGGCTGGAATGTGGCCCTTCATTCTTGAACCTTTTAATGGACCACACCCCGTGATTTGAAGCAACAATGCATAGGGCTCGAGCTGTTCAATGGAATCCAGGTGGCCCTAGGGTTCCATAACCCTTACCTAGATATCCTTCCTTCCATACCAAACTTCATAATATATATTTTTTAGTCTTAAAAAATATTTCATATCCCCTAGAAATGAAAAGTTATCTCTTAGTTTGGTAATGCTATTGACGTAGAGGGGCTCTGACCCACCAACCCGAGACATCTTGGCCTAGTATAAAAGTTATCATAAAACTTGTGAGCCTCAACGAAACCATGGTAGAACTTGAAACCCCATGGTGTTAAGGTACATAACTTTAATATCTATCTCATTACATACTAAATAGCTTATAATTATTTATTGTGACTTACATCACTCATTTATCAACTATCCAGGTGGGCCTAGCTAGCCTATTATTTCACCCTCAACCATATTCACCCCATAAATCATCCATTATCCCTTGGAAAGGAGTGTAGATCATCTTTTCTTGACCATGATATCGATTCATAAGTGATTTAAACCACCAACTAATGGCCTATCCTCCTATGAAGAAATGGTCTCTAATCATTTTGAGCCCTGACAATACCACGGTGGAACTCAACACCCCATTTTGTTTTGAGTCATCTCGGGTCTTCCAACCCCATATTATATTAGGTGTAAAATAAAATACCATAAACTAAAATAAAAATTAGGTCTAATCTAAAATACATTAAACTAAAATCAATAACATGTCTTAGCTAAAAGGCCTTAAAGTAAAAGTAGCATTAGGTCTAGGCTAAAAGATCCAAAACTAAAGAAATTCTAGGTTTGATCTAAAATACCCTAAACTAAAGAATGATATAAATACAGTCTGAAAATATTGAAAGGACCAAAATATGGTCTTGAAAATAAATATTTACTAATCGATCCTATAAATATTTGGAAAATAATACAGTATTCTCCCCTGAGTACATACATTCTATATGATAAATGAAATATATTTATCATTAAGGGACATCATGTTAGTGGGAATTTGTGAGAATTTAATAGAACAAATCCTCAAATCCAAAAATTTAAACATGATTTTTTTATGAAAATGACGGGTAAATGCAAGTTATTCTCATTTTACCAGAATAATGGGATGATAGTCATAACATAAATGAAAAAACTCTTGACATAAAAATGAAAATTTCAGAAGGCATGTTTGTATTTTTGAAAAAAAGGGAGAGGAAACTCAAAATTTTGGAGTATCTATGAAACTTCAACCAAAACATGATTCATTACAAGGGTTAAAATATGAAAAATGTTGACCAACTGGTATGGTATGGTTGGTAAGACTCTGATGAGAAGCATTGATAAAAATATGGAGAGCCACACTGCTTGCTTCTTTTTCTTCTGCTCTAGTATGAATATCCTCAACCAATGCAGTCAACTCTTCAACCCTCTTTTGAGAATCATACAATGAGTATGAATATGGAGAAAGATAATAACTCAAATGGGTAATCATTTCCTCATACCACCATGTTTCTATGTTCTACACATTCATCTAATCTTTCAATTCAGATATCAACTGACGACCCTACTCCAATGCCTCTGATGTCTCCCTCATCTGCCTCTAAAGGGGAGCCTCATCCACAAAGTCATGCATATCACATTCACTCTCAGAAAAACCTCAATGATTCAAAACCAATTGATTCATGATAAAACACTATTTTATTGAATATTTTATTGATAATAAATGAAATAATTTCCTCAAATTGTGTTAAATATGTTTATTTATAAAATATTTGGGATTTGATCATTCATTTGAAAATTTGGTGAAAATTCCAGTTTTACCCTTAATAGTGCATTGTAGTATTTCGAAGCTAAATATTTTTATATTTATTATTTGAATTTGAAATTTTTTAACAGTGTTCCCAACTTCATTTTATACAACTTTCATTCAGGACACTAGAGCTAAAGAGTGCATTTGGATGGAGTAAATGAGAAATTAATCCAATGGTGGGCTGGACTCGGCAGAATGGACATGGGTTCTGTATTTGGGCCATATCGTCTACATAAGGGCTTGTATTGAACCTAAATTTTTTGGAAAGCTCGGGGACATGATTTGGCACAAATAATCCTTCTGGAAGGCCGGTCAATTCACGCGTGTTGGAGGTCAAATTGGCGGTGCAATTTGGAATAAAATATTTGGCCGAGTTTTTCATTTCACACTTAAAAAAGTTATGTATCCCTAGCCCTCACAAACTCTATTTAAAGGGGGTTTTAACTCTTTGAGAGGTCTGGTCTAGGATTTGGGAAGGTGTGGCCGAAAGGGTGTCTCTTGGGATCCCCTAAAAACTCTTGGAAGAAGTAGGCCTTTGTGCAAACCTCTCTTCCAAAAAGGCTCTCCTCTCTCACCTCTTCTTTGTATTTCTTTTCATCCATGTTTGTTTCTTGAATTTTTCTTCAAATAATCTTATGTGTTCATCCCTATTCTTCTCCTCTTAATCTTCTTAATTGGGTTGGAATTAAGAGTGGAGACAAGATTGGGTTCTACCCTTTCAATCCGTTGCTTATGCAAAACGTCTCCACGATGACTACACCACCCATGGAAGAGTAGTTCTTTTTAGTAATCGATCGACCTCTATCCTTATTCATTCATTTATTTTGAATAAATGAGCTACTGTAATTCACATATTATGATCTATTAATTGAGTTTTCAATTTAAATGAAACTAAGCAGGCAATTGAATAGTTAACACAAAACACGCGAGGTCGGGAATTGTGTGAACTGTGAGAGCGCAACCTTAACCGGTAATTCAAAACCACACGGGATCAATTTGTAGAGTTCAAATATAATCCCTAAACTCAATTAATCCTCATTTATAGAGTGGTTATGTGCCTTAATTTACCACTGACCATAATCTAATTTTTTAACATCAATCAAAGCAGGGTGTTGCGATTGCATGTTCCGAAGTTAGCCTAAGGTTAAATTCACTTCAATCTTCGTGGTAAAGTTAATTCTCGTAGGGTTCGGGATTTAACAAATTAAGGGATCATAATTAAGTGAATATTAATTTAAATTATAATGATTAATAAATGATTGAAGAGTTAGAGTTAGATCGATTACGTCTTTTAAATATTGTCTAAACAAATATCTTTTTGTTGTGTCATTTTAATCAAACTTCATTTCAAAACAAAAAAAACAAAAAAAATACAATCTTCTTCCAACAAAATTCTTCTAGATTCATAAACTATAAACAACCACCCCCATCCTTTCAATTAGTGTTTTTATTATCTTTTATTTTACTTCTATAATACCTCTAATAATTGTTTTAATTCACTTCCCCCTTTGAGAGACGACCTCGGTCAGCCACTCTTCTACACCTAAGTACCCCAAAATCATACTAATCATTTGAGGGCGCCCACGACAGCGCTCTTTCAAATTGGCGTCATTGCTGGGGAGGCAAGTAATTATTTCAACCAATTAGAGGTATTTATTTTATTTTACATTTTATTCTCTTTCTTTCTTCTTTCTTCCTTCTTTACCCAATCTTATTTTTCTTCTTCTTCTTTTATTTTCTTCTACTTCTCTTTGGACCATCAACTCAAACTTCTCATTTTTATTTTACTATGGTACACTTTCATTCTTTTCATTTTTATTTGATCTATGACACGAACTAATCCTGAAGATCTCTTAGATCTTGACCCTGAGATTGAACGTAGCCTTAGGGCACGAATCAGACATTCTCAATCTACGGGAAGTTTCAATATTCAACCAGTTGGTGAATTCCTCTCTTCTGGAAACATTGAAATTGGAAGCAATTCAAATTCAAACATAAAAGAGGAACCAATGGCTGGAAATAATGGAAATGAACTTAATAGAACCATTCGAGAATTGGTTGCACCTGATATTAACTATCAACCAAATTTTATTGCATACCCAAATCTCGAATCGGACTTTGAATTGAAATCTGGATTAATTCACCTTGTTCCAAAGTTTCATGGCTTATCTGATGAGGATCCCAACAAACACCTTAAGGAATTTAATTTGGTTTTCTCAACTTTAAATCCAAGAAATGTTTCTGAAGATCAAATTAAATTAAGAGCATTCCCATTCTCACTTGATGGAGCTACAAAAGATTGGATGTATTATTTGAAACCTGAAGATGTAACATGTTGGAATGATTTGAAACGTCTTTTCTTGCAAAGATTTTTTCCAGCATCAAGGAAAACATCCATTCGAAAGGAGATATCGTGGATCAAGCAAGCCCAAGGGGAGTCAATGTATGAGTACTGGGAGCGATTCAAGAAGTTGTGTGCAAGCTGCCCACATAACCAAATCAGTGAGCAATTACTCATCCAGTACTTCTATGAAGGACTCACACCTATGGAGAGAAGCATGGTGGATGCTGCGGCTGGAGGAGCATTGATGGACAAGACACTAGTAGCTGCACGTGCTTTGATCGACAAGATGGCCCAAAACTCCCAAAAATTTGGTGATAGAGGTACACCACATGTCAGGGGAGTACATCAGGTAAGTCCTTCTTCTCTTGAAAGTCATTTGATTGATACTAAGTTGGAATAATTGACCACTATGGTGAGGCAAATTGCTTTGGCACAAAAGACATCTCTACCCCCTCCTTCAAGGCCTTGTGGTATTTGCACTGAGACAAGCCACCCAACTGACTGTTGCCCACAACTCCAAGAAACAGAAGATTGTGCAGCAGTGTTCCCTGGGAGACCATTTCAGCAGCAACAACAACAACCATATCCCCAAAAGAAGTTTTATCCAACATACAACCAAGGGTGGAAAGATCAGTCGGACATGAGGTATGGCTCTGGACAACAACAAAGGCCACCCTTTCAACAAAACTTCTAGCAGCCTCCGCCTTACCAGCAGGGTTTCCAACAACCCCAAAGGAGATTTGAAGCTCAAAAATCAACAAGTCAACAACAAGGGAATCATCCACCAAAGGTAGATTCTAATACTGATGATCTTTTGAAGCAAATTGTTCTTAATCAACAGAATGAGATGAAGAGTCAAATTTCGGAGCTGAGGGAGTTGAATACTCAAATGAGCCAAATTGCCACTGCCCTCCATGAACTTGTGAGTAAGAATTATGGAAATCTACCTTCCCAACCCACTCCAAATCCAAAGGGGAATGTTAGTGCCATCACATTGAGAAGTGGGAAGCAAATGAACGATACATCTGCACCTACCATTCCACCGAGATTCACCTCAACTTCAGAAAAGCCGCATTCCATACCAACTGATGAGAAATCCAAGGAGAAAGATAATGGTATGAAAAATATTGATGATGTTCCTTCTAAACCTCTTCCTTTTCCAAACAGGGTTGTTCAAACCAAGAAAATGGCTGAAGAAGCAATGCAAAAGGAGGTTTTGGACACATTCAAGCATGTGGAGATCAACATTCCTCTACTTGAAGCCATTAAGAAAATCCCAAGGTATGCCAAATTCTTAAAAGAACTTTGCACCAATCGAAGAGGGCTCAAGGGAAATGAGAGGATCAACCTTGGAAGGAATGTCTCAGCACTCATTTCACCAACTCTAGCAATGCCAAAAAAGTGCAAGGATCCAGGGACATTCACCATCCCATGCACCATAGGGGAGTTGCACTTTTCTGATGCACTTTGTGATTTAGGTGCTTCCATAAATGTGATGCCTCACTCTGTATTCTCTTCCTTGCAGGTTGGTGAGTTGAAGCCAACAAGAGTAGTGGTGAAATTGGTGAATAGAGCTACGACATATCCAGTAGTAGTCCTTGAGGATGTACTTGTCCGGGTAAGAGACATGATCTTTCCAGCGGATTTCTATGTTCTTAACATGGAGGGTGATCAGGTAAGTTCTCATGCCCCCATTATCTTAGGTAGGCCCTTCCTCAAAACTGCAAAAACTATCATAAATGTCAATGAGGGTACACTTTCCATGGAGTTTGGAGATGAAGTTGTGATATTTAATGTTATGGATTCAATGAAGTACCCCTCAGAGGACCATTCTGCTTTTGTTATCTCCCATTTTGAACCACCAAATAAAAACTCCATAGAATTTGATTGTCCTATTCTTAGGGAGATTATGAGTATTGGTTCGAGTTTGATGTCTAAGAGAACTTCCTCACATGTTGCTGATACACAATCCTATCTTGGATTTGATTTTTATGTGGATTCATATTCTGATTTTGATCATGTTCACTCTGATTATGAAATTGTTGTAGAGTATGCTGATGGATTTGATGCTTTATTCTCTGATTTTGATGATGATACTGATGCTCTTTGTGCACATATTTCAGTTCCTTTAATGTCTCCATCCATACTACACCCTCTTTCATTAGAACTCACGCCATTGCGACCAAATCTGAAATACTCATACTTGTTGAGTGGTGAGAGATTACCTGTTATCATTGCTAACAATCTCCCTTTAGAACATGAAGAAAAGCTTTTGAATATTTTGAGGGAGGACATCAGGGCGATTGGGTGGACCTTGGCTGATACATCAGGTATTAGCCCCTCCATTTGTATGCATAGGATTCTCTTGGAGGATGGGGCTAAACCGGTGAGACAACCACAAAGGAGACTCAATCCAACCCTCCTGGAAGTTGTTAAAAAGGAAGTTGAGAAATTGCTCGAGGCAGGTATAATATTTCCCATTTCAGATTCTCAGTGGGTAAGTCCTATTCAGGTTGTGCCTAAGAAAATTGGTGTTACTGTTGTTAAAAATGAGAAAGATGAGTTAGTTCCAATGAGGGTGCAAAATAGTTGGCGCGTGTGTATTGATTATAGGAAACTAAATCAGTCCACTCGCAAGGACCATTTCCCCTCCCATTTATTGATCAGATGCTTGAGAGACTAGCTGGGAAGACACACTATTGTTTCTTGGATGGATTTTCTGGATATTTTCAGGTTCCTATAGCTTCGGAGGACCAGGAGAAGACGACATTCACCTGCCCATTCGGCACCTTTGCCTACCGAAGGATGCCATTTGGACTTTGCAACGCCCCAGGTACCTTCCAGAGATGCATGGTGAGTAATTTTTATGATTTTATTGAGACCTGCATGGAGGTATTTATGGATGATTTTACAGTGTATGGATCCTCATTTGATGAATGTCTAAAGAGTTTGGGAAAGGTGTTGAATCGTTGTATTGAGAAGAATCTGGTCCTGAACTTTGAAAAGTGTCATTTCATGGTAGAGCATGGCATTGTCTTAGGGAATGTAGTGTCCAAACATGGGATAGAGGTTGATAGATCTAAGATAGACATTATTTCATCCTTACCATATCCTTCATGTGTGCGTGATGTTAGATCTTTCCAAGGGCATGCAGGATTTTATCGGCCCTTCATCAAAGATTTTAGTAAGATTGCTCTTCCTATGTCAAGATTACTTCAAAAGGATTCTGATTTTGTGTTTGATGTTTCTTGTAGGAATTCATTTGATGAGCTAAAACAACGTCTGACCACTCCACCTATCATACACCCCCCACGGTGGGAGATTCCTTTTGAGCTTATGTGTGACGCCTCCAACTTCGCGGTTGGAGCTGTCTTATCTCAGAGGGTGGAAGGACGTTCACATGTGATCGCTTATGCATCAAGGACACTGGATTCAGCCCAATCAAACTACACAACCACGGAAAAGGAGTTTCTTGCTGTCATATTTTCTTTAGATAAATTCCGTTCATATTTTTTGGGCTCTAAAGTAGTTGTTTTTTCTGACCATGCAGCTTTGAGGTACCTCCTGAAGAAGCCAGATGCAAAGCCACGACTTATCCGTTGGATTCTCCTTCTTCCAGAGTTTGACATCGAGATAAATGACAAAAAGGGGTCAGAAAACATGGTGGCAGACCACATGAGTAGGCTTACTCACACACTAGAGGATGACACCTTGGATCATGTACCACTTCGGGACACTTTCCCTGATGAGCATCTCTATACCATCTCAGGTACGCATCCTTGGTATGATGATTTAGTTAACTACCTTGTTGCTTCTGAAATCCATGCAAATTTAAAGAAACATCAAGTCCAAAAATTAAAAAGTGAGTCTAGGTTTTATGTGTGGGATGATCCTTACATCTGGAGCATGTGTAGTGACCAAGTTATTAGGAGGTGTATTCCTGATCATGAGTTTGAGTCTGTTTTGCAATTCTGTCATACACTTGCATGTGGTGGACACTTTGGACCCCAACGGACAGCTAGGAAGGTTTTAGACTCTGGATTATATTGGCCTAGCTTGTTCCATGATGCCCATTTGTTTTGTAAGTCATGCTCTCGTTGCCAACACACTGGGAAAATTTCTAAGAGACATGAGATGCCCCAACAACCCATACTATTTTGTGAGATTTTTGATGTATGGGGCATCGACTTTATGGGTCCTTTTCCTAGTTCATTTGGATTTTTGTATATTTTGGTTGCTGTTGATTATGTGAGTAAATGGGTGGAGGCCAAGGCCACCAGGACTGACGATTCTCATGTTGTTGTGGACTTTGTCAAAGCACAGATTTTTTGCAGGTTTGGAGCACCAAAGGCCATCATCATTGACCAAGGGACACACTTTTTCAATAGGAATTTTGCTTCCCTCCTTCGAAAGTATGGGGTGACCCACAAAACATCAACACCATACCACCCCCAAACAAATGGCCAGGCTGAGGTTTCAAATCGTGAGTTGAAACAAATCTTGGAGAAAATCGTGCAGCAAAATAGGAAGGATTGGAGCAAGCACTTGGATGATTCATTGTGGGCTTATAGGACAGCATACAAGACCCCCATTGGTATGTCCCCATTTCGGATTGTTTTTGGGAAAGCGTGTCATCTCCCCGTGGAAGTCGAGCATCGGGCATATTGGGCTATAAAGAAATGTAACATGGATTTGGCCCAAGCTGGAATTCAAAGGAAGTTGCAAATTCAAGAGATTGAGGAGATTCGACTGTCATCATATGAGAACACAAGGCTCTACAAGGAAAGAACAAAAGTAGCTCATGAAAAAATGATCCAACAAAGGGAGTTTCATGTTGGAGAGAAAGTCCTTCTCTACAGTTCACGACTGAAGTTGATGCCTGGTAAGTTGCGTTCCAGATGGTTAGGTCCTTATATTGTGTCTAATGTTTTTCCTTATGGTGCAGTGGGGATCACACAAGAGGACACTAGAAGGAGCTTTACAGTCAATGGGAAACATTTGAAGAGATACATTGAGGGACATCCTACTGATGCAGTGGATTTTATCACACTGCATGACCCCATCATCACTTGATCACATCAGGCTATTCCTAACCCTTTCCCTTTTATATTATTTGTCCTATTTAAAAATTCTGCATTTCATGTGCATATATCATCTCATGGGTTCACATTGAGGACAATGCAATATTTTAAGTGTGGGGGAGGGAACCTTTTAGTTTAGTAATTTCAATTGTTTTCCTGTTTAAAAAAAAACAAAAAAAATTGTGTGTTTTTCAAATTTTGTGTGTTTATTTTACAATTTTCTGTGTGTTTTGAAACATTTTGAGCTGAAATGATTCTCATCACCATTTTTAAATCCATATCAATAAGTGAAACAATTTACCCCTTGAAACTATGCTTAAATGAATGCTGAAATGACTTTGTTTCAAGTTCAAATATTTAGTAATTTCATGAAAAGTACGCGGAATTTTGAATCCCATGCCAATCTCACTGTCTTTATATTTGAAATCACTTTCCTATGAGGCTTCTAAACCATTATTTTCATATTCTTTACATTCACCTCATTTCTTGAGAGAACCAAACCATGCTTGATTTAACCAGAATTCGATCTATTCCTGTCAAAACTTGAGGGTTTGAGGTACATATGTTTAAATGATTGAGGCATTTGTTTGGTATTAAAGCCCCTATTTCAAAGAATCCTTTTTTTAATGGCCTACCTTGAATATTTAATCCTTGTAGCCCTTAGAATCCATGCACAGCCTGTTAGGTTAAGCCACATTACAAGCCAATTTTCCATATCCAACCAACTCTTGAAGTGAAGTTGCATAATCTAGTTGAGCTTAAGTGTGGGGGAAGTTGTCTTGGGTTTTTCCACCACATTCTGTGATACTTTGGGTGGAAAATTAAATTATGAAGAGATGTTTTTGCTGCTAAAGAAAGTCATTATATTGAAATCTGTGCCTTTTCTGGAGCTTTCATGACAAGTGAAGCTGTGCCTTTTCTGGAGATTCTAATTGAGGTGGAAAGCTGTGCCCATCTGGAGCTTTCAAGAAAATCATGTTTGAGAAGATTGACATTTTTTATGCTGAAATGATGAATGGTGTAAACCTTTCATGACTTTTCATGATGATGTAGCTGAATTGATACTATGGGGATTGAATAGAAGACCATATTTAAGTGAAAATTAGATTAATGCAGTTTTGCTTCAAAAGAGTCAAGCCCTCCTCATTCAGCCTCAGAGGTTTTCACATCTTAATCCTACCAACCGAAAGCCACAGAACAACCCTGAAAAGTCCTCATGAAAAACATATGTCCTTGACTCACATCGGGTAGCGATGTAGGAATCTATCAAGCCTATGGTGACCCTTGTATGGGTTTGGATGAGAAAGACATTGCAAAAAAAATTGATATTTGAGTGATGAGAGAAAATTCAAGCGAGGTAAGTGTTTTGTGCATGGGTGGATAAATGAAGTGGAAACATATTGAATGATATAAATGGAGAACTTGAAATAAGGTTTTTTATGAGGCATGATATCTTTTGATTCTTAGTGTGAAATTGATTGATCTTAAGGATATGTGTTTTAAAATTGGTTTTGATTTGATATTGATGTTTACTTGATATGAGGTTTTGCCCAGCTGTGCAAAAGGGTAAGTGTGGGGGAGTTGATAAAACACTATTTTATTGAATATTTTATTGAATATTTTATTGATAATAAATGAAATAATTTCCTCACATTGTGTTAAATATGTTTATTTATAAAATATTTGGGATTTGATCATTCATTTGAAAATTTGGTGAAAATTCCAGTTTTACCCTTAATAGTGCATTGTAGTATTTCGAAGATAAATATTTTTATATTTATTATGTGAATTTTAAATTTTGTAACAGTGTTCCTACCTTAAGTTTATACAACTTTCATTCAGGACACTAGAGCTAAAGAGTGTATTTGGATGGAGTAAATGAGAAATTAATCCAATGGTGGGATGGACTCGGCAGAATGGACATGGGTTCTGCATTGGGGCCATATCGTCTACATACGGGCTTGGATTGAGACCCAATTTTGAGGAAAGCTCAGGGACATGATTTTTCACAAATCATCCTTCTGGAAGGCCGGTCAATTCACGCGTTTTGGAGGTCAAATGGGTGGTGAAAGTTGGCATAAAATATTTGGCCGAGTTTTTCATTTCACACTTAAAAAGTTATGTATCCCTAGCCCTCACAAACTCTATTTAAAGGGGGTTTTAACTCTTTTAGAGGGCTGGTCGAGGATTTGGGAAGGTGTTTACGAAAGGGTGTCTCTTGGGAGCCCCTCACAACTCTTGGAAGATGCAATCCTTTGTGCAAACCTCTCTTCCAAAAAGGCTCTCCTCTCTCACCTCTTCTTTGTATTTCTTTTCATCCATGTTTGTTTCTTGAATTTTTCTTCAAATAATCTTATGTGTTCATCCCTATTCTTCTCCTCTTAATCTTCTTAATTGGGTTGGAATCAATAGTGGAGACAAGATTGGGTTCTACCCTTTCAATCCGTTTCTTATGCAAAACGTCTCCACGATGACTACACCACCCATGGAAGAGTAGTTCTTTTTAGTAATCGATCGACCTCTATCCTTATTCAATCATTTATTTTGAATCAATGAGATACTGTAATTCACATATTATGATATATTAATTGAGTTTTCAATTTAAATGAAACTAAGCAAGCAATTGAATAGTTAACACAAAACACGCGAGGTCGGGAATTGTGTGAACTGTGAGAGCGCAACCTTAACCGGTAATTCAAAACCACACGGGATCAATTTGTAGAGTTCAAATATAATCCCTAAACTCAATTAATCCTCATTTCCAGAGTGGTTATGTGCCTTAATTTACCACTGACCATAAGCTAATTTTAGAACATCAATCAAAGCAGGGTGTTGCGATTGCATGTTCCGAAGTTAGCCTAAGGTTAAATTCACTTCAATCTTCGTGGTAAAGTTAATTCTCATAGGGTTCGGGATTTAACAAATTAAGGGATCATAATTAAGTGAATATTAATTTAAATGATAATGATTAATAAATGATTGAAGAGGTAGAGTTAGATCGATTACGTCTTTTAAATATTGTCTAAACAAATATCTTTTTGTTGTGTCATTTTAATCAAACTTCATTTCAAAACAAAAAAACAAAAAAAATACAATCTTCTTCCAGCAAACTTCTTCTAGATTCATAAACTATAAACAACCACACTCATCCTTTCAAGTAGTGTTTTTATTATCTTTTATTTTACTTCTTATAATACCTCTAATAATTGTTTTAATTCACTTCCTCCTTTGAGAGACGACCTTGGTCAGCCACTCTACTGCACCTAAGTACCCCAAAATCATACTAATCATTTGAGGGCGCCCACGACAGCGCTCTTTCAATTAATAATTTGATACTGAGGATGATGGTCAAAACCATCTACCCCCAATTCATGAAATAATTGGTGAGGTAATCCCCTTGGAAATGAAATAACTTTAGGGTGGTTTCAGTGATCAAGACATGAGTCTGTTTTTAGATCATACTATGTATCACCTGAGCTCCTGAAATCAAACGAGTTGGCTATAATTTTGTATGGATAATTATCCAAACCAAGTAAAAAACTAGAGAGGAATCCCCATAATCTCTTCTCTTAATAGGTGTATTGTCTATAGATTGTACTATAGGACTGATCTCCTCAAAATAAGAGAATTCACTTTCCAAATAACCAACATCGAAGCAAGTTCACCTCCTTAATGCCTCATATGGGTCTTCAATAAATTCCATCAACCCCACAGATATAGGATTAAATGATGTAAAAGTCATATCCATAGGACGGACTATCTAGCCTAACACACCCTTTTGATAAGCTATTACCCAAGCTTAGGAAAATCCTAGGTAAGGGAAGAGGAAGCATTGGTAGGTGAAAGTTTGATATTGGATCTAGTATCATCACTTGAAATTATCTTCCACAATTTACTAATCACTAAAGGATGTCGTTCCCCTCATTCTTTGACTAAAGGAAAGGGAGAAACTCTTTGAATGAAACCAAACTATCGAGCCAATCAACACAGAATGTATGGCTCACAGATGATCAGATCATCTACCATGGATATAGAAAACCCATCCCAAAGGTAGATCATATAATATCTTTAATTATGATAATTTCTTCTATAATCAACTATGAAAAGACTTGTTGCACAAAATGTAGTGAATTCCAAACTATCAGATTGACACAATGCACCTTAGACCTTAGTAGGGCCTAGAGACATGGTCCCAACCCAAGATATGTTCAGCAATCATGGATGGTATGGGGAATACAGAATTCTAGAAAAAATTTAGTACTCATAACAATGGAATTTATCCTCTATCCAACCGAACATGAATTATAGAGGAATAGTAAATACCAAACATTTCCTGGTAGACCAAACATCTCCAAAGATAACCATTTCACGACATCACTAAAGAATTTGGTGGGTATTAGTTTTCCTCACAACTAATCCCTTGTCTCATAAAACATTACTTATGAGGATGGAATTTTTTGATGCCCCCAAATAAGAATCGGTAGAAAACACAAAGGAAGAAATACTTGAATGGGGGTATTACCTTCCCCATAAAATAAAAGGATCCAAGACTATCATACATCATGAGCCTCCAAGGGACTCACGATTGTGTGGCCATATCAAGGTCATGTGAAGACTCAACACATAGTGAAAAACTTATGGATAATCCCATGAATCCCACATTCAATGAACCATCCTTCTCTTACAAAGGCTCTCTAGACAACCAGTTGTCACACGATTAAAACTGAATGAGCTCCCCAAGTCCACATGGTTTTTCATTGGTAGGTTTCTGAAAAACCATGATACATTCATTCGATAATAAAGAGGAATAATATCCAAAGGGATAGAACCACCTTTTTCTTAAATCTCATGCACTATATCATCATTGGGAATAATAAAATTCCTTGATTGTATCGAAGAAAAGTCACAAAACCCCAAACATTTATAGAATAAAACAAAGGAGATAATGGGAAGGAGGTGAGAGATAATTGTAGTCACTAAAAAAATGTGATGTGCTCCTAGAGACCTAAAATACACTACAAGACCTTAGCAACCTGCCCACCTTACCTCATGAAGGCTCTTTGGCTTGCATTATCACTGCACAGAAGTCCTCAGGTATGTCCAGGTGACTTTTTGCTTCCCCTTTGGCTCTCTAAGGAAAAATGACATATTTTCGAAGACATGCTCATGCACCACCATATGATCCATATGGGTTACATGATTCCTAATCAAAAATTATAATAAATATACTTGACATTACTCATGAAAAATCTCATAATCCTTGACCTTTGAAAAATAAAAAAAATGGGGTAAAGGGGGAGGAGGTGAGAGTTCTCGTGGTCATTGAAAGACGTGAAACATGCCAGGACATCCATAGTGTGGCCCAATGAGACCTCATAAAAATTAAACTAGATCTAATTAATACTCCTAGACAGGCCACCCTTTCCCCGTGAAGTATTCTAGGAAATGCATCGAGCTATCAGGAAGGCCCTTAAACATGTCCATAGGACAATATGAAACATCCTTTTGACATACCCACGTGATCAAGAATTTCTTCACCAAATAGAAATAATATTGTAAAATAGGTGTTGAAGGAAGAGACTTGTGATCCCCGAATGTCAAGGGATGAACCTGGAATGACCCATAGCAAAGACTCGTGAAGTCTCATGGAGTCATCCCCCTTTTCTGACTCCAGTCTGGATCCGCACCTGATACACCAAGAAAATCGGTGAACAACTGGGGTGGTCAGGACTATAAATCCCCCCACCCCATTATGAAAAAACAATACCACTACCTCTAAGATATAGAGACTATTCTACGGAAAATATTTAATGAAACATAGGACTTATCTAAGTAACTGATCACGTGATCATCCAACCTTTTATTAGGAAACATACCATAGGGAAACCAGAGTATTCATGTGATAAGAATAAGCCACATTTCATGATCATTCATAGATCATGTGAACGATCTCTGGTGGGATATGTGAATAACATCTCTCACACCCACTAGATCATGAAAGACTCAAGATAAACTCACATGGAATAAAACCATGGAATCTATAATGAAAAGACTATAACAATGACTAATGGTGGAAGACATAAATCAAAACATGTTCATTGACCCATGTGTGCTTCATGAGAGCTTCCTAAAGTCACATGATAGCACTCAGACATGTCGCCCAGATCTCACGAGGCTCCTTAATCATGCTAACTATGTCATAAGAATCCCTACGGACATATCAAGGAAAAGTATTATGACTCACTTGGACATATCCCCATAGTATCATGGAAGTCCCCATGGACTGGTCGCCAATGCCTCGTGACATCCTTCAGATGCATCGCTTGACTCGTATAATGGAGCCTACTCATGTCAGACAAGTCTCACAAAATCACATGGGAATAATAATGGGCTCTCATTACATCCTCTAGACATATTATCCAGGACCCACGATTCCCTTCAGGTATGTCAGTCAAGACATGTGACACCTTCTAGGAATGTCAGCATGGATATGCTATATCTTCTAGAGGAAACCATCTATATCTTATAGTGTCCCCTAGATAGGTCAACTGGTTCATGCAACACCCTCTAGATAAGTGGGGTCAGGTCAGAAAGTCATCCTAGGGTTTCATAACCTCATCAATCCCAGGTGTTTAATCCCTAAATAAAATAGAAACCTCATAGTGTAATCCTCAATTAAGGGAACTATATCAACACAGATTCCTTCCATATTCAGAAAATGTAGGCCTCCTCTTTGAGGTTCGAGTTTCATATTTATCATTCAGGGATATCTCAGTATGCAAGACCCTTACCCAAATTAATGGAATTGATCACTTACTAACCCTTTTTTCTCACAACAATCAGGATCACATGGTCTTAGGGAGTTGAATTAATCATTTCATTTACACTATACACCCTAGGGTTATAAGGGCAGCCTCAATGCATAATCCCCAACTATCGACATCATATAGTGTATCCCTGACAAATAAAGAATCCATCTCAGTATAATTGACTATCATTCCTAAAACCTCAATGATTTTCATTAAGTCACCGAGTGTGATCATCCACCTTATCCTATCAGTAAGTTAAGGGATAACTAAACTACGATGAATCTAATTTATTCCATACTCAGGATATGTATGATTCCTTAGAAAGTCTTGAGATTTAAACTAAATACCCTAGGGACTATCCCAGTACATAATTCCCATATCTACTTGCGAAGAGACTAATCATCTATTCCCCTTTTTTTCTCACACCGATCACTGCTCACATGGGCTTAGAAAGATGAAATGAACACCTCAATATGCATCATGAATTTCTTATAACTAGGGAAATCCTAGTATGTAAGCCCAAATGAGTGGTATGTCATGAAAACCTCTCATATAAGGGAATACACCTTAAATCCAGTCCTAAGACAATGAATGAACTACGTGGATTTTAATTTTTTCAATAACTAGGATATGTAGGACACATCCTAATGGATCAATCTCCTCCTTAGTATATTTAATGCCTCCTCACATGGAAAAACATTCTAAACAATTATTTCATATGGATTCAGCACATAAAAAATCTATTCACCATTAGTAAGACAGATGAATAACCTCAAATACATATAGGCCGATTCACTAATGAGATGACACTTTCCTTTGTTCATAAATGAGACTACCCTTATTTGTTTGATGAGAAACTTTACCAATGAATAGCTTTTCATTGGTAACTAGTCCCATATCTAGATTGGGAAGATATTCACAATAATATCATAAATCTATAAGAGTGTCCTGGAGTAGGAACCCCCCCCCCCCAAGGGTACAATGAGATCGACCTCCCATCCTCTCAACCAATACGGGTCCCCAAGATTCATTGGGCCTGAAAACCTAAATCACCATCAGTAACTGGAAAAAAGTTATATACCCATCTACATATTGGGGAACCATTATGAGTTTCTAGGAAAAGTGAAAATGGTATCCTGATGAGTGAAACCCATTTCACACCTCAAAACCTGAAGAAATAGTGGCCAAATATCCTTATGAGATTCACCAGAGGGATTTTTTGAAGGTGGTTAGTATGTTATCCTTTTCATGGGTATACGATAATTCCAATCACATTTAATGATGTGGTGTTAAGGTAGTTTCATACATATCCATTGGATTTTAATTCGGGGTTTGGAATAGATATATAAGGAACATCAGTTGAAATTTCTGTGGGCTAGCATGAAGTATAGAATTGTTGAGTCTGTCTCTTGGTGTCTCATGTGTCAGTAGGTAATGTCTGAACATTGGGTTATATTTTGTTTGACTAAACATCTTGATATCCCAGAATAGAAGTGGGATGGAATATTAATGAATTTTTTGATGGGGATTCCATGGACAATGAGAGACTATGATATTATCTGGGTTATTATTGATCGACTCGCCTATTTGACATACATTATTTCCATCATGGAGTAGATTTCAGTTGAGAGTTTGTGGAATTTTTATATACTAGAGATAATCCATATTTATGGGTACCCATGATGATCACCTCTGACTATGATGCTCAAATCACATCACGGTTGTATAGAGGCTTGGAAGAGGCTTTCAGGACCTAGTTATTGGTGAGAATGGTGATTTTCCCCTAGACTTATAGACAAACCAAGAAAACCATCTATGTTTTGGATGATATGTTGAGATCATATGGGTTAGACTTTAGTTAAATCTAACATGATCACTTTCCACTTGTAGAGTTAAATTATAAAAATAATTATCAATCTTCTTTCAACATGGAACCTTTAAAGGCCCTATACAGGAGACCATATAAGTCACCCTTATACTAGAATGATATTAGTGAGACATCGCTTATTGGGATAGAGATAGTGTAGATAGAAATGGATAAAGATCAAGCGCTCTGTGAGTGCATGAGGGTAACCCAGAGCTGATAGAAATGTTACACGGATTGATATTTTGGTCCTTTGGAGTTGGAGCAGGGAGACCATGTTTTCCAGGATTTCTCCTCATAATGAGGATTATGGATATTTGGATAGGTATGAAATCTATCCCTAATGTCTATCAAGTCATTTGAGATCCTATGGAGGGTTGGTGAGGTTTCTTACCACTTGGATTTTCCCCCACAGTTGGATCGTGTGTCTGACATCTTCCATGTGTTACAACTAAAGAGATACATGCATGACCCAATGCCAATTATTGATTTTGGTGAGCTAGACATAAAGGAATGAGCTAACTTCTTTAAGTACCCAGTGTTGATCAAGGATCATCAAAGTAGGATCTTGATTGGATGAACCATTCTTCAGTTTTAAGTGTTTGGGTAGAACAGAAGTGCGAAAGAGATATTTTGGGAACATGAGGGCCATATGTGGGTTCAAAATCCCCACTTTTTGTGTAAATTTTTATTTTCAAGGAAAAAATCCTTGAAGGATGAGATAATGTAACAAATATAGGTTTTTTATTTTGATCCTTTGATTATTTATATATATATATTCTAATTTTCCTCAGATTTGGCATTGTTTTTGGGTGTCATAGGGCCCTAAAATTTTATATATTAAAAATATAAATATATATTAAATAATGTGAATATTTTCAAAAAAAATGTTTTCCCTTTGATGAAGACCTCATATGGGAAATCTATTACCATGGTAATTTCTAAAACATTGGGGTTTACCCTAATTGTGATATAAAGGTGGTCAGCTTCGGACGTTTGGTTGAAGGTGAATATTGGTAGGTGCGTTGAGTAATTAATAAATTTATTTAATTAATTTACATAAATAATAAAAATAGTAATTATGCCTTTATAATTATTCTGGTATAGATAATCTTTAGGGTTAAATGCATAACATAGGGAGATTATATAGGATATGGAGAGCTTCGTAGGAATTTTTGACTCGGGAACATGGATCATGGATGAATGATTGAGGAGAATCATGAGGTGGATGACACACGCAATATTATCGTCACCTTCATCACTAGTGTAAATGTTATTCTCTATATTTTGATATGTTTTGGAAGTGGGGATTTCTATTTTTGAGTTTATTTCTTATTTGATTTAATTTATGGCCATGTATTATATATCTACTCATTTTCCCTAATTTAAATTCTTCACATAATATTGATTTTGAATTGTGTTCTTAAACCTATTTTTTTTTTCCTTATCACCTTTAAATAAGCTTGTTCTTGTGTTTTTATCCCTACTGCTCTTCATATTCTTCTTCATTGGCCAATCGGGTCGCAATTTGACATAGCCAAATGATATTCGAGCGGGATCGAACCTTCGAATTCATAGTGGATGTGTGAACAATATATGGGTCAGTTTTTTGCATATGGATCGAGGTGTGTTGTGGGATTTGGGTGATGTAATCATGGATTGGAACCCTATAACGGCTACAGGAGGCACAATAGCTACCTCTTGAGTGAATTTAGTTCTAATTTCCGGGCATTGAAGGCGAAGAATGAATTATCAAAGGATTTCCACCTTGATTTTAGTGGATTTTGGGAGGTCAAATGGTGATAAAGGATGAAAAATGGAGGATCTTGAATTATTGTGAAAGAAAACATCATTTTCTACAAAAAAAACAGGAATATGTTCCATGTATCCTGGAGTAACACACATCGTGTTTTCCAATTTCTTGTGATGGCTATGGTTTAGACTAAGTTAAATATCACACACCATGGGGCCAGTCTGACATGTAATGTGACCATACCCAGGTAGCCAAGACGTATGTCAATAGCACACACCCAAGATCCCATGTGGTCAGACATTCTATATACCTGAAGGGACACTACATATGTATACACATGTCTAGTCTATTCATGTGTCAATGGCACACACCTAGGACCCAAAGTGGATAGACACGCCATGTACCCCAGGGACACATCATGCATGATTACATGACTAACTAGGTTATGTGTAGAGATCACATGGACAGGACCCTATGGGGGCATACATTCCATGTATCCCTACAAACTCCACATGTGGTGAGACATTACTATCCAAGTCGTGTTCGGGTAGGGACATTCCCAAGTTTCCAACTGAAGTCACACACTGTGTGACCCTATTTACATTCCATGTACTTTTTTTCAGAAACTTCTAAATTGCATATCTACTTCTTCGAGGATCGGATTTAGGACCATGAGTATTATATCATAAGTATTTATTTTCATATGGCCTTTATTTCAATATCATAGATACAAAGCAAGGTGATACTAGAGTGACACTTTTCTCAACGATGCTTATCCAGTGACAGTGATCGGGTGTGATCATCATATTTTTTTGAGGTTGGTAATCCTATATATCTCTCCTAGTATAGGGTCCCCCATATCATTTATATATGTAGAGATAGAAATCCACAACATTACAGAGGTTTTGGGTCTTTTATCTATGGAGTGGTACAACTATGCGAAAATAGGTATTTTCAATGGGTTACATGTGATAAATTTAGCTCCCATCAAAAACAATGAAGAAACATGGGTTATTTGAGATTTAATAGTATTCACATTACAAATAATTTAATATATTGCATATTTTTCAATGGGATATAACTCTTATAAGAAATATTTTTTTCCCAATTTAACACCAAAATGAGACAATGGGTTATTTATAATGGAATTCACAATTCTAGCAAAAATATTATTTTTTTGCGAGGGGATATTTTCCCATCACAAAAAGTAATATTTATATAAAATAAACACCTATTATAAAATAAATGTATTTTATTTGGATGAAATAAATCATTCATAAATTCTATTTTGGTATATTTAATATGTATTTATGGTGGGTAGCATTTATGATGAGATCCATTACAAATTCTCCTACAATCACTGCCATAAGTATATATGGTGGGCGCTGTTTTAGATGGTATCCATCACAAATTATATAATTTTTGATTGAAATCCCATAAAAATTAGTTCATCACAAATCATATAATCTATATAAGCCCCCCCTGATCATGCAGTTGTCATGGTCTATGGTCAAACATAATTTCTACTTTTACTCCTAATGCATCCTAACGGCTAACCAGGTTCATCTCTCATGGAGAAAGGGTTGGGAGTCTATATATACAAGAAATTAAGTATATTTCTTTTTTTTCGAATTTTAAGAGAGTAATTGTTTTTTATTTTTTCATTAAATGTAATTAAAAAAAATAAACAGAAGCCAACATAATAGTTGTAGAAATGAGTTACATCTAGGTTCTAACACATAGATTATTAATCATTAAATGCTTCTCATATGACAATGGTGAAAATTCTATTTTTCAATTTATCTCCTCTGTCTAAATTTTGGTTCTGAATATATATATAATATAAATATTCTCTAATATTTCCAATTCCACATCCTCTATAGTGAAGAGGCAATGAAAACCCTCAATCATGGCATTCATTGTCTCAACACCCATATCTATTGTATGTTGTTCATCCCTTGATCCATAGTTCTCCACTAGTATGTACTATGAATCGAGAGAGAGAGGGAGAAAAGATTTGAAAGATTCAAGGCAGCGAGAGCTCACTATAGAGAGTATATGAATACAATTGATTCAATTCTCTCCATTTTACTACTACATCAAGGATGCAATTAAGACTATTAAAAATAATAGAGTGCATGTGTGATCTCTCCTGGGGTCCTAGCCTTTGGGTTAGTTCTCCATTGCTATTGATTTGAAAATATCACTATAATGACATAGATTTGGGGAAAACACAAGGAATTAGGGAAGAAGATAATCGTAGAACAATTGGATGGAAAATAGATTGAATCATGAATTAAAATTACATAATGGAAAATACATAAATAAATTTTCCACTAGGGCCCACAGATGTTGAATCTCTTCTATTGAGAGAAGGTGAAATATATTTATAAATATGGAGCGGAAAAACTTTTTCCTCCTCACAGTAAATATCAAGACAATATTTGACTTCGGGTTGATGGATTCCATGTGTTGTAGTGGACCATCAAAATTAATTCCTCTCGCATTTCCTCTCCTCGTGATCATGTAAACAAATTTTCAAGAATAATTATAGCAAAATTTGTTCACATGTTTCATGGTAGTATTTTCATGTGCTTGTAATTGGTCTTGGAGTCATCTTGAGAACCAGTCTTGGAATTTGGATTATATTGGGCCTTCTCAAGATGGTTTAGTCCTAGACATCACTATAAATGGAATAATACAAAAAATAGTTTTATAAATAAATTATATATATATATATATTATATCTATTATATATATATATTAAATATATATATATATATTCCTTTTATTTTTCCATAATATATACATAAGTACACTTATTATTAATTATATATATATATATTTCTTTTTATATTTTTTTTGTTTTTCCCTTTGTTTTTTATTATGTTGGATCGTGAAGGGGGTCTGATCGGGGTAGATTATCCTTATCCCAACATAGATTATGGTGGATTCCTCCATCGGCTCAAAGTTCAATAGAGGGTGGTTAGCTCATGGTAGTTGCGGAAGATTTGGATTGGTAGAGCACGGTGGTGACTTCATGGTGGGGAATTTCAGTTTGGAGTCTTCAATAGATAGTGAAAATTAGGTGGATTTCAATGGTTCCCTATCCATCCATATTGCATTATGAAATTTGGAACATCAATTTTGGGAGGCAGTGTGAGGGTGGAATGATTGGTGCTTCTTCTTCCCAAGTGTGCTCAAATATAGTTTCATTCATCTGGTCCACATTGTCTACAAGCTCTGGTGGTGCTCAAAGTGGTTCAATAGTAGTGAGCTCTGAGTCATGGGTGGAAAAAAATCTTCAATGTTCTTAATAATGGTTGGTTGGAGGTTTGGTTTGGTTTCCACCAGTGGTAGTTCATTTTTATGGTCGTGGTAGGTAGATAAATGGGAGCTTCAGTAGATGTGCGAAAAGGTGGGTGATCATGTGGGTGCATCTTGTTCTACTAGGATTTTATTGGAGTGTAGTATGTAGGAGGAGAGGATGATAGCTTAGTCACTATAGTGACCTTGGAGGAGGAATGTGGTAAGTTGTGGTGAATCTGACATTGAGAATATTTCATGGAAGACTAGTCTACTGTGAGATGAGTGGGGGTGTTGTAGAGTGGTTCACGATTAGTATACTCACCATGAATGGGGGTGAAATAATGTTTTCCAAGGTTAATGTACTGACCATGAACAAGATGTGGAGGTGATTTATGGAAGGTAATCACTAGGCATGATCATTTGACCATGGTCAGTGTAGTGATTGTGACACAGTAAGTGTAAGGACTTTGCATTATTTTTCAACCTTAAATCCAAAATTATTTCATTCAATACAATATATTCCTCCAATAAAATTAAAAAAATTACTTGAAAAATTAATTTTAAAATTTTAAATCACATTAAATTCACATAAATTCCAATTATTTTTTAATAAAAAAATTTTGAATTATCAAAAATAAACCTTAATTTTTATTTCAATATTAAAATTGATTTTTGGATTTCATTTACATTAAAAATTTGTTAAAAGAATTGATACAAAAAATTTAATCCATTTAAAAAATTAATTCCATAATTGAATTCCAACTATTTTAAAATTTACAAACTAATTTATTTATGGATTGACCTATAAATTCTTGTAAATGATAATATTAATAAAAATCAGCAATTAATCCATTTAAAGATTTAAGTTCCAAAATCTCAAAATTCAAAAAGACTATTGTTTTACCTAGTATTTGAATTAAATTTAGGGGTATTTTCAAAGAATAATAGATACAATAGTGAAATGTTCATCTAAAATCACTCTCCGCACTTGAAATATTACACACCCACGTAATTTATCATCAAATTCAATTTATTCATGAAGGAAAATAATGAGAGTTCATACTATCGAATTTTAAATTTAACAGGTGAGGATGAAGTAAATAGTGGCAAATCCACTGTGAAAAATTATGATGCCTCATATGTGAATTAATCCACTACCTCATGTCAATTAAATCAAAGTTTCACTTCAGGATTGGATTGAACAAGATTTAATTGAAATCAATGTTCTAACCAAAATTACTTCTAGTTATCCTTATTTATTAAGTTTCCTTAAACCAAAGATTTATTTTACATGTGATCGAAAAAAATTAAATTAATTTTATATAGTTCAAGTGAACCTCTTTCTCTGGGATAAATATTACCCTCACCTATATGAATTTGTTATTGACAATACCCTTTTGAATTATTTTTGCCAGCCAATTTTTTTGCAAATTACTATTCATAACACTTATTGAGATAGATTTATTTAATTATAGAAACACACCCAGTGCACTTGTATCATTGATCCATTTGTTAGTTCCCAATTTCTTATTTTTATTTTAGGTTCAAAGTACTTATATCATTTTCATTTAAGTTTCCTCCACAAGGTTTTTTTCTCATAGAGTTCAGGTTATCTCAGATTAAGTTCAAAATTCCAGTGACTAAAAGTTATAAAGTTAATTCCAAATAAATATTTTCACTCACACTTCATCACATAGTTCTAAGACCAAAATTCCATAAAATCAATATCATAATCACTCATTTTTTACTTAAAGACTTATAGTTCTTAGAACTAATTAATTACTCAACTCTATAAGGTAATTTTCAAACTAGGAAGTGAAGAAATGTGGTTTATGAATTTTTTAAAAACAAAATTGAAAACACCAAAAAAGAGTAATGTGTGGAGCTATATTTATATGAAATATATTTTAAATTACAATAAATTCGAATCTTGAAGAAAATATTTAAAGATACTTAATTTTTTTATATTCGGTTTAATTTTTTTTAATGTGGTTTTTAAAATCAAATGCAAAAAATCTATTTAAAATAGAAAAGGAGTATTTAAAAACATTTTTTTTAAGAATTATAAACTTTTATTAAAAATAAAAGTATAGAAATTGTGAAGAAAGGTGATAGGATATAGTATTGGTTTATCCCTCCCAAGAGTGGGTGTAGTTAAACTTCCCATATCTGGATAGTCTATTGGTCATCCCCAAACTGTAGGGATGATTTTTGTGAGATTAAAACAACCACATATTTCTTCTTACACAATAGCTCAACTCTACTTCTTAGAGGTCCCCATTGACACCGTACTGCATTTTCAGCCCCATTTCAGTATAGATCACATTCAAAGGTTAGGTTGAAGGATGATAAATGGGGTTCCTTAGGTGTTTCCACACTAGGTGTGGATTATTCTTAGTTTAGTTTCTCCTTTAATTATTCTTCTTGAATATATTCAAAGAAAGGTGGTTCAGTAGGTAATTTAAATAGATATGAATTAAAACAAGGTATTCTCAAATTAAAATTTTATCCTTTATATAGAGAAACTTTCTCTATATATTCATGAGTATAATAAATTGTAAATACTTCCAATTTTTTTGTTTCTATCTATATTTTGTGTTAATATTGAGATTGAGGGAGTAATGTCTTCACCATAGCTCCTAAATCATCGACATATTGATACACATTCTATTTCATTTTTTCTATTTCACTCTCAACATTATTAATTATCCATTATATTCGAATTTTTTCATATGATAAGGGTTCTTCTTCCAGAGAAAATATGAGTAGATTGTCAAATTTTTCCTTATCTTGCTCTTCTTGGGATGGTTCCTCCTCAATTCCCAACAACTCTAATTTCTCTTCAAGTGGATTTGTGGTAGGTTATTAAGCTTTATCATCTATGATATGAATTATTTTGGCTAAATATGCTAAATTAAAATTAAGGAGATTAGTGGATAATTCATTTTGTAATAAACTAAGAAATAAATCAGTTATATTTATGGGTAACTCCCTTATCTATTTCAGTATATGGATAATTATCAAGGTACAATGCCTCATTGAAGTTTTCTTGTGTTGGTGGGGGAATCAATGGTAATTATATTTTCTCTTCAAAATAAATCTCATCCAATTATTTATTTTTAGTATCTTTGAGGGCCTATATAAATTCCCCTAATATTTTGAATTCATTACCAACAGGAGGGATATAAGAAGACAATTGGTTTTCAATCAAATTAAAACAATTTAAGTATGAAATAGTCTCCATCAAGTGTTTTAACTTCATGTTTCTTTTCCTAGTACAATAGCTCTGGGCAGATGTCCTCAAGGGTGAATGAGTGAAGATCCTATAATTCTAAAAAATCACCCTCTACTTCTTGAATATCATATTTGGTAAATACCATGGGATATAATTCTTTTTATTCTTGTTGTTTTATTCTCTCCACAAGATCTTGGACGGTAGTGACTATTATATCTCATATTTCTTTTAATTAATTAATCATTTATCTATTTTACTATAATTTTTGGTTCACTTTAAAATGCTTAAACATTGATGATTAGCTCTAAATTTACCTCGGTGTATATTCTTCTTTAGTTTTATGGTGTGTGGGCATGTGTTTTTTATGGTTTTTGGGTTAATTCATGTAGTATCTTCCTCCCTCCCCTCCATTAGTTTGTATAGAATGTTTTTGGTATTTCATTTGAAAGTACATATCTTGGGATTCCTATGGGAATGTGAACTGGGACAAATATTGGTGATCCATTAGATAATGGTCACACTTTGGTGGTTATCCTAGTTTGAGAAAAAATATAAAGTTAAAAAACAGATACAAGATAGAAAAAAGGAGACACTATTTATTGTTTTGTTAAGGATAGTGGGAACTTGAAATTTCTCCTTAGAAATGGAACAAAGTTGGTCTCATGGTTGTCGTGGGATGCAGTCAAATAGATTTTCTAATTTTAATCCTAATGTAGAATAGTGGATGACCAGGGTCGTCTCTCAAGTATAAATGGTTCGGAGTCTTACTATCATGGAACATATGTATATTTATTTTGTTTTCTTAATTTTAAAATCATCCAAAAGGTAATTTTTTTATTTGTTTTACTATTAAAAGTAATTAAAACAACCCAAGCATAATTCAACACAATAGTGAGTGAAAGGGGTTCGATCCAGGGTATAACGCAAAAAGTATTCATCATTCACTGGTTCTCATCCAAAAATGGTGTCAATATAATTATATCATTTCTCTCTTCTACCTAAATTGTGTTTCAGAACATACACAATATAAATATCCCCTGATACATCCAGTTTCACATCCTCCACTATGAAGAGGAAAATCACACACTTAATCAAGGAATTCAATGTATCAAAGCCCAACTCCATCATATGTTATACATCCCTCAATCCATAGTGTTCCAATTGTTTTCACTATAAACTAAGAGAGATATGGAGAGAAGATTTGATAGATTTGAGGATGCGGTAACTTTCCAAAGAGAGAATATGTATATTATTGATCTACTTCTCTCCATTTTTCCAGTATATCAAGGATGAAATTCAGATTATTAAAAATAACAGAGTGTATGTGTGACCTCCCCTAGGGTCTTATCCCTTGATTTAGTTCTCCAAATATATAGAGTTGAAAAGATCACTATAATTAAATAGATATGGGGGAAAACAAATGGAATTTGGGAATAATGGTATCACAAAAAAATTGAACAAAAAATAAAGTGAATCATTAGTTAATATTGCAGAAAGGAAAATTAAAAAATAAACTTACAACTAGGTTCATCCAATTCTGAATTTCCTCTACTGGGATAGGGTGAAAGATTTTTATTGAGAGCAGGTGAGGTGAAAGCATCCTATTCCTCATAGTTAGTTTTTAGGTGAGCTTTGTATTCATCTCACTAGATTTCATGTGTCTTAGTGGTTCATCAAGATTAATTCTGCTGAAACTCCCTCTCCCCGTGATTTTAAAGACATAGTTTCGAGAATAATCGAATTAAAATTTGTTTTTATGTTTCATAGATGTAGTTTAATGTCCTAGAAATTGGGATTGGAGAAATCTTGAGAATTTGTTTTGGAATTTGGATTCCATTGGGACATAGGAAGCATTTTTTATCATAGAAGTCACTGCAAAGAGAATAATACAACAATTAGTTTTATAAATAAATTATTATTATATATGAGTGTGTGTGTTTGTGATAGCTTGTTATTATATATATGTGTGTGTGTTTGTGTGTGCATATATATTAATATTTATATATTCTTTTTCACTTTCCATAATATATTTATAAGTATACTTATTATTTATTACATATATATTTTTCTCTATATACTTTTTCTCCCATTTTATTAGGTAGAATCACGAAGGGGTTTCTGATAGGAGTGGATTCTACTACTTCCATAATGGCTAATGGTGGGTTCCCCTATAGGCTCAAAGTTTAACATAGGGTGGTCGGATCACTACAGTTACGGAAGATCTGGATTGGTAGAGCTTGATGGTGATTTCACAGTGGGGTCTTTTAGTTCATCTTCTCCGACAGACGATGTGGATGATATGGATTTCGATGGTTCTTCATCCATGTCCATTGTGTAACAAGATTCAATGCATCAGGTGTGGGATGTGGCATGAGGGTTGAATGGTGTTCTTATTACTCTCAGGTTATCTTGGATCTAGTTTCATTCATCTGAACTACATTGTCTACATGTTTTGGTGGTGCTTTGAGTGCCTTGGAAGTAACAAACTAGAAGTCATAAGCATTAGAAAATATTAGATGTTCTTCTTAACAGTAGGGTGTAGGTGTGGTAGGGTTTCCACCAGTTTTGGTTCATGGTCCTGGAAATGGCATGCTGATGAAGGGGAACTTTGGTTGATATGATGAAAGGTGGGTGACCATGTGGTTGCATCTAGTTCTGATGGGATGTGTCTAAAGTATGGTAGGTGTGTGGTGAGGGTGATAGCCATGGTCACTATGGTGACCATGAAGGAGTAATGCGTTAAGGTTCAGTGAAGGTGACTATAAGGAGATATCAAGGTATGCATGTCTACTATGATAAAAGTGAAGTCAGGTAGTGTGACTTGCGATCAGTATACTAATCGTGAGTGGTGGTTGTAGTAGACTATCCATGGTCAGTGAACTGACTAAGCTGATGAAGTGGAGGTGATTTACGGAAGGTACTCTCCAGGCGTAGTCAGTAGTGCACGACCAGTGTAGTGACCGTGACACGGTCAGTGTGTGGACCGTGCAAGGTCATTGCATTATTCTTAAACCTAAATTCCAATATAATATCATTCAATTCAATATTTTCCTCTAATAAAATTAAAAATATTATCTATATGGTTAATTTAAAAAGTTTAAATCACTTCAAATTCAGATCAATTACAATTATTTTTTTTATATAAATATTACGACTTGTCAAAAATCAACATCAATTTCTTTTTCAATTTTAAAAATGATTTGTAGATTTCATTTAAATTAAAAATTGATTGAAATAATTGATACAAAAAATTTAATCCATTTAAGAAATTAATTCTAGAATTGAATTCCAACTATTTAAAATTTTAAAAACAAATTTATGTATGGCTTGAAAAATTAATTCCAATAAATGAATATATCAATAAAAATAAATAGTTAATACATTTTAACATTTATATTCCAAATTCTCAAAAGTCAAAAAATATATCATTTTACCCAGTATTTGATTTAAAAGTAGGGGTCTTTTCAATGAATAAGAGATAAAAATAGTGAAATTTCAAACTCACATCACCCCACCACCATTCTTCCAGCATTGTTTCTAACCACTCTTCCCATTTCTCTCAGGTTTCTCTCGATGAAATTTTTTATTTTAAAATAGATATTTCACAGATACACTTTAATAATCGCATCAGTGTGGTTTTATTCCAGTAAAATGTGTTTTTTGAGGAATTTATTTTAAAAAAAATTAATTCTTCGTTTATTTAAATTTTTATATATTAGAAATATTTTGGAATAATTCATATTAACTAGTAGTAATTGGTATTAATTATAGAAAATCAGTATCAAATTTTAGTAATGTCAATAATTAGTAAATAATTTGTAATATTTAATTAATTAGTAATTTTTTAGTAATAATTTAAAATAATTATTACTATTTAATAATTAACAATTAACAAGAAAAATATTAATAATTAAGAAAATTTAATAATAATTAATGATAATTATTAAATTATTTATATTTATTAAAAATAATTAATAATGATTGACAATAATTATTGATAACTCTTAATAGTTAGTAATACATAACAATTATAAGTAATAATTACTTATAATTAGTAATAATTATAAAACATAAATAATAATTTATGAAAATTTGTATTAATTAAAGGAGGGATGCAGTGTTTTGGGAGCTTCTCTCTCTGAACCCCCATAGAATCGAGGGATTCTATTTGCGATGAGCTTCAATATGGCTGATTTTTTTTGGCCCTCTGAATAAGATTGAGGTGTCATTACCTTTAAAATATGTGGTGAAAGAGCATGATCATCGTTGCTTCTTCTTAGAGCTTAGGGGAGAGTCTAGATCATCGCAAAATCAAATCACTCGCAATGGTTTATTATATGTTATTAAAGTGAAGCCCATGTTCCATGAAGCTCAAATCGATGAATGTAAGTACTGAATCCTTGTGTGATTTCTTTTTTTTAGTAAGAAAATCTGTGGAATAACAATGATTTATAGACCCAACTTCTTCATATTTTGGGCTTTGATGGATGGAACATCATTTTTATTTGGAAAGGTTTCTACCATGTAATCTACCCCATGGAGGATCTCAAGACCAGGGCTTGGGTTCGTGGCCTTGTACCTCTTAAATAATTTTTTTTTAAAAATATAGGATTGGGATCCAATTTTTGATCTTGAGAATGGAAAAAATCAATAGCCTAATCTTCGGTTCACATCCATTATTTCAATAGGTTTTTATAGCATCCTAAAATCTTATGGGACACTACTTCTTCTATTGGTGTCCCAATCAAATTCAATAGGGAGAATAAGCATTCCCTTTGTGGATGAATTTCAAGGGTTCTAGTTGAGTTTGATTTCTCTTCTACCTTGATTGAGTCTATTATTTTGATTGTTGTTGAACACCAAATTGAGATCCCTTTTGATTATGAGAGATGACTAAATTTTTGTAGAATCTATAACTCAGTTGGACACTTTCCTGAGAAGTGTTGAAAAAACATTTCTTACTCTTTATTTAGAAAGGTTGGTTACATCAATAGAAACTACATATCTCAATATAAATTCAGCAATGTTATCATTGATGGAAATAACCACATGCTAATTGATGTTCCAAGTCAAGTTGTAGGCTCTTTTGTTGTGGCCAGAACAAAGCCTGCTCATGTACCTGGTTCTAGGAAGGTTGATGGGGTTGAGATTATGACTCATTGTCCCAGTTTAGTGATCACTGATTTTAATTATGATGATGCTTCCTTCAAACATATTTATACTCATGGTGAGTCAGGATTCCTAATCAGAGACAAAGTCATGGGGTAGACAAGTGCTGGGAGAGATACCCTGATTAAGGGTCTAGACATGGACTTGTGGTATATTCATGTTGGTAGCATTAATGAGTTTCTTTCTAGAAATAAAGCTGGAAAGGGGAAGGTTGTGCCTCAACATCAAATCTGAAGGAATCATGGGATGATATTATAGCTGAAGAGGAGGAGGAGGTGCAAGTAAATTATCTGAATATTTCTTTTAAAGATGCTCTTTTCTAGAGAACTGAATTTGCAATAGAGAATGGGGATTCCTATGAATAGTCTGACAGTGTGGCTAATGTCAAAGGAGAAGTTGATCATGATCTGCAGCAAGAATTTCTAATTACTACCAAAAGGAAGGTGAAAGAAAAACCAGTGGATGATTATGGCTTTCAGTTGGTCACTTGTACAAAAATCAGGACTTCCTTACCTGTGACTAGCCAGGCTTCAACTATGCAGCTTAAAATGTATGATCAGAAGCATATGCTCAACGTTGACCCCAATGATGTTTAGGCTACCATGGGAGACATGTCATGCCACCCTCTCCAGGGTGAGGTCGCAATTAATATTTCATGCATGACAATCATCGAAGAAGTCGATGCAGTGGAAAGGAAGGTGGCAACCGAGGTGGTTGCTACTGTCACACTGAACACTGGTCCCCGTAAAAATAAATTTACTTTGCTTGATATTTTTAATAGATATAATACCAAGGAAGTGTTCTATGAGGAATTTGGAAATGTTCATGGGCCTTTTTGAATTGACAGACAATCCTTAGTCACTGAGACGATCAAGGAAATGGGCATCTCTGATCTGAGGGGTAATGTCTCACATCAAGAAGGCTCTGTTTTGATATTAAAAAAATACTTTTACTAGAGGTCAAGACATTGAGACTCATGATGTGGAAGATGAGCTATCGGGTATGAATGATCAGGCTAACACTTGGTAGGCTCCTAAGTAGTGGAAAAGAGGGAGGCACCCAAGAAATCGGTGTGGCTTCCAAGGAAGGGGTGACAGACTTAAAAGAAGGTGATTGTTGAAGATTTTTTTTCTTTTGATGGTGTTGTTTGTGCCACCTTTTTCATTGTAGCCCCCCATCTTCTTTGCTTGTGTGCTTTCATTTTTAATAATAGATCTTTCGGGGCTTTGGGGTTTAACATTTGGTCCATGTCATTTCTAAATTGATTTAATCAAAAATAATTGACACTAATTAGTGATTGTTAGTAATAATTATAATTAAGAAATATAATTTCTAATAATTACAGATAATTAGTAATAATTTCAAATAATTAATGAATAATTAGTAATAATTAGTAAGAAATACCTATAATTAAGGAATAATAAGTGATAATTAGTAACAATTCGCAAAAAAAATAATTATTATTATTAATTACTAGTGATTACCAATAATCGGTATTAATTAATAATTATTAGCATTAATTAGTATTACTTTCTAAAAATAAGAAATAAATACCTATAATTGGTAATAATTAATATTAATTAGAAATAATTTCCAATAAATTCCAATAATTAGTAAAAATTATCGACAATTAAAACAATTTGTCATTGTTAGTCCTGATTAGTGATAATTGGTATTAATTTTTAATAATTAATAACAAAAGGTAATTATTACAAATAATTACTAATAATTATTAACAAATAGAAATAATTACCAATAATTAGTAATAATTACCAATAATTAATAATAATTAGAAGTAATTACTTATAATTAGAAATAATTAGAAATAATTAGAAATAATTACCAATAATTAATAATAATTAGTGATAATTACCAAGAATTGGTAATAATTACCAATAATTATCATTAATTAGTAATAATTACCAATAATTTGTATTAATTGCCAATATTTACAAATAATTAGTAATAAATACCACTAATTAGTAACAATTAGCAATAATTAGTAATAGTTACAAATAATAACCAATGATTAGTAACAAATAGTAACAATTACCAATAATTAGTAATAATTAGCAAGAATTACCAATAATTAGTAATAATTCGCAATAATTTCTCATAATTAGTAATAATTAGAAATAATTACCAATAATAAATAATAATTAGTAATAATCTCCAATAATTATAAATAATTAGTAATAATTACCAATAATTAGTAATAATTAGTAATAAGTACCAATAATTGACAATAAATAGAAATAATTATCAATAATTAGTAATAATTACCATTAATTAGTAATGATTAGTATCAATTTCCAATAAATAATAATAATTAGTAATAATTAAAAATTACTACTAATAATAAGTAATAGTTACCAATAATTCCTAATAATTAGTAACAAATACCAATATTAGTAATAATTAGTAATAATTGGAAATAATCAGTAATAAATGGTAATAATTTCCAATAATTAGTAATAAATAACAATAATTAGCAAAAAAAATTAACAATTAGTAATAATTAATAATAATTACAAATAATTAGTAAGAATTACTAATAATTACAAATAATTAGTAGTAATTATAAATAATTATAAATAATTTGTAATAATGGCCAATAATTACAAATAATTTCCAATAATTACAAATAATAAATAATATATACTAATAATTAGAAATCATTGGAAATAATTACTAATAATTAATAATAATTAGTAATAATTAGCAATAATTAGAAATATTTACAAATAATTCATAATAATTTGAAATAGTTACAAATAATTAGTAAAAAATTAAAATAGTTACCAATAATTAGGAATAATTAGAAATAATTACCAATAATCAGTAATAATTAGCAATAATTACCAATAATTTTTAATAATTAGAGATAATAATTAATAATTAGCAATAATTAGCAATATTTATCAATAATTAGTAATAATTAGAATTAATTACCAATAATTCAAAATAATTACCAATAATTGGTAATAATTATAAATAATTATTTATAATTATCAATATTTAGTAACAATTACAAATATTAAGTAATAATTAATAGTTGTTACAAATAATTACCAATAATTAGTTGTACGAATAAAAAATTACCAGTAATTAGTAATAATTACTAGTACTTTCCAATAATTACCAGTAATTGGTAAAAATTTATAATAATTACTACTGATTACTAATACTTAGTAATAAATAAAACTAATTACAAATAATTTTAGTAATATTTAGCAATAATTATTAATAATTAGTAATAAGTACTAGTAATTAATAGTATTTAGTAATAATTTGTATTAGTTGTTACTAATTAACAATAATAAGTAATAAATATTGATAATTACTAATATTTAGTAATAATTAGTATTAATTAGTATTAATTTACAGTAATTAGTATAAATTTCTATTAATTACTAGTAATTAGAAATAATTACCCATATTTAGTAGTAATTACCCATAATAAGAAGTAATTACCAATAATTATCAAAAATTAGTAATAATTTCTAATAATTATAAAAAATTAGTAGTAATTATCAATATTTGTCAATAGTTACAAATAATTTTTCATAATTACCATTAATTATTAATATTGGGTAATTACTAATAATTATCTATATTTGGTCATAGTTACAATTACTTTGTAGAATTTTTTTAGGTTTTTTGGATCATCCCTTCTATCAGGGTAATCATAAGAAATATTTTATATATTTATTTTTTGAAAATTATGGAATAGAGAAGTAGAAAAAAGTTTTTATTATAAGGTCATGATGGGATAAATATTCACATCAACTTAACTGGTTCTACTATAAATCCTATGTATATTTATGTTATTGGTTCATTTTTAATATTTTCATCATTAAGTCTAGAATTTATTTCAGAATGGACAATTAAGTGTCTATGTATGAAATGTGACCTGAGGAGGTTTGAAACATTTGACAGAATTGGAATTCATCTATTTAGTTTTGGTTTTTAAAAATATTATAAAGAGTCGCATCATGGGAAGTTCAATTTGGTTCTCATTAAATAGTTTAGGTATTTCTTACTTACACCCAGATTGCAGTGTTTATTTCTGTCTTCAAAAATAGAATCATTGATTTCATGGAACAAATACAATATTTTAATGAGTATAATCTTAAATAATCTTTATGTTGGTGATTCATGGAAAAATTTTGATCAAGTGCATCGGTCTTTTACTTCAGAATCCCACAGTGTGTGATTAGGTCTTTCTATTGATGGTTGTTTGTCCATTTAGTTCTTGAGATAGTCAATATTCTTATTGTCCCATATTTATAACTTTGTACAACTTACCTCCTTGTATTTGGATAAATGAACCATATATCTTTTTTCTTTTATTAATTCAAGGACATCCAAAAATTTATATTGATATTTATTTGAAGTCATTGATTGATGAGTTAAATTTATTATCGGGATATAGTGTCAGTACATATGATGTTGCTGTGAAACATAATTTCTTAATGAAAGCTACATTAATGAGGAAAGTAAGAAACTTCCTAGTGTTTTTCATGTTAACTGGTTGTAGTATACATGGTCCAAAATCATTTCCATATTGTATGAGTGACAAAAAACCATTTATTGTCATCAAAAGAAGAAATCCATTTTTTTCATCCTAGATTTATTCTAAATAATGATCCTTTATAAAGTAATGGAAACAATTCAATCAAAGGTAAAATTGAAAGATATTGACCTCTAATAATGATCTTGGTTATTTATTTATAAAATAGAGTATTTTTTGGGATCTTTCATATTGGTCTGATTTGTTGGTCTCTCACATGTTAGATGTTATGAATATTGATAAGAACTATTTTTATAATATATTTTATACAGTTATGGATACACTTATTAAAACTAAAGATAACATAAAGGAATAATTATATATTCCCCAAATTTCTAGGAATCCAGAACTTGATTTATATAAAAATGATATACAATAGAATTTAATGAATCCAAAATCTGATTAAATAGTTTTTAAGTAAAATCATTTATTATTTTCTCACTGGATAATGGATTTGAGGTTACCAGATGGTTATGTTTCCAATTTGGAATGATGTGTCTGAAATAGTCATATTTATTGATTTAACAGTCGTGATTTTCATGTTATAATATTAATACATATATCGATTGGATTTATAGGTATATTGAATTCTTAAATTTGGGATGAACTAATAGAAATATCATATATTTTTTAGGAAACTTGTGTGGTGATAGAAGGCTATGTTCACTGAGTAGGTTGAAAGAAGATGTTGATATAATTTTATGTAAACCGGAAAACAATTACACTATCTTTCTTTGATTCAATGGAATATTTAATATTACATTTTTCAAATGAAGAAAAATGTGGGGGACCAGTACAGTTCCAATGGATATACCCATATTAAAGATGCATGTAAAAATTGAAGAAGAAGGTATGCAATAAAGAATAAGTTTATAGTTCACTTAAAAAGAGTATTTGAAAGAGGATTTTTTTGGATATCTTTATTTTAAACCTAAATTACCTACAAAACATAACTAAACGAGTTGTAATAAATAAAATGTTGATGGTGTCATGAAAAATAAATTATCTATTTTTAATCAACCAGTCATTTGCTTTAGTATAGTTCATGAATGATGGTTTTCAAATGATTGACATCACAAGAATCATACATATGTTCCGCTAAATTGTGAAAAAATTAAACTATGAAAACCCCTGTATTTATTACACATTATTTCATGATTAATTACATAAAATAACACATAGTAAAATCTAGAAGATCAATAATCTGGGTGATTTTGTGAGATTAAATACACAACACATCAACTTTGTAGAGACCCGTATCTTGACATACATGGACATTACATTACTTTTGCGGAATACTTAGTACATAACAAAAACACACACACAAGGATCGTAATAGTTTAGTGTCTTTGGAAACTCGGAACGTAATCTTCTAATCGTGGTGATAGTTCTTCAATATCTCCCATAAAGGTCATCCCTTTTTTTTTACCTAAAACCTTTCTTTATATCCTGGGGAAAAGAAAACATAAAAGGGTGAGCTCAAATGCTCAGTAAGGGTAAACAAAAGAAATATCAATCACATCATATACATAAGAACATAGCTTTTGGAAATCTTAACCTGCAAAAGAGATCATAATTTCATAACATGGGATAAATCATAGAAGTGAAATGTAATCCCAATAATCATAACTTAAAACATGAAACTTTGTGGCATACACACATAATCATAGAGAATCATTTCTTGTTAGTCAAGACTCATTGCCAAGACTATCTTAGTGGACAAAGTCCCTTTCTGAATTGAGTAATCCTCGTTTCAGTCCTGTTTCACTGAACCGGTATAACCTACCATTCCAGCCATGTCTATCTCATGAGATATAAAATCTTTACCCAATGCATTGGAGGGAGATATAGGTCCCACCCATCTCTTAATGAATCCTTTCTTATGTGTGCCACCAAATCATAAATCATACATCATTGCATAACCCATGTAATAAAAATGGGATTCTTAAACAACATGACATCATAAAACCATTCATATAAGATAAAGGAATTCATAAACATAATTCCATCACAACATAGTCAAATCAATGTAAAAATATGGATAAAAACAGAACCCTTTATTATCTTAGATGAAAAATAATTTTGATAAAACACTTGAATTGAATTCTTGAGGAAAATATCCTTTCTTCTTCAAAATCAATTTCTTTTCACAAAACATCATGCAATTTTAAAAGAAATAGATTTTATTGAAAATAGTCATGAAATCTTTTAGAGGAAGCTTCATGAAAATAAGGCTTTATAAAACAGTAGAAATCCGTTCGTGCCGTATAAGTTAAAAAAAACATTCTTTGTACTTTTGTCGAAAAAGTCAAAATGTACCTCGTTCGATAAACGACAAAAGATTCCTTTCATATCTTTTACTAAAAACTAACCAAAGGGTAAAATTGGATTTAAACCATTGTATTTGGATGGAAATAATATTACATATTGAGGAAACATGGATGTGGATGGTAAAATAAACCCCAGTAAATACTTACGAATAAACAATCTCGGATAAAAATGAGATTGTGATATTTCCCTTACCTTATGTCCGACTTGCTTTGTAAGTGTCCAAACCTCCTGTATAATGATTTAAATCATGTTATTGACTTATTACAGAATCATATTCATTGTTATGATATCATATATGGTTCACTTATGACATTATATTACCCGTTCTTTTGTAAATTCCATGTTAAAGAAGCGTTTTGGGTAAAATCGTTTCATTTATCGTAGGTGTTTTGACTTGTTGTTCTTGACATCATTATTACTTATATCATGATTTACTTACTTCCAGAATATAAAATATGATTTATATATCATATATATTCAGTATATATATATATATAATAGGTAGATAAATAAAATGAAAAACACCGTTCATGGAGACGGTAGTCCGTACGTACGCATGAACGCTGTTTTCCTTTCCTTATTGTCTTGAAATGGAAGTAAGTAGATGACATACATATGTATATATATACATAAATCCAGTAGCTTTATAATTTCATATATTTCATTATTATTTCTTATATATACATTATAATCATTCTTAAATGGTTAACATGGAGAATGAATCTTATCGCGTCGTGGAGACGGTATTCCGTACGTACGCACGAGCGATGATATCATTTCTATAAATATTGAATTTAATTGGAGTGTATTATACAATATATCAAAATCAATATGATGTTGTAATAACTATGTATAGTTATTCTTTACACCATTATACCCATCCATGTAGGGTGGTGGTGGAAAATAGATTACACCACGGCGTGGAGACGGTATTCCGTACGTACGCACGCGCGGTGATTTCTTTTTCCGTAGGATGGATAGATGGTGAAATAGGGTTGTTTCATACTTATAATAACATATCAGTATATGAGTGATACTGATGTTATTACTTCATAATGAAACAACCTAAGAAGAAGAAGTGGAAGAAGAAATAAAGATGAAAGAATTGGTAACGGTAATTACCTCTTCTTTGAAGTGCCTCTTTGAGACCTCCTCTTAGGGCACTAAAATTGGTCTTTGAGGAAGACCAGAACCTCTAGGATATTGCTAGGGAAGTGGAGAAGAGATTTTGGCAGGGGTTGGCCGAGCTTGAGTGCTCAAATTGTTGTGAGGAGGAGGGGGAGGAGGTGTCCTTTTATAAGGGAGGAGAGGGGCACCTTAGGAATATCTCAAAATATTATTTTATATTAAAGTCAAAATCGGTTTATAATGGTTCCAAAGGGTATTATTTCGAAGCTAAAGTGGGGATGGGTCGAAATCCTATCAACCAATAGAATTTAGACAAGTTTAGGATATTATTTTAACCTTATCAATTAGATTTAACTCTAAGTTAAATAATTTAACTTTTACCATGTCTTTTTGTTTTCTTTCACTATATGGTTAATAAACTTACTATAACATGCCAAACGAACCCCAAGTTGTTTATTATTAATATATATATCCTTATCTAAGTCATTTGGCCGAACCTTAGATTTTTAGGAATACAATAACAATTAATAATATAATATTTGATTTAAAAACTATTTTGTGTCAATTTTGACACTATTTGATATATGATTTTTGTGAAAGTCATAACAGAATTACATGTTCGAACCAAGTTGATTAAATCAACATTAATATATCATAGTAACCTAGAAAATTAGTGGAATTCATAAAAAATTTAAAATTACATTTATTTTGGTGTTTATAACATCAATTATGTCAATATTTCATTAATAAGATAATTACTGCATCATCGTTGTGTCATAAATAAATTAAATTATTTTATGTCTAAAAATTACAAATAAAATACCATCATTTAGGAAAGATTCTTAGCTTTCTAATGAATATTTACAATCGAATTTAACTTATGTATAACCCCATATTAAAAAATGATTTACTTATTAAACTTTGATTTTAACTATTTTAACCCTTCTTTAAATAAATTAATAATAAATGTCCTAATCTAATCCAAGTGGGCCTAAATGGTCATATTTTATTCCTAAGTTTGTTTTTGGTCGAATTAAACTTGTCCAATATAATTAGGACATGTGTTAGGGTAATATTGATATCATATTTACCCTTAGTTACCCTATTTACTATTAACCGCGGTAAAAATAGTAAAAAGTTACTATTCACCAAAAAATTATTTTCATCTCATTGAACCACATTTTAGTCCTTGATATTAACCGTGTCTCTCGGATTTTTGAAATTCCATTCACAGAAGCGGTAAAATTAAGTTTTATGAAAAATTCAGTTTTTTAACTACCACTTAGTAGTTTCACTATTCATCAAAAATTGATGTTTTTCAGAACAATGCCAAAATTTCATCCTAAGCTATATTTCATATTCCGAATTCAAAAATGAAGTCTATTTTTCCAAATTCATAACATAGAAGTTGCATTAATTAATTTTATAATTAAATCCCGCTGTTAAAACAAATAGCGTGTTTTTAAGAAACAATATCTATCAAAAGATTGACACTTGATTATGTCTGGTTTAAATGTGAAATTACAACCAATGACCAACATTGTATTAAATTGTAAAAAATATATTCTAAATATACATTAAAACCACTCAAATTAATGATTTATCACTATTAATTATTTCGATTAAAAAAGTTGTTTTTAATTATAATTTAGTAATTTTCACTATTCATCAGAATATGAAAGTTATCCGAAAAGTACCAAAATTTCACCTTAGGCTAAATTCGATACTCCGAATCCAAGAATGAAGTTCATTTTGAAAAATACGATTTACAGAATTTTAAAAAGTGGTTATTACTATTCATAACGGCCAGTTTTAATAATATTTTAATAGCACATCGTTGTTTAGTGAAACTCGGTATTGCGTATTACAAACGCTATCGAGGAAGGTCGCGATTGCGTGTAATGCAAGGCAAGACAAGGATGCGTGTTGTGAAAGCTCCTTTTGGTGTAGCGTACAACACAAGACATTAATGAAATTAAAAAGAATATTTTTCATAAAATTTTGGGGTGTTACATTCTACCCCCCTTAAAATGAATTTCGCCCTCGAAATTCGTCGGGGTTATAAATGGTTTACTATTTGAAAGTTTCTTTAATAGAAACCCACATCGTAAAAAGGAATATCAAAACCAATCTTTAAAAACAAAAGTATGAAACGTAACGGTTACCGAAATAAACTAATCATTGGGTTTCCACATAGGTGAAAATATGGATACGGAAGAGAAATCTAACCATCATGTTCTGATGGAGAGTGGTAGAGAACATGGCTATGGAAAAGCCAGTAATCACAAATCCATAGATTTGTGATGATATAAGGTACCATCTGATTCATCAGGTATAAGATCACTAGGACAACATTTTTGGTTTTCAAGATCATTTCCCTAAAGTTGAAAATTTGAATTGGAATAAATACTTTCTTTATTTTGGTACAATTTCACTAGTGTTCGTGCCTAGAACAATTTCCACTTCATCTCTTAAATAAATGAAGTTGAATTTGTTATTCGTGAAGTGTTAGCAGATCATGTGATAGAATGACGGGTCATTCCATCTGTCTCAAACAAAAGGTTAGCAAAAAATTATATACATAAGTCGATCTATAGTGAGATTAATCATATATGGTTCCTAAAATGGACTTATACTTCATATATCATACTGCTTAATATAATAAAACTAGTTTCTACTAAACAGGGACTTCCTGTAGGCCAGTGGTAGGCAATAAAGGCCAGTCGCACTTCGGTTGTGGGTTCGATTCCCACAGCCTTGTCCGAAGCGATGGGCTATCGCCCGTCCTGCAGGTTGTCCTTTTTATAAAACTATATTACTATAACATCCCATCAATAATATCGAAAAAACTTATATCCTTAAAAAATACTAACTTATGTCCAACATAATCCATTCCAATCTTTAGGCTTATCCATAATACTGCAGTCCATTCTCATAACATAGTGAAAACGATTACCAGAGATTTAATACTGTCGTTGATCCCCACATATCATAAGATATGTCTTGTTGGTCACATTCCAAACATTCAAAGTCCTTAATCGTGTATTCTCTTGAATAACTTAGTGAAGACATGAGTGCAGTTAAAAGTTAACACTTTCCACATACCAAAATCCTCAAAATTCTATATACTCAAACCATGATATCACTTAGTCTTTATATCAATCATGAGCTCATGAATACTATCAAACATTTAATTTTCTCCTTATCCCTTCATTATGCGCATATCATCTACATTCCAAAAATATCTGAATAACCTTTCATGGATAGTGGTACCATTAATCATACACTTTCATAACTCAAGGAAAGACAACAGTGTAACAATCCTCAGATGTCTCTTTATTCCATAGTACCATGAGATTTCTTATACAACATTACACATGATAAACATGTAATCATTCCACAACATTCTTAAACCATTGACCGAGCTTCAACAATTCTTTCATCTCACATATCATTTGTAGTCTCTTCATCATCATCCACATAAATACTACCCATATGACCATACTGATTCTCTTCATGAGTCTTTCCCTTAGGGCATTTGTTTGCATAATGCCCATACATTCCACATTTAAAACACTTAACCATTTTTGATGTCGTAGCATTACCATTATCCTCATCCATGGTGTTAACCGACCCTTTTCCTTTGCACTTACTTGCTTTGTGTCCTTCTTTTCCACACCCAAAGCATCTTCCAGTTCCCTTGAAACATTCTCCTTGATGCCTCTTCCCACATGATTTACATAGGGGAAATTGAACTTTCTTTCCTCTATGATCATCATGAAACTCCATCTTTCTCTTATTAGCCGAGTCAGGAAACTTACCAAAGTTTACTTTATTGATCATATTATGAGATTTCTGATTCGGCATAATAATGATGTTTGGACTTCCAAATCCCATTTCATTATGAAGAATATCATTCCATTGTCCATCATATCCTCCATTATCGTGAATCATCTTGTTTCCAGCCATTTTCCAAAACCCAAAAGAATAGTGTGAGAGGAAAAAATCATAATAAAGGGGGAGTAACTTCAATATCTAACATCTTAGGTTTAATTCTATGATCGTTAGCGTAATTCTAGTACTATAACCTATACGCATACTTAACCTTAGAGACATCCCTAGACATACCTTAGAAATATCTCTAGGGATCTCACTAAAGTTCTCGCATCCTAGTTTCCAAAGGTTGACTAAACCTTTCCTCTGATACCAACTGTAGAGACCCGTATCTTGACGTACATGGACATTACATTACTTTTGCGGAATACTTAGTACATAACAAAAACACACACACAAGGATCGTAATAGTTTAGTGTCTTTGGAAACTCGGAACGTAATCTTCTAATCGTGGTGATAGTTCTTCAATATCTCCCATAAAGGTCATCCCTTTTTTTTTACCTAAAACCTTTCTTTATATCCTGGGGAAAAGAAAACATAAAAGGGTGAGCTCAAATGCTCAGTAAGGGTAAACAAAAGAAATATCAATCACATCATATACATAAGAACATAGCTTTTGGAAATCTTAACCTGCAAAAGAGATCATAATTTCATAACATGGGATAAATCATAGAAGTGAAATGTAATCCCAATAATCATAACTTAAAACATGAAACTTTGTGGCATACACACATAATCATAGAGAATCATTTCTTGTTAGTCAAGACTCATTGCCAAGACTATCTTAGTGGACAAAGTCCCTTTCTGAATCGAGTAATCCTCGTTTCAGTCCTGTTTCACTGAACCGGTATAACCTACCATTCCAGCCATGTCTATCTCATGAGATATAAAATCTTTACCCAATGCATTGGAGGGAGATATAGGTCCCACCCATCTCTTAATGAATCCTTTCTTATGTGTGCCACCAAATCATAAATCATACATCATTGCATAACCCATGTAATAAAAATGGGATTCTTAAACAACATGACATCATAAAACCATTCATATAAGATAAAGGAATTCATAAACATAATTCCATCACAACATAGTCAAATCAATGTAAAAATATGGATAAAAACAGAACCCTTTATTATCTTAGATGAAAAATAATTTTGATAAAACACTTGAATTGAATTCTTGAGGAAAATATCCTTTCTTCTTCAAAATCAATTTCTTTTCACAAAACATCATGCAATTTTAAAAGAAAGAGATTTTATTGAAAATAGTCATGAAATCTTTTAGAGGAAGCTTCATGAAAATAAGGCTTTATAAAACAGTAGAAATCCGTTCGTGCCGTATAAGTTAAAAAAACATTCTTTGTACTTTTGTCGAAAAAGTCAAAATGTACCTCGTTCGATAAACGACAAAAGATTCCTTTCATATCTTTTACTAAAAACTAACCAAAGGGTAAAATTGGATTTAAACCATTGTATTTGGATGGAAATAATATTACATATTGAGGAAACATGGATGTGGATGGTAAAATAAACCCCAGTAAATACTTACGAATAAACAATCTCGGATAAAAATGAGATTGTGATATTTCCCTTACCTTATGTCCGACTTGCTTTGTAAGTGTCCAAACCTCCTGTATAATGATTTAAATCATGTTATTGACTTATTACAGAATCATATTCATTGTTATGATATCATATATGGTTCACTTATGACATTATATTACCCATTCTTTTGTAAATTCCATGTTAAAGAAGCGTTTTGGGTAAAATCGTTTCATTTATCGTAGGTGTTTTGACTTGTTGTTCTTGACATCATTATTACTTATATCATGATTTACTTACTTCCAGAATATAAAATATGATTTATATATCATATATATTCAGTATATATATATATATAATAGGTAGATAAATAAAATGAAAAACACCGTTCATGGAGACGGTAGTCCGTACGTACGCATGAACGCTGTTTTCCTTTCCTTATTGTCTTGAAATGGAAGTAAGTAGATGACATACATATGTATATATATACATAAATCCAGTAGCTTTATAATTTCATATATTTCATTATTATTTCTTATATATACATTATAATCATTCTTAAATGGTTAACATGGAGAATGAATCTCATCGCGTCGTGGAGACGGTATTCCGTACGTACGCACGAGCGATGATATCATTTCTATAAATATTGAATTTAATTGGAGTGTATTATACAATATATCAGAATCAATATGATGTTGTAATAACTATGTATAGTTATTCTTTACACCATTATACCCATCCATGTAGGGTGGTGGTGGAAAATAGATTACACCACGGCGTGGAGACGGTATTCCGTACGTACGCACGCGCGGTGATTTCCTTTTCCGTAGGATGGATAGATGGTGAAATAGGGTTGTTTCATACTTATAATAACATATCAGTATATGAGTGATACTGATGTTATTACTTCATAATGAAACAACCTAAGAAGAAGAAGTGGAAGAAGAAATAAAGATGAAAGAATTGGTAACGGTAATTACCTCTTCTTTGAAGTGCCTCTTTGAGACCTCCTCTTAGGGCACTAAAATTGGTCTTTGAGGAAGACCAGAACCTCTAGGATGTTGCTAGGGAAGTGGAGAAGAGATTTTGGCAGGGGTTGGCCGAGATTGAGTGCTCAAATTGTTGTGAGGAGGAGGGGGAGGAGGTGTCCTTTTATAAGGGAGGAGAGGGTCACCTTAGGAATATCTCAAAATATTATTTTATATTAAAGTCAAAATCGGTTTATAATGGTTCCAAAGGGTCTTATTTCGAAGCTAAAGTGTGGATGGGTCGAAATCCTATCAACCAATAGAATTTAGACAAGTTTAGGATATTATTTTAACCTTATCAATTAGATTTAACTCTAAGTTAAATAATTTAACTTTTACCATGTCTTTTTGTTTTCTTTCACTATATGGTTAATAAACTTACTATAACATGCCAAACGAACCCCAAGTTGTTTATTATTAATATATATATCCTTATCTAAGTCATTTGGCCGAACCTTAGATTTTTAGGAATACAATAACAATTAATAATATAATATTTGATTTAAAAACTATTTTGTGTCAATTTTGACACTATTTGATATATGATTTTTGTGAAAGTCATAACAGAATTACATGTTCGAACCAAGTTGATTAAATCAACATTAATATATCATAGTAACCTAGAAAATTAGTGGAATTCATAAAAAATTTAAAATTACATTTATTTTGGTGTTTATAACATCAATTATGTCAATATTTCATTAATAAGATAATTACTGCATCATCGTTGTGTCATAAATAAATTAAATTATTTTATGTCTAAAAATTACAAATAAAATACCATCATTTAGTAAATCTTCTTAGCTTTCTAATGAATATTTACAATCGAATTTAACTTATGTATAACCCCATATTAAAAATGATTTACTTATTAAACTTTGATTTTAACTATTTTAACCCTTCTTTAAATAAATTAATAATAAATGTCCTAATCTAATACAAGTGGGCCTAAATGGTCATATTTTATTCCTAAGTTTGTTTTTGGTCGAATTAAACTTGTCCAATAGAATTAGGACATGTGTTAGGGTAATATTGATATCATATTTACCCTTAGTTACCCTATTTACTATTAACCGCGGTAAAAATAGTAAAAAGTTACTATTCACCAAAAAATTATTTTCATCTCATTGAACCACATTTTAGTCCTTGATATTAACCGTGTCTCTCGGATTTTTGAAATTCCATTCACAGAAGCGGTAAAATTAAGTTTTATGAAAAATTCAGTTTTTTAACTACCACTTAGTAGTTTCACTATTCATCAAAAATTGATGTTTTTCAGAACAATGCCAAAATTTCATCCTAAGCTATATTTCATATTCCGAATTCAAAAATGAAGTCTATTTTTCCAAATTCATAACATAGAAGTTGCATTAATTAATTTTATAATTAAATCCCGCTGTTAAAACAAATAGCGTGTTTTTAAGAAACAATATCTATCAAAAGATTGACACTTGATTATGTCTGGTTTAAATGTGAAATTACAACCAATGACCAACATTGTATTAAATTGTAAAAAATATATTCTAAATATACATTAAAACCACTCAAATTAATGATTTATCACTATTAATTATTTCGATTAAAAAAGTTGTTTTTAATTATAATTTAGTAATTTTCACTATTCATCAGAATATGAAAGTTATCCGAAAAGTACCAAAATTTCACCTTAGGCTAAATTCGATACTCCGAATCCAAGAATGAAGTTCATTTTGAAAAATACGATTTACAGAATTTTAAAAAGTGGTTATTACTATTCATAACGGCTAGTTTTAATAATATTTTAATAGCACATCGTTGTTTAGTGAAACTCGGTATTGCGTATTACAAACGCTATCGAGGAAGGTCGCGATTGCGTGTAATGCAAGGCAAGACAAGGATGCGTGTTGTGAAAGCTCCTTTTGGTGTAGCGTACAACACAAGACATTAATGAAATTAAAAAGAATATTTTTCATAAAATTTTGGGGTGTTACAAACTTGATACATAGATATAACTATATTATTTAATACTTCCTTAACAAGATTCTAATATTTCATTTCTCAATTAAAACTACATGGGATAACCTATGAACATAAATATGAAAGGGGTGATATGTAAATCCAAGTAAGGGAATAAACAAATGTAACATGATGAAAATATTAAATGTTAGTCAATAGGAATTTCAATGTGAAATAGAAGGGGTGAGAATCAAAATCATGAACATAAAATCATGATATATGATGATAACATAAAGAAAATAAAATGTATATTTAAGAGCATAATCCAACATGAGAAATTGGGAATTAAAAGTCATAAGATAAAAAAGGATCTTGAATAAAAGTTTGGCATGGAAAAAATGAAAGAAATTTCAACAGCATAAGAGGGTACATAATGAATCATGAGAGGTGTTAATGAGAGTGAAAGGGGTATCACATAACTTGAACATCATAAGGGTATTAAGAGGTATGGTGAGAATTTACCCCAACAAGTGAAAATGAAATAATGGTATAACATAATGGAGGTGTTTGAATAAAGAGCAGAATAAGATGATCCCTTACTTTTTTCATGATAATGACTTAGTTAAAGGCCATAATGAGATGGGATAAATGATTTATCATACTTGGAAAAAAAGTAGAATAGTAAAATAATTTTTATAAAGTCATGAAAACAAAACCAATTTTGATTCAAAAGGATAATTATAAAGAAGTTTTTTGAATTGAAAAAAAGAGTGTAAGATCTCTTACCTTGAGAGGGTGTTTCCAAAATCATGGGAGGAGAATATTGAGAGCTCGAAAACACCTTAGGATGAATATAAAGAGTAAATGGTTGAGTATAGTCCTTATTTAATGGTTTCTATTGTTGATTAATGTGATCTTTGTTGTTTTATATATGAATAGGTAGATGAGTTCTTTTATAATTTTCCAAATTTCGGTTTTGGACTCTATACAATAAAGTAATAAAGACCACAAAACTTCCCAGGGTTTTGTCCCATGGTTTATACCAATAGGAGTTATTTTAATTATTTTACAAGGATATAAACTGATAACATTAAAATAATACTCTTTGTGATGTTGAAGTGAGTCATGTTTACAAATAATTAACTTCAAAACTATAAAATATAATATAGGTTTTGGAGGATTCATAAAGGGTTTATAAACCTGTAAAACAAACTCAAAAAAACTTTATATAAGAAGGAAAATATATATTTTGTTTTGAATAAATTTTATGCCATATATTATCTCACTTTTGGGTTATTATTATTTCATAATACATACCACATATTTATACCATATTTAATTTTTACCCGAAAATTCATCTATCTCAGAAAATTATGAAAATTTAGTGCTGTAAAATTTTGATGTTCTGATTAAAAAATTATATTTATTTAATCAAAATAATTATCTAAATATGATAAATTAGTCTTTTAAATTAAAAATACAGATTTATTGAAAAAATATGGTTTTTTACAATAACAGTTTTTCGACCATTATAAAATATTTCATTAATACTTTGAAAAATTATATTATCATTTATATTTAATATATATCATTTAATAAAAATAATTTATTAAAATATTATTTATTTCAATAATTAATTAATTCATAAAAATGAATGCATTAATTGAAATTTCAGAGTACCCAAAAATAAAATTCTAGTTTTTTCAAAATAAATATATTTTTTATCAAAAACATTTATTTAATCATTTATAAATTAAAAACAATAAGCAATAAATATAATCATTATTTTAAAAATTCATTATATTAGTTTCTCGATACATAACCCTTTATTACACTAATAATTTCTTTAAGGGTAAGGTGTCTGATGGTGAGATTTTCATGGGGTGGTTCAGTATGCATGGTTGGTGTCGTGATCTTGATGAGATTTAACTTCTCTCAAAAAAGGTTTCACTGGTGATTTAGATGTTGAATCTCAACTTGGTTTTGGTCATGTGAAAATTCCATGGATTTTATCTCCCTCAAAATATCTGGTAAATGGGATTTATATGGAACTATCCTATTTTTTGATACCATCGCTTCTTTCATCTGTGTCAATTTGATTTAGCATAACCCTTAATATATAATAATAATAATATGATCACTATTAAATGGATATATTATCAATGCTTATGATGATTAACCAGATTTTAAATATAATAGTTTACTAAATATGCGTATGTTTTTTCTATAACTACATTACAAAATAGTTCATTTAATTCAATCAGAAAGGGAATTTCATTTATAAATGTTTGGTTCATTAAATTATTCCCCACTTAGAAAATTTCCCTCTTGAGATTTTCATTTCATATATAAAAAAGATGAGGATAATTCTATTTCATCGACTATTTCATTTCCCATTTTGATCTATCAAGCTTGTGGTTCTTCCACTACACTTTGACCAGGTGGGTTATCTTATTTCGTATAAATTTGTCTTTACGATCTATGATATTCACCATATGTTCCTCATATAAAACATCATTATCCAATAGTACCACCTCTAAATTCAGTACATGTGAGTCACCTGGTACGGACTTCCTCTACAAGGATACATAGAACACATCATGTACTTGAGATAGGTTAGGTGGTAGTGCTAGTCAATAAGCCACTACTCTGATGTTAGCAAGTATATAAAAGTTGTGGATGTATTTAGGAATAATATTTTCCTTCTTCCCAAACCTTGTGACTTTCCTCCATGGTGATGTGAAAAGGAAAACATAATCACTGACCTCAAACTCTAGATAACATCGATGATTATCTGCATAGCTTTTCTACCGTATTTGTGTGTATTTCATTTGACATTTAATGATTTGAATCTTTTTTCATCCCTAGGAAAAAATCACGTCCCATTAGCTTATAATCTCCAATTTTATCCCATCATGTCGGATTCCTACACCAATTCCCATATAGAGCCTCATTAGGTTCCATTTGAATGCTAGAATGAAAATCATTGTTATATGAGAACACCATCATGGGAATGTATTGATATCAATATCCATGTAAATCCATTGAACATGATTTCAGCATATCCTCAAAAGATTGAATAGTCTTTTAAAACTAAACATTTTTATGAGGGTGATAAGATATACTGAATATCAATTTTTTATTTAATGATTGTTAAAGAATTCTCTAAAACCTTGAGGTAAACCTCAGATATAAATCAGACACTCCATGAAGTCCTACAACACCCCTTATGTATTTATTAGTGATTTGGTCATGAGATAAATAATCCTCGATATAAATGAAATGCTCTGACTTGGTAAGGTGATTGGCTACCACCCAGATTGGGTTATTAACTTTAGGCAACCTAGACCGTCCAAAGATGAAATACATGCTTATTTTTTCTTATTTCCATACTAAAGAACTCTGAAACACCCTAAGAGGGGAGGGGTAAATCAGGGTGTCAACATTTTCTTTTCAAGTGACGGATCTTGTTCCCACATTGGTAAGAACCTATTAATATATTATAACGGTAATGTCTAGTAATTAAAACCTTAATAAGTATCAATACAACACACAATTTTACTTATTTCATCACTAACAACTAGTCCAAGGAGCATACACGGATAGTGTTTTGATCATACCTAAATCCACTAATTTTCACTAGATGTGGAATAAAAAAGTTTAGACACAATAACTTTGTGCCAAGAACACTGGCTTTACAAGATTTTAGGGATAGCACACTATGTCCCTAGAAACACTTCCATCAACTCCCCTAGCTCATTTCATTAAGATAAGTCTAAATTACTTTATTGACTTGAAGGTTTCTTCAATAGATTTTCAATGAATACTTTTTCTATATATATCATGAGACTATGAGTGCATTAAAGTCCTGAATTGATTCACTTTAAAGCACTGATCAAAAAAACCATATGTTCAAAACTTGGTAGAAGCACGCACTGGCACTTACATGCAACACCTACTATTGAGTGAAAGATTTGGGATTTTCACATAAGATGAATTTTGTTCAACCTTAATTTTATGTACAACCATTATCTTTCATGAAGCTACACTGTAAGTTCCCCTTGGTATTTTTAGACTAAAGGAGAACTTTCCATGCAAGATTTACTTTCTACAACTCTTCTATGCCAACACTTTCACATAGCATAGGAACCCAATATTTATTGTAAAACATCTGAGTCTTGAGTGGGGGTAGCCGCGTATTTATAATCCTCAATATCCCTACATTTCATATTATTTCCAAGCACACAAAACCACTTCTGACATCACATTGGGCGCATAAGTCTCTTCTGCGCGACCTCGTCTTTCGCACACATTTAAATCATTTGTGCACTTTATTTTTTTTACGAGATGATACCAAAACATAACTTGAAATAATGTTTTCAAAATAACTTCAATCTTGCACGCATCTCCCTTTGAGAAAAAACACTTTTCTCCATTCTCTAATTTTTGGACCCAAAAATTTGGAAAACAGTGGGAAGTGATGCCACCTTTAATACAATTCTCTGCTTGAATTTTATGATTAATCTACCTTCCAACTCCAAAATATTACATTTGAGGATTGAAAAAAAACACAAACCATACCCCATTTTCAATAAAGAATAGACTTGGTTCAATAAATCTCCCATTTTGGGTTTGTTTGCAATCTGTAGATAAATTCAATGAAGCACCATCCACTTTTCAAAAACTGATATGCATACAAAAAACTCGGCCAAAAATATAAGTTTATGTGGTCAATGCTTGCTGTATAAAACAAGAGGGTAAGAATTAATTGGGTTATCATGTTTTGGAAACCATAAATATATCCAATCAATTCTATAAACTTGTCAAAAAAATAATTAATTTCACTGAATGGTTCCCTCATAACACTGAATTCTCACTATGTCACGGAAGCATTACATACCCTACACTATTTATTTATAACACTGAATTCTCATTTTCCCCCTTTTCAACTAATTAAATTTTTCTATTATCCATTATCCATTATCCTGTAACCATAAGAAAATTTCATCCTCCAACTTTGTTCCATTGAATTTGTCCATTCTCCCCCATTGCAAATAATCTCAAAGAACCTAACTTTGACTTCTAGATATTAAAACATACTCCCCCTCGATCGTATATCCCCTATAAACCTACATCACTTCAACAAATTAAAAAAAATTAACATAACTGGGGATAGGGGAACAATCATAACCTCCTCATATACTGGGAGGTAGTTGAACACCAAGGTTAAACTAATTTTTCTCGAACACATGTTCCAACAATGGATTGGTCAGTATGTCAACCACTTGATCATCAGTTCCAACATAATCTATTTTAATCATTCCTTGTTAAAAATTTTCCTTGATAAATTGATATCTAATTTTAATGTGTTTCAAATGAAACTACATAACATGATTATTCATAAGATAAATTGTGCTTTTTTTGTCACAGTTAATCACCATCGGCTGTTTCACCTCATCACCAATATCATTTAGTTTTTACTTCATCCACAATAACTAAGTGCAAACCTTTGTGGAAGAGATATAATTAGATTCATCAGTACTAATAGAAGTACTTTCTTATTTTTTACTCAACTAGACCATACCGTTATTTCCAATAAAGAATGCTCCACCCCTTGTGGAATTTCTATCAACAACATCTCTAGCCTAGTCAGTATCAAAAAATGATGATAGTTCACTATATATTCCTATAGAAAAGTATTACCCATGATTATGAGTACCTTGAATTTACCTCATTATTCTTTTCAACAATTCCATATGTTCTTCCTTCGGATTACTTTGAAATTGGGTCACTATGAATGTTGCAAAACTAATATTTGGGCGTGTCAAACTCAAGTACAATAAAATTCCAATGATTCTTTCGTACGTTTAAGGATCTAAAGATATCCCATATTCAAGATTTCTCAGTTTTTCCCTATATCCAATCAAAGTTGAAATTGGTTTGGAATCATTAATATTCAATTTCTTCTCTCAGGCATGCATTTCATGAAAAATAAAAGTGTAGTCTTTCTTATAAATCAGTTTCATCCCTAAGAAGTATGCGAGTTCACCAATCATAGACATTTAAAATTATGATTTCATGTGATTGAAAAATTCATCCACTAATCCCTTATAAATTCCACAAAATATAATATCATCTACATACACCATTACCATGAACTAATCTTTCTGAGAATTTTTTAGGTAGATATTTTGATTCACTCTTACTCTTTTAAATTTTAGCTTCTTTGGATAATAATCAAGCTGAGAGTACCATGATCATGGTTCCTACTTTAGGCCATATAGTTCCTTATTCAATCTAAAAACTTTCATTTCCTCGTTACCAAGAATAAAACCCACTGGTTGTTCAATATAGACTTTTTTTCACGAAAACCATTCAAGAAAGCTGTTTGAACATCCATTTGATACACTTTGGATCCTCTTTAAATTTTCAGGCCAAGAAAAAACCTGATCAACTCTAGTCTCCCCACTAGATAAAATTTTTCTTCAACAAAAACACCTTAAATATGTGAATATCCTTTACACACCAATCATGCCTTATTTCGGATCATATTACCTTGATCATTTAATTTATTCTTAAATATACACTTCGTGCTAATCACATTGTGGCTTTCGGGTATCATAAAAAGATGCCATGTCTCATTGTCAATATGATATATCTCTTCATTTGTGGATTTAACCCATGATTCATTCTTTGTAGCTTCTTCAAATAGGGATGGTTCTAAAACTGATAGGAATGAAGATTGTTCCTTGTTCTTCATTCTCTTTATTTGTGTGGGTATTTTCCAATCCCCATTGATGTTAGATTGATCAATATATGTTATTAGATTTATACTATGAGGTTTAAATGATTTCTCTTCATCCAAGGTTTCCTCTTCTAATCCTTTTTCTGAATCAACATCGTGTTGTGACCTATGGATGTTTTGAAAATCATCCTCTACATCTATATTTGGACCTGTTCCATGTCCACATTCTTCCTCGTCTTCTATCATATCAGCATAATAATTACTAGAGGAATTTTTTTCTTATCATTAATGATCTCCACATAACTTCTTTCTATAATTTTTCCAAGATGATTATTGAAATATTTGTAGGATTTTTACTTCAATGAATATTTTATGAATATTCATTTATCTACAACATCACCATACTTCCCTTGATTTCCTTCTTCCTTTCAGATGAATAATTTACTTCTAAAAACATGAAAACGATTCTAATAGGTATTTCCTCCATGCCACAACTCATATGGTGTCTTCTTTTATCCCATATAAGGCCCTATTTGATTTTGAATATACACTGCAATTTGAAAAACCTCTTTTTAGTAATGGTGAGAGATATAACTCTCAATCAACATATTTTTTTCTATATTATTCACCTATCGATTCATATTCTCAACAACTCCCTTTTTATATGGAGTTCTCTTAGTATCCACCTAATGTTTCATTCCATGTTTCTCTGGGTAATTTTAAAATTCAATGGATGTTTATTCCCCTCCATTTTCAGACCGTATAACTTAAATTTTCTATTTAATATCATTATTATCTATTCCGCGATATGTTTTAATACAATCAAGCACTTTTCATTTTCAGTGTATAACTATCACAAAAGACATTTTACTAAAATCATAAATAAATAAAACGAAGTAACACTGTCTATATATTCCAGCAACATCTATTGGTCCACATACATTTGTGAGGATGAGATCATGGAGATTAAATGCCTTTTTATTCTTTGGTCGATATAAACTATAGAACAACTTTCCTCATATGCCACCATCACAAGTTTTCTCTCATTCACACATTATATTAGAAATATCCATGAAAATATTTAGTTTAGATATTCTTTTATGTCTTTTTTATTAATGTGACCCAACCTATGGTGCCACAAGATGTTCTCTTCTTCAACTGTCATGTAACAAATTTTATCTTTACTATCAACTTGATAAAAGTTTCTATCTGTTTTGTATCCTTTCATGAGATAATTCCATGTCCTTCCTTTTATAGTGAACCCCTTTAGATTGAATGTTACTATAAGTCATAAGTCACATATTTGGAGCACACTAAAGATATTATAAAGCAAACCATTTATATAATGAAGTTCATTTTTCTTAAGCTCATCACTTCCCAGTTCAGTACTCCCACTACCATTTATCTTAAAAACACAATCATTACTGAACCTAACTATTCCATCAACCCTTTTATTTAAATTATTCAATAAATATGTATTTCCCATAATATGGGATGAGAATCCACTATTAATAATCTAGGTTCTTCTGTTCTTTGTAGCTTTGAGAGTGACTTCAGCAAGATTGGATTTCTCTATCCTCTTCTTTTCCTTCCATGAAATATTATATTTAGTGATGGATGAATATGGCATTTCAAATATATTTTCCATGTTCATAGGTACATCCTACTCATTCTCTTCTTCAATAGGGGAAAACATTTTTTTAGAGCAACTCTGCATGGTTAATGAGTATTGTTTTGTCTCTAAGTTATGTATAAATTGTTCATGTCTTTCCTCTTCTTTCAATAAACATCTTTATAGCCAATGTTAGAACAATGAAAACAATATCCATAGAAATTATTTCTTCTATAAGAATTAGGATTAATTTTTTTTCTCCTTTTATGACTCCCTAGATATTCTCCATTCAAATATCTCCTTGTATCCTCATAGTATGACATGGTATGGCCTAGATTTCCACATAATTGACATTTCATAAGAGGAAATGTCTTCTCACTTCTATTTCTCCTCATGTCACCTTCCTTAGGGAAATATTTTGACTAGCGATCATTTCTCGAAACTTGTGGATAGTTTTTAGTTCTCCTTTCAGTTTGATTTGGGGCCTTCTTTGTTAAGAATTTAGGTGAATTTGCAATATGTTCAACCTTCTGCTTCCCTTTTTTTATCATCTTGTTTCATACCTATGATTTTTCATTAGAACAACCAATTCCATTTTTTCCCATAAAAGGACATGTTTTCTCACTTTTATTTATCCTCATGTCACCTTCCTTAGGGAAATAGTTTGACTAGCGATCATTTCTAAAAACTTGTGGATAGTTTTTAGTTCTCCTTTCAGTTTGATTTGGGGCCTTCTTTGTTAAGAATTTAGGTGACTTTGCAATATGTTCAACCTTCTGTTTCACTTTTTTTATCTTCTTGTTTCCTACCTTCTATTTTTCATTAGAACAACCAATTCCATTTTTCCCAAGCATGTTGATTTTTGATCATTCAAATCCTTCTCTACTAATTAAAAACCACACTTGTATCTCTCCATTGGCTCAGAATTTAACAATCTTCCAAAATATATTTTCTTCTTTGTTTCCTTTGAATTTTATCCTCTTTTAAGTTTTGTCCTAAGTGTAATAAATTCTTCTTCAATACCCTCAACCATCTTTGACTTCTCCTAAAGTCTAAATGTAATGTCATTTATGACCTTTGCCTATTATTCAATTCTATGCTTCAGTTACACTACATCTTTTTTACATTTAATGGTTTTTGAATATTATTTCACTACTTCTTCCAATAATCTAATTTCATCTCCAAGTTGATCAATATATTATGATGATTCTTCCACAAATTTTATCCACTTTTTTCATATGTTACATTTATTCTCAATCATTCTAAGAGAATCCTTAAGTTTTAACTTGAGATCATTATTAGTAATCAACTGATTATCTCTAGATTTATCTTTTGATGATTCTTATTTTTCAACTATATCCATTGTTGATGCATGGGTGAAGATTTAAACACAGGTTCTTATTATTGAAATAATTCATTGTCATCATCTTTTTATTTACAAAAAAACTTCCTCTATAATTTATTTCTATATTTGAAGTCTCCCTTTTCATAAAACCTTTTCTGAGGATTCTGCGAATTTCCCACTTCACTTTCATAATCATCAAGCTTCCTTGATCACCAAGAGGCTATGTTCCCTAATCTACTACAATGAAAATAGGCCAAGGGAAGATTTTTTCCATATCTCCCTTTTCCTCTCTTTAATTTATTTGAAAGAAGAGAAATAATTCCACCTTCCTCATCAACTTAATCAACTATATATCGAGAAAAATAATGTTTTTTCATGGATTTGAAAAAAACATTCTTGCTTAATCGAGTCCTTGCATCATTAGGTTTTACTCTCAATTAATATTCAACTAGACTACTCACTATATAATCTAGTGAAAACATTATATATATCTATTTCTTCAAGGGATGAAACCTTTTCATTGTTGAGATGTGGAAGCCTTCTCAGTATTTTTTTCACAATTTCGTTGTCTTTGATTTCTTCGCCAAGTCCATGTATAGTTCCAAAAAATTCAGTAATTTGATTAAAAAGGTATTTTTATTTTCATTAGGATTCATTTTCAATTCATCAAACCTATTGTGGAGGACTTGAGGTTTTGTCCCCATCACTTTGTTGTCTCCTTCAAAAATATTCTCCAATTTTTCCCACGTAGACATTATTGAAGTAAAACTCATTTCCTTAATATATATTTGATTATAAAGAGCTGAAGTGAGGGAATTTTATGTTTTAGAATCTAAATATATCATTTTCCTATATGTATTAGTCATAGATAGCCTTGTTGGATCAATGACCTTTATTCCATGTGCGTTGGAAAATATTACTTCCATTCCATGAGATATTAAATGATATCTCATCCTATTATTACATATCTAAAAGTTACTTCCATAAAAGTTGGGGATTCCCCAAACATTAACTGAATTATCCATGAAATCAAAGAAGTAAATATTTAACACTAGAAACCCTTATGCTCTTATACCACTTGAATAACCCTAAAACACCCTGAGATGGGAGGGGTGAATCAGGGGGTCAACTTTTTCTTTTCACGTAACAGATCTTGTTCCCTAGTAGGAAACTTTTAAACCTATCTGATGGTAAAGTATGGAAATTAAAACTATCATAAGTAGCAAGAAAACACAACATTTGTACCTGTTTCACCGCTAAGGTCTAGTCTAAGTAGTATATCCAGGCAGTCCTTCGTTCTTACCTAAATCCACTATTCTTCACAAGATTTGGAATACAAAAGTTCATTCGTAGTCATTGTATTTAAGGCACACTACCTTTATAATATTTTAAGTATAGAATACTATTTCCCTTAGAATGCTTCTATCGACTCTCCCTATCTCATTAATTTGAGATACTTCAATGTCTTCTTAATAGATTTGTAGTGAAGACTTTGTCTCTCTATAGCACGAGACTCTGATTGCATCAAAGTCCTGAATTGATGCACTTAAAAGCACTGATCAAACAAATCGGATGTTAATAACTTACTAGAAGCACACACTTGCACTTACCTAAAGCACCTACTCTTTCATGCTAGGTTTTGGATCGTCATGTAAGATGAATTTTGTGCAACCCTTATTTTCCACATAACACGCACAGCTACACCATAAGTTTCACTTGGCCTTTTTATACTAAAGGAACACTTTGTGCGCAAGATTTAATTTTTGAAACTATTTTGCATGAAACTCTTCCATATGGAAGAAGAAATTAATATTATTTGGAAAATTTATGAGTCTTGAGTGGGGGTATCCGCCTATTTATAGGCCTCAATGGCCCTCTATGTAAGATTCTCTTCAATCATGAAAACCCCCTTTTCATATCGCATTGGGAACATAATCTCTTCCACACAAACTTGTCTTTCACACACATTTAAATATTTCGTGTTACTTTTTCCTTTTCCATATTTTGATGATAATACCCCAAAACATGAATTACACACATGTTTCCAACCCACCTTCAATCTTCCACACAACTCCATTTTCCAAAAACAATTTTCTCCATTCTCCAATTTTTGGACCCAAGAATTTGGAAAACACTGGGAAATGACACCAACTTCAATACAATTGTCTGATTGAACAATATGATCCCTTTCCATTATAACTCCCTAATATTCCTTGTGAGGACTGAAAAAAACACAAAAAATGATCCATTTCCAGTAAATAACAACATTGGTTCTAACACATACTAATATAGTAAATGGTTGAATCATACACTTAAACTTATTTTGTTCGACCTTAACTTGTTGAAATACCAAGAATCGAGATAAAAACTTTTCAATATATCTCTCCACATTATCCCAACAGAATGTTTTCTTCAAATATTGATACATCTTGGTACTTCCATATTAATAGAGAAGGATGAGCTATGTGAATCATCTAGAAGTTCCCTATTTAGTTCTAATTTTGATAGGATTCATACCTGAGTTACAAACCATATAACTCCATCTTCATTAAATTTTAACTCTACAATATCACTTTTTCTTCTTTAATAACTCATTATATTTTTTATCCTACTTGATCCTCTCAATAATGGATAGTTGATCAGTTATTTGATCAAGGTAGTATGAAGATCCTTTTATTATTCCAATATTCATCCTTTGTATGTTCATGAATATTCAATCCCTTGAAATTATCATCATGGATAGAGTTGGGGATACTTTCTAATCATAGAATCTTCCACTTTGTTTTCCTTCTCAAGATAGTAATGGATTGAAAAATCATAATCCCTAATCATCTCTAACCACCTCCATTTTCACATATTAAGATCCATTTTTGTGAATATATACTTTAGGATTTTATGGTTCGTATATATATCACACTTCTACCTATAGGGATAATTTCACCAAATATTTAATGTGAATCTCACTGTATCAAATTATAGATCATGATTTTGGTATTTCTTCTCATGGATATTTAGCTAGCAAAGGGCATAGGCTATCACTTTGTCATTTTTAGAAGTATAAAAACCCAATTCATTTTTAGATGCATCGTTATATATCAAATACCCTTCCCCACTAGTGGTTAATATGACTATAGGTGTAGTGATTATTCCCTTATTCAACTCTTTAAAATATTCTTCACATTCATCATTACATACAAACATATCTCCTTTATAAGTTAGCTTGGTTAGGGGATTTGAAAATCACAAGAATATTCTCAAAAATTAATGATAATACCCAACTAATCTAAGGACACTATGGATTTACATCACATAGGTTAGTATATCCCACCCTTAAATTGCCTCTATTTTTGAAGGATCTATATTTATCCATTTTATAGTAATAACATTCTCTAGGAATGTAATCTGGTATGGGAATATGTTCGATTGAGATCCAAACCAATCTAATGGGAGGAAGATCGGCCAATTATTCAGGAAACATATCAGTGGATACCCTTACAATTTTCTTTTTATCAAGGATGGTCTTTTATTTAGTCTCAATCAATTTATCTAGATACACTTACACATAGGGAAATAATATCCATCCTTGAGAAAATTATACCAAATAAGATTCATCCTCCTCCTTGAACTTGAATAAAATCAAAGGGTAATTCATGGTATAGAGGTTGAATTACTTCACACAAAAATTTATGTTCTATTTATAAAAATAAAATCATTCCATAACTAGGATACCATCAAATTCTAGTAATGGTATATTGATAATATTTAAAAAATTAACATTCCCACAAACTTAATCTTCTAATATAATAATCATAGAGGTTCTTCGTGATAATATTAAATCATTTGGGGTAGTGACTTGATATTCTTAGAAAATATACAAGATATACTAATATAGAATGAAATAAAATACCACATGGCATACACAACTCTGGAGTAGAGGTTAAATGTACTTCATTCATCATGATCCATCTCTACATAGGACTTTTTTCCCTTGATCTTGGAGATTGTTGGTGCTCATAATTCTTATTATCACTGGGAATATATACTTGTCTTGGATAATGCACAACTTCTAAACATTTATGGCATAGAACAATATATATTACCTTATAATGACATTTATTCTCATCCATCATGTTATTTGTTTTTTTAAAGGAAATAGGATACTTTACTCCCAGTTTTTTCACACTTAAAACATATCTTATTTCTTTTGTGACATTTCCCTTGGTGCCTCTTTCCACATTTTTTGTATAAAGGGAATTGGGTCTTCTTTATTTTTTCTCCTTTATCATATGAACTTCTTTGTGACATTGTCCTCCTCTTATTTAATGTGTTTAGACATTCAACTATGTTCTAGTGGATAATCATGATTTGTGATAGTTTTTTTGTCATAATCACAAGATGCCGTACATGATCTCCCATCATGTTATGCGTCACATTTGGGTATTCATCAAAATTACCAATGCATTATTTGTTGACTCTATTTTTCATATATCCAACAATTGACTAGAATAAAGGGAAAATTATGGATCATAATTTTTAAATTATGTAACACATAAAAGTGAAAACATGAACATTAAGGGGATAATAAGTATATTTCTTAACCTGTGAATTTTTAGGATTTATTATAAGTTATCCATGATATTTTACCTAATATAAAATCTTATTGGAATTTTTTCTCCCTTAAAAATTGTTCATAATGATCTTGTGAATTTACTAGATCATATCCTCTAGGAGTGTCAAACCAAGTGTACAAAAAGGCTAGTTTTCCTGCACCAACTCCTGATTGAGTCTAACTCAATATGGGGTTTATAAGGACCCAACATTAAACATTACATAATCTTGATTTTTTAGTTAAGAATTCATTTTCTTACATTTTATTATCTTTTTATGTTTATATTTTTAGATAATTTGGTCATAAATCATACATAATAAAACCATGTAATAAAAAGTGGAAACTTACAATCATTATCCATTTTTACCATAATATAATACTTTTAAAATAATGAATGATTTATTTTCAGGGAAAATATTCATGACTTTCGATTTGACTTCTTCTTTTCTCTTACCCGTCCATTAGTCCTATGAAAATATTTAAAAAATTTGGGATGAGCAAAAAAACCTTAGTAAGGGACATAAAAACGAATAAAACCATTAATTTAGTGAAAAATATGAAAACCCATGAAAAAAAATTTCTTAAAAATATAACTTTGTACCTAGAAATGGAATTATCATTCTTTTAAAAAGAACATTTATATTACCTTTTTTAAAAAAATTATTTTTATGAAAACTCATTAGAAAGAATAGAAAATTCATATAGGTACTTGAGAAAATCATCTCAAAAATACCTTACAAAAACCTTTCAAAACACTTACAAATTGGAACAACCATGTGAACAACTTTCTATATAATTCTCCAGAGAACATAATCGTTACCCAATACATTGGAGTGTTATCTGGGTTCACCCATAATATTAGATATAACAGGATTACCGAGTTCTATTTGGATGTACCAATAAAATATAATTTCTACGAACCACAACAAGAATAAAAAAATTTATGCTTTAACTTTTTAATCAAAAAAAATGAAAAACTATTTTAAACTCATATAAAAATCACTTTAAAATTAAAAAAACAATTTCATTTAAAACCCCATTTTCAATACAAATTAACCAAAAAAAGGAAAGAGGATTTTTCATTGGGGGAAATATGAAATATTTAAAAGGAATCTATAAATAAAATAATATCCATATTGGTAGAAAAATTCATTTTGATTGTGTACATTAATAATAGAGCATTCCTTTTTTCATTTATTAAAACGTTTTATATAAAACGTGTAAAAATATTTATTTTGAAAAACTTTGAAAATATTGTAAAATGAGATGTAAAATTTAATTTTAAATATTTTATGTTCATATAAAAATTTTCTAAAATAATTTTAAAAACATGGACATGGAAAATAAATATTTCAAATGAAAACATTAAAATAGAATTTTATTAAAGAAAAGTCTCATATCACCTTAGTATTATTTGAATCATAAGACCTATGAAAGAAAAACATTAATAAAATTAAATATTGTGAGAATATATAAATTAATGATATATCATGTCAATGGGGTGTAATATAAACCTCATAAAATAATGTAGTTTCATAATATTAAAATATGTCTTAGGGAAAGGAAATTTAGATGAAGCCCCTTACCTTTAGTCTAACTTGTCACATGCATATTTATCAGTCAGAATAATAAACTTATATTAATTATTTACTTTCTTGAGAAAAAATTTAAGTTTATTATTAATTTTATTTCAATTATTACCATGTTATATACAATTACTTAATCAATTAATTTTATGTCGTATGTTTTGACCATATTCATCTTATGTGTCAAAAATGAATTTTATATGTTGACAATGGTCAAAGAAGTCATTATTTAAAAATATATAGAATAATAATCATTAAATATTTATTAAAATTATACATAAATTTTAATTTTAATACTAATCATGAAATATGGTTTTGATAAATTATTTACATTACAACCATGGAGACAGTAGGTCATGCATACACATGAGTAACATTTTCATTTTTAAATAATAATTAAAGAAAGGAGGTAAGTAATATTCTAACTTTCCAAAATGATCATACTGTTATATATAAAATATTATTTCTTTTAATATACTTATATATATGATCCATGTTGTGTGGTGATGAAAATATAGTCACATCGCTTGGTGAAGGCAGTAGTATACACATACACGAATGACGTTCTCTCTTTTTTATTGGGTGAAAAGGTAGGAAATAAAATGATATATTATCTTTTTAGAATAATAAATATGTCATTAATATAATAATTATTCCATTTATATCACATATATTCATTATATTTACCCTTATTACCTTTCACGTAAATTTTTAGTGAAAACGAATCACATCGCTTCGTGAGGCGGTAGTTCGTCGTACAGACGAACAACGTTATCGCTCCCCCTATAGAATGGAATGTAAAAAGATATATATGATATAATGAATCCATAGGTATAATATTTATATATAAATCATATAAACATACTTTACATCCATAATCATACCTATCACTAAGATGAGGTGATAGAAAAATGAATGACATCAGTTCGTGAGGCGGTAGTCTGCCGTACACAAGAAAGATGATTTCGTAACTCATTTGATGGAAGAGGAGAATAATTTAGTTTTTTAAATTAACATAATAAAATCTCATTATATTTAATATAATAATGTAATTCTATAATCATGTTTTAATACTAATTGAAGGGGGTGGTGGAACAAATAAAACAAAAACACTCGTTGAAGAATGTTACCTCTTATTCAGGTAACTTCTTTTCGTTTTCACCAAAGACCATCCTGAGTTCGATTTATGTCAAAAATAAGTCTTATAGGATGAAATTATGGAATTATATAAGCTATTTTATAATTTATTTTCTGAACCAATTGGTTTTAAGGTGTGAAAAGAGGAGTAAAGTGGGTGGCCTTTTATAAGTGAGGTGAGTGTCACACGTGTAATTTCATAAAAGAATGAATTACATCCATGATTTTTTCATGTCACAAGGCTCCAATATTGGTCCATTATTGATAATATAAGGTATAATATATAAATATTTATATAAATTAGATTTTATAAATTAATTGAGGTAAATTAAACCCTTATTTTTTAGTTTAACCCCTGGTAAATCCATTTTAACTTTAACTATGGTAATTAATTTTTACTGTTTTCACTATTCATTTTGGTAAAAATTTAAGTTGACCATATTATAGAATATAAATTATTATTATTAAAAATATTAAATCCATTTTACCAAATTTAATTTACTTAATTGGAAAATTTTAATTTAAAACCGAACTCATATACGAAATGAAAAATCTAGTTTTCAAGAAGAGAATTTCTTTGAGAAAAAAATGATTTTATATTGACTATGTGGATAATAATTATCATTATATGAAAATAAATAAATATTTAATTTTATATAATATATAAATTTCATTTAAAACATTCCCAATTAGGAATTATTTAAATTATTTAAAATGGATAATCATTATTCATTTTAAAACTGTTTTTAGAAAAAACCATTGTTAAACCCAAAAACAAACTTGTACTAAAAACTAATATAAAGTTCATTAAAAGTAATTAAGTGAATTAAATATAAATAAATAATAATTATGTTACTTTAAATAATATTCAAAATAAATTTTTATTTTTAAAATACTTAAACTATTGAAAATAGGAGACTTTTAGAAAAAATGATATTTTCACGATTAACTGAAAAATCAATATTTTCCAAAAAATAACAAAATTTTACCATAGGTAAATTTTTATATTATAATTTTATAAATTATATTCATGTTTCAAAATTTTATTTCTAAAATTTATAAATTAACCTTTTAAATAAATCCATTTTTAGAATATATTTTAGTTAAAATTATTTTCTTTTTGATTTACAAATTACTTAATAGTTTTAAAACTAATATAACTATATAAATCATATTAATAAATATGAAAATGATTTATTATATAATTAACTATTTTTTAAATTCTTCCCCATTTTATAAATTTCATCCTTATAATTTTATTTACTTATTAAACATGTGGGGATATGTTTCCCCGATAGCATTTTCCTATTCTCATGTTGCATCTTCAACCATATGGTTTCTCCATAAAACTTTAACCTAGTGAATCACCTTATTCCACAAAAATTAATCTCTATGGTCAATAATGTGAACTATATATACCTCGTAAGAATGATTCTCTTCCAGCTAAGATGCTATTGGGATCAAAACATGATATGAATCTAGCATATATTTTCTTAACATTAAAACATGAAATGCGTTGTGTACATTAGATAAACTTAGAGGTAAGTCCACTTAGTAGAAAACTGATCCAAATTTCTCCAGGATTTCATTTGGTCCAATGAACTATGGAATTATATTACCCTTCTTACCAAAATCCATAACACTTTTCTATGGATAAACCTTTAGAACGACATGATCACCTACCTCTAAAGAAATATATTTCCTCTGGTTATCCTCGTAACTTTTCTTCCTTCTATGGGATGTCCTCAAATTTTGTTGAATCAACTACACCTTCTCAGCAATTTCCTCTACTAACTCTAGTCCCATCAACTTTATTTCTCCTAAATCATCCTTAAAAGTTGGATTTTGAAACAACTTTCTATATAATGCCTCAAATGGTGTCATATGTATACTGGAATGGAAACTATTATTATAAGAAAACTCCACCAAAGAAAGGTAGTGATCCCAACTTCCTTGGTAATTCATTGAATAATAAAAAATCATATCTTCCATGGTTTGAATAGTTTTCTTAGACTTTCAATCATAGTTTGGATGAAAATTTGTACTAAAATTTAATTCATTACCAAATTAATTCTAAAGTCCTTTTTAAGTATTAGATGCGAACATGGGATCATAGTTAGATAAAAAGGAGGCACTCCATGTAACCTGACAATTTCCTTTTGATATAGTCTAAAATCTGATCTAAGGACATTATATCTCTAATGAGAAGTAAATTTATAGATTTATTTAATCAATCAATAACAACACAAATCGCATTATTACCTCAAGAAGTGTTTGTCAATCCTATAATAAAATCCCTTGATATATTTTCTCATTTCCACTTCAACACTATAAAAGGTTGAAGCACTCCCTTTGGTAACTTTAATTCACATTTAACCTGCTGAAAAGTAAAACACTTCATAGTGAAGTCAATAATATCTTTATTTAGTCCAATACACCAGTAATCCTCCTGAAGATCTCTATATATCTTTTTACTTCTTGGATGACTGGAAAATGTAGAAATATGAGCTTCACTTAATAACTCTTTCTTCAACTAGGAATCACATGACACACATAATGATTTTCCAAATAATAAAACACCTTCTTAATCAATATTAAAATATGGAAACTTATCCTTCTTAAGGGATTTTACATTTTACTTAAAATATTGATCCCCCTTTTGAGATTTCTTAATTATTTCTGACCTTTTTGACTATACTAAAACCTAAAACAAAATAGAGGATGTCCCAACATCGCCAACTTTTCGTCCAAAATTTATCAATAAATTAACCAAAGGGTCATGTTCCAAATGTAACATTGTAAATATATCATTATTTTTTGACTCAAATAATAATCCACTTTGTTTTCTTTTCATGGATGAAAATGAATCTTGAAATCATAATCCTTTATTTGTTCAGGACATCTTTTAGGTATCGTGTTTAATTTTTATGAGTGAATATATAATTCAAATTTTAGTTAATGATATATATTTCACACTTTACTCCATACATATTCGGCCTCATATTTTTTAAATAAAAAAACCATAGCATATAATTAAAAATCATGCATAGGCTAATTTAACTTATGAGGTTTCAACTAAAGTGAATCATAATAAATTACCTAATCATTCTACACTAAGAGACAACCAAGTCTTTTAAAATAAGAAGAATTATAAATGAAACATTCTCCATTTCTAGAAGGTAGGGTGAAAACTGTAGAATTCACCAATCTTTTTTTAGTTCCTAAAAAAATCATCACATTATTTTTTATAGATGAATTTAACTCTTTTTGAGTTAACATAGTTTTTGGGCTAGAAAATTGAGTAATGTTTTAAAAAAAACTATCAGTAGATACATGATAATCCAATAAAACTACAAATCTCTATGATATTTGTGTGTCTTGTCCATTATTTAACAAATTTTGTTTTATAAAGGTCAACAGTTGTTCCATGTTTAGAAACTATATATACAATGAAAGAAATTTATTGCAACCAAACTTAAAATTTTTAAAATTTCCAATATAGTTTCATTTCTTTTAACATTTGAAAAAACACTTTGGAATCTTTAATATTCCTCCTAAATTTTAGAATATATCCAAATGTTGTCAATAAACAAAACAAAAAAATTATCCAAGAACTCAATACAAAATCTATGAATAAGGTCCATAAATATCGCAGGTTCATTGGATAACCCGAAGGGAATAACAATAAACTCAAAGTTCCCATATCTAGTTTGAAATTTAGTCTTAAAAATGTCATCATATTTCACATTCAACTAATGGTACTCAGATATCAAATCAACTTTTGAAAAATAATGTGCTGGAAATAAACTTTCATGGGTTCTATCAAATGACGTGTGATTTTTGGGTACTCAATTAAAATAGAGTGGCTGACCAAGGTTTTCTCTCAAAAAGTAAGTAATTAAAACAACTTATTAAATGTATTATGAAAATAAAATAAAATAAATACACTACTTATAGTGGTGGGGGTTAGGTTTATATTACCATAATAAGTATGTTGAAAAAATATTTAATTGTTGAAGTAATATTGAGAAAACACAATGAGAATATGATTTTTTATAATGTATTTTTAAAAGATATAATAAATATAACTCCACATATTCACATAATTATTAACAACTACCATTCAAATTAAAATCCACTTAATCATGATCCCCTAAATTTTCAACCCTTGAACCCTATGTGAATTAACTTAACCACAAAGATGAAATTAATTAAACCCTAGGATAGCTTCGAAACATGTGATCATAGTGCCTTGCTTTGATTTTTGTTATAATGATATATTATGGTTAGTGGAAAATAAGGGTACATATTCATTCTATAAATCAGTATGAATTGAGTTTTGGTATTGTTTTTAAACTCTATAAATTGATCTTGTTTTATTTGTTTTACCGATTAAGATCACGCTCTCATAATTTACACATCAATCGACCTTACATGTTTGATGTCAACTATTAAATTTCTTGAATATTTTATTTTAATTAAATCACTCAATTCATATATTGTATTATTTAAATATTAGTAGCACACTGATTCAAAACAAATAATTTAAGAATGTTAGAGGTAGATCGATTACTAAGAAAAAATACTCTTCCATAAGCAGTGTATTCATTGTAGAAAATATTTTCATTTGAAAATATCATAGAAAGGGTATAACATAATCATGTTTGTACTCTTTATTTACATTCTAAAGAGTATGAGTATAGAAAAATAAAATTGAACAAAACAGAAGAAATAGAAGATATACTAAGAAGTTTATTATGCAGACACCAATATTACAACATAAAGAAAGTGAATATGCATTTGATGAAGGGGTCCCTTCATTAAGAGTTATCCATATTATAGGATATTAATAGTATATTAAATTTATATAATTACAATAGGGTGTGAATTATATTTTAAAAATTCTTTAGACAAGTAAAAAACACAAAACCTCTTAAATTAAATTTAGTTGTTTCAGACTTAGTCTAATTATTAGAGTGAAGATCAGAATCACAATGGATCCAATTATATCAAAGTATTTTTATATCGTATTAACAATTACACTGATAAAATAAATTTTATATAAATAATAGTATAAATAGTAACTTTCTATAACATACACACTAGAATATAAAATTTTAAAAACAAGAAATATAGTATCTAGTAATAGTAATATTGAATTATAATCTATATTAAAAGTTTCAACTCTTTTAACCTTAAGAGTAAGGTAATCAATAACCTTGACTAAAGGTATCAATAGTTTTATACTTATTGTAAATAATTTCTTTCCTTTCTTGGAAATCCCCCGATACGATGATCAAAATAAGCTCTATCTTCATATCCTTGGAAGACCATGATATAATGATCTGTGTATGTATTTCTATCCTTAGAAGCCCTTGATTAGATGGATCAGATTCATAATCTTTCTATCCCAGAAATCCCTTGATTGTAACATTGATCAGAGATGATTACAAAAGAAAAAAATTCTAAAGTAAACAACTTGATAAGGATTATTTAGAACTAAAGCTCTCTAAAGTATTATAATGACTAGGAATGATAAGTTCACATAGAGAAAACTTTATAATACTTGAGTTGTGAATCTGATCAGCAACCAACTCTTAAAATGGATGGATATTTATAAGGTAAGATCCAATGGTCAGATTTCTAAGTTAGTTATAGTGGCCTTAGATAGATAGTTCTTAATATATCACATTATTTTGGCATAACTAAATGTCCAGTACCATTTTTTCATCACCATTACAAAGCTAAATTTATTCCTTACGATAGAAACCAGTCTATATATTCTGATTATAAACTTAGGTTAGTACGATGGAATTATTTATCAATTTTCAATATAATAATCTTTATGAGAGTTAGTCTTACTGTTTCGGTACTAGAATTCGTCTGATTGTCATGAATGTTTCTGGTATGATATAAAAGAAAAAATTCTAACTCCTGGTTTTATTAAATGTATGTTTGATTAATCATACGCGTATGCAATCCAATAATCATAATGAGGAATAATAGTTTTATATTCCTAACATATTAAAACATTTTCTATTCATGGTAAAATATAACATTTTCTATAAAAACATACTAAAATACTTGGAACATAAAATTTTAATAAAAATATTTTAAGAAAGTTTTTGTTATTTCCAAAACTAAAGAATGGAAAAGTAAGAAGTAATACTTCTACCTCAACAATCTCCCCCTTTCTTCAAAATCACAAACCATAAGACTTAAATAAAAAATAACTTGAAAAAATTATAGTCTTTGTTCTTTTATGAAATATAAATTTAGTCTTTACAATTAAACTCCCCCTAGGTTTGTAACAATTTTCAGTACGATGGAGATTATGATAATAGATCTTCTATAAAGAAAAACTTCCCCCCCTTTGAAAAACATCTCACCTTTAATAAAACATTCTCCCCCAGAGGATAGTATCTCCCCCTTGAGGAAATATTCTCCCACTTAATATATCATTCTACCCCTTTCTGATTTTCAAAAAGAAATGAAAAATATTTAGAAGTTTTCTAAAATGTTATAAAAATAAAAAATTAAATAATACAGAACTAACTAATCATCCATGTAAATATGAAATAATATATATCTAATCATAACTGAAAAACATTCCATCATAACAGAATTGAATGAAAATTCATTCAATATAAACAATAATTTTTAAAAAATTGATATTTAAAAGAAAATAAAATCATTATTTATTCATTAGTTTCTTGAAAAAATCCTTCACCTTCTTAAACTCATGTTAATTCTTTTCAAGAATGTCAATTGTTTCTTCTTGAATTTGGTCTGGAGTTTTAATCATTTTGACTTACTCGGATATATCTTTGTATTCTTCTCTCATAATGATCAAATCATCCACACATGATCTGAGTTTTCACATCCCCAACTATATATCTCGGATATTTTCCTTCAAAAAATTCACATCCCCAGTCCAATCATTAGTGGAATCTCAGATTTCATCAAAACTTTAACTCTATCGTCCATATCTAAGGATAATTTTTTCAAATATTAACTTGATTATAACATAAATTTCTTTAAATCTATAAAATGGTCATCATTATCCTGAAAATTGCTATCAATATAATTCAACCATTTCACCATTTGATTATATGAGTAATTGTTTTGAACTTTTCTTGATAAACATTCAAATCAGTCTCAATCCTTATCACAGTTACAACCAGAGCTTAAGAGGCACTAATTTTTCATTTATTGATTCCTTAATGAATTTACACATTGATTAAATATTTTGAAAATATATAATCATATTGTTTAATCTCTTCAAATCTAGAAAAATGAAATAAAAACCCTTCTAAGTGGTATTTCTTTCAGATTTTAATTGATCAAGCTCAAGCTTTGGAGGTTTTGGACTACTGATTCTAGTATCAACTTCTTTTTATTTTTTATCAACTTACTTTAAAACTTTATTATCATTAGAAACATCAATAATTTCCAAATCAATATCTATGTCATATTTTACATCAATTTTTGTCTTTGATTTTTGATCTTACTGTTCTTTATTTAAGGATGATTCTACTTCTTTTTCTGATGATGACTCTTTTTTCAGAGAAGTTTGATATTTTTCACCCATTCCAGACTTAGATAGTAAACTTGATAAAGATAATTATTTCAATGATTCCTTTTATAATTGAGTTTATTAATCATTATCCCCTTCCTTTTCTTCTTTTTATTCCTCTTCTTCTTCTTATACTTCTACTTCTTACTCTTATTTTACTTCTTCATATTATTCCTCTTCTCCTTCAACATCCTTATCAAATTTTTTATCAAGTTATTATTATAACTACCTTTCCATTCTCAAATATCCTTTTATAGTATATTCTAATACCGATTGTTCTTCAGGAATGTTTGACACTGATTCTTCAACAATAACCTTTTTCTTTCCCTTATCGGCAACAAAATGGATCTTAGTAGGAAAAATAGTGGTTTCTTCAAAAATAGAATCTTCTTCTAAATTTGTCTGATTGTTATTTGAAGTTGTAAGTAGTGGGTTTTTATAGACCATCTCAACTTCTTTCATAAAAACTTGAAAAATTTTAGATTCTTGTGATGTTTTCTTTTTCTTTCTTCTATTCTCTTATTCATGATTTTTTTCAGCAGTTCAAATATTCAAAGCATTAGCTTCTTCAAGGTCAATTTCAAATTTTGGATCCCCTGTATTCTTATGAGATTTATAGGCCATCATATTCTCCAAAAATTTATTAGTAAATTTCTTTTTTTTTTCTTTTTTTCACTAGTGTATAAGTATCATCCTTTAATTCATTATTCTTAACTTCTTCATTGCCTTTCCTTGATGTTTGAGCATCACAAGTATCCCATTCAACATTTTCAATAAAATTATTTTACTTTCCATTAAAAACTAACTTCATTATGGACATCGTATCCTCATTCATAAAAAAATATTTTCTCAGACTAGGTATGATTTGTTATCACCTTTAAAAAACTTCATTCACTTTATGAACATCATAACATTCAATGCTAAAAACATTAATATCGTTGACTTGATTGAGGAGGTCTATATGTTTTACCCCATAATGAAAATTAATTTAACTAGATCAATCTTAGTAAAATTTCAAATATAATCCAGAACAAACACATCTTAAAATTTCAAATACTCTATCACCTTTTCTAGGGAAAATATATCCTTGAATCCATAGAGTTGTGGCTCCATTATTCTGTGTCAAATGAGATAATTTTTTATCTTTCTCATAGTGGGAAAACAGATAATATTTGGATTTATTATTATCAGTCGTTCCAACCTTGTATGGTATCTTATGTGAGGGTATGTAATCTTATATTTCTAATAGAACTCCAACTAATTTAGATACCCTTCTATAAGAAAGATTATACCTTTTACCAAACAATTAAAATGAAACATTTTACTTATCATCTTCTTTAACAAATTTCATGAAAGCATGTAATTCAGAAACTACTTCTAGATAGTATAATTCGAAGTCCATATCAGTATTTTCAAAAAAAATTGACTCCCATCCTTGGAAAGTAATAATATTCATGTGTTTAGAATAATACTTTTCAAACCCCAACCTCTCAATAATCCTTTCCTTGAAAACAAACCACACAGAAAAGTTTTATTTGGTATCAATCTAATCTAGTTCTAAGACCTATGAACATACCTAGAGAAAGATTATCGGACTGGGGGATTTAAAAGGTACAGAATCTTGGGTGTAAAAACTCTGAAGAAGCAATGTGGGATATAGAGTGGCATTCCCTTGTATAGGTGTTGGGGGAAACAATTCAACATCCATAAGATAACCAACGTTCGATATGGAAGTTATTTCTTATTTGATGGTAGATATTCAATCCAAATAAAGTTATAAAAATATATTTGACCTCTCAATGTTTTTTTAATTTTATCAAAGTGATGATCATTCTGTTAAAGAAAACTTTTTAAAATAAAACAAAGTTTTGGTTAAGGTAAAAAAATATAACAATAGAAATTATAAACTAAAGTAAATAAATGGTTCCAAAACTAAAATAATATACGATTACCTTTTATAGTGGAAGGTTCTATCAGTATGATTAACCTTTTCTTCTTGGTTTTTTCAAAATAAATAGATTATGATAGTTTTTTAAAACTTATTATTTTATAAAAATAAATATGATAGTTTTTTAAAGAAAATATATTACGATAAAAAATGTAATAAATTTTGTGTCTAGAAATTTTATAACAATTTTTGTGTCTGGATAGTAATTTTGGGAATTATAACTCCAAAATTTTTATAAAAAGTGTGAGTCTATAAGATTAATTATAATAAAATCTTTTAAAAAACTAAATATTTTAGGAAAAAAATATTTAAGGAAATATAAAAGTCTTGAAAAAAAACATATGTACCCCCCTATGAAAAGGAGTATATTAATGTAAGGAGTTGTGTAAAAAAGAAGTAGATATGAATTTATACTTAACATTGATCATTTCTAACTACTGTTTTATATATTCAAATATATTATAACTAATGGGTTTGGTAAAAATGTTAGAAATTTTTTCTTCAATTTATATTAATTGTGAAATTATATCTCCTTTATGTGTGGGATCCCAAATTAAATTGTGTCTTATATATGTATATATGTTTCGCATGTGATTGGTGTGTTGTATTTGTACTTAAAGTATAAGGAATCGACCTTTTTACATACATAATCTTGAATTTATTCAAGAAAAATCTTCCTTTTACATTGAGGGTATTTTCAAGATTATATCTTTAGATAATTAGGATAATAAATTCATAACATTACACATTATTATAGAGTGGATATCATAAAAACAGTTTCCATTTTTTTCAAAATATTAAATATTAAAACTAAAAAAAAGACTCCTTGACAATTATTCAACATTTAAAATGGATTATTTCCTTGTCTTACACATCCATTAACCTGTGAAAATCATTTAAAAACTTTGGATGAGCACAAAATCTCAGTAAGGGATGGAAAAGAAGGAAAGATCACATTAGTCCATGAATACTCGTAACGTATGAAAGCATTTTCAAAAGACATTCTTGTCACCCATATATACTTAATTTATGTAACATGAGATTTATACGAGATACAAACAAAACATGAGAACATAAATATAATCTTAATGGTATCTTGGGGAATTAATTACATAATCTTGTACCCATTCTTGGCTACCTTATAATTTGTAACCCTCACAGCTACCTTGCTTTGTGTAACCATCACAGTTACACATGGAGTAACCATAAAAACGACCTCCAACTTACTCATATCCAATGCATTGGAGGGAGATATAGGTCCCACCCTTCATCATAAAAAATTCCCAAGAACCAAAAAATGATCATACAACATGAATAATTCCATAAAAACATTACTTTGGGATTTCATAAAACCAAATTTAAAAAGAGGATTTTTAAAGAAAATACACTTATAAATATCAAACAATTGAAGATAGACTAATTAGAGTGGATGAAGTATGTATATATACTGTAAATACACATAATAAAAAATAATATAAATAGAACCCATCACACAAACAATTTAAATAGCACATAAATAATGAAGTATAAGTTTAACACAAAGAATGGAATGTGGGTTAGGAATTCCCTTACCTCAGGCTTGTCTTACTTAGAAATCGTTTAAACTTCTTGTATAATGGTTAAAAGAGTGTTATTATTATTTTACATAAACATTTTAATGTTTATAAAATCTTATATGATCATTTTATAGCATCATTTCTCCCTTTAATTGTTAGTATTTTTTCCCTTGCACTTTTTTTGGGTGAGTTCTTTACTTGATTTCCATGATTGGTTCATGGTTGATGTTCTTGTCGATTGGAAGTGAAACTATAGAATTGGAATGGAGTAGTATTTAAATATATCTAGTAACATGAATTATACCATTTATGATTTTGAATTCTTACATGAGGATGATTCATAAGTTCAAACATTAATGATGTTTGTTTAGATCATTTTAGTCGTTCATTGATAATAATGACCTCATTTTGTTTTATAAATTAAAACCTTATGTATAAAAGAATTCCAAAACCATTGATGAGACATAATACATATATTATATCCTTTTTCAACCAAAAAATGGTTTCATGACCGTACTTGAAGGATTTAATGAGAAATGAAATCACATCGTCCATGATGTCTGTAATTCGACACATCATGGACAATGTTTTTAATTCTTTGAATAAGTGGGAGATGAGATTAAAAATGATGAGGAATTTTCCAAAAACAAGATAAAATACAGAATATAAAATATTCTATAGATTTCATGCCTCTTGGATAAGAGGGGGTGAGGAAAGAAGAAAAAGGAATCATGAAATAAAAGAAAACATGAGAAATTTCTGAAAAAAATTCAGCAGCCTGACATCGTCTCTTAAAATTTCATAAATATAGTTTGATGAGAGAAAGGGAATATCTCATAAATCATAAATAATATGGACTGTGATTGGGGATATGTAATTAAATATCCCAACATAATCCAAATGTGAAGGAAGAAAATAACATAAAATGAATGAAAATAATAAAAATAAAAGAGGATGTTCACATCTTGATCTCTTCTCCTTGAGATCCTTCTTAAGGGCTTCAGTTTTAGTCTTTTGGTGAGACCAGAAGCTCTAAGATGTGGGAAATATACTTGGGAGGAGTATTATTCTGAACATAGGCATTGATCAAGGCTTGAGAGCTGTGGGAAGAATAGGGGAGTGAGGGTGATATTTATAGTGGAGGAGAGGGGGTATTTTTCATTATTTTAATCATTATTATAATATTTTTGCCCAAGATTATGAATAGTCTTAGATCATATGACCTAAAATAATAATAATGGAATGTGATTTAGAACCAAGTGGTCTTGAATCACTTATGATGTCATAAATAGTGTATGTTACGGATAATTTGATTATACGGTATTTTGTCATATTTCACTATTCATTGAAAAAACACGAATTTTAGAAAAATCCCAAAAATTTACCCTAACCATTTTTTGACATGTAGAATTCAAAAATGAGGTCCATTTTTTGAAAATAAATTTCTAAATATTATTAATTTAATTTTTAATTAGAATCATACTTAATTCAAAAATGAACAATTCTAATTCTATAACAACTTCTATATCACGGTGAAAAATTAACCAAGATATTATTATATTAAAGCCTTAAGAAAATAAAATAATAATAAAATTTAATATTAATTAAGGTCATATTACAATTCATTTGACTATTCATAAGGGTATGTTACTATTCACATAAAAAATGAGTTGATTTCATCAGACTCCAAATAACTTACTGAACACAATTGTAGATGATAGTTTCTTAAAATTTGAAACATAGAAGTGGAAAATTTTTGTTTAATGGATAGTTATAAATATCTAATTAAAACAAAGTTTTATGCATTTCTATTTAATTTTAGAAAAACTTGCGGCGTTACATTATCCCCATATAGAGACCTGGCCTTTTCTTACATTACTATTACATCATTTCAAAGATAAACAACATAATAGTATTACACATGGAGGATCCAGAGGTTTAGTGTCTTGGGCAAACTAGGACAATACATAACAAATACAAAATCAAGCATAAAAATTCATTTAATATATTCTTCTATAGCTTCTTAGTAGCACTTGTCCTCTCCTTAGTACATGTAGCCACCTGAGGATATACATCAAAAGGGGTGAGCTAAAAGCCCAGTAAGAGGATAGATAAGAACAATATAGCATGGGGTGAGCATAATCATGAAGAAGATCTTGAACATGAGAGGAGCATAAACAATAAACTTGAAATGTGGCAAAGCATAAAAATGAAACATCATGTCTTAGTGGTTAACTACCACACATACTTGTGAACAAATCTAGCATCATTTTCATGCATAATTTCACATTTACTCATGAGATTCATCACTTTATCCAATGCATTGGAGCGCTATATAATTCTGGGCGCACCCGTCACATTTAAACATTCATATTGCGCTATATAATTCCAGGCGCACCCGTCACATCATAACATTATCATTATCATGCTTGCCACATAGAACACATATCAAACACGTACATAAATAACCCATGGAAAGGAATGGGTTTCATCTCATAATAACACATTCATAAGCTTTGGGTTCCCAAAAGAAAGAGGGAACAACATACTTGATATAAGAACCATCAATCTTGAATGAGAGGTAAAAGGTGAGATCTTGAAAGAAGAGTTCTTTTGGAAAACATTTTGATGGACATAAAAATCAATTAAAAACATGTATATCCCAGAAAAGTAAAAGAAAATATGAACAAAAGACCTTTGAGGAGTAACCATATCAAAAATGGAGTGAAAGAGGGAGAACCTGAAGGAAGAAAATTGGGTTCGAGATTTCCCCTTACCTTGTACTCGAATGCCTCCTTCTCTTTAATGTCCTGTATAATGACATTATATTCATTAATTAGAAATTACAGAACCTTTTATACATTAATAGGGTTCATTCTGGTTTCATTATTTCATATTATGTTCTTTTGGATGACTTATAGAGTTTAAAAACATTGATCGGGGATGTTCGTTTTTATGGTTTTCTTGAGCGGTCCACTTGTATTCTTAAATTGATGCTTGGGTAGATCATGGGTAAACATCCAGAACTGATATTACATATAATTAATGATATTACATAAGCTTTAATTATTTTATAATGAGTTATATTAGATCCAATTGGACGAATCATTAGATAAAAATTTACTGATGGTTATTTGGGTTAATTTGAGCGGTTTTTGGATCACAATGATCTTGTTTTAACATTTATCTTAGTAATAAGGCCATAGGTTATTTACAGAACTTAAAATAGAACATAATACATATAAATATTCTGGTTCAACCATAAAAATGGTTTCATGACCAGATTGAAGGTAGAAATGGAAGAAGAGAGCATGTTGTTTTTGAAGGTGATAAATTATCACCACATGAACAACGTTCTCTTTAATAAAATAAAAGGAAGAGGGAAAGGGTGTGGGGTGGTATAATATACCATTTGAATCATAAGATTACATTATATTTATAATACTGGATTTACAAAACAATTTGGATGAAGATAAGTAGGGAGAGATCAAGAAAGGAACTTGAACTTGAAAGGAAATTAAAGGAGAAGAGAGAGAGAAATTACCTTTAGAATCCTTCTCTTAAGATCCTCCTTAAGGAAGCTAGGCTAGGTCTTTTGATGAGACCAGCAGCTTTTGGACGTGGGGGATGAGCTAGGGAAGGTTTTTGGGCAGAATTTAGAGAAGGATTGGAGCTTGAGAGGTGTGAGGAAAAGAGGGAGTGAAGGGTGACTTTTATAGTGGAGGGGAGAGGGGTTTCCTTAATATAAAATCGATTAGTTTATTAATTCCACCAAAGACAAGGAATAGTAAGTCTTGGATGACCAATAATAGTAATTTTATAATTTAATCCCGAACCAAGTGGGCTTACATCATCATAACATCAGCAATGACTCAATTAATGCATTATTTAGCTTTTATTGTGAATTATCGGATTCCACTATTCATCAAAAATTCAAGTATCTTAGAAAAATCCCAAAATTTTACCCCAACCATTTTTCGACGTGTAGAATCCAAAAATGGAGTCCATTTTTAAAAAATAATTTTCTAAATATTATTAATTTAATATTTAATTAAAATCATAATTTACTTAAAAAAACAGTTTTTAAAATTAAAACTGATTTTGCAGTTCTTTCAAAAATTACTTAGGGTCTTATAAAATTATCTAAAAACTATTAGACATTGATTCAATAATTTAAGAATATATTTCAGGCGAATAAATATTCTTTTAAATTAATTAATTAATTATAATTATTTATTTATGACTTATAAAATACCAAAAATGTTTACTAAGGTCAAATTGTCACTTTCTAAGATGTCTAAATTTTATTTTATTATTCATAGGTAATGTTACTCTTATTTACTATTTATAAGGGTCATATTACTATTCATAATGGTAGGTTACTATTCATAAGGGTAGGTTACTATTCACCAAAATTATTTTTATTTCATTGGATTCCAAAAACTATCTTGAACACAACCGTGAATGTTGGATTTTTAAAATTCCAAACATAGGGGTGACAAAATTATGTTTAAAGGTAACTTATCACTTAGTAGTTCATTATTTTGTGTTTTTATGACATAGATATAAGAATGAAATTTTCCATTGAAAAACTTTGGGTCGTTACATTCTTCCCCCCTTAAGAAATTTCACCCCCGAAATTTCACTTTACACAAAAAGGTGAGGGTACCTCTCCTTCATTGCCTCTTCCGGTTCCCAAGTTGCTTCCTCAAACTTTTGGTTCCTCCAAAACACTTTGACAAGGCGGGTTGTCTTGTTGCGTAGAACCTTATCACTTCGGTCTAGAATTTTTACCGGCTGCTCCTCATATGAGAGATCATCTTCCAACTGTACCACCTCTGAGTTTAGTACATGTGAGGGGTCTGGAATGTACTTCCTCAGTAGTGATACGTGAAACACGTCATGGACTTGAGCCATATTCGGTGGAAGTGCCAGACGATAGGCCACGGCTCCTATACGATCAAGGATCTCAAAGGGGCCAATGTACCTTGGGCTTAGCTTCCCTTTCTTCCCGAATCGCATGACTCTCTTCCATGGAGATATTCGAAGGAGGACTTTATCTCCAACGTCGAACTCCAAGTCCCTTCAACGATTGTCAGCATAGCTCTTTTTCCGACTTTGAGCAGCTTTGATATGTTTCTGGATGACTTGAACCTTCTCTGTCATCTCTTCAACAAGATCGGGACCCAGTAGTTTTCGTTCTCCAACTTCATCCCAACAGGTTGGAGTTCTACATCGCTTCCCATAAAGAGCTTCATACGGAGCCATCTGAATACTCGAGTGGAAGCTATTGTTATATGAGAACTCAACCAATGGAAGGTGCTGATCCCAACCACCTTTGAATTCAATAGAGCAGGATCTTAGCATATCTTCAAGTGTCTGAATAGTCCTTTCAGACTGGCCATCAGTTTGGGGGTGATAGGTCGTGCTGAAATTTAATTCAGTACTCAAAGCATGTTGAAGGCTCCTCCAGAATTTAGAAGTGAACCTTGGATCACGGTCAGAGACAATCGAGAGTGGAACACCATGAAATCTCACTACTTCCTTCACATATATCTTTGCAAGTTGTTCAGGTGAGAGGTCTTCCCGAATAGCGATAAAATGGGCAGTCTTGGTGAGTCGGTCAACCAAAACCCATATCGCATTATTTCCTCTTGACGTTTTTGAGAGACCCATGACAAAGTCCATAGTAACATTTTCCCATTTCCACATGGGTATAGGCAATGGTTGCATCATACCTTTGGACTTTTTCCGCTCAGCTTTAACTTGCTGACATACCAAGCACCTTGATATATATTCCGCAATCTCCTTCTTCATGTTATCCCACCAGAAGTGTTCTCGGAGATCACAATACATCTTGGTACTTCCAGGATGAATAGAGAAAGTTGAGCTATGTTCATTATCCAATAGCTCCTTCTTTATTCCGGGTGATGAAGGCACACAAAGCCACGTTCCAAACCGAATCACACCATCATCATCGATATGGAACTCTTGCAGCTTCCCTTCCTTTACTGCATTCACCCTCTTTTGTATCTCCACATCATCCCTTTGTGCTTCCTTAATCTTCTGTTGGATGGATGGTTGCGCAATCATTTGGGCAAGGTAGGATGTATCCCCTGCCCTTACAATTCCCAAATCCATCCATTGCATATCCAAGAAGACAGGGTCTTTCTCAATCCTCAACATGGATAGAGTAGCGGGTTCTTTCCTGCTTAGAGCACCAGCTACCTTGTTCACCTTTCCAGGATGATAGTGAATAGAGCAATTGTAATCCTTGATTAGCTCTAACCATCTCCTTTGACGCATGTTGAGCTCTTTTTGTGTGAATATATACTTTAGGCTCTTGTGGTCGGTGTATATGTCACACTTCTCACCATAAAGGTAGTGCCGCCAGATTTTCAAGGCAAAAATCACGGCTGCCAGCTCTAGATCATGCGTTGGGTAGTTCTTCTCATGGATCTTCAACTGTCGTGAGGCGTAGGATATCACATTATCATTTTGCATGAGTACACAACCCAAGACTTTCTTTGAAGCATCACTGTATATCACAAAACTCTCTCCACTTTTCGGTAGTGTGAGTACAGGTGCAGTGATCAGCCTTCTCTTTAGCTCCTTGAAGCTTCCCTCACATTCTTCCATCCATACATACTTTACCCCTTTCCTTGTTAACTTAGTTAGCGGTCTTGACAATCGTGAGAAGTTTCTCACAAAACGTCGGTAGTACCCAGCTAATCCAAGAAAACTACAGATTTCTGTGACACTATAGGGCCTGGTCCATTCTTCAATCGCCTTTGTCTTTGAAGGGTCCACATAAATTCCTTCGCTTGTGATCACATGTCCCAAGAACGTGACTTGATTCATCCAAAAGTCACACTTGCTAAACTTGGCGTACAACTTCTCCTTTCTCAATGTCTCCAACACAAGTCTTAGATGTTCTTCATGTTCCTCCTTTCTCTTAGAGTAGATGAGAATATCATTGATAAACACTACCACAAATTTGTCGAGGTAATGTCTAAAGACTCTATTCATCAAATCCATGAAGATTGCAGGGGAATTAGTAAGTCCAAAGGGCATCACCAAAAACTCATAGTGCCCATACCTTGTACGGAAGGCAGTCTTCTGAATATCTTCCTTCTTCACCTTTACTTGATGATATCCAGAACAAAGATCCACCTTTGAGAAGTATTGAGCTCCTCTTAACTGGTCGAACAAGTCATCAATCCTTGGGAGAGGATACTTGTTCTTTATGGTGATCTTGTTGAGTTCCCGATAATCGATACACAGCCGCATGGTACCACCCTTCTTCTTCGCAAAGAGCATTGGCGCACCCCAAGGTGATGCACTAGGGAGTATGAACCCTTTGTCCAGATGCTCTTGCAGCTGCTTATTTAACTCCTCCAGTTCGATAGGAGCCATCCTATAGGGGCACTTCGAGATAGGAGTAGCTCCGGGTATGAGTTCAATTGAGAACTCTACCTCACGATCCGGGGGAATTCCGGGTAACTCGTCGGGAAATACATCGTCGTATTCCCTTAAGATGGGCATTTCCTCAAGGTTGGAACATTCCTTTGACTCAAACATTTGGGCGAGGTATGCTTCTTCATAGGGAATCATCACCCACACCATTGAAGGATTTCTCAAAGGAGATTCATGATCTTCCTTGCATTTGTAGAGGAGCGTGGGATGGTTCAGAATATGAAAATATATTTCCTTTTCCCGACAGTTGATATGTGCTCTATATAACGAGAGCCAATCCATTCCCATTATTGCGTCTAATTCCACCAAGGGAAGTATTACGAGATTTGCCAGAAGAATCTTCCCACATACGTCAACAGGAGAAGAATCAAACACTTGGGTTGCAATGATTTCACCACTTGGTGTTTTTACAGATATCTCTACTTCAAGGTTCCGGGGCTTCGATTCTATAGTTCTAGAAAACTTGCAAGATATAAAGGAATGCGTAGAACCAGAATCAAATAAGACTTTTTCCATTCTTGAGTGAATAGGAAGTGTACGTTGTACAACTTCATTATCATGTTACACCTCTGCAGTAGTGATGGCATAAGCCTTCCCTTGTTCCTTTGGATTTGGTGGTTTTTGGCGCTGATTACCCTCGAAAGCTCAAGGTTTAGTGCACTGGTTTGAATAGTTCCCTAGCTCCTTAAAGTTGTAGCATTGAACCACGAGTGGTTCTCTCCTTTCATCGGCTACATTATCCTTCCTTTTCATGTCTCTTCGACACTCGTGTGCTAGGTGTCCTTCTTTCCCACACTTGAAGAATTTCCCCGTCCCTTTGAGGCAGTTCCCATTGTGAAACTTCCCACATTTTTGGCAAGTGGGTCGTTGTGTTTTCTTCCCATATTTTTCATTAGATCCACCAACTTGAAACTCCATCTTTATTTTCTTATCACCGTAGCCATGGGACCATTCTCCATACTCCATCTCCACTTTGAGAGCACACCGAACAACTTCTTCATAACTCCCAAAGTCTCGAATTGCAAGAGGTTTTCGAAGATGTGGTTTTAATCCACTAAAGAATCTATCAATTTTGCTATAATTGTTGATAACAAAACCCGAAGCATACCTTGAGAGCCTTGTGAAATTTTCTTTATAGGTTGTGACAGATTCTCCTTCTTTTTTCTTGAGCTCTATGAATTCTCTCTCCATCTTCGTGCGAAGAGTTCGTGGGAAGTAATTATTAAGAAACATTATCTTAAAGTCTTCCCATTCCATCTCTTCAATTTCATCCCTTGGCTTGGTGTTCTTAATCAATGCCCACCATTGATCAGCTTCTCCATCTAGACGATAAACGGCTAGAGTCACCTTCTCCGTCTCGGAACAGTTAATAACAGAAAAGATCTTCTCCATGGAGTTGACCCACTGTTCTGCAACTAGTGGATCGGAAGATCCACAAAACGTCGGTGGTCGTTGCCGCATAAAACTTTCGATAGCTAGTTGCTCCCTCTTTGGTGGAGGAGGACATTCCCCATTATTATGGTTATTATTCATAACCCGGGATAATTGGGTAAGCATCGCCATGATGTTTTGAACTCCACCTCCAAAATCATTGGGGATGTCGTTCAAGCAATCGTTGCATTGGCCTTCGCAAGAGTTGTTGGCCTGATTTCTCCTGGTTCCCACCATTTTCTAAAATAGAAAAGGTTAGAACAAAACATAAGTAAACAAGTCATGAATAACTTATCCTTTTAAACAATTATACCAAAAACATAACATATGGGATCCCTAGGTAAATATCCTTGTGTGCATATTTGTACTAAGTCTCATGATAGAGGTTTTCTTTTAGGGTTCACTAATCCTAATTCCCAAATTAACTAATCCTTTCCTTTGATACCAACTATAGCGACCCGGCCTTTTCTTACATTACTATTACATCATTTCAAAGATAAACAACATAATAGTATTACACATGGAGGATCCAGAGGTTTAGTGTCTTGGGAAAACTAGGACAATACATAACAAATACAACATCAAGCATAAAAATTCATTTAATCTCTTCTTCTATAGCTTCTTAGTAGAACTTGTCCTCTCCTTAATACATGTAGCCACCTAAGGATATACATCAAAAGGGGTGATCTAAAAGCCCAGTAAGAGGATAGATAAGAACAATATAGCATGGGGTGAGCATAATCATGAAGAAGATCTTGAACATGAGAGGAGCATAAACAATAAACTTGAAATGTGGCAAAGCATAAAAATGAAACATCATGTCTTAGTGGTTAACTACCACACATACTTGTGAACAAAGATAGCATCATGTTCACTCATAATTTCACATTTACTCATGAGATTCATCACTTTACCCAATGCATTGGAGCGCTATATAATTCCGGGTGCACCCATCACATTTAAACATTCATATTGCGCTATATAATTCCGGGCGCGCCCGTCACATCATAACATTATCATTATCATGCTTTGCACATAGAACACATATAAAAAACGTACATAAATAACCCATGGAAAGGAATGGGTTTCATATCATAATAACACATTCATAAGCTTTGGGTTCCCAAAAGAAAGAGGGAACAACATACTTGATATAAAAACCATCAATCTTGAATGAGAGGTAAAAGGTGAGATCTTGAAAGAAGAGTTCTTTTGGAAAACATTTTGATGGACATAAAAATCAATTACAAACATGTATATCCCAGAAAAGTAAAGGAAAAGATGAACAAAAGACCTTTGAGGAGTAACCATATCAAAAATGGAGTGAAAGAGGGAGAACCCGAAGGAAGAAAATTGGGTTCGAGATTTCCCCTTACCTTGTACTCGAATGCCTCCTTCTCTTTAATGTCTTGTATAATGACATTATATTCATTAATTAGAAATTAAAGAACCTTTTATACATTAATAGGGTTCATTCTGGTTTCATTATTTCATATTATGTTCCTTTGGATGACTTATAGAGTCTAAAAACATTGATCGGGGATGTTCGTTTTTATGGTTTTCTTGAGCGGTCCACTTGTATTCTTAAATTGATGCTTGGGTAGATCATGGGTAAACATCCAGAACTGATATTACATATAATTAATGATATTAAATAAGCTTTAATGATTTTATAATGAGTTATATTAGATCCAAGTGGACGAATCATTAGATAAAAATTTAATGATGGTTATTTGGGTTAATTTGAGCGGTTTTTGGATCACAACGATCTTGTTTTAACATTTATCTTCGTAATAAGGCCATAGGTTATTTCCAGAACTTAAAATAGAACATAATACATATAAATATTCTGGTTCAACCATAAAAATGGTTTCATGACCAGATTGAAGGTAGAAATGGAAGAAGAGAGCATGTTGTTTTTGAAGGTGATAAATTATCACCACATGAACAACGTTCTCTTTAATAAAATAAAAGGAAGAGGGAAAGGGTTTGGGGTGGTATAATATACCATTTGAATCATAATATTACAGTATATGTATAATACTGGATTTACAAAACAATTTGGATGAAGATAAGTAGGGAGAGATCAAGAAAGGAACATGAACTTGAAAGGAAATTAAAGGAGAAGAGAGAGAGAAATTACATTTAGAATCCTTCTCTTGAGATCCTCTTTAAGGAAGCTAGGCTAGGTCTTTTGATGAGACCAGCAGCTTTTGGACATGGGGGAGGAGCTAGGGAAGGTGTTTGGGCAGAATTTAGAGAAGGCTTGGAGCTTGAGAGGTGTGAGGAAAAGAGGGAGTGAAGGGTGGCTTTTATAGTGGAGGGGAGAGGGGTTTCCTTAATATAAAATTGATTAGTTTGTTAATTCCACCATAGACAAGGAATAGTGAGTCTTGGATGACCAATAATAGTAATTTTATAATGTAATCCCGAACCAAGTGGGATTACATCAGCAGAACATCAGCAATGACTCAATTAATGCATTATTTAGCTTTTATTGTGAATTATCAGATTCCACTATTCATCAAAAATTCAAGTATCTTAGAAAAATCCCAAAATTTTACCCCAACCATTTTTCGACGTGTAGAATCCAAAAATGAATTCCATTTTTCAAAAATAATTTTCTAAATATTATTAATTTAATATTTAATTAAAATCATAATTTACTTAAAAAAACAGTTTTTAAAATTAAAACTGATTTGGCGTTCTTTCAAAAATTACTTAGGGTCTTATAAAATTATCTAAAAACTATTAGAAATTGATTCAATAATTTATGAATATATTTCAGGAGAATAAATATTCTTTAAAATTAATTAATTAATTATAATTATTTATTTATGACTTATAAAATACCAAAAATGTTTACTAAGGTCAAATTGTCACTTTCTAAGATGTCTAAATTTTATTTTATTATTCATAGGTAATGTTACTCATATTTACTATTTATAAGGGCCATATTACTATTCATAAGGGTAGGTTACTATTCATAAGGGTAGCTTACTATTCACAAAAAATTATTTTTATTTCATTGGACTCCAAAAACTATCTTGAACACAACCGTGAATGTTGGATTTTTAAAATTCCAAACATAGGGGTGACAAAATTATGTTTAAAGGTCACTTATCACTTAGTAGTTCATTATTTTGTGTTTTTATGACATAGATATAAGAAGGAAATTTTCCATTGAAAAACTTTGGGTCGTTACACCCCACCCTCTAGAAATTGCATCCTTGCAATTTTATTTACTTATTAAACAACTTAGATTACTTTTCCCTCATAGCATTTTCAGACTCCCATGTCGCTTTTTCAACCATGTGGTTTCTCCACAAAACCTTTACCTAGTGGATAACCTTATTCCGCAATACTTGTTTCCTTCAATCAAGAATCAGAATTGGTTTTTCTTCATAAGAAAGGTTCTCTTCCAGCTAAACTGCTTCTGGTCTCAAGACATGTGATGAATCTAGCACATACTTTCTCAACATCGAAACATGAAAAACATTGTGTAGCTAAAAAACTCAGAGGCAAAGCTACGCGGTATGAAACTATTCCTACTTTCTCCAAGATTTCAAAAGAACTGATGAACTGTGGACTTAGCTTCCCTTTCTTACCGAAATGCATTACACTTTTCCATGGAGAGATTTTAAGGAAAACATGGTCTCCTACCTCGAAAGAAAAGACTTTCCTTATGTTATCTGCATAACTTTTCGGCCTGCTTTGAGCTGTCCTCATGTTCTTCTAGATCATCCTCACTTTCTCAGCCACTTCTTCTACTAATTCTGGCCCCATTAACTTTCTTTCACCAACTTCATCCCAAAATACTGGAGTCTGAAATTGCTTCCCATACAAGTTCTCAAAAGGTTCCATCTGAATACTGGAATGAAAACTATTATTATAAGAAAACTAATCTAAAGAAATATGTTGATCCTAACTTCCCTGGTAGTCCATTGAACAAGCTCAAATCATATCTTCCAAAGTCTAAATCATTAGTTCTGACTGCCCATAAGATTGAGAATGAAAATTTGTACTGAAATTTAACTTTGTGCCCAACTACTTCTAAAGTCCCTTCCAAACGTTAGAAATGAACCTGGGATCCCGGTCAGATACAATGGAACGATGAAATCCGTGTAACCTGACAATCTCCTTATGGTACAATTGAGAATGCTAATCCAAAGAAATTGTATCTCAAATTGAAATAAAATGTGTAGATTTTTTCAGCCGATCAACAATAACCCAAATCGCATTGTTACCTCGAGAATTCTTTGGTAGTCCCACCACAAAGTCCATGGACACATTCTCTCATTTCCACTCTGGCACTGGAAAAGGTAGAAGCATCCCCTTTTGTAACTGCCACTCTTCTTTTACCAGTTGACATGTCAAACATCTCATGGTAAAGTTAGCAATATCTCTTTTTATTCCATCCCACCAATAATACTCCTGAAGGTCCCTATATATCTTAGTACATCCAAGATGAACTAAAAATGGAGAAGTATGAGCTTCACACAACAAATATTTCTTCAACTAGGAATCACTAGGCACACACAACCTCTTTCCAAATCTTAAAACAAAATCTTTTTCAAGGTTAAATTCTGGTAACTTACCCATATTAACCAATTCTACCTTTTTCTATAGCTCTCGGTCTTCCTTCTACACTTGCTTAATTTTGTCTGACAATGAAGACTGCACTAACACCAGAAACAAAAAAGAGGTATCCCTTGCACCAACAACTTCTAAGCCAAAATTCATAAAATCATTAATCAAGGGATCATGTTCTAAATGTAGCATGTTAATGAAGCATGATGTTTCCAACTTAAGGCATCCACTACTTTGTTTGCTTTTCCAGGATTGTAACACCCGATATTTTTATGAGAAATATTTTGTTTTTATGTTATATACATCATCAAAGGAATATTTCACTACACACAACACTATCTTGGCTTGCTTTACACGCAATCTCGGCCTTCCTTGATAGCTTGCGTTGTACGCAATACTGAGTTTCACTAAACAACGATATGCTATTAAAATATTATTAAAACTAGCCGTTATGAATAGTAATACCAACTTTGTGAAATTTTATAAATTTTATCTTTCAAAATGGACTTCATTTTTGGATTCAGAATATCGAAATTATCCTAGGGTGAAATTTTGGTATTTTTCTAAAAATTTTCAATTTTTGATGAATAGTGAAAAGACTGGGTTACTATTTAAAAACCGACTTTTTATTTAAATAATTATTTATTTTATTTAAATTTATTTTAGGTCAAAATTGATACATAATACCTATATAAGTTCAATGTAATTCATTGGAGTCATTTTATAATAATTTTAGATATATAAAAATTTTATTGAACTTTTCACTGTATTTTACCCACCTCCTAGGAGAAAATACAAATTTACATAAAACTTAATTTTACTGCTTCAGTGAATGGAATTTAGAAAATACAAGAGACATGGTTAATATAAAGGGGTAAAATGTGGTTCAATATGATAAAAATAGTTTTTGGTGAATAGTAACTTTTTACTTTTTTTACCACGGTTAAAAGTAAATAGGGTAATTAAGGGTAAAAATGATATTATTATTACCCTAACATGTGTCCTAATTCTATTGGATAAGTTTAATTCGACCAAAACAATATTATGAAAAAACAAATGACCATTTAGGTCCACTTGTATTATATTAGGACATTTAATATTATTTTATTTAAAGAAGAGTTAAAATAGTTAAAATCAAAGTTTAATAACTAAAAAAATTTAATATAGGGTTATAAATAAGATAAATTCAACAATAAATATTAATTAGAAAGATAAGATTATTTCATACATAATTTTTTTTATTTATAATTTTTAGACTTTAAATAATTTAGTTTACTTATGACACAATAATGATGCAGTAATTACCTTATCAAAGAAATATTAACATAGTTGATATTATAAATACCCAAATAAATGTAGTTTGAGACTTTTTATGAATTAAACTAATTTTATAGGTTAATATGAAATATTAGTATTTATTTAATTAACATTTTTTAACTAATAATGATGTTATGATTTTCACAAAAATCAATTACCAAATAGTGTCAAAATTGACATAAAATAGTTTTTTTTAAACAAATATTATATTAATAATTGTTATTTTATTCCTAAAAATCTAAGGTTTGGAAAAATAACTTATATAAGGTTATATATATTAATAATAAACAACTTAGGGTTTGTTTGGATTGTTATATTATGTTTATTAACCATATATTACAAGAAGACACGGTAAAAGTTAAATTATTTAACTTAGAGTTAAATCTAATTGATAAGGTTAAAATAGTAACCCAAACTTGTTTAAAATATATTGGTTGAGAGGATTTCAACCCATCCCCACCTTATCTTCTAAATAAATCAATTTTAAGCTATTAAAAACCGAATATGACTTTATAATAAAATAATATTTTATGTTTTTCCTAAAGTGCCCCTCTCCTCCCTTAAAAAAGGGCACCTCCTCCCTCTCCTCCTCACACCACTTTGAGCCTTCAAGCTCGGCCAAACCCTGCCAATTTCTCTTCTACACTTCCCTAGTAATATTCTATAGTTCTTGGTCTTATTAAAAGACCAATTTTAGTGCCCTAAGAGGAGGTTTTAAAGAGGCACATCAAAGAAGAGGTAATATCCATTACTGATTCCTTCCAATTTCTTTATTCTTCAACTTCTTATTCATTAGTTGTTTCATTATAAAGTAATAACATCAGTATTAATTATATACGGATATGTTACTATAAATATTAAACAACCCCATTTCACCTTCTATCCATCCTACGGAGAACGAAATCACCGCGCGTGTGTACGTACGGAATACCCTCTCCACGTCGTGGTGTAATCAGTTTTTCCACCACCACCTTACTTGGATGGTTATAATGGTGTAAATAATAACTATATATGATTATTTTAAACTGATATTGATTCTGAAATAGTATACATACACTTCAATACAATTCCACGATCATGGGAATGATATCATCGCTCGTGCGTATGTACGGCCTACCGTCTCCACAATGTGAAGCGGCTCGTTCTACATGATCTTCATTGCATAATGATTATATAAATGAATTTAATGAATAAATATGTTATATATTATAATAATACCATTCCAGAAATGAGGTATCTACAACCTACAAAAAGAAGAATAATAATTTATTCGACAAAACATGCATAAGAACAAAAAGCAATAAACACCCGAATAACAAGTAACAATGAAATATTAGTAATAAGAAGCTAAGAATATGACCATATATGATATAATAACAATGAATAAGATTCTGGAATAAGTCAATAACATTATTTAAATCATTATACATGAGTTTCGGACACGTATGAAGCAAATCGGACCTATGGTAGGGGAAAATCTCGCAATCTCATTTTTATCCGAGGCTGTTTATACTTCAGAATTTACTGGGGAATATTTATCATCCACATCCATGTTTCCACAATATGTAATATTATTTCTATCCTCATAAAATTTTTTAAATACAGTTTTACCCTTCAGTGAGTTTTTAGTAATAGATATGAAAGGAATCTTTTGTCGTTTTTTAGTACGAGGTAGTTTTTTGACTTTTCCGGCCAAAGTATGAGAAGAATTTTTTTCTTTAACTTATAAATCATGAATGGATTTTTAGAACATTATTTCCATGAATCTTCCTTTAAAAATTTTCAAGTTTATTTTTAATCAACTTCTTTTAGTTTAAAATTGTATGACATGTCAAGAAAGGAAAAAAAATTTGAAGTAGAAAGGATATTTTCCTCAAGAATGGTGTCCAAGTGTTTTATCAAAATTATTTTCCATCTAAGATAAAATAGGGTTATGTTTCTATCCCTATTTTTACATTGATTTGATTATGTTTTGATTGAATTATTTTTATTATGTCCTTTTATCTTATATTGATTATGATATGATGGAATGATGTTTAAGAATCCCATTTTTATTACATGGGTTATGCTATGTTGTATGATTTATGATCTTGTGGAACACATAAGAATGGTATCATTATGAGATAGGTGGGACCTATATCTACCTTCAATGCATTGGGTAAAGATTTATATCTCATGAGATAGACATGGATGGAATGGTAGGTTAATCCAATTCATTAATACAGAACTAAAACGAGGAGTGAACTTGGTTCAGAAATGGACTTTGTCTGCTAAGATAGTCTTGGAAATGAGTCTTGACTACTAAGAAATGATTCTCTATGATTATGTGTGTATGCCAAAAAGTTTCATGTCTTATGTTATGATTATTGGGATTGCATTTTCATTACTATGATTTATCCCATGTTATGATATTATGATATCTTTTGCAGGTTAAGATTTTCAAAATGTTATATGATTGATATTTCCTTTGTTTACCCTTACTAAACATTTGATCTCACCCTTTTTTATGTTTTCTTTTCCCCAGGTCAAGAAGAAGGATATTAAATAGGATTTTCTAAAATGGACCCTAGATATGATGAATTAAATGGGAGAAAATGTAGATCCTTTATGAACCAGTTGTTTATGTTTCCCAGTTTCTAAAGACACTATACCTAAACGGTCCTATAATGGTTTTCTTATATGTTGTAATAAGTATGCTTCTATTATGAAGTAATAACAATGTATGTAAATTATGGGTCGTTATAGTTGGTATCAGAGGAAAGGTATTGTCAACCTTTCGAAACTAAGATGTGAAAGCCTTAGTAAGAACCCTAAGGATATATCTAAGCATAGAAAAATCTTAGTGTTTTAGAAATGGCCATGAACAACCTATGATAAAACCTTAAGTGTGAAATTTTATTCTTGATTATGTGGTTTTCCAATTATAATTAGTGTTGCTCACACTATTCTTCTTGGTTTTAGTCAATGGCTGGAACCCGAAGGAACCATGTTAATGCGGAATGCGACGGGCAATGCAATGATTGTCCCCCTGAGCAACCAACCGTTATGGGAGCTGGAATGAAAATTCTTGTATCCATGCTCACACAACTTTATCATGCTATGAATCATACAGGACTTCCAAATGAACAAAGGAAGGAGCAACATTTTGTTGAATCCTTCATGAGGCAGCGTCCACCTTCATTCAGTGGGTCTACTGATCCATTAGTGGCTGAACAATGGATCAGTACCACTGAGAAGATATTTTCAGTTCTTCAATGTTCTGAACATGATAAAGTCATCTTAGCAGTATATCGTTTGGAAGGTGAAGCTGATCAATGGTGGAATCTTATCAATAATACGAGTCCAAGAGATGAAATTGAGTCCATGGAATGGGATGAGTTCAAGAACTTATTTTTCAATAAGTATTTCCCTCGTATTCTTCGAAAAAAGATGGAGACGTATTTTCTTGAACTGAAGCAAAAGGATGATGAATCTGTTGGTACCTACGAAGAAAATTTTACAAGACTTGCAAGGTACGCTTCCGGAATTATTATCCAACCTGAGAGTAAGATCGATCGATTCTTTAGTGGCTTAAAACCAAGTCTTTGAAGGGCGTTATACATAAGGGACTTCAATAGCTACGAGGAAATCATTCGATGTTCTCTCAAGGTTAATATGGATATTGGAGTAACCCATCAGTCATATGCGTTTGATAAGAAAAGGAAAATGGAATTCAAAGGAAAATATAAAGAGAAAACTGAAAAGAAGATGAGTTTTCCCTTATGCTCAAAGTGTGGAAATAAACATATATGGAGTTGTCTTAAAGGGACAAGTAAATTTTTCAAATGTGGAAAAGAAGTTCATCAGGCATTTGAATGCCGCAATGATGGGAAGAAGATGTCTAGTGATGTGAACAAAGAAAAGGCTACACAGAGTGCACCTCATAAACTTTAATGTTACAAGTGTAAGGAAATGGGGAATTATGATAATCAATGCCCTAATCCAAGGGTTTTTTATGATGATCGACGTAAACAAACTCTTAAGGGTAAAGACAAAGGAAAGTCACATGCAATTTCTATCAGCAATGTGGAGTACGATAACGAAGTGGTGAAAGGTACACTTACCATCCACTATAAAGTAGAAAATGTTTTATTTGATTCTGGATCCACCCACTCTTTTATTTCTGAAGAATTTTATAAGGTTACCATCGTATTACCTCAACAATTAGATGTTGAGTTAGTTGTGACAACCCCTAATGGCACAACAGTCGTATCAAGAGTTTATAATTCTTCTCCTATTGAAGTTTGTGGGAAAGTGCTTCCTACAAATCTTATGATCCTTCCTATAGTGGAATTTGATATGATTCTTTGCATGGATTGGATTTCTTTATATGGAGATCATATCAATTTCCAAAGAAGGGAAGTCACATTTCATATTCCAGATCAATCTATGATCGTCTATCAATGCATGGATGAACATAACCTTCTAGTGGAAATTTCATCCATCCTATGGGTCTTGATTCCACTAAATGATGTTTATTTATCTCAAATGGTTGGAGAGAAACTCACGATTAAGAATATGCCCATTGTATGGGAATTTTATGATGTCTTTCTGGAGGAATTTTCTGGTCTTCCACCAAATTGTGAAGTTGAGTTTTCAATAGAACTCGTACCGGGTGCTTTTCCTATTTCAAATACACCTTATAAAATGTTTCCAATTGTGTTGAAGGAATTTAATAAGAAACTCCAAGAGAATATTGATAAGTAATTCATACGCCCTAGTGCGTCACCTTGGGGAGAACCTGTTCTGTTTGTTAAGAAGAAAGATGGATTAATGAGACTCTGCATTTATTATCGAGAACTTAACAAGATCACTATCAGGAACAAATATCATATCCCATGCATTGATGACTTATTTGACCAACTACGTGGAGCTCAATACTTTTCCAAGATTGATTATCATTTAGGGTATCATCAATTAAGTGTCAAAAGGGAGGATATACTAAAGACGGATTTCCATACAAGGTACGGACACTATGAATTTATAGTTATGCCATTTGGTCTTACTAATTCCCCTACTATCTTCATGGATCTAATGAATAGAGTCTTTAGAGACTATCTTAAACAGTTTGTGGCAGTCTTTATAGATGATATTATTGTCTCTTCAAAGAGCAAGGAAGAACATGAAGATCACTTGATAATTTTATTAAAGACCCTGAGAAAGGTGAAGCTTTATGCAAAATTTACCAAGTGTGAATTTTGGATTCAAAAAGTTTCATTTTTGGGTCACATAATCTCAAAAGAGGGGATATCTGTGGATCCAGAAAAAACAGAGGTTATCGAAAGATGGTAGAGACCAACAACAGTAACTGATATCCGAAGTTTTCTTGGTTTTTCTGGATATTATCGATGTTTTGTGAAAGATTTTTCATGATTATCCAATCCACTCACCAAATTGACACAGAAAGGAGTTAAGTTTGTTTGGACAGATGAATGTGAAGAGAATTTCAAGGAGTTGAAAAGAAGTTTATCCAGTGCACCTGTACTCACACTACCTTGTAGTGGAGAATGTTTTGTGATCTACAGTGATGCATCCAAGAAGGGATTGGGGTGTGTTCTCATGAAAAACGATATGGTGATAGCTTATGCCTCACGACAGTTGAAGATACATGAGAAAAATTACCCAACTCATGATTTGGAGTTAGCTGTGGTAATCTTTTCATTAAAGATTTGGAGGCATTATCTTTATGGTGAAAGGTGTGATATTTATATTGATCATAAAAGTTTAAAGTATATTTTCACACAAAAGGAGATGAATATGTGCAAAAGAAGTTGGTTGGAGCTGATTAAGGATTATGACTACTCAATTCATTATCACCCTGGGAAAGAAAAAAAGGTGGCAGATGCATTAAGTCAACAAGACCATGCTAGATTATCCATGATGAGGATCACAAAAGATCCAATATTTATGGATTTACAAAGGATGGATCTTGGAATTATAATGGAAGGGGAAAAATCTTATCTTTATCAAATGAATTTTCAACCATCTATACATGTGAAGATTAAAGAGGCGCAGAAGGAAGATGTAGATTTACAAAAGAAGGTGACAAATGTTCTTGAATTCAACCTTTATTGTGATGGGATGATAAGGTTCAGGAATAGGGTTTGTGTTCCCCCCATCCCAGAATTAAAGAAGAAGTTGCTGGATGAGGCTCATAGTTCTTCATTCTCTATTCATCCTGGAAGCACGAAGATGTATAGAGACCTAAAAGAGTAATTCTGGTGGGATGGCATGAAAAGAGATGTTGCTGAATATGTCTCTCGATGCTTGATTTTCCAGCAAGTTAAAGCTGAGAGACAGAAGTCTAAGGGGATGTTACAACCATTATCCATACCCGAATGGAAATGGGAAAACATCACTATGGAATTTGTCATCGGACTTCCTAAAACATCCAAAGGAAATAATGTTATCTGGGTCATATTTGATCATCTTACAAAGTCGGCACACTTCATTGCTATTAGAGAGAATTTCTCTCTAGATCAGCTTGCCAGGATATATGTAAAGGAAGTGGGAAGATTGAATGGAGTACCACTTTGCATTATATCTGATCGGGATCTGAGGTTTACATCAAAGTTTTGGCAAAGTCTTCAGCATACACTGGATATAGATTTGAGTTTCAGCACTACTTATCATCCTCATACAGACGGTCAGTCTGAGAGGAAAATTCAAACTCTAGAAGATATGTTGAGAGCTTGCTCTATGGATTTCAAATGAGGTTGGGATCAACACCTACCTTTGGTGGAATTTTCTTATAATAATACCTTTCACTCCAGTATCCAGATGGCTCCTTATGAAGCTCTCTATGGAAATAAATGCAGAACTCCAACTTGTTGGGATGAAGTTGGGGAAAGAAAGCTATTAGGACCTGATCTTGATGATGAGATGGCAGAAAAGGTCTGATCTATTCAACAACACGTAAAAGTAGCTCAAAGTCGACAAAAGATTTATGCTGATAATTGAAGAAAAGACCTAGAGTTTAAAGTTGGTGATAAAGTGTTCTTACGAATATCTCCTTGGATGAGAGTAATGAGATTTGGAAAGAAGGGAAAGCTGAGCCCTTGGTATATCGGTCCTTTCGAAATACTGGATCTTATTGGGAAGGTAGCTTACCAATTGGCGCTTGCACCGAATCTCTCTCAAGTTCATGATGTGTTCCATGTATCTCTCCTGAGAAAGTACATACCTGATCCTTCTCATGTACTCAGCTCAGAAGTTGTACCACTGGAGCAAGATCTTTCTTATGAAGAACAAATGATATAGATTCTGGATCGTAGTGAAAAAGTTCTACGAAACCAGATGACTCACTTGGTGAAAGTTTTATGGAGGAACCACCAATTAGAAGAAGCTAAATGGAAGCTTGAGGATATGATGAGGGAGAGGTATCCTCATCTGTTTGTTACAAAGTGACGAATTTTGAGGGCGAAATTCATTTTAAGGGGGGTAGAATGTAACACCCAATATTTTTATAAGAAATATTCTGTTTTTATGTTATATACATCATCAAAGGAATATTTCACTACACACAACACTAGCTTTGCTTGATTTACACACAATCACGACCTTCCTCGATAGCTTGTGTTGTACGCAATACAGAGTTTCACTAAACAACGATATGAAATTAAAATATTATTAAAAGTAGCCGTTATGAATAGTAATACCCACTTTTTGAAATTTTATAAATTTTGTCATTCAAAATGGACTTCATTTTTGGATTCATAATATCGAAAATATCCTAGGATGAATTTTTTCTATTTTTCTGAAATCTTTCAATTTTTGATGTATAGTGAAAACACTGGGTTACTATTTAAAACCCAACTTTTTATTTAAAAAATTATTTATTTAATTTAAATTTATTTTATGTCAAAATTGATACATAATACCTATATAAGTTCAATGTAATTCATTGGAGTCATTTTATAATAATTTTAGATATATAAAAATTTTGATGAACTTTTCACTGTCTTTTACCCACCTCCTAGGAGAAATTGCAAATTTACATAAAACATAATTTTACCACTTCTGTGAATGGAATTTCAAAAATTCAAGAGAAACGGTTAATATCAAGGAGTAAAACGTGGTTCAATAAGATAAAAATAATTTTTGGTGAATAGTAACTTTTTACTCTTTTTACCACGGTTAAAAGTAAATAGGGTAATTAAGGGTAAAAATGATATTATTATTACCCTAACACATGTCCTAATTCTATTGGATAAGTTTAATTCGACCAAAAACAACCTTAGGAATAAAATATGACCATTTAGATCCACTTGGATTAGATTAGGATATTTAATATTATTTTATTTAAAGAAGAGTAAAAATAGTTAAAATTAAAGTTTAATAACTAAAACATTTTTAATATAGGGTTATAAATAAGATAAATTTGACTATAAATATTAATTAGAAATATGAAAATATTTCCTACATAATGGTATTTTATTTATAATTTTTAAACTTTAAATAATTTAGTTTATTTATGACACAATGATGATGCAGTAATTACCTTATTAAGGAAATATTAACATAATTGATATTATAAATACCCAAATAAATGTAATTTGAGACTTTTTATGAATTAAACTAATTTTATAGGTTAATATGACATAATATTATTGATTTAATTAACTTTTATCGTACTAATCATGCTGTTATGATTTTCACAATAATCATTTACCAAATAGTGTCAAAATTGACATAAAATAGTTTTTTTAAAAAAATATTATATTAATAATTGTTATTTTCTTCCTAAAAATCCAAGGTTCGGCCAAATGACTTAGATATGGTTATATATATTAATAATAAACAACTTGGGTTCGTTTGGCTTGTTATAGTAAGTTTATTAACCATATAGTGTAAGAAAACAAGAAGACACTGTAAAAGTTAAATTATTTAACTTAGAGTTAAATCTAAATGATAAGGTTAAAATAGTAACCTAAACTTATCTAAAAACTATTGGTTGAGAGGATTTCTACCCATCCCAACCTTATATTCTAAAAAAATCAATTTTGAGCTATTAAAAACCGAATATGACTTTATAATAAAATAATATTTTAAGTTTTTCCTAAGGTGCCCCTCTCCTCCCTTATAAAAGGGAACCTCCTCCCTCTCCTCCTCACACCACTTTGAGCCTTCATGATCGGCCAACCCCTGAAAATTTCTCTTCTACACTTCCCTATTAATATTCTAGAGGTCCTGGTCTTCTTAAAAGACCAATTTTAGTGCCCTAAGAGGAGGTTTCAAAGAGGCGCGTCAAAGAAGAGGTAATATCCATTACTGATCTTTCCAATTTCTTTCTTCTTAAACTTCTTCTTATTTAGTTGTTTCATTATAAAGTAATAACATCAGTATTAATTATATACTTATATTTTACTATAAATATGAAACAACCCCATTTCACCTTCTATCCATCCTATGGAAAACGAAATCACCGCGCGTGCGTATGTACGGAATACCGTCTCCACGCCGTGGTGTAATCAGTTTTTCCACCACCACCTTACTTGGATGGTTATAATGGTGTAAAGAATAACTATATATGATTATTGTAAAGTGATATTGATTCGTAAATAGTATACATACACTTCAATACAATTCCACGATCATGGGAACCATATCATCGCTCGTGCGTACGTACGACCTACCATCTCCATGATGTGATGCGACTCGTTCTACATGATCTTCCTTGCATAATGATTATATAAATGAATTTAATGAATAAATATTATATATATTACACTAATACCATTCTGTAAATGAGGTATCTATAGCCTAAAAAAATAAGAATAAGAATTTATTTGAAAAAACACGCATAAGAACAAAAAGCAATAAACACCCGAATAACAAGTAACAATAAAATATTACTAATAAGAAGCTAAGAATATGACCATATATGATATCATAACAATTAGTAAGATTCTTTAATAAGTCAATAACATTATTTAAATCATTATACATGTGGTTCGGACACGTACGAAGAAAATCGTCACTAAGGTAAGGGAAAATCTCGCAATCTCATTTTTATCTGAGATTGTTTATACTTCAGAATTTACTGGGGAATATTTATCATCCACATCCATGTTTCCTCAATATGTAATATTATTTCTATCCTCTTATAATTTTTTAAATACATTTTTACCCTTTGTTGAGTTTTTAGTAAAATATATTAAAGGAATATTTTGTTGTTTTTTAGTACGATGTACTTTTTCGACTTTTCTGACCAAAGTACGAGAAGAATGTTTTTCTTTAACTTATACGGCATGAATGGATTTTTAGAACATTATTTCCATGAATCATCCTTTAAAAGTTTTCAAGTTTATTTTTCATCAACTTCTTTTAGTTTAAAATTGTATGACATGTTAAGAAAGGAAAAATATTTTTGAAGTAGAAAGGATATTTTCCTCAAGAATGGTGTTCAAGTGTCTTATCCAAATTATTTTCCATATAAGATAAAATAGGGTTCTATTTCTACCCCTATTTTTACATTTATTTGATTATGTTATGATGGAATTATTTTTATGATGTCCTTTTATCTTATATGGATTATGTTATGATGGCATGATGTTTAAAAATCCCATTTTTATAACATGGGTTATGCTATGTTGTATGATTTATGATCTTGTGGCACACATAAGAATGGTATCATTATGAGATGGGTAGGAATTATATCTCCATCCATTTCATTGGGTAAAGATTTATATCTCATGATATAGACATGGCTAGAATGGCAGGTTAATCTGGTTCAGTGATACCGGACTGAAACGAGGGGTGAACTCTGTTCAGAAATGGACTTTTTCCACTAAGATAGTCTTGGAAATGAGTCTTGACTACTAAGAAATGATTCTCTATGATTATGTGTGTATGCCAAAAAGTTTCATGTCTTATGTTATGATTATTGGGATTGCATTTTCACTACTATTATTTATCCCATGTTATGATATTATGATCTCTTTTGCAGGTTAATATTTTCAAAATGTTATATGATTGATACTTCATTTGTTTACCCTTACTGAGCATTTGAGCTCACCCTTTTTTTATGTTTTCTTTTCCCCAGGTCAGGAAGAAGGCTATTAAGTAGGATTTACTAAAAGGGACACTAGATATGATTAATTAAATGGGTGACAATGTAGATTCTTTATGAACCAGTTGTTTATGTTTCTCAATTTCTAAAGACACTATACCTAAATAGTCTTATCATGGTTTTCTTATATGTTGTAATAAGTATGCTTCCATTATGAAGAAATAACAATGTATGTAAAGTATGGGTTGTTATAATGATGGTAATTGATCATGCAGTCATAATCCTTTAACATTTCTAGACATCCTCTCTGCCTCATGTTTAATTCCTTCTGAGTAAATATATACTTCAAACTTTTATGGTTAGTATATATTTGACATTTGGTTCCGTATAAATGATGCCTCCAAATTTTCAAAGAAAAAACTACAGCTGCCAATTCCAAATCATGTGTGGGATAATTTAGCTCATGAGTTTTATGTTTCCTCAAAGCATAGGAAATTACCTGATCATTCTGCATCAAAACACAACCAAGTCCCTTCAAAGAAGCATCACTGTAGATGACAAACTCACCATTTCGGGAAGGAAAGGCCAAAACAATATCATTCACCATTATCTTCTTCAGTTCCTAATAAAAAAACATCACATTATTCTATCCAAACAAATTTAACCCATTTCTATGTTAACATAGTTATCAGGATAGATAACCGGGAAAAGTAATTAACAAAACGTCGGTAATAACCTGTTAATCCAAGAAAACTACGAATTTATGTAACATCTATGGGTCTTGTCCACACATCAACGACCTTTTTTTTGGAAGGATTAACTATTATTCCATCCTTATTGAAAATGTCCCCAGGAAACAAAATCTGTTGCAACCAAACATCACACTTGATGAATTTTCCATACTGTTTCTTTTCTTTTAAGGTTTGTAAAACAACCCTTATATGTTTTTCATGCTCCTCTTTATTTTTAGAAAATAAAAAAATGTCATCAATAAATACAACCAAAAACTTATCCAAGAACTCATGAAATACTCTATTCATAAGATTCATGAATACAACAGGTTCATTAGTTAAACCAAAGGCCATAACAAAAAATTCATAATGTCCATATCTAGTACAAAAGGCTGTTTTCGGGATGTCATCCTCATTCACCTTCAGCTGATGGTATCTAGATCTCAAGTCAATCTTGGAAAAGTACTGAGCTCCCAGGAGATGATCAAACAAGTCATCGATATGAGGCAAAGGATACTTATTTTTAATAGTGATGTTATTCAAAGATCTATAATCAGTGCAAAGTCTCATGGAACCATCTTTCTTTTTAACAAACAAAATATGAGATCCCCATGGTGAAGTGCTAGGACGAATGAATCCTTTATCGATCAAATACTATAATTAGTTTTTCAATTCAAGAAGTTTTATTGGAGCCATATGATATTGGGGTTTTGAAATTATCTTAGCTTCAAGAACTATGTAAATTTTGAATTCAACTTCCCAATTAGGTATGACACCAGGAAACTCATCAGGAAAAACATCAAGGTATTCATTTACCATCGAAACATCATTAATCTGAATAGTTCCCTTGTTTTCAACAATATGATCAAGACAACTTTCATTTCCATATTTCAATAGTTTCTCATCTTCCTGATATGTTATCAATTTTATGGGTTCGTTATTGTATTCAAACAGAAACTCTTTTTGGAAAAAAAACTTCTTTAGCACTACAGTCAATCTTTGCATGATAAACAGAAAGCCAATTCATTCCCAGAATAATATAAAACTTGAAAAAGGGTAAACCAACAAGGTTTGAAGGAAAATTCATTCCATATACCACAATATAAAGATTCTTATAATTCTTCTTTGCAATAATATATCCCTGGGTGTTTTAACAACAAGTTAAGGTCTCATTTGTTGAGGTGATATTTCCAATTTACCAGAAACTTTCTCAAAGATGAAGGAATGTGTAGACCCCGTATCAAACAAAAAATTAGAAAAATATGAGTGAACAAACAAAGTACCCGATGCAACTTCATTGGATGGACTGACATCTACTTACATAGTCTCAAAGGATCTCACTACACCTTTCTTCTTGAATTCTCACTTCTTTGCATCATTTGAATCTCTCTTTGGGAAAGCATTTTCATAATGACCAATTTAACCACATTTAAAACACTTTATAGTCTACTTATCATGATTAGTGTTAGGATCATTTTCATTGCAATCTCGGTCCATATGTCTAAACTTACCACATTTAAAACACTTCCCAGTTTTTCTAAGACATTCCCCGGGGTGTTTCTTGCCACACTTTTCACAAACTAGAAATTGAATTTTCTTACCATCATATTTCTTTGGTTGATTCTTACCCATCTCTTGCCATCTATATCTCTTCTTCTTATTACTTAAAAAATTCACATGATCATCAGAAAACTCAATCTATACCCTCTTAACACATCAGATAAGTTTCTCATAACTTTTGAATTCACGGGATTCCAATGCCCTTCGATAACTTGGCTTCAGTCCTGAGTAAAAGAGGTTGATTTTTCTATCAAGATCTAGAATAAGATTTGGAGCATACCTCGACAGTCGAGTGAAGTTCGTTTCATACACAACCACCGAATCTTCCTCCTTCTTTTTCAATTCGAGGAATTTCTTCTCTATCCTAAGTCGCACCACCTTAGGAAAATATTTTTCAAGGAAAAGTCAATTAAATTCATCCCACTCTAAGACATCAAAATCGTATCTACCCCTAATATTCCTTACCATTGACCACCACTGATCAGATTCCCCTTAAAAATGATAAATGGAAATACTTACCTTTGTATTGTCTAAATATCTCATAACATCGAATATCTTTTCAAGGGATTTGGTCCATCCTTCAGCTGCTACTAGGTCAGAAGAACCATTGAAAGTAGGAGGGTGTTGTCTCATAAAATGTTCCACTATTTTCATGCTCCATTGCGGTACCTATGGTTGTTCTCTTGCATGGATTCCACTACCATTTATTTCCTTCATTAGCTGGGCCATTATTGTACCAAACTGCTCAGTTCCAATCCCTACCATTCCAGGCTGTAGTTCCGGAAGGATGTCATTCTATTGGTTCCTCTTTTCTTTAGCATCCCTATTCCTTCTACGGAAAACCATTCTTAAAAAACATATATTATATTAAGCAACATGGTAATATTTAAATTCTATAACATTTCAAATTAAACATAGATTGAAAATAATTTATGGTATTCTATTAACAACAACCTAACCCCTAAAGTTATCTAAACCATCCTCTGATGCCAACTATAAGGACCCGGACTTATTACATACATAATCTTGAATTTAGTCAAGAAAACTCTTCCTTTTACATTGAGTATCTTTTCAGGTTTAGAGCTTTAGAGAATTAGGACAATAAATTCATAACATTACACATTATTATAGAGTGGATACCATAAAAATAGTTTCCATTTTTTTCAAAATATAAAACATTAAAAATTAAAACAAGACTTCTTTACAATTCTTCAACATTTAACATGGCTTACTTCTATGTCTTACACATCCATTAACCTATGAAAATCATTTAAAAACTTGGGATGAGCACAAAAACTCAGTAAGGGATGGAAAATAAGGAAATATCATGTTAGTCCATGAATACTCATAACGTATGAAAGCATTTTAAAAATACATTCTTGTCACCCATATATACTTACATTGTGTAACATGAGATTTAAACAAGATACACACAAAATATTATAACATAAATATAATCATAAAGGTATCTTGGTGAATTACTTATGTAATCTTGTAACCATTCTTGGCTACCTTTTAATTTATAACCCTCACGACTACCTCACTTTGTGTAACCATCGCAGTTTCACTTAGAGTAACCATACGGACAACCTCCAACTTACTCATACTATAGAATCCTGCCTTTTTATAACATAAACTTTCATTTCATTACACAAAACTGAGGATCATTAAGGTTTAGTGTCTTGGAAACCAGGAACATAAAACATGAAAACATCATAAAGAATTCTTCTTAAACACTTGAAAGGCTTCTCCTTAAGTTAATCCTAGGTTCATTAATACATATCATAACCTGGGGACATACATCAAAAGAAAGGGTGAGCAGAAGGCCCTGTAAGGGAAACAAGAGGAACATTTTACATGTGAACTTGAGATACTTTAATAAGGACATGAAAAGAACTTTAAGGCATGAGAAAGAAATCATGAGGCATTTCATAATAAAAATAAAATTTTTCATAACTTGAAGATGGGGCTACATCATTTAACATTTACAATCATGAACATATCACCAAGGTCCATCCCCAAGGTGTCATTTGAAAATTTCCAAGGTTATTCACCAAGGTATCGTGAAAATTGTAATCTTTAGTGGTTACATCATTACCCAATGCATTGGAGCGCTATCAGGGAGCACCCTTAAATTTTCCTTTATTACCATGTGAACCACATATATCATCATAAATAATTTCATAAACAACCCACATAGCATAAAAGAAATGGTTTTCATTTCATAATCATAACGTTTTAAAAACTGCTTTAAAGACATGATCTTTATGTCACTTTAAACCCACAGAAAGGGAAAGAGGGTTTCATGTATGTAAATCCCAGAATTTAAAATAGAATATATTGGTATATATGTGAATAACCATATATAAGGTAGAGCTTTGAGTATTCACTTAATAAAATAAAATATCTTTAGAAAAAAGAGAGAGACATTTTGAGACGAAAATTCTGCAGCATAACGGCTATGTTACAAGGTTTTTAGAAAACATTGAAAAGAGAGGGGACATGGGTCAAACATTTATAAATGACCCATAAAATAGTAGAGGGACAGAATATAAGGGATTTACGAACATGGTAATGAAATTTGAAAATATACCATATGAAATGAAGAACATGAAAGGAAGACAAAAATAAGATTTCTCTTATGAAAATTTGGCAGCCTAACAGTGTTACATAAACTTCAACCAAAAATGAATTGATGAGATCAAATAGGGTCTCTCATAATATGAACATAAATGATCAGTATGATAGATATAGAGATCATACCCCAACATAATAAAAAGTAACTTGCAAGACTTGACATGGAATTAGAACTTTGAAAAGGGAGAAAGGTGCAAGGACCACATAAAAATTCGGCAGCCTAACGACGCCACTTAAAACTTCAAAATACTGAATTGAAGAGTTCAAATGGGGTCTCTCATCATATGATCATAAAATATCAGTATGATAAATTTAGAGATTATACCCCAACATAATAAAAAGGAACTTGAAATACTTTACATGAAAATAGATCTTGAAAAATGAGAAGGGAGAAAGAATCACTTAAAAATTCGGCAGCCTAACGACGTCACTTAAACTTTCATAAAAAGAAATGATAAGAGTAATAGGGGATCTATCATCATATAAACATGAAAAGGGAAGTAAGAGGAATATAAAAGAACATCCTCTCACATAATAACATGGAGCATAAAAGGAATGACATAAAAGAGATTACCTAAAAAGAAAGAGAGAGGTCGGATCCCTTACCTTAAAACGTAACTCTTAAAACTCAAAGGTTGGGACCTTGAGAGCTTGGGGGCACCTTGGAAGGACTCCTTGGGAGGTAAGGAGACCAGAACATCGTTGATGATGGTTTTTGAGTCGAAAAGATGAGATGATGTCTTGGTATTTATAGGGAAAGTGAGGGGACAAGGCATTAATGGCCAAGGGACACCTCAAAAGTGGTTTTCTGAAAAGCATGGGCCCTCCCATGGAACTTCCCATAGAGTTAGGCCACATGGGGACCCCCACACAATAATTCATCCTCTTTAGTCGACCATACCTTAAAATATCTCATCACATCATCATGACATAGTTATGATGTCATTAAACATACCGAAACCCTAAAACTGTATTTTTACTATTCACTGAAAATTCAACTTTCTCAGAAAAATCCCAAAATTTCACATTAACCAAATATCAATGCTCTGATTTCAAAAATGAACTCTATTTTATAAAAATAATTTTCTAAATATTTTTAATTCATTTTTTAAATAAACACACTATTCACCGAAAATTCATTTTTTTCAGAAAAATCCCCAAAAATTGCCTTAACATAATATCGATGCTCTGAGTTCAAAAATGAAATCCATTTTATAAAAATAATTTTCTAAATATTTTTAATTTAATTTTTAATTAAAAAACACTATTCACCTGAAAGAAACTAATACTTGAATAATAATTTATGAAACTGTTATTTACCCATTTTATTGAATCTCATTACTTAATCTAGGTGTCTAAATTATATTAAAACTTTCTTTGAGTGAAATTACAAATCTATTTGGTCACATTACTACTCCTAAGCATAAAATCACTATTCATAATTTACTATTCATCAAAAATCAAGTTGATCTTATTAGATTCTAAATTTCATACTGAACATAATTGTAGAAGATCATTTTTGGAAAATCATTACACATTTTTATTTATTTAAGGTTTACATAAACATTTTTAAAATATCCTTTCTCTAAAATTCATCAAAAATATGCATACTATATTTATCCGGACATTTGAAAAATCATAAACATCATCATAAGAATAAAACCCAATTTTTATTTAAAATAAAGGATTACACAAGGCAGTTACGGTCTCCTTACATAGCCCATTATCAAACCAGCATAGGACCTAAGAGTAAGGTGTGATAAGGTGAAAGAATCTGAGGGAGGCTCAGCCAACATCGCACGAGTAGTAATTTCTATCAGTTTGAACTTCTCGCGAAGGAGATCCTGTTCTAGCTTCACACGATGAAGTTCAGCTTGGGTTTGGTCCAGAGCAAAGCCCAGTGGGGCTACCTCCTTCCCAAGTTCTGTTATATGGGCTTCGATTGGTCCAAGACTACTGGGTGAGGCCATCGAATCATCTTTCTATATTAATTAACCAAGATTTCTTGTATTTAGAGACAATAATCAAAATGTTTAGTTTCCAGCGGTCATATTGACCAATGGTCAAATAACAGTCAAAATCCAACAGTCTCATTTTAATTATACTCATGTTAACAAATGAAACATTTTTGTTGAGCATAAAAATAAAATAAAATAACACATAAAATTAGGAATCAAGATTTATTCAAAATTTCGGTTCGTTAAAATCTTCCCCCCTTAAGAAATTGCGTCCTCGCAATTTTTAAAATTGGGTTTTGAAATTTCATTGAAAGTCCCACATCGGAAAAGGATTCAGTAAAACTATTACATTAAAATAAAGAAAGGGAAGTACAAAGGTCACCCGAGTTAACCCACACTAGGATTCCATGTAGGAAAACATGGACATGGAGGAGAAAACAATGGGTCATGTTCTGAGGGAGAGTGATAGAGAACATGATTAGGAGAAAGTTAACCATATGAAAATCCCAAACTTATGATGTGTGTAAATGGTATTTGATTACCTAGTAGGAAACGTAAACCAAAAACATTTTTGTTTTACGTTTCTTTTCATAATTTTGAGGAATTCATTTACTACATAGAACAAAAACATAAGAAAATATACCTACCTTCATGTAGAGTTTCATCCTTTAATAAGTTTCTACCCAAAAATAATCTTTTCTCCAAACGATGAGCATTCAAAAACACTTGGTCTCATTAAAACACAAGAATCATCTTCTAGAGAATCACATAATCCACAAAAGATTCTATCTTTAAACATTATCCCAAAAATAGAAAGGGTAAGGTAAAACAACTCTTCAAAAATAAATAATCCCATAGAAATGGAAACTACTTTTAAATCTTCAAAGTTCCATGGTACTACCCAGAGTTCATCATAGACCATTCCATAAATAACTGTCCTTAAAAATCCTCAAAATAAACCAAACTAAGATTGAAACCCAAATACAAGAAGGATTTGATAACATAGTCTTCCATGGTAAACATTATCATTCATAAACAACATCAACCACTCCTAAAATCTTATAAAAAAGAAACTAACCTAAACATATTTACCCCAAGATTGGTTAATCATTTCCATAAGTAACCTAAATTACTATAAGTCCACCTTAAATTCATTGATTCTTCAAAATATAAGTCAACCTTACTCTTCAATGAAAATACTATAGTAATCTATTTACCTCGATCATATAGGGTCCCCAAAATAGTGAACGTCTTCCAAAATAATAATAATATTTGAATCCCCTAATCATCTCTGTCATATTAATATGGAAATAATCGAATTTCCTATCACATTGGTTTTTGGGACATGTTCTTCCATTTCCCACCACTAACTAAGAAGATAAAGTATAATTAGGGGCTTAAATACTTCGCCAATAATCATGAAACGAAAACTTTAAGCATAAAAGGATAAACTTGTAGAATAAAAGTATATCCTAACTTGTGATCCCCTAGGTTCCAATCTAGGTTATCCATGATCTTATATTCTTATGTGAATATTTATTTTATTTTATCTTTGTTCCTTTAATAATGGTTCATACTAAGCTTATGAATTTACCAAAGCATATCCTCCGGGAGTGTCGTAACCAAGAGTGCAGCAAGGCCCGTTGTCGTGTACCAGTCCCCGTTCGAGTCTAGCTCAAAGTGGTGTTTTAGGGTTTTACCCCTATGTACATCTGTGCCAGAGCCACCTCTACCTGCTCGTATCCAAATAGGGATGTATTTGCTTGGCAACCCCTTACTCAATACTCACCAAAATATCTGGAAGATTTACTATATTTAAACTTTTCTATATGGTTCTTCCTAAGGTTTTAATATCCTAATTTCGACAAATAACTAAACCATCCTTTGATACCAACTATAGCATCCTGCCTTTTTATAACATAAACTTTCATTTCATTACACAAAACTGAGGATCTTTAAGGTTTAGTGTCTTGGAAACTAGGAACATAAAACATGAAAACATCATAAAGCATTCTTCTTAAACACTTGAAAGGCTTCTCCTTAAGTTAATCCTAGGTTCATTACTGCATCTCATAACCAGGGGACATACATCAAAAGAAAGGGTGAGCAGAAGTCCCAGTAAGAGAAACAAGAGGAACATTTTACATGTGAACTTGAGATACTTCAATAAGGACATGAAAAGAACTTTAAGGCACGAGAAAGAAATCATGAGGAATTTCATAATAAAAATAAAATTTTTCATAACTTGAAGATGTGGCTACATCATTTAACATAGACAATCATGAACATATCACCAAGGTCTATCCCCAAGGTTTCATTTGAAAATTACCAAGGTTATTCACCAAGGTATCGTGAAAATTGTAATCTGTATCATTACCCAATGCATTGAAGCGCTATCAGGGGGCACCCTTAAATTTTCCTTTATTATCATGTGAGACACATATATCATCATAAATAATTTCATAAACAACCCACATAGCATAAAAGAAATGGGTTTCATTTCATAATCATAACGTTTTAAAAACTGCTTTAAAGACATGATCTTTATGTCACTTTAAACCCACGGAAAGGGAAAGCGGGTTTCATGTATGTAAATCCCAGAATTTAAAATAGAATATCTTGGTATATATGTGAATAACCATATATAAGGTAGATCTTTGAGTATTCAATTAATAAAATAAAATATCTTTAGAAAAAAGAGAGAGACATTTTGAGACGAAAATTCTGCAGCATAATGGCTATGTTACAAGGTTTTTAAAAAACATTGAAAAGAGAGGGGACATGGGTAAAACATTCATAAATGACCCATAAAATAGTATAGGGATAGAATATAAGGGATTTAAGAACATGGTAATGAAATTTGAAAATATACCATATGAAATGAAGAACATGAAAGGAAGACAAAAATAAGATTTCTCTTATGAAAATTCGGCAGCCTAACAGCGTTACATAAACTTCAACCAAAAATGAATTGATGAGATAAAATAGGTTCTCTCATCAAATGAACATAAAAATATCAGTATGATAGATATAGAGATCATACCCCAACATAATAAAAAAGAACTTGCAAGACTTGACATGGAATTAGAACTTTGAAAAGGGAGAAAGGTGCAAGGACCACTTAAAAATTCGGCAGCCTAACGGCGCCACTTAAAACTTCAAAATACTGAATTGAAGAGATCAAATGGGGTATCTCATCATATGATCATAAAATATCAGTATGATAAATTTAGAGATCATACCCCAACATAATAAAATGGAACTTGAAATACTTTACATGAAAATAGATCTTGAAAAATTAGAAGGGAGAAAGAATCACTTAAAAATTCGGCAGCCTAACGGCGTCACTTCAACTTTCATAAAACGAAATGATGAGAGTAAGAGGGGATCTCTCATAATATAAACATGAAAAGGGAATTAAGATGAATATAAAAGAACATCCTATCACATAAGAACATGGAGAATAAAATGAATGACATAAAAGAGATTACATGAAAATAAAGAGAGAGGTCGGATCCCTTACCTTAAAACGTAACTCTTGAAACTCAAAGGTTGGGACCTTGATGGCTTGGGGGCACCTTGGGAGGACTCCTTGGGAGGTAAGGAGACAAGAACTTCGTTGAGGATGGTTTTGGAGTCTAAAATATGAGAGGAGGGCTTGGTATTTATAGGGAAGGTGAGGGGACAAGGCATTAATGGCCAAGGGACACCTCAAAAGTGGTTTTCTCAAAAGCATGGGCCCTCCCATGGTACTTCCCATAGAGTTAGGCCACATGGGAACCCCCACACAATAATTAATCCTCTTTAGTAGACCATCCCTTAAAATATCTCATGACATCATTATGACATAGTTATGATGTCATTAAACATACCAAAACCCTAAAACTGTATTTTTACTATTCACTGAAAATTCAACTTTCTCAGAAAAATCCCAAAATTTCACATTAACCAAATATCAATGCTCTAATTTCAAGAATGAACTCTATTTTATAAAAATATTTTTCTAAATATTTTTAATTCATTTTTTAAATAAACACACTATTCACTGAAAATTCATTTTTTTCGGAAAAATCCCCAAAAATTACCATAACATAATATCGATGCTCTGAGTTCAAAAATTAAATCCATTTTATAAAAATAATTTTCTAAATATTTTTAATTTAATTTTTAATTAAAAACACTATTCACCCAAAAGAAACTAATACTTGAATAATAATTTATGAAACTGTTATTTACTCGTTTTATTGAATCTCATTACTTAATCTAGGTGTCTAAATTATATTAAAACTTTCTTTGAGTGAAATTACTAATCCATTTGGTCACATTACTAATCCTAAGCGTAAAATCACTATTCATAATTTACTATTCATCACAAATCAAGTTGATCTTATTAGACTCGAAATTTCGTACTGAACATAATTGTAGAAGACCATTTTTGGAAAATCATTACACATTTTTATTTATTTAAGGTTTACATAAACATTTTTAAAATATCATTTCTCTAAAATTCATCAAAAATATGCATACTATATTTATCCAGACATTTGAAAATTCATAAACATCATCATAAGAAGAAATCCCATTTTTTATTTAAAACAAAGGATTACACAAGGCATTTACGGTCTCCTTACATAGCCCCTTATCAAACCATCATAGGACCTAAGTGTAAGGTGTGCTAAGGTGAGAGAATCCAAGGGAGGCTCGGCCAACATCGCACGAGAAGTAATTTCTATCAGTTTGAACTTCTCGCGAAGGTGATCCCATTCTAGATTCACACGATGAAGTTCATCTTGGGTTTGGTCCAGAGCAAAGCCCAATGGGGCTACCTTCTTCCCAAGTTCTGTTAGATGGGCTTCGATCAGTCCAATACTACTGGGTGAGGCCATCGAATCATCTTTCTATATTATTTATCCAAGATTGCTTGTATTTAGAGACAATAATCAAAATGTTTAGTTTCCAGCGGTCATATTGACCAATGGTCAAATAACAGTCAAACCCCAACAGTCTCATTTTAATTATACTCATGTTATCAAATGAAACATTTTTGTTGAGTATAAAAATAAAATAAAATAACACATAAAATTAGGAAACAAGATTTATTCAAAATTTCGGGTCGTTACACATACCCAATGCATTGGAGGGAGATATAGGTCCCACCCTTCATCATAAATAATTACTAATAACCAAAACATAATCATATAACATGAATAATTCCATAAAAACATTACTTTGGGATTTCGTAAAACCGAATTTAAAAAGAGGATTTTTAAAGAAAATCCCCTTATAAATATCATAGAATTGAAGAGAGACTTAATAGAGTGGATTTAGTATTTATATATACTATAAATAAACATAATAAAAAATAATATAAATATAACCCATTACACAAAAAATTTAAATATCACATAAATAATGAAGTAGAAGGTTAACCCAAATAATGGAAACGGGTTAGTAATTTTCTTACCTCAGGCTTGTCTTACTTCAAGTTTGTTTAAACTTCCTGTATAATGGTTAAAAGAGTGTTATTAGTATTTTACAGAAACATGTTCATGTTTATAAAATATTATATGATCATTTCATAACATCATTTCACCCTTTAATTGTTAGTATTTTTCCCCTTGCACTGTTTTTGGGTGAGTTCTTTACATGATTTCCATGATTGGTTCATGGTGGATGTTCTTGTCGATTGGAAGTGAAACTCCAGAATTAGAATGGATTAGTATTTAAATATATCTAGTAACATAAATTATACCATTTATAATTTTTAATTCTTACATGACGATGATTCATAAGTTAAAACATTAATGATGTTCATTTAGATCATTTTAGTGGTTCTTTGATAATAACGACCTCATTTTGTTTTATAAATTAAAACCATGTGTAAAAAATAATTACAGAACCATTGATGAGAAATAATAAATATATTATAACCTGTTTCAACCAAAAAAAATCATGACTAGACTTGAATTATTTAAAGAAAAATGAAATTACATCATCCACAATGTCGGTAATTCAACACATCATGGACATTATTTTTAATTTTTTGAATAAGTGGGAGAGGAGAAGAACAATAATGAGGAATTTTCCATAAACATGATAAAATACAGAATATAAATGATTATGTATATTTAATTCCTCTTGTGGAAGAGGGGTTGAGGAAAGAATAAAATGGAATCATGAAATAAAAGAAAACATTTGAAATTTCTCATGAAAAATCGGCAGCCTAACGGCGTCTCTTAAAATTTCATAAAAATAGTTTGATAAGATAAATGGAATACCTCATCACTCATAAATAATATGGACAGTAAGGGGGGATATGGAATGAAATATCCCAACAAAATACAAAGGTAAAGGAAAACAATAACATAAAATGAAAGAAAATAAAGAAAATAAAAGAGGACGTTTACCTCTTGATCTGTTCTTTTTAATATCCTTCTTAAGGGCTTCGGTTTTGGCCTTTGGTGAGACCAGTAGCTCTCGGACGTGGGGAATATAATTGGGAGGAGTATTGGGAAGAACTTAGGCATGGATCAAGGCTTGAGAGGTGTGGGAAGAAGAGGGGAGTGAGGGTGATATTTATAGTGGAAGAGGGGGGGTATTTTTCATTATTTTAATCATTATTATAATAATTTTGAACAAGATTATGAATAGTCTTAGTTAATGTGACCTAACATAGTAATAATGGCATGTGAGTTCGAAAAAAGTGGCCTTGAATCATTTATGATGTCATAAATAGTGTATTTTACTGATAATTTGATTATACGGTATTTTATCGTATTTCACTATTCATTGAAAAAACTAGAATTTCAGTAAAATCCCAAAAAATTACCCTAATAATTTATTGACATGAAGAATCAAAAATGAAGTCCATTTTTTGAAAATAAATTTCTAAATATTATTAATTTAATTTTTAAATAAAAGCATACTTAATTCAAAAATTAACAATTCTAATTTTATAACAACTTCTATATCATGATGAAAAATTAACCAAGATGTTATTATCTTAAATCCTTAAGAAAATAAAATAATAATAAAATTTACTATTCAATAGGGTCATATTACTATTCATTAGGGTATGTTACTATTCAAAAAGACAAGTTGGTTTCATCGGACTCCAAATAACATGCTGAACACAATTTTAGATGACAGTTTCTTAAAATTCAAAATATAGAAGTGGAAAATTTATGTTTAAAGGCTAGTTATAAATATCTACATAAAACAAAGTTCCATGCATTTATTTTTATTTTTAGAAAAACTTGGGGTGTTATATAATGAAATGTAACTTGTATTATCATGAAGTCCTTGAGTTTTAATAAAACTCCTGTCATAAATAATGAGTGTGTGTTTCTTCCACAACACTTGAGCACAAAAACTTCTAGCTACCACATATTCATCTTTAGTAGTGTAAAGTTCTATTGAGTGTTGTTTCTTACCTAAAAAAGAAACTAAATAATCACCTAATAAATTAAAATTTATGTATTTAATTTTTTTATCCATTCTATATCCCCCAAATTCAGTATCCAAAAAAAACATTTTAATTGAAAAAAATTTCTAAAATAATATTAAAGTTATAAATAAATAGTTCTCTTAAGATAATGAAATATTCAAATTACAAATTTAATATGCGATTATTTTTTAATGGATTGATATATTTCACATAAGTATACTAAAAACATTAAATATGGATGACTAGTTGTTAAATAAAGTAAACTCCCTATCAAACCTCTAAAAGTTTTCTAATAAACTATTTTTATAGCCTCATTAAGATCTAAATTATTAGAGGTACTAGTAGAAGTAATAATAATTATATTATTTATGTATCCAATTTTCTTAAGAAGATATTTTATATACTAATGTTGAGATATAAAAGTTCCTTCTAGTTTTTTTTTTGAAATTTGATAACCAAGGAAATATGATAGCTCACCCATCATACACATTTCAAACTTAGACTTCATAAGATCCACAATGGAATCTATTAAATATTTTTGAGTTGAGAAAAATATAATGTCATCCACATAAATTTGTACAATAATAATATTTTTATTTATTTATTTTATAAAAATGGTTGGATCTGAAACTCCCTAACCAAAATTGTTTTGTAACAAAAATCAAGTTAACCTATCATACCAAACTCTAGGGGTTTTTTAAGTCCATATAAGTCTTTGGAAAGTTTATAAACAGATTCTATATGTTATTTATTTTCAAAACCACGTGTTTGTTCACCATAAAATTATTTCTAAACATATTTTTTAAGAAAATAACACTTCTCATCCATTTTATATAGTATGAAATTAAATATTTCTTCAGTCTAGAAGTATTTAAATAGATTCAAGTATTTCTACTGGATTATAAGTTTCTTCATAATATATTCCATCTTATTTATTATATCCCTTATTAACAGGTATATCTTTATTTATAACAATTGTTCTATTTTCATCACATTTATTCTGAGAATCCCATTTTACTCCAATTATAGAAGTTTCAATAGGCCACTCCAATAAAGTATGGACTTTGTTCCTTTCAAATTCAATGAGATCATCTTGCATAGACTTAATCCAATATTCATAACCTAAAGCCTCTTCAGGATTCTTAGGTTCAAATTGAGATAAAAAATCTAGATGTTCAGTTTCATTTCTTAAGAAACTTTTAGTCCTAACTATATGGTATAAATCACCAATGATACTTTCACTAGGATGATTCCTAAGAAAAAACTGCCTTCATGAGTTTTTAATAGAATTTTCTTCGATAATAGGTAGAAAACATTCCTGTGGAATAACTTCAAAAAATAATTATTGAGTTATTTTCTTGTGAGAATAGATTTTTAACAAATACTGAAAATCTGTTTTATAAATAGAATTAGAATACATAGGTCGAGGTTGTTTGAAAACAAAAGGATTAGTTTCATCAAACAAGGAATGTACTGTTTCCACAATAGTATAATATTTTTTATTAAAAACACCATAAGCCATAAAAGTAGAAGAATAACCTAAAAATGTTCTTTCATCAGATTTGGGTGCAAACTTATGTAAATTATCTTTAGTATTTAGGATGAATACTTCGCAAGTAAATAAGTTGAAGTAAGAAACTTTGGGTTTTCTTCCTGTCCACAACTAATAAGAAATTTTATTAAGAAAGGGTTTAATTAGAACCCAATTTTTTGTATATAAAATAGTAATAACCACTTAATCCTAAAAAAATTTAGAACCTTATTATTCACTCAGCATGGTTCCAAAAATCTCTTGAAGAATTTTATTAATTATTTAAACTATACTATTTTTTCTAGGGGGTTTTAGGTGCTGAAATATTTTGTTCAATACCTTTCTAATATAAAAAGTTTCAAAATAATAATTTTCAAACTTTCCACCATGATCACTACAAATAGTTATCAAGGAGAGTTCGTTCTCATTTTTAACTATGGATAAAAAAAATTAAAAATAATGAAGGCATTCATATTTCTTTGTTAGAAAATAGAACAATGTATATTTAGTGTATTCATATACTAAGAAAAATAAATAGTATTTTACAAAAATACTTCCATTTTTTATGGGAACAAATAGGTATATGTGCACTAGATGTAAAGCATCAGAAATTGAGAATTCACTAATTGATTTAAAACTTGACTTATGTTTATTACCTCATTGATAAGGGTTATATACATTTGAATTATCAAACCTAAGTTTCAGTATATCCTTAAAAAGTCATTTCTTAGTCAAAATAGATAAGTTTCTAAGGTTAAATTATCTTAACCCTCTATTCCATAACCAATATTGATCATACAGTTAACTAAGGAAAGCTATGTCTTGGCTCCTAAGGTCTTCTAAGTTTAGTATATAAACTTTCTCATACCAATTTGTAGAAAGAATAAATTTATCCTTTGAACTATGTACTAAGAATTTATCATTTATAAAGTCCACAAGATAACATTAATCACTTAATTGAATTAAGCTCATAATATTTTTCTTGAGACATACTATAGATAAAAAATTTTAAATAATATATTTTCCAAGAAGAAAAATGTTACCTATTCCAATAATATCCCCTCGATCATTATCTCTGAATGTATCTTTTCCACCATTCATCTAGGTTATATTCATGAAGAAATATTTATTTCTATTCATATTTTTGGAACATCCACTATCCATGTTCCAATTTTTTTTTGGTATTATATTTTTTTTCCTTAAAATAAAAAAAATTATATTTTCAAAACCCAAACCTTCTTGGGTCTGGTGTTGTTATAAAATAAAGTTTTAGGTAACCACATTTTTCCAATTTATTTATTTTGGAAAATATTATTTCCTTAGGAAAATAAACCTTATGAAAACCTAATGATTATATTCTATTCAAAGAAATTTTTTTCTTCTAGTTCCCACCACTTTATCACTTAGTGTAAAGAAGGTTCACTTTTGGGAACAAAATAATTTTAAGTATAAATAGGTTTCTTGTTTGTAAAAACCCTTCCAGAACTATTACCATGAGATATAATTTTATTAAATCTTTTCAAAGTTTTCCTTTCCAGTGGTAAAAATTGATAAAAGTTTCTTCTAACAATAAATTTCAGATTATAGTTTGATAACTAAAAAATTATCCTCATCATTATTAGTTTTAGAACAATGTTTTTCTTATTAAACAATTTTCTCAAACATAAACTTATCAAAATATTTTGAAATGGTATATTTCTCAAAAATAGTTTTATCAGTATCTTTTTGAAATATTTGACACTTAATTAGTCAAAATAATTATTTTTTGAATCTACCTTAGTAATTTTAACTCTAGAAGTATCAATTTTTTTAAAAATATTATAATTTTCATTTTCTAATAATTTTGAAAATATATAAACTTCATCATAAGTAGGTAAAATATTTGCATCACTAGATGAGGAATAATATTAATCATAAGTTTTAGAACATTGTTCATTATCACTTTTAGTATAATAGTAATTTAAAGATAAATTTGTTAAGTATTTAGTTATTTGTAAATTTCCTATTAAACATTTATTTACCATGGGTACTTTAGTAAAAATACCAATGTTCCTCTGTCTAAAAAATTAATTATCATTAGAACTATCTGAAGAATCACCACCACTGGCAATCCATGTGTTAGAAGATTTCAAAAATTTATTTCCTTTTGACATATAATATTTCATGTAATTTATTTGTGAATTCTTTTTATTACTATCTTTCCTTTTAATCTTTGAACAATAAGGTTGAATATGTCCATCTTTCTTACATTCATAGAAAATAACCTCAGAATCTTTCTTATCACATTTAACCTTTTAACCATTATTATATTGATAATGAAAATACTTATTTACCACTGTATTATACATCCTTATGGATATATTATAAAATTTATTATTTAAATGTTATGATGTACTTGAATCTGACTGAACAATAAATTTCTTTTTGGATGAAGATTTTACTAAATTCTTAGTTGACTAAACTTTAAAAGGTATAGCAGATTTTATAGAAAAAGCAACACCATCATTTTTATTTTTTATGTTTTTCAAAATATTTTTTAAATCTTACCTCATACTGCATGAGAGTACCAATCAAATCATTAACAGTAATATTAGTTAACTTTTCTTTATCATCCACAGCTATTCTTTTTTACTCCCACTAATTGGGTATTATATCAATAATATTTTCAACTAGAATATCATCATCAAGTATTTTTCTACAAGGGACTGTAAACTATTTATAATAGTCCTGAATCTTTGGGGTATCTTGGAAAATAAATCTCCATGTATAAAATAAAATTCTTGGTAATCATCTCTTAGCATAGCTCTTCTTGTTTCCCAAACTTTAGATGTAACAAAATGTGTAACTTCCAATTTACTCTAAATATTATATTCATTTTTACAAGATTATATCTAATTGTAGATATTCCTTATCATATAACACAATAAATTATTTTAAAATTTTTAATTAAATTGATATTTTTTCTTCTCAATATTTTCCAAAGTAGAAACTTCTTTACCAGGAATCTTGTTTTTTCTAATAATCATAAAAAATTTATCAACCCCAATGTTGATCACAAAAGTCTTCATTCTATCTCTCCAATATTCATATTCATTCCGATAAAATATAATTGGTTGACTAGGATTCATTTATTCAAGATATAAAACGTTCATAGATTACATCTTAAAACAATAGAAACTATTTTTTATAAATACAAGTTAGTGTAACAATGTATATAAATAGTATGTTAATATCAAAGTTTGAATAACTTCCAATAAGTAAAGAAAGTAAAAACTCAGAAAGTATATATGAAGTAGAAACCTTATCTAATAATAATTATAGGATCATAAGTGTATCTTAGATACTTACATGATTGGGTGAATTATAGTTTAAAAAATCCTTAGAAAAGGGAAAACACAAAACCTCTTAAAGTAAATTTATCAGACTCAAACATAGTCTGATTATCAGTGTGAAGATCAAAATCAAAAGGGATATTATTATATCAAAGGTATTTATTTTATCATATTAATAATTACACCAATAAAACCCATTGTATAAAAAAATAGTTTAAAGACTAACTTTTTATAACATGCACAATGGAAAAGAAACTTATAAAAACAAGTAATACAATAGCTAGTAATTATAATAATGACTTATAATCTATATTAGAAGTTGGGATTATTTTAAACTTAATAGTAAGTTAATTAATAACCTTTACTAAAGGTATCTAAAACTTTATACTTACTACAAATTCTGTGTTTCCTTACCAGGAAATCCCTCAATATAATGATCAGAATAAGCTTTGTCTTCTTATCCCATGAATTCATAAATATGATGATTGGAATCTATCTTTCTAGCCTCATAAGAACTCAATCCAATGGATCTGATTCACATTATTCATATCATAGAAATTACTCAATAGTAATAATGATTTAACATAATTACAAAAGAAAAAAAAATATAATGGAAAGAACCTGACAATAATTCCTTAGAACTACCACTCTCTAAAGTATTCCAGTGACTAGGAATGGGAATTTCACCAAGAGAAAACTTTAGAAAACTTGATTTGTGAATGTGATCAACTCGAAACTCTTCAAATTACCAACTATTTATAGACAAATATCCAAAGATCATATTTTGGAGTTATTTTTAATTTAATCGAATGGATATGACTTAAAATATCACAATTCTCTAGTGTAACTAAATATTCGACATAATTTTTTATCACCATTACATTACTAAAGATATTCCTAATAATAAAAACAATTTTATGTATTCTGATTATAAAATTATGTTAGTCTGATGGAATTGCATTTCAATTTCCAATACAATATTCCTTATGAAATTTAGTTCAATTGTTTCGGGGCCAGAATCAATCCAATGGTCATTACTTTTATTAGTAAGATAGAAAAGAAAAAATTCTAACTTCTTGTTTGATTAAACGTAATTCTGATTAATCATACACATACTCAATCTGGTGATTATATTGAATAATAGTAGGTTTTTTTTATCATAATTCATTATAACTTTTTCTATGTATGGTAAAAGATAATTTTTTCCCCAAAAACAGACTAAAATACTTGGGATATAAAAATTTATAAAACATTTTTTAGGAAAGTGTTTGTGATTTCCAAAAATAAAGGAATGGAAAAGTAAGAGGTCATACTTTTGACCAAAAAACTACAAGTATTGGGAGTTCCAAAAGGTACAAGGTGATGATAGTACTCTTATGGAAACCCAAAATAGTATCACTTCACTCCTTTGTTGAACTCCCAAATGAGGTGCCCATGGTGCCCTTTTATAGCCAAAATGGGAAGTGGTTTTGGGCACATAGAATTATAGATACCACCTATGTCTTAGTTTCGAGTTGGTAAATGGATTTAGCTCAACTTAAAAAAAATTAAGAGTTTTTTTGTCCATATTGACTATCATTATGTAAAATTTTGGTTATGTTTGACATATATAAGGGTAAATATATTCAAAATACCTAACCTAACTTTTTTACTTAGAGAAGATTCAGTTCTATAGAAATATCAATCTTGTTGGTCCACCAGATTTATGAATTAGTCTTGGTTGCATTGAGATGAGTTGTATACTAATGGGTTTTGACTCATATGAAATTTTTTTATCTTAATTGGATTCACAGTTTTCTCAGAATGTGCAAAACATTTAACAAGTATTTATGGGATTCCATGTAGTTCAGCTAATTTTACCTCAACTTCATTCTGGGTCCCCTAAATCACCTCCTCCTACAATAAAATAGTCTAAACAAGTAAACTTTCCAATTTTAATAGTGATAAAAATAATCTAATTGAACCAAATGTGAAGTTATATTTAATATAAAATTTTTAATTTACAATTCAAAATTAGTTTAACATAGTGGTATAAGGATGAAAATTAATGGTGAATTGTGGTGTGATCACACCTCCACACATAATAATTTACACTCTTAGAAATATTCACATGTTTTTTATTCAAAATAATTATAAAAAGATATTAATGGTCATTTCTTCCAAAACATAATCGGAATATACACAATGTAATAATCTCATAAAGATTCTATCTCAATAAATTTTAAATTCATTGTCTCATAAATTGTATCAATGCAAAAACATGTGATATTACAAAAAATAATCATAGAAAAACATGTTGTGGGTCTACCATGAAATTAATTCCCCATGTGTGTGTGTGCCAATAATTTTAAGCTCATATATCTACCCTTTATTCAGTATATTTAGGTCAAGTAAAATAATTCTTCTAACCAAGTTTAATTCCACCTAACCTGTTCTATATTCCTTTTCAAACAAATTCAAGACCCACTCACATAAGAATTCTTGAAAGATAAAACATAATCTCCCAACCTAGATATCTTCATGTTTTTTTTAAATTTCATCTCTCCCCTCTTTATTAAGATAATTTTTATGTTTTTTATGTTTGTTTTATTTTCTTAGGGAGTAAAACTATCGGATATAAGGTATAAATGTATAGGTCAATTCAGTATAGTAATGAAAATGATCAAAATAGAAATAAATGTATGCATCAACCATTTATATAAGATAATTTTTTACCTAACATTTTTATAAAATTAATTGAGTAGGAAAATTTTCACAAGTCAAGGTTGTATGAATAGTTGTGTAGATAAATTAATAAAACAATTTACCATGAATAAATATCACAAAAAATATTGTCAAAATCTAAAAGATCTTATAATGACACAACCAATCATATCATCGATGACTTTTATTTTATAAAAATAAACCCTAAATGATGGAATCTTGCTGAACATTATCATTATAATAATGAATTTTGAAAACATGAATTTACCACATACACCACATTTAAATTATCATGTTACATGATATGTTTATTTTATTTTTTTTATTTTATTTTCTTTTTTTAAATTTAATAGGAAAACCTAATATAAAACACATAAAAATGAAAACCCTAAACAGCTACACAAAAATGTTATCCCCTAAACCACACATAAAATATTTCATTGTCCTCAATGTGAACCTCTGAGATGATATACATACATGAAATTTAAAATTTTAATATGAAAAAAAACATTAAAGTGATAGAGTTAGAAATATCTTGATATTCTCTAGTTATGATGGAGTCATATAGTGTGATGAAATAAACTACATCGACAGGAAGTCCCTCAATGTATTTCTTCAAACGTTTCCAATTGACTATAAATATGATTCATGCTTCTTCTTGTGTAATCTCTACTATACCATAAGTAAAAACATTAGATACAACATAAGGACCTAACTATTTGGAATGAAACTTACTAAGAATAACCTTAAATAATGAACTATGGAGTAGGAATTTATCCACAACATTAAAATCCATTTTTATCATTCAATCATGATTCACTTTTTCTCATTCCATATAGAGACTTGAGTTATCATATGATGGAAATCGAATCTCCTCAAGCTCTTAAATTTTTATATTCTTTGAATTATATATTGGTCCAAATCCATGTTGCATTTCTTTATAGCCCAATATTCCCAATGCCCAACCTTCATGGGGAGATGACATGATTTACCAAAAAAAATATTAAATGGGGATATATTGATGGGAGTCTTGTATGTCTTCCTATAATCCCACAACGCATCTTCCAATCACTTTCTCAAATCCTTTCTATTGGGATGCACATTTTTCTCCAAAATTTGTTTTAACTCCAGATTTGAAACTTTGGTCTAGTCATTTGTTTCGGTGTGGTATAGAGTATAATTTTTATGATTCACCCCAAACATTAGAAGTAGGGTAGAAAAATTTTTATTAAAAAAGTGTTTACCTTGGTTACTGATGATGTCTTTTGGTACTCCAAACCTACATAAAATTTGATCCTTGAAAAATCCACTACAACATAAGAATCATCAATCCTGGTGGTCTTGGCTTCTAATAATTTTCTAACATAATTAAAAGTGACCAAAATGTACAAGAAACCAAATGAACTTGGAAAATTATAGATAAAATCAATTCCCTAAACATTAAAAATCTAGTAAAATAATATGGGTTGTTGGGTCATCTCATTTCTCCTAGAAATGTTTCTAGTGTTTTGGCAATATGAGAACAACTTACAAAACATGTCAGCATTATAGAATAATCTAGGCCAATATAATCTAGAGTCTAAGACTTTCCTAGTCGTCTGTTGGGGTCCAAAGTGTTCACCATAAGAAAGGGTATGAAAAAAAATGTAAAACAGGATCAAACTCATGACCAAACAAACATCTCTAGATGAATTGGTCCTATACATGTTCCATAGGTAGATATCATCCCTCACATAAAAACCAGACCCACTCATTAATTTTTGGACTTAATGTTTCATTAAATTTTCAATAATTTAAGAGGAAATAAGGTAGTTCACTAAATCATCATTCTAAGAATGAATACCTGAGATGAGATAGATATGATTATCAGGGAAAGAGTCCTGAAGTGGTACCTGGACTAAGGTGTCCACCTCTAGTATGTGATTAATCCCACTCATGTGGTCCACCACCAAGTTTTCTGACCCCTTATTATCCTTTATCTCAGTATAGAATTCTTGAAGGAGCATTTATAGGAAATTTATGGGCTTTGTATCTGGCTTCTTCAAGTGGTACCTCAGATATGTATGGTCATAATAAACTACTTTGGAGACTTATAAATATAAAAAGAATTTATCTAAAGTAAATATAACAAAAATAAAATCATTTTCTATTATAGTGTGATTTTCTTGGGATGAATCCAAATTCCTTGATACATAATCAATCACATGGGACCTCCCTTACACACTTTGAGATAAGAAATCCACACCCACAAAATTGAATGCGTCACACATAATATCCAACGGAAGCTCCCACTGGGGGGGATATATGATCGGTAGAGTGGTAAAACACATCTTTAGTTCATCAAATGATACCCTACATGAATCCTCAAAAGAGAAGTTAGTATAATTTTTAAGAAATAAATATAAGGGTAGATATATCTTACTAAAATCTCTGATAAATCACAGCTAAAATCCTTAATTCCCTAGTAATGATCTATTATTACGCACACATAAAGGATATAGAACAGATGAAATAATATCTACCTTAGATATATCAACCTCTATTCCATGTTTTGACACTACATTCCCTAATAAAATGACATGATCTACCATGAAATTACTTTTTTCAGACTTCAAAAAACATTCTTATCAATACAATGGTTCAACACCTTTCTTAAACTAAAGATTCATTCATCATGTTAAGATTTATATGCTGTAAAATAATATATAAATACCTCCATTCAGGTCTCAATGAAATATGAAAAAATACACCTCATCCATCTGTGGAAGTCACATGGAGCATTGTAAATTCCAAATGGATTCCTCTGATAGGAAAATGTACCAAATGGACAAGTGAATTTTGACTTATCCTAATCCTATAGACTTATAGGAAACTAAAAATGTCCAAAAAATACATCCAAGATACAATAGTGTGTCTTCCCAACTCATATCTAAATATTTTTATCAATAAATGGGAGGGGTGAATTATCCTTGTTAGTGGATTGATTGAGTTTCCTATAATAAATACACATACGTCAACTATTTTTCACCCTCATTGGAACGAACTCCTCTCTTTCATTTCTAATAATAGTAACCACTTTTCATAGGCATAACCTAAATAGGATTCTCCCACTAGTAATCTGAAATGGGATAAATGATACCTTCCTTGAGTAATTTTTAAACTTATTTTTTAACAACTTTTATATGAGTTGGATTAAGTATCCTTTATGGATACCTAACCGGTTTAACCCCATCCTCAAAAAAATATTATGCATGAAAATGGAGGGGCTAATATCATATATGTCAGCCAAGGTGCACCTGATTTCCTTAATGTTCTCCCTAAAAATATTCAAAAAAAAATCTTCATGTTCAAAAGAGATATTTCTAGAAATGGTAATCGGTAATCTCTCACCACTCAATATGCATGAGTATTTGATATTGGTGGAAATGTCTTAAGTTATATTGAAGAGGGGTGATGTATGGATAGATATACTTAAGGAACTAAAATATGTGCACAATGAACATAAGTATCATAACAAACTTCATCAAATTTAGAAAATACTGCATTAAATCCATTAGCACACTCAACATCAATGTCATAATAAAAGTTAATGTGATCAAAATCAGAATATGAATCCACATCAAAATCCAATCCAAGAGAGTTTTCTAAATTAGAAACATGATTGGAAGTGACCTTATCCATTAAACTAGAACAAATTCTCAAAATCTCTCAAAGCATAGAACAATAACAATCCATGGGGTTTTTACTTGGTGGTTCAAATGGGAGATAAAAAAGAAAAATGGTACTCTTATTCTTACATCATGAAGTCTATAACATTAAAAATCACAAATTTATCTCCAAAATACTTGGAAAGTGTAACCTCATGGACATTTATGATTTTTTTTATTTTTTAGGAAGGTCCTATCTAAGATAATAAAACCAGGATAATTTACTAGATCATCCTTCATGTTAAGAAAATATAAATCTTATAGAAATATAATGTCTCTTACCCAAACAAGTATATCCTCATGGAATCCTACTGGATATATTGTATCTCTTTTTTCCAACTGCACAACTACTCTCATTGGCTTCAATTCACCAAAATGAAAGGAAGAGAATATAGAGTGAGGCATCACATTTATGGAATCTCCCAAAATAGAAAATCATCCGCAAAAGGGAAACTCACCTATATGGTTCCTGATATAGTGAATTTCACTGGATCCTTTCACTTTTATATCATTACTTGAGTTGGTGTAATGAGTGTTAACACATTCCTTCCAATATTGATTGTTTCATTTCCCTTGAGCCCTCTTCAATTGGTACAGTTTTCTTTTAAGAATTTGGCATACCTTGATATTTTATTAATGTCCTAAATAGGGGGGACGTTTATCTCAACCATTGGAATGTGTCGAAGACCTCTTTTTTTATCACCTCTTTAGCCATATTTTTTTTGAACAAATCTATTTGTAAAATTAATGTTGTTTAGGAGGAATATAATCAATATTTTTCTTAACTTTTTCTTTCCCCTTGGGCTTCTCATTAATTGGTCTTCAATGGGGATTCTCTAGATTTGTGGTGAATCTTGGTGTAATAATTGGTTTATATGTTTCAGTTGTTTGTTTATCACTTCTCAATGTTATAGAACTGACATTCCCCTTGAAATGTTCAGTAGGCTGGGAAGGAATATTTTTTTAGTTCTTACTTATCAGTTCAAAGAGGGTGGTGGAAATATTCATTATTTGTGTCTTCAACTCAATCACCTCTGAATCTTAACTCTTCAACTCATTCTTTTGATTATGAATAATTTGTTTTAAAAGTTCATTAGTATTAAAATATACTATTATATGATAATTCCATTTTTGTTTACTTTTTTATTCTTGGGATTCAAATATTCTTTTGGGTTTTCGAAAACATTGTTGGTAAGGCAGAGGCTACTGGAAGTTTTGTTTAAAATGATGTATTTTTTGTTGTCCATATCTATACCTCATGTTATATTGATATTTCCATACTTAATTTTATTTTGGTGTTATGGAATAATACTTATTCTAGGGATGTGGTTTTTGTTGTTGTTGATATGGTCTCTCAGGGAATACTAATTTGCAATCTTACATCTCTTGTAATTGTGGGAAACAGTCGGTTGGGTGGTCTGTTTCAGTGAAAATGTCTTATGGCCTTGTAGGTGTGGGTTGTAATTTCTTTTGAGATATATAAATTTGTCTCTTCATTGTATTTAATTATTACAATTTATTATCGATTAAATGATTTTCAAGAGAATAAGGACTTACCTGATGTACTCCTTTAACATGTGGAATACCTTAATCACCAAATTTTCATGAGTTTTAAAACATCTTTTCAATCAATGAATGTGAAAAATGATAGCGTTTTGCTGACAAATTCCCCTCCTATTGAGACATCCACCATGATACTTTACATAGGTGGGAATCCTTCATAGAAGTATTGAATGATGAGTTTTTCACTAGCTTGGTGATGTGGGTATCTTGCACACAACTTCTTAAACCACTCTCAGTACACATACATTGACTCCTCTGTGGATTTATTGATTCCTCATATCTCTTTTAAAATGAAGTGACCCCGGATTCTAAAAAAATATCTGCAAGAAAATTCATTTCAAACCATTCCAACATGTTATATCTTTAGGTTGTAAATAATAAATCAAATCCTTCAGAGTTCTATCAAGTGAAAATGGGAATGCTCTTAGTTTGATTTGGTGCTCAGATACATTTCATGGTTTCATTTTTTACCATAACACATTTAATTCATTAAGTTGTTAGTTTGGTTCATCCCTAGATAATCCATGAAATTTAAAAAGATGTTGAATTAACCCAGATTTTAATTCAAAGTATGATTCGAGAGTTTGATATGCAATTCATGTAGGTTGATAATTAATATCTTGTGTATCCAACTCTAGAATGGTCCTATTGAGTTCATTGTTATTATTTTCATCCATTTAATCTATTTTAATATTATTTTATATGAGCTTCCTATTTCAAAATTCCCAGAGTGGAGTAATTTCCCAATTGGGTAAATGTCGACACTTCTCATAGAAGGATATTATCTAATTCAATCCCTAAGGTTGTGTTCAATCTTAGGGTCAAGATCAAAGAGATACTTGGGATTGGATAATTTCATGAATCATATAAAATATATAAATTAAGAATATTATACCATAATATCACGAAATTAAGTTTAAATTTTTGTTTTAAAGGATAAGAAAATAGAGAGTAAAAAAACAAACATAAATTGAGAAAGGGGAAAGAATAAAGAGAAAATAATAAAAAAATAAAAGTATAAAATAAAAGTTAAAAAATACCACTAAAAAGTTTAATAAAATACTTTTCTCCCCAAAAAAAATTAAAGGCACTTTCATGGGTGCTCTCAAATGATGTGTGGTTTTTTGGTACATAGGTACATCATAGTGGATGATCAAGGTAGTATCTCAAAGAGAAAGTAATTAAAACAACTTCTTAAAGGTATTATGAAAATAAAAATAAAATAAACACTCAACATAAATTGATGGGTTGTTTTAGGTTTATAATTAAAGAAGAAGTATTTTGTAATAATATTGTATATATATATATTATATGAGATTGAGAAAACATAATGAGAATATGTTTTTTTAGAAAGTATTTTTAAAAGGTTTAATTGATACAACTCTACTAATTCACTTAATTATTAATCATTTTAATTCAAATTAAAATTAACATAATCTTGATCCCCTAGTTTCTCAACCCTCAAACCCAATGATAATTTACTTAACCACAAAAATGAAATTAATTAAACCCTAGGTTAGCTTCAAAACATGCAATTGTATCATCATGCTTCGATTTTTGTTCAAATTATAGCTTAGAGCTAGTTTTAAATTAGGGAAAGTATCCATTCTAGTAATGATAATTAATTGTGTTTTGGTTTTTTTTTGAACTCTACAAATTTATAACATGTTGTTTATTTTACCAATTATGATTCACCCTAAGAATTTACACATCACACAACCTTACGTGTTTTATGTCAATTATTCAATTATTTTCATAGTTTCCTTTAATTTAAAAGGTCAATTAATATATTTTATTATTTAAATTAGATAATATGATTGATTTAAAACAAATATGTGAATAATTTTAGGGGAATATCGATTACTAATAAAAATGAATCTTCCATGAGTAGTGTAGTAATCATATAATATTGTTGCATTCACAAAATTCGTATAAAGGGTATAACCCAATGATGTTTATAATATTTCTTTCTATCCCTAATAGGATGATTATATAAAATGAAAACTGAAAAAACATAAGAAATGGATTATAGGATAAGAAAATTACTATGGAAACACAAATATTAAAATGTATAGAAGGAGAAGACAGCTTTGATAAAGGGATCCTTTCTTCAAGAGCTCTCCCTATGAGTATTTAAATTTTTAGAACCTCCAAGGTGATGAGAGGAATCCTATGTAACTCCAAAATGGCATCACTTCACTCCTTGGTCAAACTCCCAAATGAGGTGCTCATGTTTACCCTTTATAGACAAAATGGTAAGTGGTTTTGGGCACCCAAATTTCGAGATAGCTTTTGTGTCTCAGTTTTGGGTTGGTAAATTTCTTTTTCTCAACTGTGGTAAAATATAATAGTTGTTGGAGGAAATCATAAAAACGACCACATTAAATTTTGTGACTATTTTACATATGTATGAGGAGATATAGTCAAAATACTGAACCTAAATTTTGACTTTGAGAATATTCGGTTCTCTGGATAGATTAGATTAGTTGGGCCACCAGATGGACAAATTTGGATTGGGTGTCTTGAGATGAGTTGTATCCCAATGATTTTTAGATCAGATTAAAAAATTTAATCCCAATTGGATTGAAAATTTACTCGTAATTTTCATAACATTGGACAAGTATTCATGGGATGCCATGTAGTTTGGCCCATTTTGCTTCAACTTCATTCTGGATCCTCCAAATCGCCTCCTACTACAAAAAAATAGTCTAAACAAGTAAAATTTTCCATTTTAACATTGATTAAAATAATCTAATTGAACCAAAATGTGAATTTGAATTTGATATAATATGTGTAATTTAAAATTCAAAGTTAGTTTAACATACTGGTATAAGGGTGAAAATGAATGGTGGGTCTCGGTGCGATCAATGTTCCCTAGAGCTAATAAAAAAATCATCGATAAGAGGAAAAGGATACCTATTCTTAATAGTTATATTATTCAAATATCTGTAGTTAATGAAAATTATCATTGAATCATATTTATTTTTAACAAACAAAATAGTTGCATCCCATGGTGAAGTTCTAGTTTGTATGAAACTTTTATCTAAAAATTCTTGAAATTTCTTTTTCAATTATAAAAGTTACACATGATACATTCAATAAGGGGGTTTTGAAATAGGGTTAGAATCAAGAAAATTTTCAATATTAAACTCAAACTCCTGATTAATAATAACACTAGGAAAATAATTTTAAAAAATATCCATTAATTCATTCACTATAGGCACATCAATAATTTTAACAGTTCCTTTCTTTTCAAAAATATGAGATAGCTAACTTTAATTGTCATCTATGATCAATCTATCATCTTCCTGATATGTTATCAAAGGCATAAAATCATTAAATAAAGCATTATTGGAACTATAATGTATCTTAATATGATACTGAAATCAAATCCATACCCAAAATGATATCAAACTCTACTATATACAGTTCAATAAGATTTACAAGAAAGGTCATCCCACTGATAACAATAGGGAGATTCCTATAAATCTTGGTTTCTTTAATACTTCCACTTAGATTTTCACCAAAATATAAATCTTAATTTCATGAGGTGATATTACCAATTTACTTAAAAATTTATTAGAAATGAAATAATGTGAAGATCCCAAGTCAAACAGGGTATTGGAATAAGTTTATTACACAAGTAACATACATGTCACTACATCATTTGATAGACCAACATCAATTGTAGTCATAGAAAAATATTTTTACAAATCATTTTTTTTATTTTTATGATTTCAATCTTGAGTTAATAACTTTGGGCACACGTTATCCTAATGACCCAACTCATTACAACTAAAACATCTTATCGTTGGGTGACAATCATTTACCTCATTCTTTGATTCTTCGGGATTATTTTCCTTGAAATCATGGTCCATATAGCTAAGCTTTTCACATCAGTAACACTTCCCTAATTTCATAAGACATTCCATAGGGTTATTTTTACAACACTAACCACAATATGGGAACTTTGTTTTTTTACCTCTAGATTTATTTTTTTGTATGTTTCCCCATCACCTTTCATCTTGAATGCTTCTTCCTTTCATCATCCAGAGGCATATAAGTGTCATAAAACTCCATCTCATTTTATTCAGAAAAAATGAACAAAATTATCATAGGTTATAAATTATCATGTGGGAAAACATCTTCATATACTTGGTTTCAATCTTGAGTAAAAGTTTTAAATTTTACTATCACTGTCTCAATCAAAATCTGGTACGTACCTGACCGGTCTTGTAAAATTGGCTTCATACGTAGCCATGGAATCTTCATCTTTTTAACTCAATTCTAGGAATTTTTATTCCATATTGAGTCAAAATACACTAGGGAAATATTTATTAAGGAAAATATCCTTAATTTTTCCCATTCCAACGAATCAAGATCATCTTTCTCTCTGGTATTCTTAACCAAAACCCACCATCAATCAACTTCACCTTCAAAATGATAAATATAAAGAGTTAACTTTTGATGATCCAAACATCCCATGAATTCAAATATATTCTCCAGAGCATTGATACATCATTAATCTGTCACAGGTTCTAATGATCCACTAAATGGTGTGGGATGGTGCCTCATCAAATGCTCCACAATAGGTATGTTACTTCATGGTAGATCAGGTTCCTCTCTAGAATAGATACCACCAAAATTTATATATTGCATTAAATGATCCATCACTACAACAAACAGTTCTATTCTAATTCCAACCATCATTGGATTCTTATTTGGAAGGTTATATTCATCTTGATTCTTTCCCAGTATAGCTTCCCCATTTCCTCAATAGAAAACCATTATGAATAAAAACAATTAGAGGAGTCATCATAGTAATATTAAAATGATATATCATTCCAAATTATCCATAAGGTATAATATTTCACGGTAATTCTATTACCATTATCCTAACCTATAAATCTATCTAAACATACCACTGATACCATCTATAAGGACCCAGCCTTACACGTTAAATAATATTGAGTTTTTAGTCAAGAATTTATTCTCTTACATTTGAGGATCTTTTCAGGTTTATATTTTTATATAATTATGTAATAAATCATATATAGACAGCCATATAATTCAAAGTGGACATTTATGATTAGTATTCATTTTTTCCATAATATAAAACTTCTAAAATAAAGCATGGTTTATTTTCATGTAAAATATTCATGACTTTCAACTTTCATTATTCCTTTACCATACCCATACTTAAGTCCTATGATAAAATTTAAAGACATGGGATGAGAGAAAAAAATCTCAGTAAGGGATATAAGAAAGAATAAAATATTTATTCTAGTGAAAAACATGAAAAACTATGAAAAATATTTTCTAAAAAACATAACATTTTACCAAGAAAGATAATTATCATTATTTTAAAAAGATCATTTAAATTACCTTTTGAAAACAAATGATTTCCATGAAAAATAATTAGCAAGAATAGACTTGTCATGTATGTACCATGGGACATTATCTATTAGAACACTTATAGAACCTTTTCAAAACCCTTACAAATTGAAATAACCATACAAAAAATTTCTAATATAATTATCCACATAACATAATCATTACCCAAGGCATCTGAGTTCTATCAGGGTGAAGCTATCATATTATCTATAATTGGCTTACTCGGTGCCATCTGGGTGTACCCATCATATATAATTTCCTAGAACTACAACATCAATAAAACATTTTATGCCTTCACTTTTTCATCCTCAAATGTTTAAAAAACTTTTTTAATCTCGTATGAAAATCACTTTTGAATATCAAAATATTGTTTTCATTTTAGAACCCATTTTCAATATCAAAATACCCAAAATAATAGACATAGGATTCTTCATTGAGGAAAACATAAAATGTTGCAAATGAATACATAATCCAAATAATATAAATAGTGGTATAAAAATGCATTTTCTCTATGTACATTAAGAATAGAACATAACTTTTATCATTTTTCAAAACATTCCATATAAAACAGATTAAAAGTTTACTTTTTAAAACCATAGAGAATAATTTAAAAAGATACATAAAAGGTACATTTTAAATATTTTATTTCTGTATAAAAACTTTCACAAAATCATGTTTAAAACATGTTCATGGAAAATGAAGAGTTGGAAGTAAAACATTAAAATATTATTTTTAAAAGAAAAGTCCCTTATCACCTTGGTAATATTTGAATCACAAGCCCCATGAAATAATAACATTAAAAAAGACTTTAAATAGAATTATAATAGATATATTAATAATATAAAACTTCAACGGGGATATATATACACCTCAAAAAAAAATATGTGCATAACATCAAACTATTCCTCAACAAAATGTAATTGAGATGAAGTCCCTTACCTTGAGTCCAACTTGTCATGTGTGTATTTATCTTCCTAAATAATAAAATTATATTAATTTTTTAATTTCTTGAGAACCTTTTTCTGGTTTATTAACAATTTTATTTCACTTATTACCATGTTATATAAAATTACATAATCAATTAAGTTTATGTCGAATGTTTTGAACATATTCAGTATATATATATAAAAAATGACTTAGTTAGGTTAACTATGGTCAAAGTGGTCATTATTTAAACCTATAAAAAATAAAAAACTTGAAATATTTACCATGTTTATAAATAAATTTTAATTCTTATACCAATCATGAAATATTTATTTGAGAAATGAAGTATGTTAAAATCATGGAGACGGTAGGCCATACATAGGCATGAGTAACATTTCCATTTTTCAATCATCATTATGGAAAGAAGGTAAGTAATAGTTTAACATCACAGAATTATAATAATATCATATATACTATATTATTTATTTAAATATACTTATATATATCATCCATGTGGTGTGGTTCTGAAAATAAGGTCGCATCGCTTCATAAAGGCATTAATCCATGACATTGTCACTTTTTCAGTGAGTAAAAAGCTAAGAAATAAAATGATATATTATATTTTTACAATTATAAATATTTCATTAATATTATAATTATTACATATATATTAAATATATTCATTATATTTACCCATATTACCTTCCATTTAAATTGTTAGTAAAAACGAATCACCTCGCTTCGTGAGGCGGCAGTCTACTATACACACGAACGACGTTATTGTATCCCCTATAGAATGGAATTTTAAAAGGTATATATGATATAATGACACTATATGTAAAATTATGTTTTAAATATCATATATATACTTTATATTTTTCATCCTACCCAACTTTGAGAGGTGATAATAGAAAAACAAATGACATTGGTTCGCGATACCACAGTCTTCCATACACACAAATGATGATTTCGTAAACCAATTGATAGAAGGTGATAAGTATTTTAGTTATGACATTAAAATAATATCTAAATATATATATTATACTTATTTTATTATATAATTATTGTTTAATAATAATTTAAGGGGTGGTAGAAGAAATAAAATTAAAGCCCACATTTAAGAACATTGCTTCTTCTTTGGGTAACTTTTTATGGCTTGCACCAAAGACCTTACTTGTTTTTATTTATATAAAAAATTAGTCTTATAGGATGATATAATGTAATTATATAAGTTATTTTTTCATTTATTGGATGAACTAATGGGTATTGAATGTGTGAAGAGAGGAAGAGAGGGGGTGGCAAGTGGCACACTTGTAATTTTTGAAAAGAATAAATTTCACCCATGTTTTTTCATGTCAAAAGGATCCAATAATAGACCATTCCTGATAATAGTAGGGATAAGGCCAAAATATTTCCATAGAATATATTTCAGAATAATTTTGAGGTCATTTTAACCCTTATCTTTTTAGTTTTACCCCCGGTGAATCAATTTTTACCTTGACTGTGGTAATTAATTTTTACTATTTTCGCGATTCATTTTGGTAAAAAATTATGTTTTACTTATTAAAAAATATAAATTATTATAATTAAAATTATTTAATCCATTTTAGTAAATTAAATACATATAGGTGGAAAATTTTAATTTAAAACAAAACCTGCAGACGTGATGAAAAAAAAGCTTTTGAAGTAGAGTATTTTTTGAGAAAAAGATGTTTTTCTTTTAACTCTATGACTAATAATAATAATTGTATGAATATAGATTAATATTTATTAAAATATAATATATAAATTTATTTTAAAAAATTCCCTATTAGGGGTTATTTTAATAAATTAAAATGGATAAAAATAATGCATTTTTAAAATAGTTTTTAGAAAAAACCCATTTTTAAACCCGAAAACAAACTTCTACTAAAAAATAATATAAATTTTATTTAAAAGTAATTAATTGCATTATTTTATAACTTAATAATACTTATGTTAATTTAAATCATATTAAAAACATATTTTTACTTTTAAAATACTTAAATTATTAAAAAAATTATATTTTTTTACAAAAAACAGTTTTTTTCACAATTGCGTAAATAATTAATATTTATTGAAAAATCCCAAAATTTCACTATAGGTAAATTTTTATATTATTATTTAAAAATTATATTAATATTTTAAAATTAAAATTCTAAAATTGAGAAATTAAACTTTAAATAAAACCTTCTAATAAAAGACTTTGGTTAAAAATATTTCCTTTTTATTTAAAAATTATATAATATTTTTATAACTAATATAAATATCTAATTTATATTAATAAATATTAAAATGATTTATTTTATCATTATGTAGGTTTCTATATTTTTTGGGGGGTTATTACCCCTAAGAACATTTTTTCCAAATCCACATCACTTTTAATATTCATACAGGGATGTATTTTCTTGGAATCCACTGACTCTATACTTTAATAAAATTTAGGGATGAATTACTATGTTTAGTATTATACCAAATGATTTATATAATGTTTTATAATCATAATCTCCAAAATAAGTAGACTCTAATTTGATACCAACTTTTAAAACCCCTTTATGACATAGAATCATACTTATTACAAACCTAGATGATCGAGAAGCCTAGGGTCTTTGGGAGATTAGGTATATAACACATCAATTAGATATATAGATACAAAAAAAATTATATATAAATTCCTTAAAATGATTCTAATATTACATTTATAATTTAAAAATTCCTGGGAAAAATGGGGATAGACATAAAAAATGGGTGAGCTGTAAAGCCTAGTAAGGGAATAAACAAACTGTGACATGATTAAAGTATTACATGTTAGTCAATAGGCATTTCAATGGGACATAAAAGGTATGATAATCATAATCATTAAAATTGAATTGTGATATATAATGGTAACATAAATTAGTAATAGGGATATGTAATAACATAATCCAACATGAACCATTGGTAATTAAAAGGCATAAGACAATATGGGTGCTTGAATAAAAGTTTGGCATGGAAAAAACACCAGATAATTTTAGAAGCATAATGGGGGTACATAATGAATCATGGGAGGGATTAATGATAGTGAAAGAGGTCTATCATCACTTGGTCATCATAATGGAAGTAAGTGGGATGTGTGAGAACATACCCTAACATGAAAAAATGGATAAAAAATGGCATAACGTAAGGGAGGTTATTGAATAAATAGGAGGAGAAGAAGACCCCAAACTTTCCGCATGGTAACATCTTAGGAAAAGGGAATAACGAGAGAGGATAAATGATCTCTCATACTTAGAAAATAAATAGGAAATTAAAGGAGTTTTTATAAAGGTCTGACAATATAATTATTTGATATTCAAAATGCTAATTACAAATAAGGTTCTTCAATGGAAAAGAAGAGAGGGAGATACCTTACCATGAGAGGGTGTTTCCAAAAGCTTGGGAAGATATTCTTGAGAACTTGGGGGCACCATGGGAGGTCTTTATAGAGTAAGGTATAGAGTATAGTAAATCTAAAATGGTTTTTAATAAATATTAATGGTATCTTGGATGAGTTTGTATGGGAAAATAAATGGGAGTTCTTTATTATATTCTAAATACTGGGTTTGTACTCTATAAAATAAAGAAATAAAAACCACAAGAATTTCCATGGTTTTTTTCCAATAAAATATAAAAAAATAGGATTAGTTTTCATTGTTATATAATCATTTCAATTGATAACATTAAAATAATACCCTTTGTGATGTGAAAGTGAATCATGTTTACAAATAATTAATTTTAAAAACTTATAATATAATATAGGTTTTGGAGGATTCATAAAGGGTTTATAAAATTAGTCAAATAAACTAAAAAACACATTTTTTAAAGTGTAAATATATATTTTTTCATGGACAAATTTTATGGAATATATTAGATCACTTTTGGGTCATTATGATGTCCTAATACTTATATTATATTGATAAGTTTATTTCATGCATACATTTTAGGGATTTTTAGTATATTGATTTATGTATTTAATTGATTAATATTGCTAATTTAGAATGGATTTACTTGTTTTTTTTGTTTTATAGAAGGAAGAAGATATGTATAAAATTAGTTAAAATATGATAATTTTGGAGCTAAAAGACACTTCGCGATGTGACACTATAATTTTAAAGACGAAGCTATATGGAAAACTTGAAAAATAAAATTTACATGTTGTGATAATATATTACATGATGTGAGATTCAAATGTATTTTTCGCTGCTCGGGACAAGTCATGAAGAGGTTACACACTGTGAAAAGCAATTATACATCATGTAATCAAATACACATCGTGAAAGTTCAATATGTAAAGATCTAATAAATTTATTGCTGGTGTGGATTACATGTCATGATACACCATTACACGTCATGTACTTTTCATTAAATAGATAAAAAAATATATATTCACGAGATATGTTGTGTGACTGGGTGTTTGACCAAAAACCCTCTAAAATCACCATTAGTGGAAACTTTGAGGGGAGATATGGAGGGTATTCTTGTGGATGAATGACACCGATCAGAGTGTATCTACTATAGATCCCTACTACCACCTTTCTGTAGATTTTACATTATTTTTTCTACACCCTCTCATGGATAACATGAGAGGGTTATTTATTTGTGACATGGCATGCGTAATAAATGGGGATTGATTATATAAGGTATTTTATATTTTATTTCAATTTATGTTGAGATTTTTCATATGTTTCCCATTTTAATCTATTTCCTGATTTATGTTTTCAAGATCATTATGAGTGGGATTAAAGATTAGGTATAACTTATTTAATTCTTTGATCAGAACCATTTCTTGAGTTGATTTAATTTCATTGTTTAATGTGAAGTATAGGGTTTCGATTTCCTCCATGACCATTGGTTTTATCTCTTACATATGTTTAAATAAGGTTTTGGGTTACCCATTCTTTGTAATCTAAACTTACTAACCATGAGAAAAGGGGAAATTAGGATGGAGATCATTTTCATGACCATTGTACTCGCTAGGACCCAATTCTGATGATTGAATGATTTTTAGTTGATTATTTTATACCTTTTGAACCCGTGAACATAGATTCCTTGTGTTCCGGCACCATTTTTATATTTTATTCACCCACATTCTTCAACAATACAATTCTCATTAGTTTAGATTTATTTTTTACAAATCGAAATTAGTTTAGGTTTATTTTATTTTATTAATATTTTCTTCAACCGCTTCTCTGTGGGTTCGAACTCAGACTTGAAATTACTATACTAACCTATAGTTTATTTATTTTTCTGTTTTTTGTTCATAAATTTCTAAATTTGGTAACCCGGTGGGAATTAATAATGCCCACGAGGCAATCATATATTTATACTATATTTAATTTTTACCAAAAAATTCAACTATCTCAAAAAATTATGAAAAAATCACCATTGGATAACTTAAATGTGTTGATTCCAAAAATAATATTTATTTTATCAAAATAATTCTATAAATATGATAAATTATATTTTTAAATTAAAAACACACATTTATTGAAAAATGATATTTTTTTACAATAATAATTTTTTAGCCCTTAAAAAATTTACATTTTCACATCCTATAATTATATTATTATTTAAATTTGATATATACTATTTAATAATAATATTTTATTAAAATGTTACTTTTTTCAAAATTTCATGATTTCATCAAAAGGAATGCCTTAATTAAAATTTCATATTACCCAAAAAATACAATTTGAGGTTTGTCGTATTAAAATATCATTTTATCAAGATCATTTATTTAATAATTTGTAAATTAAAAACAAAAAGGAATAAATATGATCATTATTTTAAAATTTTATACTATTAGGGACTTGATACATATCACTTTGTTACACCAGTAAACACCCTAAGGGTAAAGTGCACAATTGTATGATTTTCATCCGGTGGTTTGGTATACATGGTTTGGGTCATGATCTTAATGAGACTGAACTTCTCCCTTAAATAGTGTTGATCATGCTTTAGTTGTTGAATCTTGTCTTAGGATTGGTCAAGGAAAAATCCTAGAGATATTATCTCCCTCAAAATCATTGATAAATGGGATTTATATGGTATGATCCTACTGGTCGAGGTCATCACTTCTTTCGTCTATGTGAATTGGATTTATCATAAAATGTAATATATATTAATCATATGATCACTGTTCAATGGATATATTATCATAATCCATTTTTTTCAACATTCTTTTAAATCCTATAGGATATAACCAAAGAATTTCATGTGTTTTCTATAACCACATTGCATAATAGGGAATTTAATTCAATCACAAAGGGAATTTCATTTATAAAAGTTTGAGTTATTAGAAAAATGATTTGTACAATGAGTGATACTTTCACTTATTCGTTATAATTTTTTAAAATAAAATTAATAAAATTTCATTTTTATATTATATGATGATCATATGAAGAAATGGCATCCAAAAATTACACCAGCTTCTCTTGAAGAATGTCGGAAATGAAATTTTTTCTATTAGATTCAAATACTTGTAAAGTAAATTATTTATGGTTTAATATACGAAATAATTTTATTAAATTTTATATTGCTAATTGTTTTTCGAATTTTCAGGTATCTCAACAATCCAATAAAATTGAAAATATATTGTGTGCATTGAGTAACCCACCATCAAAAATGGATATATCTTATAATGCATATGTGGTGAATGGTTTTCGATTTCATACACACACATATTGTGAATCAAAAACCAAATAATAGTGGTGTTTTATTGAGAGGATCAAATAATATTAAAATTAAAGTTAAATTTTATGTCATGGTAGATGAAATAAATGAGTGGTGTTACCTTGTATAGAATTATGTAACAGTGTTTAAATTGAATTGGTTTGATACTAATAGAGGCTTGTGTGTTCATCTATTCCATGAAATCATTGACATTAATTATAATATCCTTGTTTTAGTAAATTAAAATTTTATTTTGTCTCATAAAGAACATCAAATTTAGTATTCAAATTATTTTTTTACTTAAAGAGAGTTAATTAACTAGTGGAGTATTACAAAAAAGAAATCTCATGAAAATCAGTTTATGTAAAGTGAAAATGGTTTTTTTAAGTTAGAGGAATTGAATTGTTCATGTGAAAACTCCAAATATATCTTTTCCATAAAGATACAAAAATATTTATGATGAAACCCCCAGTTATGGACTAATGGTGATGATAATTTTGATGTTGTAATAAGTGAATTTGAAATAGAAATATATGATGAAGTCGAAGCTCCTATGAAAATTGATGATACTAAGGGAGATAAATATATTAAAACCATCGAATATGAATATGATTTTGAAGATGAATAATGATGAAATTACATGTTATTTATAGTCATGATTAATATATAATTCTCATTTTCAATTATTTTCAAACAACATTATTTTTGTGCTTCAGATGGCTGAAAATGATTATGATGAGATGTTTCATAACCTCAAAGAGGTTATTCCTCCTGGTGATAAGTTTGATGCTTCATCATCTGACCCACATATTATTTCAAGTTCATCATCAACTTTTAGGGGATGTGTTCTAAAATGATTGATGATTCTCGACCCTATTCATAATCAATGTTCACATCTTGATTTTGATCTATGCATGTGGAGGTATGTTCAATTATATATTTTAGTTAATTTTCATAATTTATTTATGTACTAATTATTCGACTATTTGATCTTTTTCCCACAGTTTTTAACATATAGCAGTCAAATAGGGGGTGCGATTCAATATAATTATTTTTTTGGACCATAATCGATGTGGGGTTCGATTTCCATTGATTTTCATCATTGGATTTTTGATCACTGGCTAGTAAATAAATAAATATTACTTATTTTGAAATTTATTTAATTATTAAATTCCTCATATTAATTAATTATAGGGTTTATGGTATCACATTGAATATTGGATTAGATCCCTTATCTCGGAGTCCTAGGAGATCTATATGTGTAAGTTTTGTCATCATTTTTTAAAAAATTTGAGGAAGCGGGCTATAGAGAAAGTTGGATCCATGGTTTTTTATCAGTCTTATTACACCCATCGACCTGATTACATCTCATCTCATATTAGTGATAGATTGTTCTCCTATTGGATGGGAGATAGTTTTTAGAGAAGATCATCCTCAGATCGGTAAAATTGGGGGAGGCATGAGGTTATGTATAGAGCTGGTAGTCATAAATTTAGAACTCATTGACGAAATATGGTAAGTAATTTTATTTAATAATTTTTATATAATTTAAATGTAATATGTTTATTTTATATTCATATAGGTAGTTGATTATTCTGATGTTTTGTAGTTTTATGTTTATAAGTGGATGTTTAGTAATCCTACCACTCAAGAGATTACTGGTGGCCGATAGTGACATAATGTGATCAGTATAAAATTTTTATTTTTAAAATTAACTAAAAAGATTATTTTAACTATTTTAATTTCAAATTTCATTTGAAGGAAACATATAAGGTTTCAACTTCTCAGACACATTATGATAATTAGGATGATACTGATGGTTAGGAAACCAGTATGTGACAACGTGATGAGGAAACATGGATGACAGAGACTGAGTATGTTATAATGAAAGGTTGAGTTGTTGGAATCAGTTCTTGAATGATGCCTGCAAGTTATTATGGTACTGCTATGAGGTTATTATCCAGCTCAAGGGGATCTTGTGAAGAGTCTTCATCATCATCTTTAAATTATGAGGAGAAGTTTTGAACTCAAATTTAGGTTATATAGACACTTCATAAGGAGTAGTATGAGCTTCATTGACACCAGAAGTAGTAGAAGGTGGAGAAATGTTAATGACATGAGCAGTAGTATGAGTAGATGATGGAGGACATGCAATGATTGACACTATGAATAGGGATGGAGTCCCCTCCACCTGGTCCTCTAGATGTCCCACCACCACTATAGTGATTGATATGTTTTTTTGAATAATATACTATGATGAGTTTTTTAATGAAAATATTATGGGTAGTATTTTTATTAATTAAGATATATATAGTTTTATATATATAGTTTTTTTTAAAATTTGGTTGATTTCTTTCAACTTATTTGCAACAAAATGCAATATCCATAATAATAGGTTATTTTTTATGGATAATAAATTTCATCACAAATAATATAATGTGACATATATTAATTATATCTTAAATAATAAATTATATTATATATATCTAAAAACCATCTGTGATTCCATTTATGGCCATGGGGAAATAGTGATGGCTTCCTATCACAATTGACTATTTATGATATGATTTGACGCACGCCTGTCATAGGGCATGGAAAAACAATTATTTCCTAAGTTAAAATGTAGTAATTTGGTTGAACTAGGATGTCTCCCGAAGAGGAGTGCACACAAAACAGGTTGTCACTTTAAAACGAGGGAAAAATGTTGTGTTTTTGAAAAGAAATTTGAAATTCAAATGATTGAAAAAAAATATGAAATTAAAACAGTGATTAGGTCGGGGTCGGTTTCCTAATTGTAATGATATCCTTGTTCAATTTAATTCAAACTTCTTCTTCTTAGTTGATTAAATTGAGTTTCCACAATTGTTTCCTCCAACTTCCTTGGTGAAATTATGATTGTGAGAGAAAACCTTACCAAGATCTCGGTTTGGTCAACTCTCCTTCCATGTGTGAAGGAGTTATATTGAATATCCTTAATTGAAATGGGCAATACCGGATCGAGTTTTTTTATACCAAAAAATCAAGAACATTCACTACACCTTTTACACGTACTGATAATCGTCGAGTACTTCACCACTAATTCCTGGTTTATTCCATCGTATATAAACCAAAAATCAGTGGAGGGAGATTATGATTATTTTACCAAGTCAAAAACTCAATAACGAAATTAATATTCAAGAATGATGACAATTTATAATAAAATCCTCTATAAGAAATTGAAAACAACTTTTAAGAAGAAAGAAATTTATTCAATTGTGTCCAAGAACTCAAGCATTACAATATAGAAAACCAACCCTTCCTCAATCACTCCAAAAGTTTATCCCACCATGGTAAGGGTAATAGAGATGAATGGGGAAGAAGAAGGCATTATAAAACTATGAAAAAAAAAGAAATAAATGAGAAAGCTGAGAACTTCTTCTCCTTGGTGTCTCAGAAGGAATGAGATGGAGAATGGGATGCTTTGAGAGGGTGGAGCTCTCCTACTTTTATATCCACAATTGTTTCCCCGGATGTTGACGCGTTGTAGACCCATTAAATTACATATTCACGCATTGATACCTTCTTTAATTTTGTTCATAATTCCCTTGGTCGTGTCCCCTCAGAATCTCAGTTTATTTGGACATGTATTCCGAGATTTATGTCCATTTTACTCTGAGCATTTATTGTGTCCAGTCAGACTCTCCAGAACGCAATCCTCCGATTTAGGGTGATTTAATGACACCATAAAATGCCAATTCACACGGTGCTTCCTTCATGAAATATTCTCCAAAACGCCTTGTGCGTCCACCCACCTAATGTCACAACATTTGGGCCAACCATGGATGAGTTATAGAGCCCACACCAAAACTAGGAAGAACTGCAAACAGTTTTCTTTCTCCCACTGGTGAGCTTCCTTTGAGCTTCTATATGGACGATTCAGATTTTAGAACAAAAATAGTAAATGAATCCCTGAATGTGTAGAATTTGTAAAAGAATGAATTTTTCAATTTGAATCAGTGTAAATAATTATATGTCCAAACTATAGAAATAATTTAAAACTGTTAAAAATCCAAAATGGCCCAGTTTTACTATTCAACTCAAAATAACACCAATATCATAAAAATGAAACAATTCATCTTAAATGAACACTTTTGTGGGTTTAAAACAATGATATTAAATATAAATTAATTGAAACTATTTTCTCTATTAATTCCCCCACACTTAGAACTTGGACTCCTGGACAAGAAAAAAAGTCAAATCAAATCAAATCCATAACACATATCAATGAGATCTACCAAATCAATTCCAAGAAACAAAAAGATATCATGCCTCATCAAAAACAACTATTTAAAGTTCTCCATTTTAGATTTTAATATATTTCCACTTCATTTCTTATCCCATGCACACAAAACACCTACCTCACATGAATTTTCTCTCATCTCACAAATGTAAATGTTGAACAAGGATTTTCTCATCCAAACTCACACAAGAGTCACCATAGGATTGATAAATTCCTAATTCTCCACCCAATGTAAGTCAATGACATGTGTTTCTCATGAGGACTTTTAAGGGTTGTTCTGTGGCTTCTGGTTGGTAATATTTAGATGTTAAAAAATTCTGAGGCCGAAAAAGGAGGGCTGGACACTTTTTGAAGAAAAATTGAAAGATTCTAATTTTCACTCAAGTATGGTCTCCTTATCTTCACCTTTGTAGAAACTCAGCTCCATCATCATTCAATCTACTCAATATTTCATCAGAAAAAATTTCAATCTTTTCAAACATGATTTTTCTTGAAAGCTGCAGATAGGCACAGCTTTTTTTACATCGGAAGCTCCAGAAAGGCATAGCTTCTCTTATCATAAAATCTCCAGAAAGGAACAACTTCGCTTAAACATTTTATATTCCACAAAAATTATCATAAAATGAGGTAGTACACTACAAGACATTTTACCCCACACTTAAGTTCAACTAGATCATGCAATTTCACTTCAAGATCAGGTAGCATAGGAAAATTAGGATTGTAATGTGGCTAACCTAACAAGAAATTCATGGCTACCAGGGGCTAAAATGAAGGATAAATGTAAAGGTGGGCCATAATGAAAAGAATTATTTTGAAAAGGGGGCTTCAAACCAAATAAATTCCTCAATCATTTAAAACACACGTACCCCAAACCCTCAAGTTTTGAAAGGAATAAATCAAATTCTGGTTTAAGAAACCATGGTCTGGTTCTCTCAAGAAATGAGGTGAATGAAAAGAAGATGACAAAAATAGTTCAGAAGCCTCACAGGAAAGTTATTTCAAAGATATAGACAGTGAAATATGGCATGGGTTTCAAAAATCACTGTATATTTCATGAAATTACAAAAGATTTGAACTTGAAACAAAGTTATTTCAGCATTCATTTAAGCTCAATTTCATGAAATAGATTGGTTCACTCGTTGACATGGGTTTAAAAAATGGTAATGATAATAATTTCAGCTCAAAAGTTTCCAAAACACACCAAAAACACAAAAATTTTAAAACACACTAATTGTTTTTTAAAGAAGAAACACGAAATGAAAATCCAAAACTACAAAGGTTCCCTCCCCCACACTTAAATGATTCAGTGTCCTTAATGAATTAAAGTTGATTTAACATTTAATCCAATTTTAAAATGAATCACAACATCAAGAAAGTGTGAATAAGAGGTAAAATATAAGATATATATTTAAAGAAATGAAAATATAAATAAGATGATAATAGAAGGATAAAACTTGGTTTAATCCCCCAAGTGGGCCCTGGGTTTTGACTGCCTCCAGAGGGGCAGTTCTAATCGATTATCCTCAATATGATGGTGGATGAGGTTTCTTTGATTTGAACCACCACATGTGGCTCTTCTCAGCTTTCATTTAATTGTACTTATTGATGAGGAATCTATAGATAGAGTACACTAGATCCACCCCCTTCTCAATGTGGAACAACGTGCATGGTGGGGGTAGGATGAAGTACAGAGCCTCTTCCCCATTTGTTGCTACTTGTGCTACTATCTTGTCTTCTAGCACTGGCTTCAAGGAGGCTTCAGCCTCTTGTCTATTTTCATCAGGTCCAACAACTTGGATCTCTTCATGATGGGGCTCCTCCAGTAGATTTTCAATGACTTCAAGGAGCTCCAGAAGTTTCCCAACAGGTGGTTCATTTTTTACATAATCCTCCATGGTGTAGTATGAGTTATCTGAATCTGAAGATTAAATAGAATAAAGAGATATACTCAAATTAGTTTCAGAAAAATTTAAAGAATTTGAGTTTATGAATGTATTATCTCCCTGATTTGGTTCGACATTGATATCTTCTTCAATTGAATGTTCCTCTTGGAGTCGATCATCACTGGATGGAGGTCGGTAGTCAGGCTCCTCCATCTTGAGTTTGTCTTCAACTTCATGGATGTCTTCAGTGAAATCCGGGAAGACCAGTGGCACTTCTTTCTTGTCCTTGAATATTTTTAAGTCAACTTTTAGTTCATTGACCATGGCCATCAAATGTTCCGGTGAGATCCATGATTTTATGCCTCTTTCCACCTGCTTGAACATTATCATCAGTGTATCAGATCTTCGTTGGAGGGCCTCCTTAGTGTATTCTTCTTATTGAACCTTTGAGTAATTTTCATTCCATGTAGAATAATTATAATTTTAATTCATTATGGAATGATTTTTTTGTGTTTTTTTTAAAGAAAAAAAATGTCAAAAATTTACAAAAATATTTCGGCACTACCTCCCCAGCAAAGGCGCCAAGTTTGATGCACGCCTATCATAGGGCATGGAAAAAAAATTAATTCCTAAGTTAAAATGTAGTAATTTGGTTGACCTTGGACGTCTCCCGAAGAGGAGTGCACACAAAACAGGTTTTCACTTTAAAATGAGGGAAAAAATGTTGTGTTTCTTAAAAGAAATTTGAAATTCAAATGATTGAAAAAAATATGAAATTAAAAGGGTGATTAGTTCGGGGTTGGTTTCATAATTTTAATGTTATACTTTTTCAATGTAATTCAAATCTCTTCTTCTTAGTTGATTAAAGTAAGTTTCTACAATCGTTTCCTCTCACTTCCTTGGTGAAATTATGATTATGAGAGAAAACCTTACCAAGATCTCGGTTTGGTAAACCCTCCTTCCATGTGTAAAAGATTTGTATTGTATATCCTTAATTTAAATTGGCAATACCCGGTCGGGTTTTGTTTATCCCAAACAATTAAGAACATTCACTACACCTTTTACACGTACTGACAATCGTCGAGTACTTCACCACTAATTTCTGGTTTATTACATCGTATATAAACCAGAAATTAGTAGAGGGAGATTATGATTATTTTACCAAGTCAAAAACTCAATAACGGAATTAATATTCAAGAATGATCTCACTTGATAATAAAATCTTCTATAAGAAATTTAAAACAACTTTGAAGAAGAAAGAAATTTATTCAATTGCATCCAAGAACTCAAGCATTACAATGTAGAAAACCAACTCTTCCCCAATCATTCCAAATGTTTACCCCACCATGGTAAGGGTAATCGAGATGAATGGGGAAGAAGAAGGCATTACAAAACTATGAAAAAGAAAATAAATAAAAGTGAAATCTGAGAAGTTCTTCTCCTTGGTGTCCCAGAAAGAATGGGATAGAGAATGGGATGCTTTGAGAGGGTGGAGCTCTCCTCCTTTTATAGCCAGAATTTTTCCCCCGTATGTTGACATGTTTTATCCCCATTAAATTACATCTTCACGCGTTGATCCCTTTCTAAATGTTTTTCATAATTCCCTTGTCCGTGTACCCTAAAAATCTCAGCGGATTTGGACATGTATTTTGAGAGTTATGATAATTTTACTCTGAGCATTTATTCTATCCAGTCAGACTCTCCAGAACGCAATCCTCCGGTTTAGGGTGATTTAATGACCCCATAAACGGCCAATTCACGTGATCCTTCCTTCATAAAAGATTCTCTAAAACTTATTTTTCGTCTAGACACCGAATTTCACAACATTTGGGCCCACCATGGATGAGTTATGGAGCCCACACCAAAACTAGGAAGAACTGAAAATAGTTTTCTTTCTCCCACTTGTCAGCTTCCTTTGAGCTTCCATATGGCCGATTCAGCTTTTGGACCAAAAATAGTAAATGAATCCCTGAATATGTAGAATCTGTACAAGAATGAATTTTGCATTTTGAATCAGTGTAGATAATGTTATGTCCAAACTACAGAAATAATTTAAAACTGTTAAAAATCCAAAATGGCCCATTTGTACTATTCAACTCAAAATAACACCAATATCATAAAAATGAAACAATTAATCTTAAAGGAACACTTTTTTGGGTTTAAAAATGATATTAAATATAAATTAATTGAAAATATTTGCTCTATCAGGATCCCGTAGTTATTTCCTCACTGAAAATAACTGAATTTCAAATTGTTCACTCCCACTCTTGATCTTAAGAAGTGACTAGGTCCTCCATTGGATTAATTCTCCCCCAACTGTGTAATGAAATGGCGAAGTTCATATCCTCTATAATCTTGATAGGTAATGTGTGATGCTTCACTATGAGTGGGACCTTTGGAGATGCAGACAGACTCCTCTTTCTTAGCTGGTTGTGGATACGGAGAACCCATTTCTCTCTTTTCTTGGGTTTCTTATAAGAATATATGATATTGGGTTTTTCCTTAACCTCTTTCTTATGGGTTGATATAATTTTTGTTTCTTTATATTTCTTCATTCTTCGTTTTTAAGGAATCTTATTGCATATGTATATTCTCACAAATACATGGGTTATTCCCACACATCTTGTGTCTTATCTAGACAAAAGGAAGATCGATGATGATTTTTGTGGACCTGGTTTCAGAGGAGTACACTATAACTTGGTGTTGATGATTGTTTTTAGTGGTTAGCTTTGGATATTGGGATTGAGGCTCTATTCTATTTTCCCATTTCCCAGTAGCTATCAAGGTGGGACCACATTTTTGTTTAGGCGTGTATTTTTTACCTTATATCATTTTTATTATCCTGTTGTACTTGGATTCTTTCTTAGAGGTTTTCACATGCATTTATTACACCATATATATTCAGTTTTTATTATATTTATACATTTTTTAAAGGATATGGTTGTGTTCATGCATACATGCATTTTAGAATAAGGCCTCTTAGTCAATGTTATCCCTAATCGGTGCTTATAACCAGCCCCTGACCTATTAGAGGTGGGCTCAGGGTGTCACACTTGGCTTACTATCGTCCTAGCAGGGGTCCCAAAGGGTTGGATCATGACATTATAGGAAATGGAACTAGATTAATGGGAAAATATATATGGAAATGGTTTAGTTTTAGTGGGTATTTCATTGAAATGAAATATGGACTTCAATATCTTGATGAAGAAAACTACTTCATATTTGATGGAATCATTATCATATATGTACAAGAAGCTTACAGTGCTCAATGTGGTGGGATTAATGTGACGGTTATTCTGTATTATATTATCAGAAGGGAAGTTTATTACATATCATGTGAATGATTTTAACATGATCGAAATACAGTTCGACACTATGAAGGTGAATTTCTAGAAGGATGTTTGGATCATACCATTGAAATCTTCATTACTAGAATCTTGGGATAAAATAGTTACAAAAATATGTAAATCCATTGGAAAAACAAACTTGAACCTCAAGGATGTTCAAAACTTGATTTTTAATGAAGAGTTTTGGATAAGGAAATTTTATGAAACTTTGGATGATGCATTTAATGTATATGGAATAGGGTTATCACCTAATAAAATTTTTCAAAAGAGATAAGAATGGAAGTTTAGAGAGTGGAGTAGAGAAAAATCCACTAAACTTGGGCCAGCCTGTAGGCACTCTGGAAAAAGAGGTTATCTAAAGAATGATTTTCATGATCAAAAATTCAAATTCCATAAGACCAATTTTCATAGGTTTATGTTCTATTAGTTCAACTAGAGAGTGGTTCTTACCAACCCTTAAGTGTCAACACATCTTTGGAATCTTGGATTATAGATTTCGGGGCATCTTTCCACTCCACTGGTGAAAAGGTATTTAAAAAGAATTATGTTCCTGGATGTTCTAGAATAGTGTATCTATGTGATGATGAAGTTATTTACATAGCTGGAAAGAGGGATCTGAAATTTTTGTTGAATAATATAAGTGTCTTATAGAATAAATGCATCATGATATATTCTAGGACTTTAGAAAAATATTATTTTATTAGGACAATTAGATGAAACTGGTTTTGGAACAAACTTTGTTGATGAAGTGAGGGAAACCACTTGAGGTTCCTTGGTCAAAGAGATAGGTGTAAAGGAAATAATTTAGAATCCAACTGGAAGGTAAGTGGGATCTGAACTCATTATAACTTCAACTTGTAAAAGTTTAAAACTATGACATTGATGGCTTAGGCACCTTGGTGAGAAAGGTATCAATTCTCTTGCATAGAAAGGAAATATGAATATGGATCATTCTGACTTCAGAAGTTGAAAAAGTTGTATAATGAACAAGAAATATAATATGAGCTTTATCTTTAGTGGAAGAAAATTGAAATGTCAGAAACTAGAGATGGTACATACAGATATGCGGAGACCAACCCTAGTTAAGTATCATGTAGTTTCAAAATATGTTGAGACTTTTATTAATGAATCCACTAAAAAGGTATGGTTATACTTACTGAATCATAAATCATAAGTGTTTAGAGTGTTTGTACAATGGAAATCTATAGTTGATAAGGAAAAAGCTGAAGGAGATACATTCTATAAATCTATATCCATGTGATTTCGACTTCTATAGGATGTATATGATTTATATGTTATGATAAATATATTGATATGCATGCATAAAATGATATTTCAAGCATATCACTGCCTTTAATCAAATGAGAAACTTAATATTAAGTGTGTTGATATTTGAATGGTTCAAAATCACATAAATTTATCATTTATTATATCATTTCATGAGATGAAAAGTGTGGGAGGTGAAGCATTCATATGATGAAAGTATATACTATCTGGAGTATTTATTCATGAATTATAATGCATGAATAAATGAATTATGTTGAGTAGTGTCTTATACATCCTATTTAAACAACTATCATGTTATGGAAATAAATGTAGTGCTTACATGATTATTTTCCAAAACACTCTATTACCCAAATTCTCTCTTTATCCTTCTCCTTTTCATTATAGAATCTAGCAGACCGTGTAGGGAGAAAAGATCTCATCTGGGCATCTGATGATCCGCTCGACTTGTGGATACATTTTAGAGAAGGTATTTCTTTTGGTTTCCCTTTTATATATTTTTCAAATACGTGTGTTGATTTATAAATATGTTTCAAATTATCTTTCATGTAATCTATTCCATTCAATGTATTTCTTCATTTCACTTTTTTACACAATTTCATTTATTTTTTATGGGAGATCCTCAGATAAGAGTTTAAATCACTTTTTTCAAATATTTATCACTATTATACTTGTTCAAAACCTTTCAATGGTATCGGGGTAAAATTCATGATTAATATTTATTAAATCCTACTTCGAAATTAAGAAACAAGACAAAACAACGAAAATTTTATCAGGTTTTTCACAAATATAGAAATAAAATTTACCCTTACATGGAAGGGATACTTAAAGGTGACCAAGCTGTTAACTTCACATAAATGGGTTTCATAAAGATATCCAATGTTTTACCAATATGTGTTATATCTCCTAGATATCATATCTTAATTACCAATATGCGATTGGTCATGTAAAGGTATTCAATGAATTCTTAAAGCAGTGTAAAGTATATTGCATAAAGGTTATGCGGCGGTTTTAAATCTCTTATAAGGGTTATTGTAAGCTACCTTGTCCCAACGAGGGATTTATATTCATATAAAGGTATTACTCTATTTTAAAGGCTTGTGTAAAGGTCTTCACTCATCTACCTTTACATTAAGTGGTTTACCTTTATGTGAAGGAGTTCACGTAAGCGTAATCTGAGTTTTAGTTTTCTGTGAAGGGTTCACGTAAATGTAAGAGCTCAATACCCATACATAGTATGTGTTCTGTAAAGGTATAGCCTATCTATACATATATTGACTATCTGTGTAATGGTAAAGGGAGTATACCCTTATGAAGAATATAATTTCAACGTAAAGGTAAATATAAAAGTTTTTTAATTTTTTTTAAAATTATAAAATGGTTTTAATGGTTTATAAAGCGTTTATAAATCATATAAAAATATATTTTTGGAATATTAAATTTACAAGTAATATATAAATTAATAAATTAATTATAAATGGTGTATAATTATTTAAATAAATGTTTATAAAACTTTTATATTCTCAAATATTAAATTTTAATATTTGAAATACATTTTAACCAAATTATATGGCATGAATTATGATCTAAAATAAAAAAAATTCATTTCAAAATCATAATTGAAAATTTATAAAGGGCTATAAATTATGAAATAAGGTCCAAATATAAAGTGTTTATATTTATTTATAAATGGTTTATAATTAATTAATTGGAATTATTCAAATTAAAGGGCCCTTTTTGGATATTATTTAAATCACATCAAATTTTATTTATGAATGATATGATCAATGTTTAAATAGTGATTATGTATAATGTTTAAATTATGTAAAAATTTTACATAATGGAAATAGATTATTAATAGTCTATAATTAATAAAATATTATGTATTTAAAATTAATGTCATATAATAAATAATATTAAATATTTAATTTTAGAATGAATATAATTTATTTACATTCAAAATTATGGAATGATCATAATGTTAAAGCTATGATTACAAAAGGTTTTATAGTTAAATTTTATTTATGAATTATTCATGAATAATTATCACATGTTTAAAAATTTCAATTGTTATTTTATTTAAAAGGGCATTCCTTCTTTTAATCATGCTTAGTAAATTGTTTAAGAAATGTGAATATTGTGTATGCTTTAGTTTAGTTCTTAAATTGCTTATTGATAGAGCCTTGCATTATATGTTAGATATGGTAATGACTATAGTGTTTCATCTAACTTGACCTAGGGTAGTAATTAATTTTATTATCTTGAATTTCATTGTTGAATATAGTTTATTCATATTAGGTTTTAGAGTTATGTTGAATAGAATTATCTCTTGAGTAAAGTATCCATGGGTAAAGTGACTTGGGGTTGGACTACCTACCTACCTGGAGGCTTATTTCTCATCTAGGATGGTGAATGGGGTTGGAAATTTGTTTATTTGGGCTTACTCATGTAGATACTGTCAATATCATATAATTATACACTTTTACTTGAATAGTTCACGTACCTTATGCATATGATGCATTTGGATATGTATGAATATACCTGACTTCTAATTTTGGGTGAGTAACACAAAATTTTGGGTTGTATAATGAGTTACACATCAATATGGTTTGAACATAATGATTTTGGGAAGAGAATATGATTCCAAACTAAATTACTAGAAGCATGCATATAAAGGTAATAACATGAGATAATATGGTGAGATTAACTCCTCAAATACAAAGTGACATATTTCTTCCAAAGTGACACTTATCAAGACCCCGACCATCCAAATAGGTATTTTCACACCAATGTAGGGTGTCCTTGGATTATATTATGTAAAGAAAGTATGTAATGAGTGATAATAGATCATCCTTGGGTATTATCACACCAAAGTGGGATGTGATTAGATTGTCTTATGATTGGCTCTTTTTTTGCATTTCCCTTGGGTTAAACTATATGGTAACCCCCAATGGTTGGGATACCAGTTGAATATAGTTATGTTTACCCATATGATGGATTAGACAAAGAGTTCCTCACTCGATTATCCAAGATTCATATATGATTTGATTGGGATGATTCCCTACCCAAATAGCTAAGTGGTGAGAGAAGCTCCAAAGTGGACTCATTACTTAGGGAAATATGAATCTTGACCTACTAATAGATATGTTGTGATGCAGAAACATAGGGAGTCGCAATGATAAAAAGAAACAATCTAGATATTATTAGAAGGAAAAAAATAGAATGATAAAACAAGGATTTATGTGGTTTTTGAATAATACCTACATCCATGGAGAGGCATAATTTCACTACATTTTTGGGAGAAAAAATTATAGAGATATTTCCCAGAGTTTTTAACTCAAGAACCCTATCCCTAAATAGGCTAAAAAAGGAGGAAGATGATCCACTATTCCACCAACCGCATAGGAAGTCCACAATGCTACAGTGAAAAGCAGTCACCTATAGTCAAAAGTGCTATAGTGGTTGCAAGATGGAAATCCAAGGAGATACAGTGAAAGAAAGATAGTAGTCCGCATCACTATAGTTCCCTATCAGTTTCGACCATTCATCTCTACAATAGTGGTCAGAGTATCTATAGTGCCTCAAAAATTTGGACTGAGGGACTTTAATCCTTGAACCCCAAAAGCAGGGGCATGTTTCCCCCTTCAACCCCCAAAACGATCCCTGTGGAGCTCGACTCGTGAAGGTTACAGCTCGGTATGTAGTATGGGATGGAAACATTCATCCCAACAACATCTAAAGGGGATCAGGCTACACTAATCCAACATGTTTCACAAATTTTATCATTATTTTAGTGGGATATTATTTAATATAATTCTTTATTAAATCATTATAATACAAGATACCCATCTGATAAAATATTATTTTTTAGATAAATAGAATCATCATTATCAAACTAAATTTTGAAAGTAATCGTTATAGGAGGATATTAATTTATGTTACTCCAAAAACTAGTAACTTAATAAAAGTTCATAAAGAAATATTAATGATCTAATAAAAGTATATAAGAAAAATTTTATGTGTTAGAATAGTTCCTTCCTAAGTAACCATGGGTTGAAATTTTTCAAAAAGTGAATCTAGTTTCTTATGGAATCATATATTGATTAATTCTAGGTTTTGGAGGAATTAGATGAAAATGACCAAAATAATCTTAGTCACCAATAATGTACTCAATATGATTGGATACATCAATTATTTAAGGAATTATAGTCTCATAAACTCAATATGAAAGGGTATGTCAGGTAATATTCAATATGGTTGAATATGTTGATAACACAGTGAGACTAAAGGTTTCCTTAAAAAGTTATTGGTTATAGAAATCAATTCTATTATTCTGATAAACATGATATCAACTGTATGTTTTAAAAAGTGTTAAAAATATACAAAAGTTTGAATGATGAAAATAATTGAAGCTTGATGTTTTCTTTCAAGTAATGGAGCAAAGGATTTATTGCATTGATAACATGGGTACTTTAATATTGGATAAAATTTTCATAGGATGTGTATTTTTATCTCATTTATCTCTTGAGAAGATCATGAAAATAATAATTTTTTAAATGAAATAATATGGTCATTTTTAATACACATGGTTTATGGTTTTTTAATTCTATAACATGATTTAAGGGGAGACTAAAAATGGCTTGTTCTAATTAGGGAAATTATCCTATTTTCATGTATGAAAATGTTATGAAAAATGATTAAATTAAAAGAATTTTTACCCAGTATTCTCAATGTTTTGGGAATATATATGAACTAGGAAAATAATTTATAGGTTCTAAGGTATTGTATAGATAGTACAAGTAGGTAAAAGTTAAAATAGAAAGAACAAAATTTGGTTTTAAAGTTCAAAAATGTTTCTCTAAGAATCCAATCAAGGTCATTGAAACATAGGGTTGTCAGGAAGGAAAAGTAGCAATTCAACATGATTGTATTATCCAAGATATTCCCGAAATAGATTGTGGAACTCCATGGAATTTTCATGTCGGGTATGGATGTTATAGAAATAAATTATTCGATTTTGAAAGGTATGTGATACCAAATGTATATTTTACAAAGTTTTGTAAATATATAGGAGTTCAAAATCAAATTTAATAAATGATTAATCTTGTAGTTTATATTCAAGAGATGTAGTAAATAGTTACTATATCTAGGTTTTGAATTTAAATAATTTTATCATTCTCAAATGAATCTAAGTAAAAGATGTGTATCTACGTCTCAATTATCTTATGTTATAAGAGAAGATGTTAGATAACAAAGAGTTGTTATGAATAATTTCAGATCATAAATTATATACACATGGTTTATGAATCATTGGGTTCTATAACATGTTCAGAGAATAATATGTAGATAAAAGTGTTTATCTAGGATAAAAGTGTTTATCTAGGATAAAATTGTTTATCTAGGATAAAAGTGTTTATCCATGATAAAAGTGTTAATCGAGTTGTTTGTTAAAATATGAGGGAATGTGTTATCATTTCTTAAAAGTGGTATATTTTAACAATTTTTTCCTCTCAAATGAAAAATGTACCAAAAACATATAATATTAACACAATATTGAAATAATAGTTTATTTGTTAAATTTTCCTACTAAAAGGAAATAAGTGTAATTTCATAAAAAAGTATTTTTTTAATATTAGCAATATATTCTAAAAAGAAATATAGTTCCTAAGAGTTTATTGGGAGTATGTTTTGACTTTTATAAGTTCAATGTTAGAAAATAAAGGATTATTACAACCATAACGTTATTTCCACTTAATATCTTAAAATGTTTATGATTTATGATGGTAAAGAAAAATAAAAAGTGTTGCATTTAGTTACAATTTAGAAAGTGAATATCCATATTTTCTAAAGGATTATACCAATATAAGATTAAATTGTTTTTCAATTAATATCCTAAGAGAGTTTAGGATATGTTATGATAAATAAAAATGTAAATAGTTACATTTAGTTATCATGGAAAGAGAAAGACACTACTTTTTAAAGGATTTTACCAATAAAAAAAGAAAAATGATGTATACTTTATAACCAAAAAGAGTTAGGTTATGGATAAAAATAAAAATGTAAATAGTTACATTAGTTACCATAACAATGTGATTTTTTACTTTATCCTAAAAGAGTTTTGGAGGACCGATAAACAATAATGTAAGTAGTTATATTATTTCAAAATAAAAATTTTGATGGAATGAGGTTTTAAGGATGATGATGATTAACTTAGAAAGGGTAATAATTATAAAACATAAGTTGAAATACTAACACCTGATTTTGTTAAGTCAAGAATTTTGAATATGTTCAAATTATAGAACAATTAGTAATGTGGTTACTAAATCTCACTATTATTTAAACTAGATTACTTCATAGATGTTTCACATTAAAGAGTTTCATGGGATAGTTTTATCAAATGGTCATATAAAGATGTGATAGAGATTATATATGATGTAATGTGTTAACAAAACCCAGAAAGGGTAGAAATTATAAGGATAATATTGTAGTTTGTCATATATGATATGATAAACCGGTGATTATGATAGTTTTATTGAATATTATTGGAGTTTAAGAATATTAAATGTATCATATTATAGGTAACCTCTAATTTATCATTTTCACATTGGATACATAAATGTATATATAGATATACATTTCGTGAAGAGTAATCATAATAGACCTATCAAAGTATAACTTTCATTTTCCCCTTATTGATGTTCATCATAGAGTATTATAGGTTATGATGAAATTTTAGGGTTAGTGTGAGTATAATTCTTGCATAGGTATATAGAATATTCTCATGAGACACAAAAAAAAGAATAATATTCTTTGTGTGCACTGTATTTCCTACTAAGTATACCACATAAAGTGTCATATAGATTAATTTGGCATAATATGGTTGCCTAGATCATATTTTATTCCCCATTACCTAAGGTTGGAGAGATACCTAGTATGAGAACCTGCATAATTTGATACCCTACTTACAAAATTGTATATATTAACTTATTTAATACAGGGTTAGTTGAGTATTTTATTGATTATGTCATTAATTTGAGCTTAACCAAGATGGGAGTTGTCCCCTCATATGAAAACTATGACATATGGGTTCTCGATTGTGATATATTTTCAAAGTGTGTGACCACACCTAGATATTGTATATTTAACTAGATAAAGGATGTGTGATGTTTTTATCCATAAGGATGAATGACATGAGATTTATTCATCGATCATATCATTCTATACTCTAAAATTTGAGAACGGATGGGTTGGCTATATGAGATTGACATATTTCATGTCCCATGGTCACTCAATGTCTTGGACAAAGGGAAAAATGAGAATTCGCCTTTATATATGATGTAGATTGGTGGGAATATGTATAGAGATACATGTGTTTGATAGAGATCATGTCAGATCCCTTTATAGCTTGAGTATTATTAAGATTTTTCTAAATGCCTCTCTTTGCTTATATATATGGATCCAGATGTTTGTATTTGTTTTCAATGTTATAAAGGCCCGTCAGGTCACACTTTTTGTTTGACTAAATAGAGATAGATTTTAAATTAGAGAGATTCTCTAACTGTGATTTAGAGTTACTCCAAAAGTGTTTTGGATGAGTTTTCACAAGGTATTTCATATGATGTGATACAAGGTGAGGTTAATAATAGATTTCCAAAAGTGCTTTGGAAAATATCCGAATAGAATTTTGGATATGTTTTAGAAGCTATTGTATATGATACAATGTAAGGTAAAATGAAACAAAGTCTTTTATGATGTAGTTCAAGTGGAAGATTGAAGGACATATATTCCCTAAATCCATATTCATGTGATTCATACTACCATAAAACATATTTGAGCTATATCTTATGCTAGATATATTGATATGCATGCATGAAATGAGTTTTTATGAATGCCACTAACTTTAATCGAATGAGAAATCAAATATTAAGTGTTTTAATATTCGAATGGTTTAAACTCACTTAGAGATATAATTTATTATATTTTTTCATGAGATGAAATGTATGGGAGGTTAGTAATTCATGTGATGAATGTATATATTGTCCAGATCATTTATTCAGGCATTGTAGTTCATGAAAAAATAAAAGTTATTGAGGATAATATTATTCATCCTATTTAAACTACTTCTATGTGATGGTGGTTGGTGTGGTGCTTCCATGATACTTGGTCGAAACTCCTTGGTACCCAAATATTCTCTTTATCTTTCTCATTTACATTACAAGCTCTTAAAATCCATTAAAAGAATAGATCTCATCCAATCATCAGATGATTTTCTTGACCCATAGATACACTATGGAGAGGGGATGTCTTCTATCAACCCTTTTTGTGGTCTTTGTCAAACTCATGTGATGGTGTTTAAAGATGTTGCAGATACTCTTCTATGTAAGGAACTCCATTTATGGTATTTATTTATTTCAGTTTTATACATAGTTTAATTTATCTTTCATGGGATATCCTCATCAAATGGTTTAAATCACTTACATTTCATTTGATAACCATTATTAGACTTTTCCAAAACCCTTCAACAGGATATAAGCTAAAATTATTGAGATCATACAATGGAGGTGAGTACACTAGAAGAAGTTTCTATAACTTCAATACATACAGAGTCATTAGGATTGAGAAAATTGTATATATAAAACTTGAGAAAAATGGAAAATCTAAACAAATAAATTAAATACTAATGGAAATGTTGTGGAGTATGAAGTTTCATTAAATAATTCCTGAGGTATTTTGGGTTAAAGTAATCAATACTATAATGTGTATGATTATTTAGATCCCTTCAAAGCCAATGGGACAAGAATTCCTATTAGTTTTGTGGATAGAAAAAAACATTAGATTTATCTCACCTCATGGTCTTCATAAGTTTATCATATGCACATGTTGATGTCAAAGATAGCGATAGGATAGAAGTAAAATATCATGCATGTTTCTTTATAGGATATGGTGATGAAATAATCAGATTTAGACTTTTGGGTGATGAGAAGAAACAATTAATCATAAGTATGAGTGTTATATTCAATGAGAAAGTCCTTTGGAAGGTAATAACTTGAAGGGAAATGAAGTTTAAGGAAAATAGATAGCTTCAATTCAGGTTGATTTGAATGGGGTCATCCAAAGTTCCTATATTTCGGAAAGTTCAAATGGATCTAAGTCTACTAGAAATTCAAAAATTCCAGAGGAAATATCATAGGGTAGCACCAATGATTTGGGAATGAGACCAGTGAAAGTTATACCTAAAAGATCGAGAACTTTTGAAGATCATTGCAGAGTTTTTGATGATGAAATTCTGGAGGTTTTAGTTCCAGAGAGAGTATAACTATAGGTTGAATTATAGATATCTACAAGAGTTGGATAACCAATACAGTGGTATGTACTTGGGATTTCTTTTATATATCCAAGTATGAGTTTATTTTTTGTACTTTTATTATCTCTCTTTGCAATGTTCTCTTAGAGAGTAATGTCTCTAATTTTTATGTTCATTATACCCTCAGCGCTTGTCACCAACCTGTGGATTATTAGATATGGGCTTCGAGCGGTCGCCATCTCCCTCCTCTCATTTTCTGGTTGGGAGGGGTACTCTTTGGGGGGAGGGGTCATGATAGATATCATCTACCTTATTACCCTTCCATCCATTACAAAATGATAAAATCACTCATGCGTACATGTGGAATCAATGTGATTCATTTTTCTATTACCACCATTCATAGATAATTCTAAAATTATATACAACGAATAAAAATTATATTCATGACATTATTAACATTTTGAATATGATGGATCCATTTCTTAACTCCTTTAACCATGAACCATATACATAATTAATTTTGAATAAATTGACCGGACAACTTTAGGTGTTTGATGTAAGAAATAAATATTCAATAAATAGATTTTACATAATTATAAAAAGACCTCAACATGTGAAATATAAGAAAAAAAATTTCTTAAATATTTAATAAATTTAAATTTATTATACAGGAGAATAAAAAATTTTGTACTGAGAAGAGACCCAATGTAAGGTTAATTTCATCTCATTTCCACTTCAATGGGTCATGTTTTACATTATGTACCTAATTTCTTTTACCTGGTGTCTATTAACCATTTAACACCTATTTCTCCTTTTTTAGAAAATCCTTCTCCTTTATATCTATGTTCTTCAAAAGTTCCAAGAATATTCATATTTATACACCAAATTTTGTTTAAATTCATTTTCAACTACTTTTGACTTTTTTCTTTAAATGTTTAAAAATGAATCTTTTAAAAATTTACCATTTGGGTCATTTTGAAATTTTTTAATGAAAGTGAAAAAAGAATTTCTTTAATTTATACAGCTTTATTGTCCTTTCCCACTGTCAAAGTTGTTATACATTATCAATTTTTGACGGTTACTTTCAAAAAAAATATTTTTCCCATATATTTTGTTATTTTTTATTTAAAATGATATCAAAATAAAAGGGTATTATTTTCTTTAAAGAATGAAAAGTATTTTGAAAATTTATTTATAAATAAATTATTACACAAAGTTACAAGAAAGTTATTTTTAATGTATTACTTCTGTCTTATTTTCTAAAACATAGTTTTACTAAAAAGCCTTCATTTCTGATGAATTGATGGTCTTATTTCATCCTTAACTAATTTATAGATTAAAACTTATTTTTTGACCATTCAATTTTTTATTATCATGTTCTCTCTCACTCTTCATTAATCATTTTTCATGACCCAACCCATCGAGGTCTGATGCACAACTACCCCAAGCCTGCCTCTAATAGGCCCTGGGATAGAGACCAGCTCTGAGTAGGCATATCCCACAAATGGGAGGTATTAACCTAAATTACATGTACACACACACACATCTACAATCCCACACAATTATTAAATATAAAACAACTGAAACAATGCATTCATACATCTAAGATCCCATAACAGAGTACGACAGTAAAGTACTTAAAGAAAAAAAACGTGGTCAAATACAAGCCCAACCAAAACTTTAAAGATTTAAACATTCTCCAATGAACTGGACTAAGTCAAAATAATGCTCCCGGTAAAATAATTTGGTCTAAAAAGCTTCAGCTAGGATCCATATGCTCACTGTCCTCTTAGGACACTGTTAAAAGGGTCATCATCTGTATAAGACACGAAATGTGCGGGAAAATCCCAAGCCGAGGTGAGTATAATGATACCTAGTAGAAAACCCAAAAAACACTAAACATGAATCACAAAGTATATTTATCTCAATACAATATATCACAATCAATGTATAATAGAAACACCCGGATATACTTAGAAACGACACCACATCACCAAAATGTCATAACCAACAAACACACATAGGATTCTTCTCGAAGAAACACTAGTTATAGAAGAATACACTCCATAAGACATTCAATAATCAGAGACACTCAATGAAGAGGTCTAGATCATTGTACCCAATAAAGAAATATCACCGGTCTAGGAATACCTTGATACTTAGATAGGGGTAATTCCTAGAACCATTGGGGGACACCACAAATCCAATATGGATCAACCCGCTACGTAGGGGATCATATGCCAATGATGCCACAAACCCTACTGATATTTCATGTGAGATGCAAGATCAATGTCCTACTTAGGGAGGTCATGTTGATTCCAAAAACCCCATCTAGGGAACAAGGATTATAGAGGATCTCACTCCAGACTCATAGAGGGACACCAAAACTCTATCTGAGACTCAGACTCTAAATGGGGTCACAATTATATGATATGGATGTAATGACGCGTTTTACCACTGAGGGAATGGAACAAGGGAACTCTCTCAACCTATGTTGTTCTAATCTAAGGAAACAAAGAGCTATAAACATTCATAGTGTATCCAGTTATCCTAAAGTCTTCCAATGTTGTAAAACCTCACAAGGCATGTAAGTCTCCATAAAACTGTGTGTATAAGAAGTACATGGTGTTTAGAGACACAAAACATATTTTATATTTTGATTGGTTGTGTTTCTTTACTGGCTCATGTACAACTAGTCATGTTAGTATCCAAGTATACAGTGCACCACTGGTCGTGTAATTTTTTCAGTGCAAGTGTACTTCTCGAAGTAAATGACAAATTATCATGGAGGGGTCACATGGTGTGTGACTGATTCACATAGCTTGTGATACTTAACTCTAGCCAGAACCCTAGAGCCACAGCTAGGGGGTCCCACACGGTGTGTAATCCAAAAATAAACTCTGTGTTTTTTAGGAAAATTCCATATCCATCAAATATTGTTCCGCATTTCCATGTGCATTGTTGGAGTTGCTGCCCTCGCTAGAACATGTAGATCGGGGTTTGGACAGTTCTTTCCAACATCAACTGGTGGAAATCCAGACCCAGATACACTCAAAAATCATCCCATCAATCCAAATTCATCATGAATCAAATATGAGGAATAAAGGAATCCAAAAATACTTTCTGGTCCACATTGGATCATCCACCACCATCGTCGCACCTCGATCACACCATCAATCACAAACCGAACCCAAAGTATTGATCTGTTGCATCGCAGAATGGTCACGCAATGAAAAAATTCTAGGTATTCATCGAACCATAGGAAAAAAATAAAACCCCTATGATGAACATGTGAAGAATAGGGGAAGAAATTCAAAATACAAAGAATGTGAGGAAATGACCTTGGCCATTTTTCGTTTGGCCTTAATTTTTTGTCTTAAAAGGGGACGAATGAAGTTGAATAAATCAAAATTAACAAATAAAAATTCATCAATTTAATTTTACCAATGATGCACGTATAAATTATTTTCTTGGAATTGATCATTTTTTTCTGAGATTAATAAACAGGATTGAAATCACAAAACAAAACATCCATCCAAGAGTTTGGATATATCTTTGATGGAGAATAGTTGTGTTTCTATCATTGATGAGATCCAAAAAATCTGTAGGCGTAATGATCCACGATCTGATCTTGATCTATCGTTGTTCATTGAGAAATCCCTCCAACAATTTTCTGAATATTGAGGGTTTGAGAGGATAATCCTAAGAAAATACTATAACTATATATTGATAGAGGAAGTTGTTCGTTGCGTCGTAAAAAAAATAAATTCTTTAATTAATTTATATTATTAATTTCTCACCCGTAATAATATTTTCCCAAATAGCCCAGGCTGATAATGATTATGTCACACCAAGGGTAAACCCCACATTCTAAACTCAACAGTGCCCTTGGATTTCTGATTTGGGCCCCTATTCGAGAGTTATTATACTTTTCTAGAATAACTATGTAAGAATGGTCTTTAATATATTTAATATTTTTCAATCATTTATTCTGAGAACATCAGGCCTTAGAATCACATTTTTTCTCATCACCTGGTCTCAAAAATAATCCATATAATATCGAAAAATAATACATGGAAAATATGAGTCATTAAATTCTCCCCATCATATATATTTTCATCCTAAAAAAGAAAAACCAACTCAAAAAGATGAGGGTATTGGGCTTGCATCAGGGTCTCCTGATCCTAATTTCTCTCCAAAAGATTCATGTTCTACAACCATACATTCACAAGGGGAATCGATCTTCCTCAAAGGATCCTCTCCTTCCAATCATCAATCTCTATTGAGTAATCTACAAGGGTATATCCATCCTCTTTGTCCATCTCTCCTCAGTCGATAACGTGTGATGGGTGGTGCATGTTCCTTCCTAGTTGTGACACATAGAAGATGTTAGGTACCCAATCCAACTACAACAGTATAGAAAATTGGTACGTCACCTCTTCAACTTTACGTAGTATCTATAAGGGACCAATGAATTTTGAAGATAACTTGACACTACATCCAAATATCCTCAATCCATGTCTAGGTGAGACTATCAAAAAAACATGATCTCCCTCCTTGAAATTTAGAGACCACCATCATCGGTCTGTATAAGACTTTTGATGGATTAGTGTCATCCCCATCTACTCCTGGATGATTTTCACCTTCTCTATAGTAGCTTGCACCAACTCTAGGCTCATGGGTGCTGAATATTCTGGATCATTCCAACAAAGTGGTGACCTACAGAGTCACCCATAAAAAGCCTCAAATGGTCCCATACCAATGATGGAATGGTAGATATTTTTGTATGCAAATTCAGCAAAGGTTTGGTGATCCTCCCAACTATAACTAAAGTCCAACATGCATGCTCACAGCATGTCCTCCAAAACCTGAATGGTATTCTCTATATGGCCATCAGACTGGGGGGAAACTCCATTCTTAAGTGAAAATGAGTTCCAAAAGCCTCATGTAATACTATCAATAATCAATATGTCAATTGAGCATCACAGTTATAGATTATTGATGAGGGAACTCCATAGAGTCAAACTATCTCTGCACATAGAGGTGTACCAAGATCTCAACGAAACTCTACTCTCGAATAGCTTGGAAGTAGGCCGACATGGTGAGTCAGTATATGATCTCCCAGATGGAATCATGTACCCTGGATGTATGTGGTAAGAACATCACGAATTCCATAGAAATATAATACCACTTCCACTCTGGCACCTCAAGGGGTTGGGCCAATGCCGTGAAAACCTAGTGCTCTACCTTCACATACTGACAAGTGAGGCATCAAAAGATAAACTCTATAACTACCTTCTTTATGTCTGGCCACCAAAACTGATGTCTGAGATCCTAATAAATCTTTTCAACAACTGCATGTACTGCCAAAGGATATGTATGAAACTCCTACATCACCTCCTCCCACAATTTCAAAGGTACCATTGTCCTCCATATAAAAAGGACAGTGTGCTCCCTACCTTAAGAATATCTATTAAGAGAGTTTCCAGTGGATATATGAGTTGTAAGTTCTCATAGTCAGTATCTCCATGTTTATCATACTTGACATGATATAAAATTTGTGGGGTAACAACCATCGATTGAAAATATGAAGCATTATACTTGTCCATGAAGGACAATTGCAACGAGGCTAATTGTATTGATTCCTCACCCAAAAACTGAGAAAAATATATCCTACTAAAGAGTGTATTCCACCATGTTCCCCTTCCCATGAGTATAGAAAATCTCAAAATGAAATTCCTAGAATAAATCTAGTCATCACCTTTTCCTCAAGTTAATATCTTTTTGGGAGAAGATATACTTGAGACTCTTATGATCAGAGTAAACGATAAACTAATCATCCATCAGGTAGTGTCTCCCCTAAAGGTACCAAGCACATAGAGGAATCCCCAAAACTTGGGATTTTAATATTTTCTACTGAATATCAACACTATATTATCATTTTTGATGAAATGTTTCCCAATTACCATATGAATATTTCGTGTGGGGATTTTAAGAATAAAAATAAAACCATAAATATATGGTTAGATCCAAAGTCGTGCTCGAAATCTACTCCTTGATGGTGATCAATGGTCAAAAAATACAAATTTTAATTCCTCTAGATCATCCAAACACACTTCAAGAAACTATGGGAACAAAAATCATCAAATTTCAGGTGTTATCTCATAGATCCAACAACATCTCTAATGCTCTGATGATCATTGCATTGTCTGGTTTGTGATTCGTAAGAGAGAGCTCAATCTGAACTATTGGATCTATAGTATCTCTCTCTATAATATGATATAGAGAATAAGAGAGATAGAGAGACAATGAATAGTCATTGTTGAGAGGCTCTCCTCTTCTAAATATAGTGTGTTAATAAATTATCTAGAAATGGCATCCCGACCCCCTGAATAATTTTACACACAATAAATGATCTTATGACTACTATACTGAGCCATAAATACCGTTTATATTATTATCACATTATTTTAATATAATAAATATATATTTTGTGATAATACCTAAGCCATAAACTTGACTCATCGTTCCCAAAAATATTAAATGAACCTTCAATATTTTACACTAATATTCATTCAAATAATATTTATATATATTTACATTACAAATTATAAATAAATTCAATGTAAATTATTCTTAACTTGAATAATATGACTTTATTTATTAATTTCACTACTAAAAAACTATGTTTATATAGTGCTAGTGCTTTAATAGTGCTGGAAAAAAGCATTGTTAAAGGCCCCATTTGTTAGTGCTAAAAAATCATTGTTAAAGGGGGTATTTAACAACGCTAAAAAACACTGTTAAATGAGGCCCATTGTCATTATTTGTAAAAAAAAGTACTAATAAAGGCTCCCTTTATCAATGCTATTAAATAAGTTCTGATAAAGTGGGACCTTTATCAGCACTAGTAAAAAGTGATGATAAAGGGGGATCGTTATCAGTTCTTTTTTAAAAGCACTGATAAAGACCCCCCCCCCTCATTTATCAGTTCTTTTTTACTAGTGCTGATAAAGGGTATATTTCAAAAAAAAATCATTCAAACTAACATATTAATATATTAATATTGTTATAAATATATTATATATCATTTAAATATGTTTTAGATAAGTCTAAATAGTCATTTACACTTAATATATATGATATTTAGTGAAAATGTCTTATGAAATAATTAAAAAATACTTTTAATTAATAATTTTTTAATTATTATCTTGTAATAGTCATTTCATAACAATTTGAAGATAAAAAATCAAAAAATTAATAAAAGATCTAAAATAAGTAAAAAATGTAACTTGAACTTCAAACGACCATAACTTTTGATCCGGGAATCCGTTTGGGATCTACCATATATCAAATATAATTCTCTGACAAGATCTATGTCGTGTTGACTATGGGAACCTAGGTTACTATTATTTGTCAAAAGATGCCTAGAAGGCCTCCAAAATTGAGTTTTTAGTCGGGGTGCCCCAAATTTTAACATTTGATTGACTTTCAGCCTCTTTTAAGGGGACTTATTATCTTTTTCTATGGGGACGGAATTTATTTCTAGGGATTTAATTCATATTGAAATTATGGTTTTGAATTTTTATCATTTTTTGTAATTTACTATTATTTATAATCAGATATAAAACAATATTTACATATTTTTTATATATTCACACATACACACACACACAAACATATTTATATATGTATTTAAATATATAAATATATATATATATATATATGAATATATATATAAAGATATATATAAACATATATATAAATATATGGATTAAAAAAATGTAATGAAATATATATAATAATATAGATATATAATAAAATGACAGACAAAGCAACATAGGGGAGTGGAAAAGGATTTAGGATATAGGCAGAAGGTCTCAGGTTCGAAACTGGATTGAGAAAGGGTAACACACGAGATGGTGGAATTATCTAAATCACTTATAAAGGGGGTGGTAATCACTGATAAAAGGTGGGGCTGGAAGTGGTTCGAATAAAAAAATTACCCCCTTTATCAGTGGGTCCTTTATTAGTGCTTTTCTTAGCACTGATAAAGGTGTCCATTAACAGTTCTAAAAACATGATGTTAATGTCCCCCTCTAACAGGGATAAAAAATGATGATAAAGGCCCTTTTATCATCACTTTTTTAGTGGTATTAAAGGGGGCCTTTAATATCATTTTTTCAAGAACTGTTAAAACTAACACTTTAACATCACTCACATTATCAGCGCTTCTAAAGTGCTGATAAATCCCTTTTACTATAATTGAAAAAGTCAATAACTGTTGTAGTGTTTGGTGATTTTACATCCCTAGAAAAAACATGGACCCCAATAGTGGGGCCCACCATTTCTTATTTACTTATTCAACTGAATTGGGAAGATTCTTGAAAACACTATTGTGTGTAACCCTCTAAGACCTTATCTCGATAGTGGTGAATATTTTTCACAGACCAAGAGTGGGATCTAGCAACCCATCATGGCCCCTAAATAAATAAGGATACTCATAAAAACAACAAACAACCTATGAACATGCACTATGTAATATAATCTCTTTGTCTTTAGTATCTCATAAATCAGGATGCACACCCATGTCATCATCCTTTTCTTGATTTATTACTTGTTGATCTAACTAGACAAATTTACCATCGACTATCATAGCCTTGGTCATATGAACGTATTACCATCCTAATAAATGAAGCCTAAGATATATTACTTCCTTAACCGGGAAGTGAAAATCTCTTTCATGACCATTCAACCAATTTCATACCACCAATGACACACACAACCAAATCTACCTCACCATGATTTCATTGTCATGGTTTTTGTATTGAATCAAAGTACATGGTCAGATGGAACACATTGGCAATGATCTCAAGTAAGGAGACCATAACACATGTTCATAGATAAGATCATCCAATGACACTTAAAACATGTGGTTTTATTATTGGTATGTCTATCCTCGTGATCCCACTACTAGAGATCACAAAGTTAAAAATTTAGGAGAATACGTCACAATTATTATGATCCCCTAGAACCTGATTGTCAAAATATACTATTTATGGTCAATAAGATATATCTATACCATAGCAAATATATTTAAGATTAATGTCATAGTATCTCAGGGTTCTCATTATTGCCTAGGATCTACTGTAACATTTTGATACAATAATTAATCTTTGTAAATTTACATTAAATGGTGGATTTGGAAATATATACACTATAATGGTAAATATACATCATGTATATCTAACTATACACGTTATATGGTAATCAAAATTACTATATTGTTTGGTCTAGGGAACCCACTATTATAATAACTGCATCTTCAATGTGAAGACTACCACTGTTAACTCAACATCATGGGTCGCGTAGTTCTTCTCATTTGGTCTCAAATGGTGTGAACCATAGGTCATAAATTCCTACATATACATTAGAACAAAAACAATTTTGGTTCTTGATTCATCATAGAAGACTACATACTCGACACCCTCTTTTGACAAAATCAAGATGGGAGTGCTCTTAAACCTCTGCCTCAACTCCTGAATGTACTACTAGAATCTTTTTGTCATCACAAAAGGATTACAATTATGAGTCAAGGATATAATTGGTGACACAACTCTATAGAAATTAGTTACAAACCATCGATAGTACCTTTTCAACCTAAGAAAACTTTGCACCTCAGTAACACTCTTGGGTGGCTTCCAATCAAGCACTGTGTCAACCTTTTCTATGTCCACTGCTACTCCATCCTCTAAGATGACATGTCTCAGAAAGTGGACCTCTTGAATCCAAAACTGACACTTTGAGAGCTTCTTGTAATGTTAGTACTTTCAGAGTGTGTCCAGGACTATCCTCAAGTGTCTCACATGATCCTCCTCAGATATCGAATACACTAGGATATCATCAAGGAAGACCGCCACAAACTGTTCTAATAAAGGTTAAAATATCAATTTCATGAGTCGCATTAACACTATTGGGGACTTCGTCATGCCAAAAAAACATCACCAAGTACTCATAGTGACTAGAGAAACATCTGAATGTTGTCTTCGATATGTCATCATCTCGTACCCGCAGCTGGTGATAGTCTGATCTGAGGTCAATCTTCACGAACTATCATGACCCTCTCAACTAATAAAAGGTATTAAATCCTTATTAGTAGATACGTATTCTTTTAGGACACCTAAATCAAGCATCTATAATCTACACATAACCTCAAGCTCTCGTCCTCCTTCTTAGAGAACAACACTGGGCTTCCTTGGGGGAAACGTTGGGTCTCACAAATCGCTTCTCATGCAAGTCCTCCAACAACACCCTCAGCTCTTGAAGCTCTGTGGGAGCCATCTGATATGTTGGTGAAAATATCAGTTTCATCTTAAGATGAAATTTGATCTAGAAGTATATCTCTTGGTGGAGAGGTAATCTTTGTACGTCCTCAAGAAATACGCCCTATTACTCTACGACCACCATACGAAACTAATATCCTGAATCATTCACTACTCCAAGATTCATACTAGTAAAATAGTGAGTAATTGGATACAATATCATATTCCTAAGCTCGTATTATTATTTCATGGTTTATTTCTCACCCATAAAGGAGAACTGTGTTCCTTCATTGTGGAAAAACTTCATACTCTACCTAAAAAAACAATTTGGGCATGAACTGTGGATTTCCAGTCCCCACCTAAGATGATTTCATAAGGACTCATTGCTGCAATGAAGAGATCACATAAAAAACTCTCACCTTTGATCCTCAGATCACACTGTTGGTACAAGTACATAATTTTTGATTCATTACATGTTGGGTTCTCCAATCGCAAGGGTCAAGCCAATGGATCAACTAGAATATCTAAGTCTCAAATAAGAGAATTGGAAAGGAAGGAATGACTTGAACCTGTGCCTATCAATACTAGAAAAAAATTAGAAAAGACACATATCATACCTTGTATCATCCCTGGGGCCTTGGGGTTGTAGACCTCTATAGCCTGTAGTTGGCCTTGTTCTTGTCCACCAGCTCTCGGAGCCTGGTGCAGACCACCTTGTGGTTGTGGTGGTAATAAGTTGAACCTATTATCACATCCTACTAGCCCCTCTCCCACATCCTCCACCCAGTGGACCACCCTTATCCTTCCTCAATCTATGTCTCAGTGGTCCCTTGACCATCTCAATATCAGTTGTATGATGGGTTGGAAACTTCTGAGCTAGATTTCCCTGGCCGTCACAGGAGAAACACCACATCTCCCTTAGCTGATTCGACCCATCCTGAGATCGATGAACTGCCAAACCTATGTCTTGGGCTCACCTCCAGAAGCATCTGGAATTCTAGGATCCCTTTTACTGTCATCGGCTTCCTACTACCAAGGTCTCAGCTACCGATTTCCCACTACTAGCTTCCACTATCGTTGTCTGCTCTTATAGAAATCTCTCCACTACCAAGGCTCTCTCAAGAACCCCCACATATATGGGAATGTTAAGGGATAACACTGAAGCACTAATGTCCTGGAGTAAGACCTGTTCAATGGTTTGAGAATGAAAAAATTGATCTCGCACCATATACAAGGAGTAACGCGAGAGATTATTAAGTCTTGTTGAGTACTCCTCCACGGTCAAATTTTCCTTATATAGATGCATAATCTCAGGTATGTGTAACGATCACAATGTGTCCATATGAAACTCCTCCATAAATAAACACTCAAATTATGACCAGGAGAGAGTTATCTCATCATGTGACTTAGTCACTAAGCTCCAACATAGATTAATAAATCCCTGAAGAACACTCTCCATGAGGACATCCATCTGATTTGTAGGTATCCTCCCATGGAATAAAATGTGAGTGACTACCTCTATCCAGTCCTCAGCCACCTGGGGGTTTGGATCACCCCAAAACCTAGGAGGTAACTACCTCTGAAACTCATGCAATTCACTTAACCTGCATGTATCCTTAGTTAGAACGGTTAGTACTAGATACTGCTCAAAGGGCGGTGGTATAGCTGGTAAACCACATGAAGGTTCTATCTCTGGTACAATCTCCTATATCAATTCCCCATCACTAGGTGAATCATCCTCATGACCATGTAGTGGAATTCTAGATGGTTGTTTATGTTGAGTCATCCTGAAATAAAAAAATATGTTCCATATTCAAAAGAGTATATATGGAGATATGACTCAAGAAGTACATGGAAAACACAACCTTCATTATATGATTCATGCAACAAAAAATTTCCCTACAACCAATTTTTACATGTACTGAGTCAAAAGTCAGGTGATCAGAGTCATGATGTATAGATACTTTGGCTTCCGCATGAACATTGGAGTCCCTAGCTTGAAAGTTCAACCCAAAACGCAAAACACCATTTACCCAAACCTAGATCACCAGCTTTGATCCTAAGGATGAAAGGACCAGCTCTGATACCACTCTTTCATGACCCAAACCACTAAATTCTAAACTGTGACAACCCAAATACCACATCCAATAGAATAGGGGCTAGAAACCAATGCCGAGTAGTCATATCATACAAATGGGAGGAATTATCCTAAAGTACCTTCACACACACACACGTCTCCAAAATCGAGCTATGTTGAAATTTAAAACAACTGAAATAATGCATGCATACATCTAAGATACCACAATATAGTAGGATATTAAAATATTTGAAGCAAAAAAGGGAGAAAATACAAGATCAACTAAAACTATAAAGAGTCCAACATTCTTGAAGGGCGAGTATAGGGTCAAATTAAAGCTCTCAGTAACACATCTCGATCTGACAAACTCAATCTATGCTCCACTTTCTCCCTCTCCTCCCAGGACACTGTCAAAAGGGTCATCATCTATATAATACAGGACATTTATAGGAAAATACCATGTAAATGTGGGTATAAAGATTCTCACAAGGACACATTGAAAACACTAAACACGAAGAACCAAGTATATTGAACTCAATAGAAGATATCATAATCGATGTCTAATAGAAACACCCAAATACACTCAAGAAAAACACCATGCCATCAGGTTTTCATAACCAACTGACACCTATAGGATTCTACTCGAAGGAATGCTCATTCTAGGAGAATCCACTCCCTGAGTTATTCTATCATAGAAGAAACTCAAGGAAGAGGTTTAGATCATTATTCCCCACCCAAGAAAGATCACCGGTCTGAGAATACCCTGATACTCAAATAGGTGGAATGCACAAAACCACAGGGGGAAACCACAAACCTAATCTGAATCAACCCTCTACATAGGGTACCGTATGTCAATGATACAACAAATTTTACTGATATAGTCTATGATACGTAGGATCAACGCCCTTCTTAGGGAGCTCATAGTGATTTAACAAATACCATATAGGGAAAAGGATGATAGAGGATCGTACCTCAATCTCACATAGGGGCACAAAAAATCTATCTAAGAGTCGACCTCTAAAAGGGATCACAATCCTGTGATATACATGTAATTCCTCACTGAATCCTCAAGGGAATGTACCAAGAGAACTCACTCAACCTATACTGGTCCAAAATAAGAAAATAAATATCTAAAAACACTCTTAAAGAGGGTATGTAGTGTGTACCAGGGAGTAGATGGCGTGTCCATCTATTCAAAAGTCTGTCCATGTGGAAAATCCCCACACAACATGTATGTCTCCACATACACAGTGTGTAGAGGAAGTACACAACATATAGAGACATGAAATTCTAAATGTGATGCCTGGTCATGTCTGTGTGCTGGACCATGTACTTTTTCTGGTATTCATGCACTTCCCAGAGTACTTGTCGATCTATCGCAGAGGGGTCACAGAGCATGTGACCCATTCACACAGTGTGTGATAATTAACTCCAACTGGAGACCTAATGCTTTAGATAGGGGTCCACATAGCGTGTATTCCTGAAATACACATCATATTTCCTGGGAAAATTATAGATTTGTCGAATCTTCCTCCATTTCATCTTGTGCATCACTGGAGTCACCGTACTCACCAGGACTTGTAGATTAAAGTTTGGACAGTCCTTTCCAAAGCTGACCGGTGGAAATATGGACTCAAATATGCTCTAAAATAACTCTTTCAAGACATCGTCATCATGCATCAAATATCAGGAAGAACAGAACTTGAAAATCCATTTTGGTCCACCTCTTATTATTCAACACCTTCATCACACCTAGATCATGAAGTGCACCTTTGGTATTTATTCTTTTCACTGAAGAATGGTCATTCAATGATTAAATATAGAGTTTTCATCGAACCATGGGCCAAAAGAAAACACCAGAGATGAACATGTGAATAACGAAGGGAAATCCAAAATCCAATAACCATGAATAATTAACCTCATCCTTTTTTTCATTCAGGAATTATTCGTTGTCATAGAAGGAGACAAATGAATAGGGATAAATCAAAATGATCAAATAAAAATTTTATCATTTTAATTCTACCAATGATGTGCGTATCAATTTTATTCATGGAATTTATTTCTGTTCATCTAAGATTATGAAATGGTATGGAAATCATGAAATAAAAAATCTTATCTAGAGTTTGGGTCTATTATTGATGAATAACAGTTGTTTTGTCATCGTTTACAAGATCTATGAACTTTGATGGTGCAACAATTTATGATCTGATCCCGATCTATCGTCATTCGCTCAGAAAGTTCTCCAACGGTAGTCTAGATCTCTAGGGTTTGAGCACTCAACCCTAAATAAATCCTATAAAGATATATTTTAATAAGAATCACGTAGTTGTGTCGTAAAAATAAAATAAATTCTTTAATAAATGAATTTTATTAATTTCATGTATGCGACAACGTTTTCACAAATGGCCTATATCGACAAATATTATGTCACACCTAGGGTAAAAAATGTGTTCTGAACTTAAAATTGGCCTCATATTTCTGATTCAGGCACCCATTCAGAAGTTATTATATTTTTTAGAAAAATTGAACATGCATTATTTTTAATATATTTAATATATTTCAAACATTTATTCCATATACATCAGGACTCGGAATCACATGTTGTCTCACTATATAGTCTCAAAATTAATTTATATAATATAAAAATAATACATTGAAAATATGAGTCATTATATCCTTAGATGTTATTTTTCTCCTTTGTGTTTATATTTTCAATATAATGGATGAATTCAATATCATTTCTATTAATTTGATGGTGTTTCGATCGTATATCATTTCAATATAAGGTTTTATTTTAAGGAAGAAAGTTATTTCATTGACTAGGGAAATATGTCTCATTCTTGATTTAATATGGATAAGTATTCATTTATAAGGATGTTTGAAAATTAATTGTATTGATCATTAAATATATATGAGGAATGAATTGGTCATACAAGTGATGGGTGGGGTTAGATTATATATAGCTCCTTGATTCATTGACAGGTCTCATGAGACAAAGTAGTAGGCATTCCATATTAGATGTGTATCTGTTTTACACCTACCCATTTATTAAGATTGATTCCTTGGTCGAGGCCTTGCCGGTAAGATTTTTGATAACATGGCTAAGGCCCTAATGAAAAACTCATTAATATCCATATTTATGCATTTCCATCATTGAGAATTTAGTTTCCATTACCCATGTGACTGTTATGTTAATATTATCCATAAAAGTGCAATGGATGCAGCCTACTGGTTTCATACTAGTCTGGTGTTTATGAGGTCTTAGTTTCAAGCCTCCCATGCACAATTAGGATATATTTTCATTTGTTTCATACCCCTTCCCGACTGATGTAATAATATTATCCCTAGATGTACTCTGAACTCAATTTATTTATTTAATGACATGTGTTTTGATTATTTATTATGCCATATTGATTCTGTTTTATTTACTCATGATAGCTTCTGTTGTATGTAACTCTTACTACATATGAATTCACCCTTCATTTGTTTTCTTTTCCCCAGGACATAAAGAAGTAATCTTTGAATTATTTTCAAGGATGTAAGAAAGTTTTAATGCTATGTTTTTAATTTCAAATGTAATATGGAAGTCATGTAAGTATCTTGTTTTCAAACACTTCTAAATAGATTAATATTGAGTGGTGAAATCCCCTATATATTTTACCAACATAATAAGTAATCCCCAGCTCTATATTAATGAAGTCGGGGCTGCTACAGCTGGTATCAGAGAAACTTTAATAGGGAATTTGGGAAGTTGATTTTGGATTAACATGTCTACATAATCATCATGATAATACCTTGAAATATTAGAGAACTTTTTATAAATTTTTACTTCATGGCTCAATATTCATGATGAATTTGGGAAAACTAAGTGATTCATTATTTAGGGATGGTTCCTAGAGGAAGGAAGAGAATGAACACCCATGGTCAATTTAGAGATTACCCTAATAATTTTATTGTGGTATTTATCGATGACATAAAAATATACCATAAGTATTATAAGAATCATGAGAATCTCTTGAGAATCATTCTTAAAAATGAGTTATCTGGGAAATTTAGAAAGTGTGATTGTTGATTTTAGGAAGTTTTTTTCTTACCAATATTGTCTTTATGAATGGAATATATATTTCTATTTCTAAGACAGAAGGAGATCAAATAATATCCCTCATGGATGAATGTAACCTTTAAGGATCTGAATTCAAGGTAGTTATGTTTAAATTGAAAAATATATGATTATGATGTGGTGGTATTTATCTATGGTATTTGGATATAAGGATTAAGAGAAAATATTCATGTATTGTTCTAATAATAATTTGTTTGTATAGAAAAATTTAGAAAATATGAATTTTGGAAACATGTGTGGAATGGTATCAACCACCCTTAAAAGTGTTTTTTATGAAAATATGATATTTTTGGATATATTTACTGAAAATAATTTAAATAAGTGGTTAATACATTATATGAAAATGTGATCCTTAGCAAATTTTAATGCATTTGGTTAAAGTTTATTTAGGAAAAATTATATTTTGGAATAAGTAATTAGAGAATATACATATTTGAGTGATAAATGTTGCTTAGAGATAAAAAAATGTAATGTCCCCAACCCGGTATCTACTATAACCGGTGCCCCAATCCAGGTCGCCACATGATCTTAGGCATGCCTCCTCGTACGCCAGAGGCTACCGATTAGAAATGCTGGTCTAAAGGAAACATGGGGAGGATATAACTAATTATCAGAGTAAGTCCACAATAGAAGTAACATAATAGATAAAATAACCAACAAGAATAGTAAATGGGAAACATAAATCAAATCCAATAAATAAATAAGTAGCATGTATTAGAACAATATGATGAGTACACTATAAGTTTAGTAGTCATACAAGTAAAGTCCAAAACCAAAAACTCCTAAAAGATCCTGAACCCAGACTTGATCCTCAACCCGGTCCTAACCTCCCCTGCTCCAACCCATCAGCCCATGCAAAAACCAAACACCATGTCTCAATCCTAAATCTATACCCAAAACAAGTATCATCTTCTCAGGTACCCAAGTGTCATGGTGGCCTGAGAAGGGTGTGAGTACAACTCAGTAGCAGTGTATAAAGTAACAACTAGTGTATACAATAGTGTATGACGATAAGCAAGTGAAATAAATAAACAAAAAAAAAAGAAACATGTCTCACATTTAAGAAATTATCACTTAACCATTTTATCCTTAAAATTTTCTAGGGTCAACCCGTCAACTAAACAATCTCTGGTCAGAGTGAGAACTTAATCCATACCCTAAGGGTTTAAATGTTTTTTTATCACAAGGGGGGGTTCAATAATCAAATAGTTCATTAACATACCTTGGAGCCTCAATCTGATAGTCAAGCTATATCCATATGTTTGGGAAACACATAGCCTCAATCTGGAATCCAAACCCATATCCATTGGTTTGGGAATCAGAGATCCTCAGTCTGATGTCCCAAAAAATTCAACACATTGGTGGGCCTAGAGAATTAGTCTAGCCCAACCTAATCTGAAACCTCAGCCCGTAAGTTAGAAGCATGGAGACTCAGTTCAACATCCTAACTCAACAATTATTTTGTGGGACCTAGAGCATCAGTTCGTCCCACCCCAAAAAAGGAGCCTCAGTCCATAAGTTAGGAGAATTGATCTTCAATCTAACATCCCAACTCAACAATTCAACGTTAGGCCTTGTTCACGTGCTTGTTTAACCATTCAACATATTTACCATTTACATTCCTTAGATAATTTCAACACATATAACATATAAAAAACATAACTCATTAAGCACATATACTGTTATTCCAAACGCCCCCTTATTCCATATTAACAACTAGACAACAATTAAAATCAATTTAATTTTACAATCCACGATAGCACACAAATCAAACACTCATTTAAAACCATCTTGGAAGAATGATTATTCCTCATTGAAAAACTTAAACATTCCCCAAGGCTTTCATATCCAATTCAAACCATTTCAAATAATCATTAGGGAATTTTCACAAGAAGGGAACCACATTTCTATTTCAAATCATCATTTAAAATCTTTAATGAAACCCCTCTTTCTAAATCACCTTCAGATGATCACCTCCTTTTAAAAAATTTCCCACTTTCAAAACATCAAATTATTTATTTGAAACCATAACTAGATAAAAATCCAAAAAATCAAGCTAATTGTCCCTTTAACTAAGGGAACATACTAATTTACTATTCATATCCCATCCAATTTCATAATTACACTATCTCAACATTCACCAATTCATTTTTACCAATTCCAAGGGTTCGAAATAGCCCATGGGTAGCCCTAGGTTTGGTCTCCCATCATCAATGGACCCAATGAGGTCCGTGTAAGGTCTCACACATCAATATAAAGCAAAAATTACATTTCTTAACCAAAAACATTAAAATGAATCAAGGTAGTGATTTATCTCAAATATATACACATATAAGACATCAAGACTATGGGAAAAATATTTAAGGCCACCTACATGTGGATGATTACTTTTCCAACCACATCCCTTGATTTGAACTAACCCAACCCCAAACACGAAATATGATGAAAACCCTAGAAAAACAAGGTCTTAGATCTTTAGAAGGAGAGGAAACCACACACCAAGCCTCATCTAGAAAAAGGAAGGAAATAGGGTCAGAGACATACCTAGAGCTTTGATTCACACTAAATGTCACTCCAAATTCCTAAGAATCGAAGAAGATTCACCCATGGGGGAGGAGGAGACTATTCGTTCTTCACCTAGGTTGGAGGAAGTTGAATAAGGGATAAATTAAGGGGAGAATCATTTATTCCTGAGAGGGAAAAATTAGAAATTCCCACTTTTTATGTGGAACACGGTTTGGTCGCATGGTTGGCCAAACTGTGTGTCTCCCTCTATCTAAGAGGGAGTCATGCCACATAGCCTAGATGGAAACCTACATGATTTGAAAAACCTTGTGGTGTTAATGAACTCACCTCTATACAAGGGACTCAAGCTACATGATCTCCCAAAGTCACCCTGAATGGTTTGGAAAACTATGGCGTGATAGTGTACATAGTTTTTTATAAGTGTAGCTCAATATATTATGGATAATGATTGGGACGAATTATTCTGATCCATACTGTGTTTCAGGGTGAAACCTTATGAGTCAAGTTTCATGGTGATCTCTTTTGGGGTTACAGAGGACAATGTTCCCTTGGTCTGGGGGTCTGGGTGTCGAAGGGCCCTGGTCTAATTTTTTGAGGCGATGTAGCTAATCTGACCACTGTAGTAGAGCTAACCGACCAACACCGACAAGGAACTATAGTAGTGCAAACTTTTAGCATGACTACTATTGCAGGATGGAATTTGGAGTCGACAATACTGTAGTAATGCAAACTTCCATCTATCATCCATTGTAGAGTTAGGGAATTCGGTGGTCATGGAACTGTAGCAATGTAGACTTCTTTACACCTTTCACTGTTGAACAATGAACTTTTTATATGGTTGGTGGAATGGTTATTCATTCTTCTTATTAGACCATTTCATGCTAGGGTTTTGGGTGTGCTTGAAACACTGAAATCTCCCTGTGAATTGTGCTCCTTAATCATTATGAAATTATACCTCTGTGGAAAGAGGGATTATTTCCTAAACCACATAAATCTATGAGTCCAATATCTTCTTTTTCTTCTTTTTGACCTTTTTAAAATTCTGTGATTAATTTTATCATTCGTTTCTCCCAAAGTTTCTGCAACATCTTTTTTTGAGGAGTCTTGTCTACATAGTTTCCCTTACCAAGTGCATAGTTAGCACTAACCTTGCTCCAACCATGCACTATGAACTATTTTTTTCACTTTTATTCTCCTTTCATGTCTCAAACCCTTTGGACACCCCTGAGTCACCTCATATGCTCAGGAACCATTCCTTTAACCAAACTAAAGGGAATAAAACCAAAATTTAAACAAGGGTGTACCTCCCCCAAAGGTCAGGATCTTACAAAAAAGATGATTTTGGAAGGATTGGTTATGAAACTATTTATATTTTTTGGTTCAAATTTAATCAAGCATATTTGAGGGGAGTTAAATTGATCTTTGGTTACTATAAATATTTTGAAGATTAATTTTTATCAAGGATTATTAATATTGTTTTATTTTAATCATGATCTAACCATTTTAGTTTTTTACTAGACTAATTATTTTCATAGTTTTTCGGATATTATTTTTAATTAAAATTTTATTTTAATGCTTCAGACATGAAAAATTCATCGTGATCATGATCATATGTTTTTATGTGGGAAATTTATTTTGATCTTAATTTATTAAATTAATTAATAATGATAAATTATTATAATAAAATAATTATATTATATATCTAATTGAATGAATAAAAATTCATTTAATTATTGTTATCCTACATGTAATGAGAATAACCATTTTATGCTTCAAAAATACATTTTATTCAAAATGATTTTTATTTCGTTTTGTATGTGGATATTATAATTAATTTCAGAAAATTTTATAAATTTTATTTGAAAAATTTGATATCATATAAAATATAACCATGTTATAATTAGTTTTGGGTGAATTTTTCTGATTTTTTAGAAGTAATTGAAATTTGAGTGAATAGTGAATATACCGATTTTTCAAAATACTGTCACTTTTATGGAATTATTATGATGTAAGAATAACTAAATAAATTTAAAAAAACTTTTTCTTACATAAGATGTTTATAAGAGGTTAAATAATGTATTTTAAAACATTTTTTTGAATTTATGAACCCAATATCATCTTCTGTAAACAAAAATTATATTTTATTCAAATTAAATACTCTTTTTAGGTCTCTATATTGAATGGTAGGGTTAGACAATGATATTTGGTTTTTAATTGATCCAAAACTCTAAAAACATTCCCTTTTATTAAATAACAAAAATTGTGGAATAAAATTTACCATATTTCAATGTAAAATGATTTTTATTCTTAGATAGGGTGTTTTCCTAAAAACTATTTTTCATACAATTTGTATTATTATATTAAAAGTAATTTATGATACCTATATAATCTTAATATGATAAAATGAATTCAAAATTTTTAATCATAATTTACACACTTTTTATAATTCCCCTTTTATTTTTTAATCATATGATTAAGTTATCATGAAAAAAAATTAAATTATAGTTGTTAAAATTAAATTAGGTTTAAAGGGGTTTAACTAAGAGATAAGGATTAAAATGTTTTAAAAACATTTCTATATGTGATTGGTGGTGTTTTTTTCCAACCTATCGCAATTTATATACAAATTTGGGGTGCCTTGGTTCCACTTGACCATGAATAAGACCTTTTGATATTTTGAAACTTTGAATAATTACAAGATTGATACTCTCATCACTTAAAAAAAGTCACAACTTCTTATTTATTATTCCCACCTTTTAAGCCACATATCTCAACCAAGATCTACCCAAATTTCTTCTAAACCTTCCTCCTTATGACATAATGTCTCTGGTATCATCAAAATATAAACCTATAAGGCTTATGTTTTATGTCAAATGTAGTTTTCTGAAGAAAAGGTATAACTCTTAACTAGGTGTTTTAATTTTATTTCTTCTTCTACCTCCATAAAATTTTCAATAACCATGATCATATAATAACATCATTATATTCGATATACTAAGATAGTATTATTCTAGAGAAAGAAACCTTATTCATCTTCTTTTCATCCTATAGAAGATGAAAACATAATTTATGCGTACATACGACCTACCATCTCCACGTAGCATTGTAAATAATTTTTCATTACATGGATGGTTATTAAGGTGGAATTAATGAATTTTATGAATTTTTTTATATAATTTTGATTATTAAAATATAATATATCATCTACCTTCATACCCTTCCATCTATTAGAAAATAATAGTGTCGCCTATGCTTACGTGTGGACTACCACCTCAATGAGAAAAAAATCTGATTAATTTTTATATTACCACCATGCACTGATGATTATAAAATTATATATAATGAATAAAAATTATATTCATGAAATTATTAAAATTCAGTACATGATTATACCATAACTTCTTTAACCCTGAACAACATGTCGAAGTAATTTTGAAACAATTGACCTAAAAACCATAAATGATTCATATAAGCAAGAAATATTCAATGAATGGATTTAAAATTATTATAAAAAGACATTAAAAATTAAATATAGATTAAAAAGGTTATTAATAAAGTATTTAATAAATTTTAATTCATTATACATGAGGATAAAATGCATAAGATTAAGTGAAGACCCAAGGTAAGGGTAATTTTGTCTCATTTCCACTTCAATGGGACATGTTTCACATTATGCACCTAATTTATTTTACATTGTGTATATACAAAATTTTTGAAACTTTATATCATGATTCCCTATTTATTAATGGTATTCAATGTATTTTATTCAGTTTTTTCTTTAAGTGGTTTTTATTTAAAAGTTATCAATGCAGTAAATGATTTATGTCTCAATCTAATTTTATTTAGGGTTTTTTTGTTTGAATTTCCATTCAGGAATTTTTTTTGATAATTATATTTTATACCCCATATTTTTTATTTTCCTCTAGTTATTTATTTGGTTTCATTTTTTCCTTTCATTCTCCTCTCTCTAATACTTAAAATGAATAAGAAAATGCTTTTAAGAAAATCCAACCATATTTCACCTTTTGGTCATAAAACATTCTACACCATATCTATGTTCTTAAAATGTTCCAAGAGTGTTCTTATTTATACACCAGTGATTTTTATAAGTCATTTTCAACTAATTTTTACTTTTTTTTCTTTAAAGGTTTAAAAATAAATCTTTTAAACATTTTATTGTGTAGGTCATTTTGAAGTTTTTTTACAAAATTTAAAAAAGCATGTTTGTAAAGTACACAACTCAAGTACCCTTTCCCATCATTATAACCGCTATATATTATCAAAATTCCATTACAAGTTATCATGATTATTTTCAAAGTATATATTTTGTTAAATATTTTTGGATATCAAAAAAAGGATATTATTTTCTTAGGAATGAAAATAATTTTGAAAATTTATTTATTAATTTATTCTTACACTAAGTTACAAGGAAGTTTTTTTTAATGTATTGCTTCAATATTCTTTTCTAAAGGCTTCATTTTACTACAAAACCTACATTTCTCATGAATTAATGGTCTTCTTTCATACTTTAAAAATTTATGGATTAAACCTCATTTTGTGATCATTCACTTTCTTATGATCATGTAATATATCATTCTCCATTATTCATTGGTCATTATCTTGTGATCATGTTCTCTATCATTATTAATTATTCATTGAAATTTGTTTTTCTATTTTATGTTCATATTTTCAAAATCATGGATGAATTCAATATCATTTTTATTAATTTGATGATGTTTCAATCATATATTGTTTCATGAAATGGTTTCAAATGAAGGAGAGTTATTTCATATCCTAGGGAAATATTTCATATTTTTGATTAAATATTGATAATTTTTTATTTATATGTCGTTTTAAGAATTAATTATATTTATAATTAAATATTTATGAAGAATGCATGGGACATGAAAGTGACAGTTAGAACATAGTTATAGATACTTCATCGATGCATCAACAGGTCTCATGGGACAAAATAAAAGATATTCCAAATTTGAAGGGTATCTGGTATACACCTACCTGATTATTAATAATGATTTCTTGTCAAATACTTGTGGTAAGATTCATAATTACTTTGTCATGAACTTGATGGAATGTTCATTAATGTCTATATTTACGCATTTCCTTTATTTAGAATTCAGTTTCCATTACCCATGTGATTTTTATGTTGATATTAGTCATGGATGTACTATGAACTCAAGTTGTTTATTGAATAGCATGTGTTTTGATTATTCACTCTTTCATATTGATTATGCTTTATTTACTCATGGTTTCTTCCATTGTATGTAACAGTTACTAAGAATATTATCTCATAATTTATTTTTTTTCCAGGATGTGAAAAAGATATATTTGAATGATTTTAAAGGATGTAATAAATTTTTTCAAGCTATGTTTTTAATTTCCAATGTAATATGGATTTCATGTATATATCTAGTTTTCCAGGACTACTAAACTGATCATTCTTGGGTGGTGAAATCCCTTTTATCTTGTACCAATATAATAAGTAAAAATAGACTATGTGTTACTAGAGTTGGTGTTACTACAGTATACATCTTGAATATCTAAACGACTGGGTGGAACAATGCTTTTCATGCTGCCCTAAATGATTGGGTAGTAAGGTTCCCATCATATAGACAAAAACAAATGGGTGGAATGACACCCATATTGCAAACCAAAATGAAATATGGCGAGTGAAGATAATTCTAGCATAAGAAATCATTTATAGTTGTCAACAGTGGTGGTATAAAGACGTTCATGATAGGATTGGTACAGCTATAGGGGTGAACACCTTGTCAAAGAAAACCCATCAATAATAAAGGTGGGTGATTGGACGAGAGGTTCCTGGTTAGGAGTCAACTAAAATCCAACTCTCACAGTCATGGTAGGAACATGAGACTAGAATAAATTTTAAAAACCATAGAAAGGGAGTGCAAAAGAGTGTGGAACACTTGAATGGTTTTGGGTAATAGTGGGAATAATGAGATGGTTAGGGGATGGATGGTTGGTAAAATGCAGGTGACAATAGAGTATATCACATGTCGGGATATGAAATGTGAATCTCATTAACAGGTTCTTCATCAAAAGAGTAAATGGAAAATTTCATGGGAATTCAAATATTTTAACACTTCATGAATTTAAAGATGAACTAATCCTTAATGATAACTTAAGAATCATCTAGTGGTGATGAGAAGAAACTTTCATAAATTGATCATGAAAAAGGTCATGAGACAGGTTACCATGAAAAGAGAAAAAAGAAAAAGTTAGAAGGCACCAAATTAACTTTTAAGTTACTCCATGGGGATATTTTTTTGTCTCCAGGGTGTTTTAGGTTAGAAGAAATGTCAAAATACATAAAATAATGTTTGGACAAATGGGATTTGATTCTTGTATGAGAAGATTATCGAGTATGGAACTGTGATTTCCAAGAAGTTAATTGGTTGAACCTAGAAGCATCCATGATGTAAAGAACCATAATTCTGATTGTGATTGTGATGGAATGTTGCCTAGGATTAAAAGAAGTGGGTCGATCCTTATATTGAGATTATCAAGAGGTTTATTGTCTTTACATACACGAAGTAGTGAAGAAATAAAATGTTCATTTCATATTCGTAATCTTTAATGAGGGATCATTCAGAGATCCAGAAGAGAGCCAAGGAGTGAGAGCACATGGACATAAATAGAGTACACCCACTTAGAGTAAAATTCAATGGAATGGAGGGTGCACATATTACTTATACAAAGAACATGTATAACGTAGTTCATGCAGACCTATTGAACATATTCATATACATATTAAAATAAAATCTATAGAATGCTGAGGGGACTATTGTGCATGTCTATGGCCACACCCATTTCATATAAGCGATATTTATCCATTGCATTATTTGTTGATAATGAAGGTGTGTAGAAGTGAGAATTCTATTTGTAATGGAGTGCCTCATATAGGTAGTGACCTAAATAGTTTAAAGGAGTGGTAATACAAGGTATAAAGAATACCCTAAATATTTTATGATATCACTGAAGTAAAGTATTACTACTGTGGGAATAGGTATACTCCTAACACCCTGCCCCAAATTGGGATGAAACAAGTAAACTTTTTGTAATTTATGTGTGAATTGTTTCATTAAATATTTGATCATAAGACTCATAAAGGTTCTTCTACCAAAATTAGAACAAGAACCATTAAAGAGATACCAAAATATTTTAAGAGGGAAAATGTTTAAGTGTCTACCCCGATTCATCCCTCACACCCCCACTCCTGTCACGACTCACCATTATTGGGACCTTGGAACCACTACCGCTAACAAAACCAATGTATAGTAATTAATTCTTCTGTACAATCCTTAAAAGAAGACCCCCCCACCTGATAAGAACTTAGAGGAAGGGTTGACCCTTCACAGTTTGTAGAGTAGACGACCTCGACCTCTATTTCTCTTTACGTACAAGAGAAAGGGGGTTCTATAGGGTGTAGTATAGTTAGTGTTTGGTGTCTAACTATTAGGGAAGTGTTTTAAATTTTACTTAATATAAGATTAGGGATGGGTTGTATAAGTGTGGAGGCCTAGGATTAGGTGGGTAATTTGGTTATTTTGTTGACATGGAAGGTCGGGCGCCTTTTCCAGTACAGTAGAACTCTCCCAGAAGTGTAGTTCAGTCCCTCATTTCTCCCCTAAGCATCATTTATAATTTCCCACAGTTAAAGAGTTCTCCTAGAATTATTTATATCTTGATAGAGACACTATGATCTGGTACATTCATTGAGAGAGGATCACATTCAGATAGAGTGATTCTAGAAATAGAAACTAAGAGGATAAATTCATGAATCAAGGATTGAAGAAGATGAGGTAACTTATAACCACACTAATGGATAATAGAATCAAAAATCTAGAAATGACTATCTTAGATTTGATGTTGGGATTCCATCGATAGAAAATCATATTTCAACAGTAATAGATCCAAATCAAAGTGTTAATAGTAGTGGTTGGTCAACTCAATCAGCTCGTGAAGAATCAAGTGGCGAGTTTGGGATGGAAAGTAGACAAACAAACAAAATTTCATTATTGACGAAAGATTTAGTAGTTTCAAATTGAAAACTGAAGAAAGAGACTAGAGGAATTTTTAAGATGTGTATGACAAGGGAATGTGCATTACAAAACAGTTAGAGTTGTGAACATTCTCCAAATAGTTGGAGATGAAAATGTTCTTAAGAGAGGATATGATGACTTAGATCACAAGTTTTGAAACATATTTCTTGATCCATTATACTTGTGACTAGATGAAGGTGTTAATGGAACAACTATGTATGGAAGGAATGGTCTAATATTGAATCATCTCTTTGAAAAAAAAAGTTAGGATGACATGGATGAAACTAAAGGACGAGTTACTTGGCTGGTATGGAAATGAGGCGATGTAAAAATAGATGATGTTTTTAAGGGGTTAAAGAATACTTGAATTGTGAAAATTTATATAGATAAATTTGAATGTATAGAAATTTTATTATCAGACTTTTCTAAGAAGATTTATATGACTTTGTTAATCTGGTGTTTAATGGTCGAGATATGATGTATGGTGAGGACACATGAACCATGGAATAAAGGATGGCTATTGAATCTAACAAGGAGCGTTGAAAGAGAATTTTTGGTGAAGGGAATAATCATACTACCAAATTTGTGTAATAGGAGTGATTATCCTAGAATTCAACAAAGAAGTTCGAATACTAACATAGTAAATTTTATTCAAATAGGAGATGGGGTGATAAAGAGAGGAAAGGTGGAAATCTACATAAGTGGAAGGGAGTAAGGAATTTCTTTAGAGAATAGTTTGAATAATAGAAAACAAAGGGTTTGTGATTTGTTTCCTAGCCATAGGTGTTCTCACAAGGGATACAAACTGATGGTATGAAAGTGTGTTTGGCCACATGAAGTAGGAGAGGAACCATTCATCAATGAAGAAAATGATGAGTTTGTAAGAGAAATGTGGAAATTGGAGATTTAAGAGATGACCATATGTGTGCTATAGAAAATGAAAACAAAAGTATTTAAGCCAATGATAATGGAGGGAAGCATTGAAATAATTTTTTTGATGGTATGGTGGATATGGGAATGAATTTCAAGGCATTTTTTTGTGGAATTGTCAACAAAATTAGCTAAAACCATGTCGTTTTTCATTAAGTTGGAGTATGGGCATAAAGTGGTTTTAAATTTATGCCTATTTTTTTATACCTTAGGTCCAAATTTTTTGTTGGTAAAGTCTTGGCTTAAGACCTTTGGATATGTTTCAGCACATTGGAAAAATATGACAATGGAATTTTTCTATAAAGGAAACTGAATAACCTTTTAAGGATTGAAGAAACCATAGTATATATCAATGGATAGGAAGTTTACAAGTGTATGTATTGAAATTGATGTATAATTAAAGTGAATAAGAGTATACATAGCTATGTTCTAGTTATCATGTTCAGTTGCAGGGCATATTAAGTCAGTATGGAATGGTTTTTGACACTCCCAAAGAATTAACACCAAAGAGGGATACTGATCATGCTATTATGTTTAAGGAGAAGATCTCGTGAACATCAGATCCTATAAACATGTATATCACATGAAAAATGAGATTGAGAGGAATTTCCATGAGTAGTTAGATAATGGATTTATAAGACACAGTAATAGACCATATTCCATCCCAATGATTTTGGTGAAAAAAAAGATGGGGTGGAGGATGTGTGTCGATTATCAGGCATTGAATTGATTTGAAATGCCATATAGATATCTCATTCCAATGACTGAGGAGTTAATGGAAAAGTTACAAATGGAGTAATACTTCACCAATATGGATTTGAAGTCTGGTTTCATCAAGTTTTAATGAATGATGAATATGTTTGGAAGACATCTTTCAGAACCCATGAGGGACATTATGAATATTTAGTAATACATTTTGGATTAATGAATGCCCTGGAAACTTTCCAAGATACACTGTATGTGATTTTTTTATGCATGTTGAGGATGGGGGTCTTGGTGTTTTTTGAAGACATACTTATTTAAAACTGTGGATGGAAAGAGAATTTGGAAATATTTTAGAGAGTTCATTTGGCAGAATGGATTGTTTTCCAATAGAAAATGTTATTTTGGGATGATGGTAGAATATTTCAGCCATATTATTTCAACTGAAGTAGTTTAAATGGACCCTAAAATGTTAGGGGTAACGATTCAATGGTGGAAGCCTAGGAATGAAAAAGGTGTTTTTTTGGGCATCATGAGGTATTACAGTAAATTTATAGAAAATTATAGGAAAATAGATGAACCTAGCTTTAACCAAGAAAGTAGGTTTCAAGTGGACTTCATAGGATTAGGAATCCTTTGAGAGGCTTAACCAATGCATGAATTCTTCTCCATTTTTATGTATGTTAGATTTTACGAATTTTTATTCAATATATTGTGACACATTAGGGTCTTGAATTGGTGCAATGCTTATATAGGAATGGATACCTTTAGCTTTTTACAGAAAGGCATTGTTCGATTATAATCTCAAAAAATCCATATATGAAAGGCAAATCATGTCTTTAATATTTTTTATCCAACATATGAAGTAGTGTTTCATGGGATTCAATTTAAAGTTTATAAAAATCATCAGAGGTATGTTCTTAGGCTATAATTTTAAATTCAGTTATAGTCCTAAAAATCATAATAATGTGGTAGATAATTTGTCTAGATTTACTGTAGAAGGAGAGTACATTCACTTGGATTTTTCTAAGACCAATTGGCATGAAATATGAGTAGTCAAAGGTGAATTAATTCAGGATAATAAAATAAGGGTGATGATGGAAGCTATGATGAATGACTACACAAAGAAGTCTGAATATACACTTTGAAATGACCTTTTATTCTATAAAAATTGGATGGTTTTACCCAAGAAAATGGTTTTGATCACAAAATTATTACAACTTTGTAATTAATCCCTAGCTGGAGGGAAATCTAGGTATTTGAAGACTTAAAAGTGGTTTGCGAGTGGATTTTATTGGATAATAATGGCATGAGGGGTGAAACAGTTTTCCTAGGACTATATAGTATGAAAAAATAATAAGTATGAAGCCTGAAGTTTAGCTATGTTACTATAGCCGCTACCTATTTTGGACCTAATATGGGAAAAAAATTCAATGGATTTTTTATCTAGTTTACCCTAAGTAAATGGGTTATGAAGCGGTCCCTAATGTAGTTGATAGGCTTAGTAAGTATACCCATTTTATGAAGTACGTTTTTAGGTTCCATGGAATACCAAATTATATAGTCAGTGACAGAGACCCATTATTCATGAGTTTATTCTGGCAGGAACTATTTAAATTTCTGGGAATAATATTAAAGATAAGTTCATCTTATCATCCCCAAAGTGATGGCAATAGGTGTTTGGAGAATTTATTGAGATGTTTTTTTCAGACCATCCGAAGAAGTGGGTGATGTTGTTAGCTTGTGCAAAGTTTAGTTACTATACCTCTTACCATACCCCCACCAGAAAGACATTGTTCGATATTGTGTATGTTCACAATACACCACATATTTTTCATTATACAAAAGAGGATATATCAGTTGAAGTAATAACTACCACATTAATTGGCCAAGATAAAGCTTTGAAGCAAATACATATAAATCTTTAGCGGGCATGGAAAATTATGGAAAATTTTACTAATCGGTTGAAATGGGGGGAGACATACAATGTTGGGGATTCATTCTAGGAACACATAAGACCAGATAGGCTAGGGTTTGTATCCATGATTAATCATAAAATATATTTTGGATATTATAGGCTATTTTCAGTTACTAAAAAGTTTGGAGTTGTTACTTATAATCTTGAATTACCTTAGAATATCAGGGTACATCCAGTGTTTCATGTATCGTAATTAAATCCAATGGTGGGTCATCATCTTATATAAGAACCATTTTCTTGGTAATTTACTGAAGGGGGGCTATCTATTGGAAGTCTTAGAAAAAAATATTAAAGGGAATACTCTATTATAGTTGATAAGGTGGCAGGACAAAACCAATGAAGAATCAACCCAGGAAGGATGTGGAGGTGATGAAGGTTCAATTTTCTGAATTCCACCTTGAGTATAAGGTGGAATTTCAAAGAATAAGTGATAGGAACATATAGTATAGGGATAACCTTGGTAGCTTTCTAGGTATTCAATCTCAACCCCTTTTCTCTTTACGTACAAGAGGTGGGAGGTTCGGTAGGGTGTGGTGTCTAACTTCTAGGGGAAATTTTGGAAATTTTATTTTCATATAGGAGCCATGTGGGGGGTATAAGTATGAGGGCCAAGTATAGGGTGGTGAATTTGGTAATTTTTTTAGTTTGGAAAGTCAAACACCTTATCTTACTGAGAAGAACTCTCCCAGGATTATAGTTGAGTCCCCAGGTTCTCCCCTAAGCATCTGCTATAATTGTCCATAGTTAAGGATTTCTCTAATAATTCATTGAAACTCGATCCCCCCCCACCTACACCTCCACCTATACATTCTCAATCCCTCCAAACATGTGGAAAAGGAGTTTGGGTTCATAATACCTTAATGATTTGAAGGCAGAACATAGAAAATTCACTACCTTTGAACAAAAGAAATTTTTCAGAAATGCATTAAATGTTTTATTATTATATTTTTATTATTATTTTGAGCATTAAAATGGAATTTTATAATATAAAAACTTCAATAAAATATAATAATGTAAGTTATTAAGAGTAAAGGCTATTATTGTGTGCAATAAAAACTACATCAAAATGGCCATGTGGCTTATCAATATCACTTTAGTTCCAAATATCATTGAATGGATCAAGTTTTATTTTCCAAAAATGTCTCACCACATTTATCATACACGTCTATAATGTATATCAAAGATCAAATTAATTATTAAATTAAAAAAAACATAAAATATCATGAAAAATGTTAAAGTTGTTATCTAATTGATTCAAAACAAACGTTAAATTTTTATATAAAAGGATTCTAAGATAGAAAATAAAAAAATGTGCAAGTCCCTCAGAAAACTAAGGGTCCATATAAATACTATTAAGTGAATATATCAAATCTTAAATAAAAATTATTTAATCTAAATGAAATAATAAGTATTAGATCACAAATTGATCCAAAATTATCATATCAAATCTATAACAGTTTGGGCCTTCCCATCCCATTACTTTGCTAGTTATTTTGGTGTTTTAGGTGTTTCAAAGGAGGATATAGGAGTTTTCATGGTGGTTGGTGGTGTAGTGGAGCTGCTATAGGATATTCACATTTTGAATGGTTTACCGACGTGAATTGTTAATTTGCGACTTGTGAAGCCGATGAATTCACAAATTTTGTTCGACTGAGGTGTGTAGCATGAAATAGATTCACATCGTAAAATTTTAATTCATGATGTATGATTATTTTTATTTGAGGAAACTTGAATTTAAAAAAAAATTGGAAAAATGGGAATTCACATCATGAATGTGTTACACAACATGAAAGTGTCGAGTTCTAGGTTATTTTATAACTATTTCAGGTGTTTTTATTTCATTAGTTTGTACCACTCTCTCTCTCTCTCCCATTCTGGATGAACCCTAGGAACCCTAAGTATATATTTTATCCCCCTTCTCTATTGATTCGATCCTTGGGTTTCATTGAATTCTCATTGGTGATCCGTGGTGAGTTCTCTTCTTGCACCCATAATAAAATTTTAAATAATGTATATTTGGATGATAATTTTTTTCCCTAGAAATATGGTCTGTGTGATAATACCTATTCTAAATAAAAAAGATTTGTGATAATTACCCTAAATAATTATGGAAGCCAGTTTGTGTTGTTTTTATCTATTTTTTCTTGTTGTGTTTTCCCTATGTGGTTTGGGATGTTGTGAGGTGATGTTAGTGACCTAGGTTGTGTGGTATGTGGGGTAGTGACGTGGTGGTTGGTTAGTATGGATGTGATGTAATCAGTTGTATGATGTGGTGCGATCAGGTTGTGGCATAGTTGATTTTTTGCGGTGTGTGGTGATAGAGTTTTACGGTATTTGTGTTGTGATATGGCATGGGATTTGTGACACGATGAAGATGGTGGATGTGTGGTGTTGTGTTCATGGTTGTGTGAGTTGGCCTAGTTGTATTGTAGCATGGTTGAGATATTTTTCTAGTTATACATACGATTAACTGTGATGATAAAAGAAAAAAATAGGTCGGTAGATAAACGAGATGGACTGAAAATTGATGTGTGGTAATTGACTAACTGAATTGAATAAATAAATGAATAGAGTAATGTGAAATGAAATGTGTAATGAACAAATGTGGTGAAACCTACAACTAAAAGTGGGAAATGTTGTGTGGATTTTGAGGTGATTGTGTGTTGTTGAATATAGTGGTGTCAACGATTGAGATAGTTCATGTGTGGTACATGGTAGTGATGTAGTGTGTGCTAGTGTTATTGATGTGAAGTCATAGGTTTGGTATTGTGTGTTATCTATATATCATGTATGTTTATGTTATTTTATATGTGTCCCACCCGAGTTAGATTACCTTACCAATGATCATAGGTGATGAGTTCTGGGTGTATTCCCCAAAATCTAGGATGGTGGTGATACAGATGGCTCTCCCCCACTCTTCCTTCAGTTGCAGTGATGTGGGTTGGTGTTGGAGATTACCCTGTAGTGATGTATTGGCCCAAGTGTTTTCGAGCGGGATGTGATGTGTTGGATAGGGTGTCTTCAAGAAAGATGTGATGCATGGACCAATTGTTTATGGGTGATATACGATGTGACGTGATGTGATGTAATGCATGGTCCAAGTGTTTTCCGGTGGGATGTGATGTTATGTGATGTGATGTGATGCGTAGCCTAGGTGTCTAATGGTGGGATGAAATGTGATGTGATGTGTGGTATAGGTGTATGCGGGTGGGATGTGATGTGATGTGATGTGTGGTATAGGTGTATGTGGGCAGGATGTGATGTGATGTGGTATGTGTGGAAGGTATGATAGCGTAGGACATTTGATGTTGGGGTGTGAGAGAAAAAAACAATGGGGAAGCAGAAGCGATGCGCCTTAATTTATGTTAGAGATTAGGTTGTGTCAAACCACACACTGGACTTATTATATCATGTAATCTCTAATATTCATTATAAAATAACCCCATGGCCTCCCTTAGTGAGACACATTGGGTATTCAGTCCACTCTTCCATTTATTCATGGTATCAGAGTGGGTTCTCCAACCCTAACACACCCTCTCTCTCTCTCTCATGTGGAACCCCCTAATGTGCCCCTTTTGTGTGACACCCCCCCATCAGCCCTATCTATTTGGCATGACTTCCCCCTGCACACACCCTTTCTGGCATTATTTCCCCTGGTGAACCCTCTTTTTGTGTGATGATCCCTCCCCCCATGCATTCGACGACCCCCTTGTGCACACGATGGAACCTGACATACACCCTATGTAGCGCAACAACCCCCTATAGCCCCCACCTTGTGTGTGTGATAACCACCTGCGGCCTCCCCCTGTTCTTGTGATGGCCACCTACCCCCCCCCCATGTATGGAAAAAAACCCAATAGCCCCAGCATGTGTTCTCAACATCCACCTGCGGCCTCCTCCCTGTGCGTGCAGTTGCCACCTTCCCCCACCCCTGCACATGACAACCCCTACCTACAATGATCCCCAGACCCATGCGCCACTATAGTGGGCCCCTTACATGTTACAAGGCCCCAAAAATTATGCAACCATTCCCTGATTCCATCCATGTTTATCATTCTTTGATAACCAAATTAATACCTGGATGCTCTAGCCATAAAATTTCAACACCTATAATCTATCAATTGTACACCTTTAACACCCTTTCCCCATGCATTTTTAGAACACTCTATGGCATCATCAAAAGCCACTATTTCCCATAACAATACTCCAATAGCATATCTCTCGCAACACTACACCTTTTGGTTTATTGACATGTTTTCCTCTAATAACATCATTGGTGATATAGGTATTCTTTGGTCCTATAGAGAGACCTCATTTTTATGTAATATTACTATGGATGATGTCTTGATAGTGCAGATTATAGGCTAGGGAAGTCTTATAATTATTCCTTGATTGACACTATCCATTGTTTCCTTTTTTCACCATTGTACCTTGAATTTACTATATATTAGTAAAATGATAGCTGACTTCAACTGTAAGGATATCTTCAAACCTACATCGATCACATTTCAAGAGAATTCAACGAATCAGGTGCTTGGTACTGAATGACTTTAGGGTGGTGTGTATGTTCTTAACTCAGCCCCCACTCTCACCTATCCTTTCACCAGTGATCAATCCCTCCAGCTTCACTATCGCTTTGGGCATCCACCTACCCCCATTCTTCAAAAAAAATCCAATATTTTGATATCATCTTCCTTTTGAATGCGAGTCATGTCACTATGAAAAACATCATTAGGTCACCAATGTTCCTTAAGAATTACTTCATGCATCCACTCCTTTTCATTTGGTTCACTCTAATATTTGGGGGCCCAGTCCTAGTCCATCTAAACTTGGTTATCAGTATTTTTTTTCTTTCATAGATGATTTTTCATAGATGAATTGTGTCTATTTTTTGAAAAATGATTCTAAAATATTTATCAGGTTCCACTCTTATTATCAAGAAATCGTCACACATTTTTCTGTTAAACTTCACTATTTTCTTTCTGGAAGTGGTCATGAATATTTATCTGGACCCTTCCAGTATTTTCTCAATGACCATGGAATTATCCATTAGACCTCTGGTCCTGACACACCTAAAAATGGTGTTGTTGAAAAAAAAAACCCCATATGTTAGTTGTTTTTTGGGCACTTATTTTAGAAAAAATTTCCTACCACTTTTTGGGGCGATGTCATTCTCACAGCCACCTAACTTATCAGTAGACTTCCCACATCTTCTATTCAGGCGGATACACCCTTCCATTATCGATTTCCAAAACTTCTTCCTCGTTTCCTACCCCTCTGAATTTTTGGATATGTGTGTTATGTCCTAGATATTCACCCACCCCCTAGTTACCACGATTGATTCATGTGGTCTAAAATGCATCTTTATTATCTATTCTCTCACACAGTATGGATATCGATGGTTTTCTCCAAATATGTGTTGCTATTTTGTCTCTGATGATGTTTCCTTTTTCTAATCATACGTTCTTTCTATTCTTGAGTTCTCACCACCATATATTCTTCCTGATTCTAAAATTATTTTTTCATATTCTCTCTATACAACACCGCCCATATCTCTTCCTAGTGATATTGTGGGTTTAATATTTGTCGAGATATATACTCACTAACCAAGAATATCTTCCACCCTATCACCTCTTATCTCTACCATAACTAATGACTCATATACTCTTGATATCACCAAAGTTTCCTATTTCACTCCACAAAGGCTCACACTAATATTATTCTTATTAGGTATTATCAACATATACCTCCTGAGTTATTAATACACTAGTTGATTACTTGACACCACACATTTTTGTTGAATTCATCTCTCATCATGGTTGGTTAAATGCAATACATGATGAATTTTTGGCCTTGGAAACCAACCACAATTGGGATATTTTCCATCTCCCTATGTATAAATATGTTGTTGGGTTCAATTAGATCTATACTATGTGCGTCAATGCCGATGGTTCTATAAATCATAACAAACAATGACTTTTTACAAAGGGTTATGCATAGGTATATGATTTTTGATTATTTTGGCACCTTCTCTCTAGTGGAAAAAATGACATCAGTCTTCTTTTTAATCTATCTTGTTGCTTCTTATCACTAGCCTCTCCATGAACTAGATGTGAAAAATTATTTTCGTCATGGTTTTCTTGATGAAGAATTTTATATGGAGAAACCATCATGTTTTTTTCTCAGGGGGATCTTCTAATGCTTTTCACCTTCGTTGATTGTTGTATGGCCTCAAGCAGTCACCTCAGGCCTAGTTTGGGTTCTTTTTCATTCTTGTGCTTATCTTTCTTATTTGTAAAAGCATAAAAGGTTTCTATGTTTTCTATCACTAGTCTACAGTAGGAAGCATTCTATTGTTTGTCTATGTAGATAGAATTTTCATTACTATAAGTGATACTAAAGGCATTGATCGACTCAAATCATTCCTTCATTAACATTTTCTATACAAATGATTTGGGTCCAATGTGATATTTCTTGGGGATTGTGGTCTCCAGTTGTGCCAAATGAATTTTTCCATATCAAAGGAAGTATATTCTTGATCTTCTTCAAGATAGTGGAATAAATCAAGCTGACTTGCTTGAATCACACCTCAAACCTGGAGAAAGGTTACTAAATTATGATAGTGAGATGTTTTTATCACCTGATAGATATAGATGACTTGTTGGGAAGCTCAACTACTTGATAATGACTCAACCTGATATTGTCTGTGCATTTAGAAAAGTGAGAAAATTTATAGAATCTCCAATAAAAACATAGTGGGATAATGTTCTTATCATTGTTAGATATGTGAAAAAGGAACCAAGTTAATGTGTTATATATTCTAATCATGGTCATACAAACATTGAGGCATTTTGTGAGGCATATTATGTTGGATCTCTCTCTTTAAGGAGATCAGTGCCTGGTTTTGCAGTTTTTATTTCAGGTTATTCTATCTCATGGAGAATAAAAAATAAAACCATCATATCCCTATCAAGTGCAGATTTGTAATATCATTACATGGAATATGTGACGATAAATATTTTTTAGGGACAAAAAATTCTTCACGATATTGGGTATACGACCAAGAAACTGGCACATATTGTGTGAGACAATCAATATGCTACCAAGATTTCCACAAATCCAACCTTTTATGAGCAGAAAAATCATATTGATGTTTATTATCTTTTTTTTTAGAAAACTTTGAAAAAACGAAGATCGTCTTCATCTACATTCACACCTCTGATCAACTTGCTAATGTTCTCACAAAAGGAGTGTTTGGACCATGATTCAAATTTTGTGTAACAAGTTAGGAATGATAAATATATATGTCTTAGTCTGAGGGGTATTGTTATGATTTGTTTTTTGTTTTATTATGTATCCAAGACAGGAACACCAAGAATGAAATGGATTTTTAGAGATTAGGTTGTGTAAATTCCCACATTAGACAAGACATGTCATGTAATATTTATTATTCATTATAAAATATCTCCAAGGCCTTCTTTAGTGATACACCTTGGGTGTTTAGTCCACTCTTCCATTTCTTCACTTTGTTATGGTATCGATGCTATATTATTATATTGGATGTGTGATTTGGTGAGTGATCCATGGTGAGGTTGAGTTTGGTTAGATGACTTGTATAGGTTTTTGATTGTTCGGTTGTTTTTTCACTGGAATATTATAATTCTCTTTTCACATGTGCACTTGCAGCCTTAGTTTTGTCCCTACTAAGTATACATGTTATGTTCACCCTGTATATATAAACTGGTTTTTATGTTTCCAAGAGGACTTTGGAGACTAAGTTGGATTTTACTAGCTGGGTTGGAGTTGCTATTGAGTCGCTGCCCGAGATTATTATTTTTGGTATATTGTTGGTGACTTTTATTTTTATTAGATTTACTTTATTCATGCACAGTGGGATGATCATTTTGTTTATCTTCATTTTGTTTGCTAGAGTTATTTTGTGGTTTTTATCCTATCTCTTGGTCATGTTTCATTTATAGAGGGAAATGCCTCACATAGTGTGAGATTTTTCTACCATTGGTGCTAGTTGCCAACCCAGAGCCTACGGAAGGAAGGACTTGGGGGTCATCATATCTCTCTCTCTCTCTCTTTATTACGGTATATTTGGTGGGAGGGGGTTAAGATATAGTTTTATCAAATCCTGGTGGTTGAGAGATAGGATGAAGTTTAGAGTTAGGCATAGTGAGATTTCAGGGGTTAGTATGGTAATGAAGCCATTTGACCTTGGTACATCACATAGGCTAGCAATACCAGCTAGGACGTAAGATTTTAGGGTACCCATGATCCAGTGCATAAAATCTGAGCATATTGAGAGACCAAATGATGTGGAAGTGTTTGTAGGAAAAAGACCTAGGATTGGTACATGCATCATGATTACTTGTGTTCATGTTTGAATTGGGTGTTTTGAGAAAATAAAATGAATAAATTAAATAATATTCTATAAAATTCCATTATATAGGGATTAATATATTCTCCTTGTTTTCAAGAATGGATCATATTCATTGTCCACGAGTTGATTAGATAGTTGAGGTTTAGTGGGCGGATCTGGTTGATCATCAGAGGGTTGACCTGACCGAGGAAGATGAGGCATGGAAGTGGGGTTTGTGTGCCTTTCAGTGGAAGAGTTAGGGTAAGTAAAAGTGGAGCATCTCAGATATGGGGATGAACTGCTGTATGGAGAAGCTAAAGATCTCTTTTTGTTTGATCTGATCTCGAGCTAAGTTTTGGGTGTCACTGGTAGTTACTCAGATGCATGGAGTTACACGTCAATAGTAGAAACTATTTCTTGGTACAAGGATGCTGATGTGTTGTGGTCATAATTTCAAAAGGAGTTCTGGGAATTGTTTTTTTCATCAACAATGAGAGAATCCAAGAGGTATTAGATGCTCTCTTTATCATGGGAGATTGAGTGTGTGATATCTTGAGATTAGGGTCAAGGACTTCCTACACTTTTATCCAAATTGTTTTTCATATGAGAGTCTAGATCATGGTGTCTGGAGGGCTTTGCGCCCAATGATCAGGTATGTGATCACTCCATTTACATTGTTGATGTATCTAGAGGTGTAGAAAAAGGATGAGATTATCGATTAGATCATTTCATTGGGAGTTGAGCCTCCTAAGGGTGGATAACATGGTGTTTTGAGTAGCATAGATTCAAGCAGTGTGTCGTGGGTGTTCATGTGGTTAGGGTTCCGTTCAGTGGGGAACCGTCCGCAATTGTTTCTTTCCCAACCATCAAGGATAGGTGGTTTTAGTGAACCTAATTAGGGTTTTCTATGTGCATTCCATATGTTGGGGAGATATGATAACCACTAGGATTAGTGTTGGCCACTTAGGGAGGTCATTTTTAGAAATATGGTCAGTCCCCTTTTTAGCAGCAGTAGTTGCCTCTGAGGTAGCTTTAGTGGTAGGGACATCATGTTATTGTTCAATAGCCGAGAGAGGATGGAGTAGGTAGAGGTAATCCTCATTATGTTCTTTGTCCACAGGGACCTAGGCCAGAGAACAACCATGGAGGCTGACACCAGATAGGTGGAGGATATGGTCGTAGTTAGATGCGCATGTTAGAGGTGGCAGTGCTAGTAGATTCAGGAGTTGTTCATGCTACGATTATTTTATCATCTACCCTCATGTGTGATTTTTTTTATTTAGGAGTGTTTTAATTATTTTTTTTCTTCTACTTTGTTCAACATGTTTGGACTAGACAGGGAGAGGCTTCTTGTGCCCCTAGTGTTATATATGCTAGTTAGAGATCAGGCCTCTTTGTTTAATGTGTGTTAGGATTTAGACTAGGGATGGGGCAATAATAATCAATGGGGGAACATTTTGTTGCAAATATAGACATTTAATATTATCCTTCATATGGATCTTCTATATTTCATGCATGCAGTCATTGACATCTTATGGAGAATAGTTTCTTTTTCGATGTAGAGGTCCAGTGAGTGGCATTTGTTGGTGAGTGAGGTTATTATTGAGGTGGTAGGAAGGTGGATCCTCTTTTGTAGTAGTTGGAAGAGATGCTAGTAGAACCTTTGTTTGGGGGTGTTCCTAGGGTTGTGGAGGAGTTCCTACATTTTTCCCAGATAATGTTATGGAACTACCTTCGCAGCACGATGTTGAGTTTGGGATAGAGTTGCATCTAAACTTTTCTCTTATTTCATTGGATCTCTATTGGATGGAACTCATAGAGCTTCATGAATAGAGGATACAGGTGGATCATTTGATGTATAGGGATTTCATCTGACCTAGTGTGTCACTGTGATGTGCTCTGGTGTTGTTCACTAAGAAGGTAGATGGTTAAGAACGGTTACCCTATTCTAAGGATACACGGTCTATTTGACCAGTTGAGATGAACTAGTTGTTTCTCTAAGATTGATATTTAGTACGGATATCACCAGTTGAGTGTGAATGATGAGAATATTCATAATATTTATTTTAGATGCAGGTATGGGAACTTTGAGATTGTATTCATGTCATTCGATGTTAAAAATGCACCATTTGTGTTCATGGGGCCTATGAACTCCATGTTACATAAGTTCCTAGATATATTTATCATTGCATTCATTGATGATATATTGGTATACATGAAGTCATAAGAGGATCAAGCCGAGAATCTCATAGTTGTTTTGTAGGTCCTTCAACACCACCAACTTTATGGTAATTTTTCAACGTGTGAATTCTAGATATGAGAGGTGTGTTTACTAAGTCTTTTGGTTTCTTGAAAGGTTGTGGTAGTGGTCTCATCAAAGGTTGAGGCATTTTTTCATGGGCATCAACAAAAAATGTGGTAGATTTTTTCATTTGTATTGGTCTTTCAAGCTACTATTATCGAAGGTCTGTACCTAATTTATCTTGATTTTCAAACCCACTAACAGCCTTGGCTAGGAATGATCAGGTTTTTTTGTGAAAATATCAGTTTCATACCATGTTTGGTTACCGGAAAGAGAAATTCGCTAGTGCTTCAATTTCCCAAATAGGGTGTGTTGTTTGAGATTTTCTATGAAGTGACCCATATGGGATTGGGATTTGTGTTGATGTAATAGATAGCAGTGATATATTATAGGGCTAGGCAGTTATTCCCCCATGTACATAACTATGTCACCCATGATCTGGATTATTAATAATTTGTGTTAACACTAAAACTTTGGAGGCATTAACTCATTGGCAAGTGTTTTGTGGTTTTCATGGACCACAAGATCCCATGATATGTTTTCCATCAATGTGATCTAAATCTACACCCATATATATGGATGTAGTTTCTTTAGGATTTCAATTTTTTAGATCACATTCACCCTAGGGATGGTTAATTTAGTTGCCGATGCATTGATTAATAAGCCTCAAGAGTATATCACTTGGGATTCTATAGATGATTGTAAAAGAATAGAGGATCTTGAAGTGATGCATCTTGACATTGGGGAGAGAAGTGGTCGAGGTTTTCTTCATCAGATGGACATGGAATAATATTTTATATATTAGGTGGAGTCTTAGTGGGGAGACTCAGAGGTAGAGGTGATGCATGATTGTGTTTTTCATGGTGACGTACCTGAGGGATGGTCATAGGATGATCAGAACTAGGTGTTATTCTAGGGGAGGTTGTTTGTCCCACAGGAAATGTACGGGGGAATTCTCCGTGAGTTTACTAGATTACCATTTGGGGTATATCATGGTATGAAAAAAAAATATAGTGACTAGAGGAGACATCTTTGGTGGTCGGGTATGAAACATGTAGTAGTGGATTTTGTGACAAAATGTCTAGTTTATCAGCAGGTGAAAGTAGAACACAGTGTTCAGAGAGGTTTGTTGCATCCTTTTGATGTCCTCAAGTGGAAATAGGTGGAAAAATTGATGTATCTTTTCAAAGGGTTTCCCACATCTTAGGGAGGGTGTGGTTTGGTTTACTACATAGTGGAAAAACTAATGAAATCGGCTCACATCCTGGGGAACAGTGAGTCAAGTGTCGTATATTTTTTGGTGAGGAAGAACATGGATGATGTCGTTAGGCTTCATTGGGTACTGAGTAACATCATCTCTAATCTGGATCCTAGTTTTACCTCATGAGTATGGATGTGATTATAGCATTCTTTTGGCTCCCAGTTGAGCCTTAGCACTGCTTTTCACCCTAAACAGATGGGCACACCGGTCAAACCATTCAGACGTTGGAGGATATATTGCAGGCATGCATCTTGGACTTTGATGGATCTTGGTTATGACACCCGCATTTGGTAGAGATTTCGTAAAATAATATATATCACTTGTCAATTGGTATGTCTCTTTTTGAGGTGTTGTATGGGAAACCACATCATTCTTCTTTGTGTTAGATGGAGGTTGGGGAGTCGACATTTCATGGTCTGGATGTGGCACAGAGCACAACCAATAAGATCCAGTTGGTTTGTGAAGGGGTGAGGATGACGCAGGGCCATGAGATGGCCTATGATAATTATATGTGGATACCCCTAGAGTTAGAGGTTGGAGAACATGTTTTTCATGAGTCTCCACTTATCATGGGAAGTAGGTTTTGTAGGGGAGTAAGATTTCTCCTAGGTCTGTTCATCCCTTTGAGGTGTTGGGGTGAGTTGGTGAGGTGGCATGTCAGTTGGTGTTTCCACTACAGCTCGAGAGTACCCAAGATGTCTTCAATGTGTCTTAGGTTCATCAGTTCCTTCACTATGAATTCCATGTTATTTAATGGGAAGAGTTGAATATCAAGGGTGATGCGACATTCATGGAGAGGCAATTAGAGATTTGGGATTGTTAAGAGAGGGTGTTGTGTGAGTAGTAAATTATCTTGTTTCGCATGTTGTGTGGGAATGGTGGCCTGAAAGAGAGTACTTGGGAGCGAGAGACGTAGATTCATTCCTAGTACCCAATGTTGTTTTGAGTTTTTTTCTCTATTTTTCTTGTGATGTGATGTTCAAATATTGATATGTTATGATATTTGTTGTTTCTCTTGATGTGTGATGTGTAATAAAACCCCTAACATATTAAAAGTGTAGTATTTGAATCCTAATCGAGAAGCATTGTACTATGATGCGATTAAACCCATGAAGATGAGTCAGTGCTGCTAAAAGTCAATAGTATCTTGACATGGAGGATGAAATTCCTCGATTAATGTTCTCGGTGTGGTGATTCATATTGGTTTTGGTAGTGGTTTTTTTGGGTTGTGATAAGGTTAGTGTGGTTATGTAGAAATGTGGTGTTTGTGGCCGGTACCAAATGATGCTATGTTGCACCCGGTGAGAGTTTGTGATGTGGTTGTGCAGTTTGTTTCATATGTTTTCCAGTTGGAATGTTTGGCTGGTGGCAGTGTTGAAGAGTAACGACATCTGTGATAGGTATCACTTGGGGTGGTTGTTTAGACCCCTTTCCTTCTGGGTTAGGTTTTGATTCTCAAAGATGATAATCATTTTAGTGGTATCTAATGTAATAGTTTGTGCCTTTCTGACCCATTACTTTTCCAGTTTTTGGGTGTTGTAGTTGTTTCATAGGAGGCTAGAGGTCGTTTTTTGGTGGTTAGAGGTGTAACAAAGTTGCTGCAGGATATTCACGTCGTGAATGGTTTACATGATGTGAATTGGTGATTCACGGTTTGTTAAGTTGGAGAATTCATAGTGGTGCGGTTTGCGGCATGAAATGGATTCACATCGTAAAAGTTAAATTCACAATGTGTAATTAATTCTAACTGAGACGACATGGATTTCAATGAAAGTAGGAGAAATGGGAATTCATGTCATGAATGTGTTACATGACATGCAAGTGTTAGGTTATAGGTTATTTTTTTACCCCTTCAACATTTTCTATTTCATTCAGACATACCTATCTCACACTCATTTCGGACAAACCCTAAACACCCTGAGGAGATACTTTTAGCCCTCTACTCCCTTTCTTCAATCCTTGGGTTCCGATGGATGCTCGTTGGTGGTCTGTTTTGAGTTATCTCTTTCCTGTGGGTTTCCTTTTGTTCTTATTCATACTTTTTCTATGGTAGTGTGGTTTTGTCTTGGGGTGTGTGTGTGTTGAAATTTTTTACAACCCTTTGGTGTGGTGTTGGTTGATCCACGAGTTCCTTATGCGGTGGTGGTTTCTGGGAAGTTTCTTCTTCACCCTATGGTCTGCAGCAAGATCAAAAAGCTTCCTTGAGGTAGGGGGTCCTTGTTCTCACTTGTTTATGTGTTATGTGTGAGATCTTCATTATATTTCTGACCTTTGAGGAAATTTTAAGGGTTTTCATAATGAGATAATTAATTTACATGTCTAAAATTGATGGGTATGTGGATTTATCACATAATTTATTGCTTTGATAAATGTTATTGATGTTATCATGCTTGTATATTCCCAATTATAAAAAAACGGTTGTTGGGGGCCTTGTTCACATTATAGTTGTTATGTTGTAATGACACTTGTTGTGTTTTTGTGTGATTTCACCCTGAATAAAAGGTTAAAGAATTTATATTTGGATAATAATTGGTTTCTCATGGACATGTGGTTTGTGTGATAATAATCATTCTAAATAAAGAAGATATGTGATAATGCCCCAGAATAATTGCGGAATTTAGTTTTTGTTGGTGTGTGTTTGTGCTTGTTTTGTTTTCCCTGTGTGGTTAAGGTTGTTGTTTAATGATGTTAGTGACTCACTGGGTTGTGTAGTATTTGAGTAATTGATTTGATGGTTGGCTATCATGGATCTAATGTGGTTAGTTGTGCAATGTGTTGTGAGGAGGTTGTAGAACAGTGGTTGTGGAAAATTTCCTTTGTTGTGGTGTGTGGTGATAGAATTATATGGAAGTTACGTTGTGACATGGCTTATTAAATATGATGTGATGACGATGGTGGATGTTTGGTGGTTTGGTGGTGTTTTTTTGAGTTGATTGATTTGTAGTATGGCATGGAAAAAATATTTTTTCGGTTAACCATGGGATGAAATATGATGATAAACAAAATAAAATTGGTTGATAGATAAATGAGATGGACTGGAAATGGATGTGTAGTGATTAGCTAACTAAATTGAAAAAATTAATGAGTATTGTAATGTGAAATGAAATTTATAACAAAGGAATTTGGTAAAGTTTGTAATTGAAAGTGGTAAATTCTATGTGGTTTGTGTAGTGGTTGTGTGGTGTTTCGTATAGTGGTGGTACTGATTGAGAAGGTAGATATGGGAACATGGTGGTGATGTGGTGTATGCTAGTGCTGTTGATGTGAAATCATATGTTGGTTATTGTGTTCTATCATAGACTATGAATATCTATGTTGTTTTATACATGACCTACCCAAGTTGGATAACCTTACCAACACTTAGAGGTGCTAAGTTCCGGGTGTATTCACCAACATCTAGGATGGTGGTTATATGGATGGTTGGACAACCCCTCTCCCTCACTCTTCCTTTATTAGTAGTGACATGGGTTGGTGTTGGAGATTACCAAACATTTATGTGTTGGACTAGGTGTCTTCGGGTGGGATGTAATGTGTTGGCCCAACTGTCTTCGGGCGGAATGTGATGGGTTGGCCTAAGTGTCTTTGGGAAGGGTGTTATGCATGGACTAAGTGTCTTTGGGTGGGATAATATGTGATGTGATATGATGTAATTCGTGGTCTAGGTGGCCACAGGAGGGATGTGATGTGGCGTGATGTGATGTGATGTGTGGACTAGGTGTATGTGGGTGGGATGGGATGTGATCTAGAATGTGTGGAAGGGATGAGAGCATAGGACGTTTGATGTTGGGGCGTGAGAGTGGAAAATCAGTGGGGAATAGACAGTGGGGTTCCTTTCTTTGTTATAATCTCGATGATATATTATTATATTGGATTCATGATTTGGTAAGTGATCTATGGTGAGGTTGGTTTTGGTTAGATAACCTGTATAGCTGCTTGTTGGTTCTGTTGTTTGTTCACTAGTGCATTAGCATGGTCATTTCACATTACACATGACTCTTTGGTTATGTCCTTATAGAGTATACTTGTTATGATCACCCTACATATATAAACTTATTTTCAGGTTTATATTAGGACTTTGTGGACCGAGATGAACATTACTAGTTGGGTTGGAGATGTTATTGAGTTGATGTTGTAGATTTCAATTTTTGGTATATTTTTTAATAATTTTAATTTTATCATATTAATTTTTTATATGCATTGTTGGATGGTTTTTGGTTTAACATTATTTTTTCTATTATAGTTGTTTAGTTATTATTTATCCAATATCTTGATATGGTTTCATTTATAGAGAGTAATGTGTCCCATACTATTATATTTTTATACTCTTAGTGCTAGTCTCTAACCCAAGACCTACTGAAGGTGGAACTTAGGGGTCATCATCTCTCTATATTCATTGTGGTATCTTTGGGGGAGGGAATTGTGATAGAATCCATAAGGAAATAAAAAATGCTATAATTTCTTCAGCAATTCAATCCCAACGCATTCATGGATGGAAGTGGGAATATATCTGAACTTTTGAAGATTCAACAATGACCCACTCACATTCTAGGCATTCAAGCAACATTGAAAATAAGGTTTGTCCCTGTGAATGACTAATAAGTGTAGAATTACTCCACCGCCTTCCTCTCCCTTAACACCCTATAAAAGAAGAAAAGGATAAATAGATAAAGGGGTAGAAATTGTCATTAAGTCAATTTATTATCTACTGGATGAAAAGATTAATTCACTCAGTACCAACAACTTATTTTTTTTAACTGGATATTGAAATACACAATGCATCCCTTCACAACATGCACCATTAAATAAATTGATTCTCTATCCTATATTTTTTATTACAAGGAATAATAATAAATGATACCAAGAGAGTGGGGCTCATGGTACACCTAGGATAGTATTAAATCAGTAAGGGATCACATCTCATTTACACCCATATATCTAGGAGTAGAATTAAGTGGCATAAATTGATCACATACCTCTAGCTCACCAACTGTGCCCTGCCACTACTAAATTAGACCATGTATCAACCATCCATCAACCAAATTAGCAAAGAGAGGATCACTAATTATAAAATATTGAACTACATGGTCAAATATTAATAGTTGTGATCTAATGAATCTGGTTCCCATTCTCCCACTCAGTCCATGAATTCCATTTAAAGACAATAGAAATGTAATAATGAACATATCTTAATGAATTATTAAAAACCACCATGAAAGTAATAAAATCATCATAAAGTAGTAGATTAGATAAAAATCTCAGAATAATTATTATTTATTCTTTTGAATAATTTTTTCATCTCTAAGATAAAATCATTACTCATGTGTTGAGTAAGAATCCTAAATAAACCAATGTGAAAGAACATTAACTTAAAATTTTGAAAACTGATTCCTCCTTCCACAATGTAACAATTGAAATTAAATAAATATAATTATGAAATTATATGTTTGGTGTCTTCTCTATTTATTTTTTTGGGGACTCTACTTCCAATCTATACATTTTTTTAGCTTTAGGGGAAGTTTTAGATCTATTTAAGAGTATTTATTAGTCCCTCATTGGTTTCCTACTCCATGTATTTATTTTACTCTATTGATAAATGAAGCTCTACACCTATATTTGAGGTAGGAAGTGTACCAATATAAAAAAACATAATACATAACAATAGAAAATGAACTGCATCCTTGAAAACTCATTCCAAGAATTCGTCTTCATATCCTATTGGAAGGAAACAAAATAAGGCTGAGCTAAAATGATCATTAAGTGTTATGTACACTAGAAGTTATCATGAAAAAATTAATCATAATCAAATTGTAAAGATAAATAACTAAAAAACATTTCATTTAAATAACTTGACTATCATTAAAAGATAAGGAATAATCAATATGGCATGGTAAATAACTGAACACACATGTTATTTAATAAATAATATAAGAATGAAATACATCCAAAGATAATATCATAGAAAAAATCTCATGGATAATGATAATAACTATATTCTCAATAAAGAAAATTCTTAATTATTGGACACCATGATCTCAGGCTTCATGATACATCTACCTTCAAGATCATTCCACAAGATAGTTTAAAACTACAAGGTAAAAACTCATCTAATTTGGCCAACCGGTTGGTCTCATGAGACTAGTTAATGCATCAAAGGGCTATATATAATCGTTAATCATCCATATTTTCATGTCCAAAGCATTTCTCATAAATCAAATAATCAATTTAATTTATGAATCAATATGGATTATCATCAAATATTTATATTGAGTAAGGATTTTAATTTATCAACATTTCTTCAATTAATTGAATAGCTATCAAATTAAACACCATATGTAAAAATGGTATAATGTTTTGGAAATAATAATATATGTTATAATGGAAACTTCACACCTCATAACGAGTTGTGGTTATCACTTTATAGATAAAAAAGGATTACAACAGGTTACCCACACCAATGTGGGATACAAATATTAAAAAAATCTAATACTCTTAACACTCCTCCTCATGTTGGGACATATATATTTATCATTCCTAGCTAGTAACACAAAAATTGGACACGTGGTCCAAGAACCCCTTTTGTGAGAACATATAAAAGTTGATTAGAGGTGAGAACATGGATAAATGTGATATTCGTATTCTCAATTTTTTCTAAAATTAAATGGAAATCAACTTCAATATGATTGGTCCACTCATAAAAGACCGGATTTGTGGAAATCTTGATAACAGCTTGATTGTCACACCAGATATGTGTTGGTTTCTTAAGAGTATACCTGATATCCTCTAGAATTTTGTGTTCCCAAATAAATTATGTATTTACATATTTCATTACTCAATATCCTATGTTGAGGATAGTTTATAAGAAAATGAGAGGTTCAACCTTAAGTGTATTGAAAATTGTACAAAAAGGAAAGGGTAAATGTTTTGCAATCCATCATTGTGAGAAGAGTCTTATGGTGGGGAGAACCATAATATAGGAGATAAATTAGTTAAATACACCTCAGTGTTTCAGGATGGATGGGTGCGGTGGAGCATTGTGTCAATGTTGGTGATGGTGATGAGTAGGCGGATCAACTTTTAGTGAATAGTGTTCTTTGGTGTTTGGAGTTGAACAGCAGAAGATCGTACGGAATTAAGGGATGTAATTTGGTGATTTAGAGGTAAATTAGCAACTGAGGTTTTTTAGGAATGATGTATGGGGACCACTACCGCTAATCAAGGATAATAAGCATTATGGTGGGGAGTGTGTGACAACTCATGGATTTTTGGGTCACTATTTTAGAGTATATTTGAATATTTATTCCTTGAGTAGAGGTATTTTTGAGAATTGGGACTCAAATCATAATTTTTAGGGATGGAACGTCTCTAAGAAATGTTTTTTGATGTGGATCATGGCCTAGGAGGTGATTCAAGTGATCGAGTGAATGATGAGGTGACCCACTTTTCATTATGGTTGCAGGGAATAAAAACCACACCGCAACCCAGGGACTTTATGGCATGGATTTTGTTATGGGAGATTTTTTTTTGAAGGTTTGGAGAGGATGCATCTTAGACCAAGGGTTTTATCATGGAAGGTTCCCAAGAAGAAGGGTAGTTGGGTTCCACTACAAGCAGGCTTGCATCGTGGAGCCTGAGTTGCGTTGTGGTAGTGCTTTCTTATAACGACCCATACTTTACATACATTGTTAATACTTCAAAATTGAAGCACACTTATTACAACATATGACAAAACCACAAAGGACCGTATAGGTATAGTGTCTTTAGAAACTGGGAAACATAAACAACTGGTTCATAAATCTTCTACAGTGTCTCCCATTTATTTCATCATATCTAGGGTCCCTTTTAGCATATTCTACTTAATATCCATCTTCCTGACCTGGGGAAAAGAAAACATAAAAGGGTGAGCTCAAATTCTCAGCAAGGGCAAATAAAGGAAATAAAAATCATATCATATCTTTTTGAAAATCATAACCTGCAAAAGAGATCATAATATCTTAACATGGAACAAATCATAGAAGTGAAAATGAGATCCCCATAATCATAACATGAAACTTGAAACTTTGTGGCATGCACACATAATCATGGAAAATCATTTCTTGTTAGTCATGACTCATTGCCAAGACTATCTTAGTGGACAAAGTCCCTTTCTGAACCGAGTCACCCTCGTTCCAGTCCTGTTTCACTGAACCGGTATAACCTACCGTTCCATCCATGTCTATCTCATGAGATATAAAATCTTTACCCAATGCATTGGAGGGAGATATAGGTCCCACCCATATTATAATGAATCCTTTCTTATGTGTGCCACATAATCATAAACCATACATCATAGCGTAACCCATGTAATAAAAATGGGATTCTTAAACAACATGACATCATAAAACAATTCATATAAGATAAAGGAATTCATAAAAATATTTCCATCACAACATAATCAAACCAATGTAATAATAGGGATAAAAATAGAACCCTTTTATTATCTTAGATGGAAAATAATTTTGATAAAATACTTGAACTCCATTCTTGAGGAAAATATCCTTTCTACTTCAAAAACATTTTTACTTTCATAACATGACATACAACTTTAAAATAAAAGAAGTTGATTAAAAATAAACTTGAAAACTTGTAAAGGAAGTTTCTTGGAAATAATGTTTTAAAAATTCATTCATGCCGTATAAGTTAAAAAAAACATTCTTCGTTATTTTGTCAGAAAAGTCAAAAAGTACCTCGTACGAAAAACGACAAAAGATTCATTTCATACATATTACTAAAAACTCACCGAAGGGTAAAAATGTATTTAAACAATTGTGGGTGGATGGAAATTATATTACATATTGATGAAACATGTATATGGATGATAAAATACACCCCAGTAAATACTTACAAATAAACAATCTCGGATAAAAATGAGATTGTGATATTTCCCTTACCTTAGGTCCGATTTGCTTTGTACATGTCTGAAGCTCCTGTATAATGGTTTAAATAATGTTATTGACTTATTCCAGAATCATACATATTGATATGATATCATATATGATCATATTCTTAGCTTCTTGTTAGTAATATTTCATTGTTACTTGTTACTCGGGTCTTTATTGCCTTTGTTCTTATACGTGTTTTTCCGAATAAATTCTTATTCTTCTTTTAAGGTTATAGATACCTTATATCCAGAATGGTATTTGTGTAAAATTTATCATATTTATTCATTCAATTCATTTATATAATTACTATGTAATGATGATCATGTAGAACGAGTCGCATCACATCGTGGAGACGGTATTCCGTACGTACGCACGAGTGATGATATCATTCCTATGATCGTGGAATTGTATTTGAGTATATATATATTATTTCAGTATCAATATTAAATTATAATAATAATAAATAGTTACTCATTACACCATTATACCCATCCTTGTAAGGTGATGATGGAAAATACATTACACCACGGCGTGGAGACGGTATTCCGTACGTACGCACGCGCGGTGATTTCATTTTTCCGTAGGATGGATAGAAGGTGAATTAGGGTTGTTTCATATTTATAATAACATATCAGTATTTAATTAATACTGATGTTATTACTTTATAATGAAACAACTAAAGAAGAATAAGTTGAAGAAGAAAGAAATTGAAAAGATCGGTAATGGATATTACCTCTTCTTTGGAACGCCTCTTTGAATCCTCCACTTAGGGAACTAAGATTGGTCTTTGAAGAAGACCAGGACCTCTAGGATTATTCTAGGGAAGTGGAGAGGAGAAAATGGCAGGGGTTGGCCGAGCTTGAGTGCTCAAATTGGTGTGAGGAGGAGGGGGAGGAGGTGGCCTTTTATAAGGGAGGAGAGGGGCACCTTAGGAATATCTCAAAATATTATTTTATATTAAAGTCAAAATCGGTTTATAATGGTTCAAAAGGGTCTTATTTCGAAGATAAAGTGGGGATGGGTCTAAATCCTATCAACCAATAGGATTTAGACAAGTTTAGGGTATTATTTTAACCTTATCAATTAGATTTAACTCTAAGTTAAATAACTTAACTTTTACCATGTCTTTTTGTTTTCTTTCACTATATGGTTAATACACTTACTATAACATGCCAAACGAACCCCAAATTGTTTATTATTAATATATATATCCTTATCTAAGTCATTTTGATGAACCTTAGATTTTTAGGGAAAAAATAACAATTAATAATATAATATTTTATTTAAAAACTATTTTGTGTCAATTTTGACACTATTTGACATATGAATTTTGTGAAAGTCATAACAGAATTATATGTTAGAACCAAGTTGATTGAATCAACACTAATATATCATAGTAACCTAGAAAATTAGTGTAATTCATAAAAAGTCTCAAATTACATTTATTTTGGTGTTTATAACATCAATTATGTCAATATTTCCTAAATAAGATAATTACTGCATCATCGTTGTGTCATAATTAAATTAAATAATTTAATGTCTAAAAATTATAAATAAAATACCATTATGTAGGAAATCTTTTTATATTTCTAATGAATATTTATTGTCGAATTTATCTTATGTATAACCCCATATTAAAAATTATTTACTTATTAAACTTTGATTTTAACTATTTTAACCCTTCTTTAAATAAATTAATAATAAATGTCCTAATCTAACTCAAGTGGGCCTAAATGGTCATATTTTATTCATAAGGTTGTTTTTGGTCGAATTACACTTATCCAATAGAATTAGGACATGTGTTAGGGTAATAGTAATATCATATTTACCCTTAGTTACCCTATTTACTATTAACCGCAGTAAAAAAAAGTAAAAAGTTACTATTCACCAAAAAATTATTTTTATCTCATTGAACCACATTTTACTTACTGATGTCAACCGTGTCTGTCGGATTTTCGAAATTCCATTCACAGAAGCGGTAAAATTAAGTTTTATGCAAAATTCAGTTTTTAACCTACCACTTAGTGGTTTCACTATTCATCAAAAATTGAAAGTTTTCAGAAAAATACCAAAATTTCACCCTAGGCTAATTTCGGTATTCCGAATCCAAAAATGAAGTCCATTTTGAAAAATAAAATTTATAAAATTTCAAAAAGTGGTTATTACTATTCATAACGGCTAGTTTTAATAATATTTTAATATCATATCATTGTTTAGTGAAACTCGGTATTGCGTACGACGCAAGCTATCGAGGAAGGTCGTGATTGCGTGTAAAGTAAGCCAAGAAAGTGTGTAGTGAAAGATTCCTTTGAAAAACATATTACTCATAAAAATCTCGGGTGTTGCATTCTACCCCCCTTAAAAAGAATTTCGCCCTCGAAATTCGTCACTTTGTAACAAACAGATGAGGATACTTCTCCCTCATCATATCCTCAAGCTCCCATGTAGCTTATTCTAATTGGTGGTTCCTCCATAAACCTTTCACCAATCGAGTGGTCTTGTTTCGTAGGACTTTTTCGCTACGATCCAGAATCTCTATCGGCTGTTCTTCATAAGAAAGATCTTGCTCCAGCGGTACAACTTCTGAGTTGAGTACATGTGAAGGATCAGGTATGTACTTTCTCAGGAGAGATACATGGAACACATCGTGAACTTGAGAGAGATTCGGTGGAAGCACCAATCGGTAAGCTACCTTTCCAACACGATCCAGTATTTCGAAAGGACCGATATATCTAGGGCTCAACTTCCCATTCTTTCCAAATCTCATAACCCTCTTCCAGGGAGATATTCGTAAGAACACTTTATCACCCACTTCAAACTCTAGGTCTTTTCTTCGGTTGTCGGCATAACTTTTCTGTCGACTCTGAGCTGCTCTTATGTGTTGTTGAATAGATCTGACCTTTTCTGCCATTTCATCAACGAGATCAGGTCCTAATAGCTTTCTTTCCCCAACTTCATCCCAGCAAGTTGGAGTCCTGCATTTATTTCCATAGAGAGCTTCATAAGGAGCCATCTGAATACTGGAGTGAAAGATATTATTATAAGAAAAATCCACCAAAGGTAGGTGTTGATCCCAACCTCCTTTGAAATCCATAGAGCAAGCTCTCAACATATCTTCTAGGGTTTGAATTGTTCTCTCAGACTAACCGTCTGTCTGGGGATGATAAGCAGTGTTGAAACTCAACTCTGTATCCAGAGTATGCTGAAGACTTCGCCAGAACTTCGAGGTAGATCTCGGATCCCGATCAAATATAATAGAAAGTGGTACTCCATGCAATCTTACTACTTCCTTTACATATATCCTGGCAAGCTGATCTAGAGAAAAATCCTCTCTAATAGCAATGAAGTGTGCAGACTTTGTAAGACGATCAACTATGACCCAAATAGCATTATTTCCTTTGGATGTTTTAGGAAGTCCTGTGACAAAGTCCATAGTGATGTTTTCCCATTTCCATTCGGGTATGGGTAATGGTTGTAACATCCCCTTAGACTTCTGTCTCTCAGCTTTAACTTGTTGACAAACCAAGCATCGAGAGACATATTCAGCAACATATCTTTTCATGCCATCCCACCAGAAGTACTCTTTCAGGTCCCTATACATCTTCGTGCTTCCAGGATGAATAGAGAATGATGAACTATGAGCCTCATCCAGCAGCTCCTTCCTTAATTCGGGGATGGGAGGAACACAAACCCGATTCCTGAACTTTATTATCCCATCACAATCAAGGTTAAATTCAGGAACATTTCTCACCTTCTTTTGTAACTCGACATCTTCTTTATGTGCCTCTTTAATCTTCACATGTATAGATGTTTGAACATTCATTTGAGAAAGATAAGATTTTTCCTCTTCCATTATAATTCCAAGATCCATCCTTTGTAAATCCATAAATATTGGATCTTTTGTGATCCTCATCATGGATAAACTAGCATGGTCTTGAGGACTTAATGCATCTGCCACCTTGTTTGCTTTCCCAGGGTGGTAATGGATTGAGCAGTCGTAATCCTTAATCAGCTCCAACCATCTTCTTTGACGCATATTCAACTCCTTTTGTGTGAAAATATACTTTAAACTTTTATGATCAGTATAAATATCACACCTTTCACCATAAAGGTAATGCCTCCAAATCTTTAATGCAAATATTACAGCAGCCAACTCCAAATCATGTGTTGGGTAATTTTGCTCATGGATTTTCAACTGTCGTGAGGCATAAGCTATCACCATATCATTTTGCATAAGAACACACCCCAATCCCTTCTTGGATGCATCACTGTAGATCACAAACATTTCTCCACTACAAGGCAGTGTGAGCACAGGTGCACTGGATAACCTTATTTTCAACTCCTTGAAATTCTCTTCACATTCCTCTGTCCAAACAAACTTAACTCCTTTCCGAGTCAACTTGGTGAGTGGATTAGATAATCGTGAAAAATCTTTTACAAAACGTCGATAATATTCAGCCAAACCAAGAAAACTTCGGATCTCAGTTACTGTTGTTGGTCTTGACAATCTTTCGATAACCTCTGTTTTTGCTGGATCCACATATATCCCCTCTTTTGAGATTATGTGACCCAAAAATGAAACTTTTTGAAGCCAAAATTCACATTTGGTAAATTTGGCATAAAGCTTCTCCTTTCTCAGGGTCTTCAATATAATTCTCAAGTGATCTTCATGCTCTTCCTTGCTCTTTGAATAGACAAGAATATCGTCTATAAAGACTACCACAAATTGATCAAGGTAGTCTCTAAAGACTCTATTCATTAGATCCTTGAAGATAGAAGGGGCATTAGTAAGACCAAATGGAATCACTATAAATTCATAGTGTCCATACCTTGTACGGAATGCCGTCTTTGGTATATCCTCCCTTTTGACCCTTAATTGATGATACCCTGAACGAAGATCAATCTTGGAAAAGTATTGAGCTCTGCGTAGTTGGTCAAATAAGTCATCAATGCGTGGGAGAGGATATTTGTTCTTGATAGTGATCCTGTTAAGTTCTTGATAATCAATGCAGAGTCTCATTGATCCATCTTTCTTCTTAACAAATAGAACAGGTGCTCCCCAAGGTGACGCACTAGGGCGTATGAATCCCTTATCAAGATTCTCTTGGAGTTGCTTCTTCAATTCCTGCAACTCAATTGGGGCCATTCTATAAGGTGTCTTTGAAATATGCAAAGCACCCGGTACGAGTTCTATTGAAAACTCAACTTCACGATTTGGTGGAAGACCCGGTAATTCCTCTGGAAAGACATCATCAAACTCTCGTACGATGGGCATATTCTTAATCGTAAGTTTCTCACCAACCATTTGAGATAAATAACCTTCATTTAGTGGAATCAAGACCCATAAGATGGAAGGAATTTCCACTGGAAGGTTATATTCATCCTTGCATCGATAGACGATCGTAGATTGATCTGGAATATGAAATGTGACTTCCCTTCCTTGGCAATTGATATGAGCTCCATGTAGAGAAATCCAATCCATGCCAAGAATCACATCAAATTCCACTAAAGGAAGGATCACAAGATTTTCAGGAAGCACTTTCCCACAAACTTCGATCGGAGAAGAATTATAAACTTTTGATGCGACTGTTGTGCCATTAGGTGTTGTCACAGCTAACTCAACATCTAATTGTTGAGGTAATACGGTGATACCCTTATAAAATTTTTCAGAAATAAAAGAGTGGGTGGATCCAGAATCAAATAAAACATTTTCTACTTTAGAGTGGATGGTAAGTGTACCTTTCACCACTTCGTTATCGTACTCCACATCGCTGATAGAAATTGCATGTGACTTTCCTTTGTCTTTAGCCTTAAGATTTTGTTGACATCGACCATCATCATCAACCCTTGGATTTGGGCATTGATTGGCATAATGCCCCATCTCCTTGCACTTGAAACATTGAAGTGTAGTAGGTTCATTCTGTGTATCCCTTCCTTTGTTTGCATCATTAGACATCTTCTTCCCATTATCGCGGAATTCAAATGCCTGATGACCTTCCTTTCCACATTTGAAACATTTACTTGTACCTTTAAGACAACTCCCTCCATGTTTCTTTCCATACTTTGAGCATAAGGGAAATCTCATCTTCTTTTCAGTGTTCTCTTTAGATTTTCCTTTGAATTCCATCTTCCTCTTCTTATCAAACCCATGTGACTGATGGGTTACTCCAATCTCCATCTCGACTTTGAGAGCACATCGAACGATTTCCTCATAGCTATTGAAGTCCCTTATGGCTAACTCCCTTCAAAGACTTGGTTTTAATCCACTAAAGAATCGATCGATCTTACTCTCAGGTTGGATAATAATACCAGAAGCGTACCTTGCAAGTCTTGTAAAATTTGCTTTATAGGTAACAACAGATTCATCATCCCTTTGCTTCAGTTCAAGAAACTCTTTCTCCATCTTTGTTCGGAGAATACGAGGGAAGTACTTATAAAAAAATAAGTTCTTGAACTCGTCCCTTTCCATAGACTCAATTGCATCCCTTTTCCTCGTATTCTTAATAAGATTCCACCATTGATCAGCATCTCCTTCCAAACGATACACTGCTAGGATGACTTTATCATGTTCAGAACATTGAAGAACTGAAAATATCTTTTCAGTAGTACTAATCCATTGTTCAGCAACTAATGGATCAGTAGACCCACTGAAAGAAGGTGGACGCTGCCTCATGAAGGATTCAACAGAATGTTGCTCCTTCCTTTGCTCGTTTGGAAGTCCTGCATGATTCATAGCTTGAGAAAGTTGTGTGAGCATGGCTACAAGATTTTGCATTCCAGCTCCCATATCGTTTGGTTTCTCAGGGGTACAATCATTGCATTGCCCATCGCATTCCGCATTAACACAGTTCCTTCGGGTTCCATCCATTGACTAAAACCAAGAAGAATAGTGTGAGAAACACTAATTATAATAGGAAAACCACATAATCAAGGATAAAATTTCACACTTAAGGTCTTATCCTAGGGTATTCATGGCCATTTCTAAAACACTAAGATTGTGTTCTATGCTTAGACTTATCCTTAGGGTTCTTACTAAGGCTTTCACATCCTAGTTTCCAAAGGTTGACTATACCTTTTCTCTGATACCAACTATAACGACCCATACTTTACATACATTGTTAATACTTCAAAATTTAAGAACACTTATTACAACATATGACAAAACCACAAAGGACCGTATAGGTATAGTGTCTTTAGAAACTGGGAAACATAAACAACTGGTTCATAAATCTTCTACAGTGTCTCCCATTTATTTCATCATATCTAGGGTCCCTTTTAGCATATTCTACTTAATATCCATCTTCCTGACCTGAGGAAAAGAAAACATAAAAGGGTGAGCTCAAATGCTCAGCAAGGGAAAATAAAGGAAATAAAAATCATATCATATCTTTTTGAAAATCATAACCTGCAAAAGAGATCATAATATCTTAACATGGAACAAATCATAGAAGTGAAAATGAGATCCCCATAATCATAACATGAAACTTGAAACTTTGTGGCATGCACACATAATCATGGAAAATCATTTCTTATTAGTCATGACTCATTGCCAAGACTATCTTAGTGGACAAAGTCCCTTTCTGAACCGAGTCACCCTCGTTCCAGTCCTGTTTCACTGAACCGGTATAACCTACCGTTCCAGCCATGTCTATCTCATGAGATATAAAATCTTTACCCAATGCATTGGAGGGAGATATAGGTCCCACCCATCTTATAATGAATTCTTTCTTATGTGTGCCACATAATCATAAACCATACATCATAGCATAACCCATGTAATAAAAATGGGATTCTTAAACAACATGACATCAAAAAAAAACAATTCATATAAGATAAAGGAATTCATAAAAATATTTCCATCACAACATAATCAAACCAATGTAATAATAGGGATAAAAACAGAACCCTTTTATTATCTTAGATGGAAAATAATTTTGATAAAATACTTGAACTCCATTCTTGAGGAAAATATCCTTTCTACTTCAAAAACATTTTTCCTTTCATAACATGTCATACAAATTTAAAATAAAAGAAGTTGATTAAAAATAAACTTGAAAACTTGTAAAGGAAGTTTCTTGGAAATAATGTTTTAAAAATTCATTCATGCCGTATAAGTTAAAAAAACATTCTTCGTTATTTTGTCGGAAAAGTCAAAAAGTACCTCGTACGAAAAACGACAAAAGATTCCTTTCATACATATTACTAAAAACTCACCGAAGGGTAAAAATGGATTTAAACAATTGTAGGTGGATGTAAATAATATTACATATTGATGAAACATGGATGTGGATGATAAAATACACCCCAGTAAATACTTACGAATAAACAATCTCGGATAAAAATGAGATTGTGATATTTCCCTTACCTTAGGTCCGATTTGCTTTGTACGTGTCCGAAGCTCTTGTATAATGGTTTAAATAATGTTATTGACTTATTCTAGAATCATACATATTGATATGATATCATATATGGTCATATTCTTAGCTTCTTGTTAGTAATATTTCATTGTTACTTGTTACTCTGGTCTTTATTGCCTTTTGTTCTTATGCGTGTTTTGCCGAATAAATTCTTATTCTTCTTTTAAGGTTATAGATACCTTATATCAAGAATGGTATTAATGTAACATATATCATATTTATTCATTCAATTCATTTATATAATTACTATGTAATGATGATCATGTAGAACGAGTCGCATCACATCGTGGAGACGGTATTCCGTACGTACGCACGAGTGATGATATCGTTCCTATGATCGTGGAATTGTATTTGAGTATATATATATTATTTCAGTATCAATATTACATTATAATAATCATAAATAGTTACTCATTACACCATTATACCCATCCTTGTAAGGTGATGGTGGAAAATACATTACACCACGGCGTGGAGATGGTATTCCGTACGTATGCACGCGCGGTGATTTCATTTTTCCGTAGGATGGATAGAAGGTGAATTAGGGTTGTTTCATATTTATAATAAAATATCAGTATTTAAGTAATACTGATGTTATTACTTTATAATGAAACAACTAAAGAAGAAGAAGTTGAAGAAGAAAGAAATTGAAAAGATCGGTAATGGATATTACCTCTTCTTTGGAACGCCTCTTTGAATCCTCCACTTAGGGAACTAATATTGGTCTTTGAAGAAGACCAGGACCTATAGGATTATTCTAGGGAAGTGGAGAGGAGAAAATGGCAGGGTTTGGCCGAGCTTGAGTGCTCAAATTGGTGTGAGGAGGAGGGGGAGGAGGTGCCCTTTTATAAGGGAGGAGAGGGGCACCTTAGGAATATCTCAAAGTATTATTTTATATTAAAGTCAAAATCGGTTTATAATGGTTCCAAAGGGTCTTATTTCGAATCTAAAGTGGGTATGGGTCGAAATCCTATCAACCAATAGGATTTAGACAAGTTTAGGGTATTATTTTAACCTTATCAATTAGATTTAACTCTAAGTTAAATAACATAACTTTTACCATGTCTTTTTGTTTTCTTTCACTATATGGTTAATACACTTACTATAACATGCCAAACGAACCCCAAATTGTTTATTATTAATATATATATCCTTATATAAGTCATTTGGCCGAACCTTAGATTTTTAGGAATAAAATAAAAATTAATAATATAATATTTTATTTAAAAACTATTTTGTATCAATTTTGACACTATTTGATATATGATTTTTGTGAAAGTCATAACAGAATTATAAGTTCGAACCAAGCTGATTAAATCAACACTAATATATCATAGTAACCTAGAAAATTAGTGTAATTCATAAAAAGCCTCAAATTACATTTATTTTGGTGTTTATAACATCAATTATGTCAATATTTCATAAATAAGATAATTATTGCATCATCGTTGTGTCATAATTAAATTAAATTATTTAATGTCTAAAAATTATAAATAAAATACCATTATGTAGGAAATCATTTTATATTTCTAATGAATATTTATTGTCGAATTTATCTTATTTATAACCCCATATTAAAAATTATTTACTTATTAAACTTTGATTTTAACTATTTTAACCCTTCTTTAAATAAATTAATAATAAATGTCCTAATCTAACTCAAGTGGGCCTAAATGGTCATATTTTATTCATAAGGTTGTTTTTGGTCGAATTACATTTATCCAATAGAATTAGGACATGTGTTAGGGTAATAGTAATATCATATTTACCCTTAGTTACCCTATTTACTATTAACCACAGTAAAAAAAAGTAAAAAGTTACTATTCACCAAAAAATTATTTTTATCTCATTGAACCACATTTTACTTACTGATATCAACCGTGTCTGTCGGATTTTCGAAATTTCATTCACAGAAGCGGTAAAATTAAGTTTTATGCAAAATTCAGTTTTTAACCTACCACTTAGTGGTTTCACTATTCATCAAAAATTTAATGTTTTCAGAAAAATACCAAAATTTCACCCTAGGCTAATTTCGGTATTCCGAATCCAAAAATGAAGTCAATTTTAAAAAATAAAATTTATAAAATTTCAAAAAGTGGTTATTACTATTCATAACGGCTAGTTTTAATAATATTTTAATAGCATATCGTTGTTTAGTGAAACTCGGTATTGCGTACGACGCAAGCTATCGAGGAAGGTCGCGATTGCGTGTAAAGTAAGCCAAGAAAGTGTGTCGTGAAAGATTCCTTTGAACAAAATATTACTCATAAAAATCTCGGGTGTTACATTGCTGGGGGAGGATCATGCTCTAGCAAGTGGGTTATGTTGTGAAGGGTCCTTGATAGGTGGGTCCATAGGGATACCCCCATAGGTCGGTTTCATTGTGGGGTCCCATGCTACGCTGCAGCTGAAGGTTGAGGGTGGTCCTTTACACCGAAACCTAGTGGGTTACGTCGCAAGGCATCCCCGAGTGAGGGGATTTGTGACGTGACCTCTATGAATACACCACAAAGGAACTTCCGCTAGGTTTTGAAGAGGGTCATCCCCCTTTTTATTTTTGTTCAAGGGTGATTTATGGGGATATTTTGTTCAACTATTCCCCCTATCCTTCCCCTCTAGATCCCACTTTGATGAGGAGTTTTTTTGGTGGTGTTTTCCATGACAATCGAGGTAATTTTATCTCTCACATTCTGGACCAATTTCATTATGAAATCCACATATATCATCAATCATTTTTCACCATCAGTGCTTCAATGAAATACTCCCTTTCATATTAACTTTTCTAATCACTCTCATCATTCTCTCCCACTAAGTATCTTTTAAAATATCTTTGTTAGGTTTGGGGCACACTGCCCTTTTATTATAAATTTCCCCCTTTGTCCCTTTAGTGCTTCTTTATTGGTTATGCTCTCAACCAGAAGGGAAAGTTATGCTCCCTATCTTGGTTGTTATCTTACTTTCGGTGATGCTGTTTTATTGATACATAACCCTTTTCTTCTTCATCATCCTCACTTGAATTGGATGTTTTGCTATATTTTTGTCTTCCCTTCATCATCCACTCCACCCTAACTCTTACAAAGGATAGTCTATTTTAATGGGTCTATAGTCATATCTTGAATAGTACACCAACCCCACTTTTTCCTAACACTGATACCACTACAACTGTTGATGTTCCAAATACTCATTAGGATGATCTCTCCATTGCGCTAAGGTAAGGTACTCATTCTTATGTCACTTGTTTTGTTTATAAACAAAATTATCATTTGTTATCTATTTTTGACACTGATTTTATTATTTTTGTCAAATCGGTATCAATAACTCATATGATTGTCGATGCCAAGTTGCATTTGGGGTCATGCACTTGAAGACACCCGCATTTTTGTTGGGTTTGGTACCCTAATACAAATTTTATTAATTTATTTTTTATTATAAAACCATTTGTATTAAATTTGATATATTAATGTTTAATTTTTATTACATAATGATTATGATTTTACATTCCTTGTGTAATAATTTTCTTAGAATATTTTCCAAACCGATAGGTTATATCAATTATCACTATAAAGATAACATGGGCATGTCATGAAAATATTATTAATGTCCTATGATCTATATACATAAATCTAACAGGAAACATATGATATATGACTATCATATGTTGGGGAGATCATAATAATTTAAACTTATTCTCATGAAAAGAGTTCATGATGATTTCTAAGAAGAGTAGATTGTTAGGGTAGACTGACAAGCAAGAATTCCATATACTATCTATCATTGTAAATTTCTATCTTCAAACATGTGTAATGATCCTTAAACTTGAGATCATTATTAATGTATATCATGAACTGTATACTTAGATGAAATATGATGATCACAAAGTATATAATTATGGTAAAGTAGCTTGTTTAAAGTTCTTCATAAATGGTGTGATGTTAATTGAATGATTAATAAAGGCCAGGTCTCTTTTGGGTTATAGAAGAAAATATCTATTTCCCTTTGATTGAGATGAAGCTACCAGACATAAATCCATAGTCATGGGGATCACAAGTAGGTTCATCTCAGCAAGTCAAATAAAGATAGATTAAGCATCAAATAATGATTACACGTGCTTGCATCCTACAAAATGAGATATTGAATTAAAAATGGATCATATTATATGGTTATCATTCATATAAAGTTTATGGTTACTAATAATTTTCCATTTCTCTATAGGGGTCAAGATGTGTTGTTATATACTATTTAAAATATGCACTAGATCTCAAACCATGTCGCGGTGAATGTCATTAGATCATTATTTAGTGCATGAAAATGCACGTGTTATGAGATAACACTTGTTTCAGCTAGATTCTTCCAACCAAACTATCATATATTGATTGTATCATCATGTGATGGTAATTAAAGGATTTTGAACATCCAAAATAATTATTTAAATTTTAAACAGTCAATAGAGGAATTGAACCTCAAATGGTTTGAAACATCTTAGAAATGTTTCATTAATGATGGTTTAACATTTTATTTCTAAGTAGAATCCTTGGGTAATATAAAATGAGTTCAAATACTTAATAAAGTAATTGTGTGTGAAATCCATTGGATAATGCATAGAATTCCTAAGACCAAATATCTCTTTATCTCTCGTTTTCTTCAAAACTTTAACCAAGGTTCTAGAAAACCATGGCTTGAAGTAGATCCTTCCCAAAAGTTGGGAGATTCACATAGCCTCTAGATATTCTAAAAGGAAGAATCTAGTTGGTTTTTCTCAATGATCCTTATCAAGCTCGAGTGAAAGGGCTTAGACAGACCAGATCAACAAAGAAAAGGTATGCATTCATCATTTATTTTATTTAGTCTAAGTGAATGGAAGGATCTTATGGTATAAATAAATTAGTTTTGGTTGATCATTTCTATTGTGTTTGAACACCATTGTCCCTTCCAAAACCCAACATTGGTATCAAAATAAGTTCCATATCATTTTAAATGAAGTTTATAATAAACAAAAAAATTGGAAAAATAAATTTTTCATGAACAATGACGTGTTTTGTTAAAACCAATCATGGTTTATAAAGTTTTTCAAACTAAAACATGATTTTTATAAAAACGGTTGTCGTTTAATAAATATTATGAAACTAAATTGTAAATTTTGAAAATGGTCATTGAAAAATTTCCCAAAAAAAAGAAGCATCATAGATACAAGATTTCTAGGTTTGGTGTAAAATGCCCTTAGTATAAAAATATGATTTTCATAAGACAACCACAATCTAGAAGAGTGAAACCTTGCCATGTTTACAAAAATAAGACTTCTGAAGGCTATGTTCAAAATAGTTAAACCCAGAGAAAATAGTTACTATTTCCCTTGGTATGTGTTATGACACAAGATTAACCACATTTTGGTGTATATCAAAAAAATGTATTTTTTTCAAAAGAAAAATATTTTTTTAAATCACAAAAAACCTTTTCCAACATAGGACATGTATGCCCATGCCAAATTAGAGGGGGTATTTTAATAGTACCAATAATGATTTGGTCAATTTGATATGATTTTAATATTGGATTTACCTAGTTAATTGATAGTTTTTATAAATTATAAAATAAGGTAAAGATAAGTGTCTATATTATAATATAAAATGTACATATTAAAGGACTTATTTTTCAAAATTATTTAAATCGTCCAAAAAGGAGTTTTGGTTTATTTGATCAAAATTTTGAATAAAATAAAATATTTTATATTTCATTTATGTAAAAAATGTTTACTGAAAATATGAAATGTATATATAATTATAAATTTTTTCATAAATATCATATAATTTAAATCATGGAGGATCTATATTAAAATCTATGTAAATGATGAAATACAAAAAGTTCATATTTTTTATATAGATATAAAATTTTATATTTATATTTTATGAATGTCCATAAATCATGTTAAATTATAAAGTATTTATAATTTTTTATTTATGAAAATGGTCATAAATTATTATAACAAGTTTAAATTTATGAATTATTAATTTATTTAGTTTATTTCATGCATTATTGTTCAAGTTTATAAGTTATATATTAGGAATTTATTATTTTTTTCATTTAAAGTGTCATCTTATAAATGTCATACCATGAATTTAATGAGTTTCATGATCGGTATATCATATTATTTAGTTACATTCAACCATGCATATGATTTTTTTATGAGTGATGAACTTGAATAAAGGTTGATTATGATTTATAAAAATTATGTGTTAGAATATATTGGAATTGAGATGTCCCTTAAGTAGTGATCCATGGATAGTGTGACTTTGGGTTGGATTTCTGATGTACATGGATGTTACTAACATTTTTTTTTTATTTATTTTCGTTTAGTTTTAACCATTCTTGTGCTTTTAGGTTCTTTTTGTAGTATTTTAAATAATTTATTTGTTTTTATAGTTTTTAGTTAGTATTATATGAACATTAATTATTTATTTTCATTTTTTTAGAATTTTATTTTATTAACATTTCATATTATTCTAATATTACTTTTAGTTTATTTATTAATTATAAATATAAATATAATCCTATTTATACTAATTTATTTTTATTAGTTATTTTTTATTTTTATTTTTTATTTTGAAATTTGAATTTTCTTTTTCTTTTTCCCCCCCTTTTTTTTCCTCACCCCCCCCCCCCTTGACCCGCTCTCCCCTCACCCTCCCCCTTATCTCCCGGCCGAACTCCCTCTCACCCGCACTCTCTCTCACCGGCCGCCTCACTTATCTCTCCCCCGGCCCCGCCCCTATCTCCTGGCCGTGCGCACCCCCAGCCGCCCTGCCTTCTCCATTCACCCGCACCCCCAGCCGCCCTTAACCCCCCATCCCGCTGCCCCCCCGCTCCCTCGCCCCGCTCTCTCTCGCGCCCCCCGTTCTCCTCCCATCACCCTGCAGCCACCCGCTCCCCGCTTTCACTCCCCCTGGCCGCACTCCTGCTGCACAGCCCGGCCGCCTCCCCTCCTCTCACCCACGGCCGCCTCCTCTTCACCTCGGCCGCCTTTGCCTTCACGCACACACCACCCAGCCGCGCCGCCGGCCTTCCTCACCAGCCGTGTCGCCGGCCTTCCTCACCAGCCGTGTCGCCGGCCTCCCTCACCAGCCTCTCGGCCGGACCACCCCTCTCCTCTCCCTGCCTAACCCCGTCACACCCCCAGTTCTTTTATTTTCTTTACAGTGCACCGGTCACCGCCATCCGAGGAGTCGACCAGCAGCCGACCAGCAGCCGCGCACCGCTTACCGCTACCCAAGGAGCCGACCAGCAGCCACGCACTACTCACCGCTCATATCCTCAGTTCCGGTGGTCGCATAGCTGGCGCGCGACGTCATCACGTGCCGAGGTGCAGTCAGATATTGAAGAACGAGTTGCATGCAGTGAGAGTGAAGACCGACACGATTATTTGTTGGTAACACGGTCTTATTTTACATGAATTGTCATCTTATTGCCGTGTTTACATTTTCAGTTGTGATGTTGGGGTGATTTTCTTTGTGTCGGGATGTTGGTTGATTAATTAAAACTATTGCGCATGCCATGCAACGTACTATTTAATGATTAATTGTCAATTAAATTTATTTTAATTGACTATTTATCTGTTTAAATTATTTTTGCACTGAATTAATTGCTAAAATTAAAACTAGCCATTTTAATTATAAGTCGACGCGGCGGTCCGAGAAGGTAAACCGCGTTGACTGATGGTAGGTGCAAATTAGTGACACAACTTTGTGAGAAACGGGTTGTGTCATTTCGCCGTGTAGTTCGGGGCTTGAACGAGTTTTTTAATTTATTTATGACACCAGAGAACGGGACTTTAAATAAAATTGGGAAATTAAAATTGAGCATCTAAAAAATGGTTATATTTTCGAAACTGGTGATAATTAAACAGAATAAATAATTAATCATCCTAAAGAATACCTTGCACGACTGCGTGATAATTTAATTGTGACACCAGCATCCCCGACACATTTTGTTGACTTAGAGTCCATCATCATTTTCATTTGCAATTTTCTTTTTACCTTTAGTCTTCTCCGTTTTAGTTTAATTAAAAAGAAAAGAAAAAGGGGAAACTCACAAATAGGTATTCCTTCAATCCCTTGTCCTTGTTCGTCTAAACACCGTCCAACGAAATATTTTTAGTGAACTAGATTCCGTGCTCTCTGTGGTTCGAACCTGCTCTCCACTTTTACAGTAGCCAGTCGGTTATAAAATTCGCAAATTTGCACGTGTTGCGACGCGCGTATCAAATTTCTGGCGCCGTTGCCGGGGAGCACGCGCACGTCTAGCATTAAGAAAATTTCAAGTAGACCTTGCTTTAGGCACTGTTCGCCTAAATGGTGAACACTCGTACTTCTGATCCGTCAAAGAACGACACACCCCTTGATCCACAACTTGAACATCAAAGAAAGGGAAAAGAACAAGTCAGTACCTCAGCTGAAAACGCAATGCATCCACCTGCGGAAAGCGTTGAAACTCATATTCCGACACTTCCTAGTGGAAAAGTCCATCCACTTTTCCAAAACCGTCTCGATAATCAACGACCTCAGACTACTATGAGACAGGATTTGCGACCCAACACAGTCGGAATAAGCTCAGGTATAACACGACCCAGAATTCAAGCAACGCACTTTGAATTGAAGCCATCCACGATCAACCTGCTCCAACAACATGCACAGTTTCATGGATTAAGCAGCGAAGACCCTTATATGCATGTGAACATATTTCTTGAAGTCTGTGACACATTTAAATATAACGGAGTAACGGATGATGCGTTGACTCTATGACTATTTCCATTTTCGTTGCAAGGGAAAGCAAAGGACTGGTTGGAGAGTCTCGACCCCGAAACAGTTTTCACATGGGAAGTGTTGAGAAGAAAATTCCTTGATCGATATTACACAACAGCTCAATCTTTGAAAAACAAGAGAGACCTCGACTCCTTTTGTCAAAGTGAATACGAATCGTTAGGAGAAGCTTGGGAAAGATTCAAGTCCATGTTAAGACGTTGTCCCCATCATGGGATGAAGTTGGCAAACCAGCTGCAAGCTTTCTACTATGGACTTCAATCCGAGAGTAAGTCTGCCATCAACACAGCTACTGGAAACGCGTTCATGGAAATGGATCCGTAGGACCTGTACATATTGATTCAAAACATGGCCGAACACAGTTTCCAGTGGCCAGAAGATTTTTCAAGACGAAAGGCAGGAGTGCATCACATTGATACTCAGACATTCATGGCTGCACAATTTGAAGCTCTCAACAAGAGGATTGACAACTTGTCAATAAACCCGCCTAAGCCAGTCCATGTTGTTCAAGCTGAACACTGTCCACACTGTGGTGGTCCTCATGATTATTCCATGTGTCCATATAACACTACAGAGACCAAGATGTCTGAAGCTAACTTCGTTAGTTACAACCGTGGAAATTATGGGAACAATTACAACACAAACTGGCAAGGCAATACCCAAAATCAAGGTTGGAAGGAACCAGTGGCTACTCAGCCAATGAACCATAACATGGGTCCACCTGGATTCACTGCTCAACCTACCTTCAGACCCGCCATGCAACCACAAGATCAAGGGTCTCAACAGAAATACCGACCACCGTTCCATCAGCAACAACAGTATAAGGAGCAAAAGCAAACAACGGACTGTGCCCCTGCTGCAACACAAGGTCAAAAAGATTGGGGAGAAACTATAGCAAAGTTAATGATGTCCAATCAATCACGGTTTGAATCACAAGAGATGGCAACCCAAAACTTACAGGCTTCCATGCGCAACATTGAAAATCAAGTCGGTCAGTTAGCCGCACAAATGCAAAACCGACAGCAAGGAACTCTACCAAGCAACACAAGAGTCAACCCAAGAGAAGAAGCAAAAGCCATCATATTGCGAAGTGGCACACAGTTACCAGAGCACCAAAAGTCTGATGTTCAACCAACAGATGAGACGCCTATACCTTCCACTGAAAATGGCGACTCAACAAACAAAGCAATCCAACTTAAACCCAAAGAGGAGGAAGATCAAAACAAACTTGCAAAGAATGAAAAGGCAAGAAAGGAGAAGGAAAATGAGGCACTCAATGAAAGAGAGAAATCCCACATACCACCTCCTCCATTTCCACAAAGACTAAAGAAAAGGAAGTTGGATGTTCAATTTTCAAAATTCATTGAGATGTTCAAAAAGCTTCAAATAAATATTCCTTTTGCGGAAGCCATCACACAAATGCCCCACTATGCCAAATTTCTCAAAGAACTTCTGTCAAAAAGAAGAAAATTAGATGATGTGGGAACAGTCATAATGCACGAGGAATGTTCAGCGGTCATACCCAGATCCATACCTCCAAAACTAAGAGACCCTGGGAGTTTCACTATTCCTTGCAATATTGGAGGATGTCAATTCGGAAGAGCTTTGTGCGACCTCGGAGCTAGTGTCAATCTCATGCCGTCTGTAATCCTTGAAGAACTGGGCATCACCGAATTAAAGCCAACGAGAGTCGCCTTGCAAATGGCTGACCGATCAGTGAAGCATCCTTGAGGGATTCTAGAGGACGTTCTTGTCAAGGTTGATAAATATTACTTCCCTGCTGACTTCATTGTCCTCGATATGGAAGAAGATAAGGACGTCCCACTCATTCTCGGGAGACCCTTCTTGGCGACATGCAGAGCACTGGTTGATGTCCAAGAGGGAAAGTTAATTTTTAGAATTGGGGATGAGAACATAACATTTGATGTCCTAAAGGCCATGGAAAACCCATCTGTAGCAGACTGTCATTTCCTGGATACGATTGAAGAATGGGATGAGTTTGCAAGCGATGTGCTGGACCTCGCAGATTTGCACAAAGAAAATAAAGAGTTCACTGAATCAATCGAGGAAGTGGAATTCATCAGGAATATAGTCGAGCCTTTAGATAGACATGAATTCACTTCACTTACTCCATCACTTGAAAATCCTCCAACACTTGAGCTTAAACCTCTTCCATCAAACCTGAGATATAGCTACTTGGGAGATTTAAACACCTTACCAGTCATCATAAATGCCAATCTTTCGAGTGAACAAGAGAGCAAATTGCTCAATGTCCTGTCAAAAAGGAAACCAGCAATAGGTTGGACGATTTCTGATCTAAAAGGTATAAGTCCTGCCATCTATACTCACAGAATACATATGGAAGATAATTCAAAACCCTGCAGGCAACCGCAACGACGCTTGACACCTCCCATGAAAGAAGTAGTCAAGAAAGAAGTCATTAAACTTCTTGATGCCGGTTTAATTTTTCCAATCTCCGACAGTCAGTGGGTTAGCCCGTTGCAAGTGGTACCTAAAAAGGGTGGAACCACAGTGGTTGAGAATGATAAAGGAGAATTGATAACCACAAGAACAGTGACTGGATGGAGAGTGTGCGTCGACTATCGGAAATTGAATGATGCCACTAGAAAGGATCACTTCCCATTACCCTTTATTGATTAAATCCTTGAACGATTGGCAGGACGAGATTACTACTGTTTTCTGGATGGATATTCGGGCTATAATCAAATAGCAGTGACACCAGAGGATCAAGAGAAAAGCACGTTCACTTGTCCATATAGTACATTTGCTTATAGGCGAATGCCTTTTGGAATGTGTAATGCTCCAGCCACATTTCAACGATGCATGATGGCAATGTTCCATGACATGATTGAAGAGTTCTTGGAAATTTTCATGGATGACTTCTCAGTGTATGGAAATTCTTTTGATGACTGTCTAGAACATTTGGATAAGGTTTTGGCAAGATGCGAAGAAAAGAATCTGGTACTTAATTGGGAAAAGTCACACTTCATGGTCCAAAGTGGAATAGTCTTAGGCCATCAAATTTCAAAAAAAGGAATTGAAGTTGACTCCGCAAAGATTAGTACAATCTCTGAGTTACCCATGCCTTCTTCAGTTCATTCCATTCGAGGTTTTCTTGGGCACGTTGGATTCTATAGACGCTTCATCAAGGATTTCTCTGTTATTGCCCGACCCATTACGAATCTATTGGGAAAAGATGTCACATTCCACTTCGGCCCTGAATGTCAGGAAGCATTTAAATTATTAAGGCAGCGTTTGGTTGAAGCCCCAATAATGATTTCACCTGATTGGGAGCAACCATTCGAGTTAATGTGTGACGCTAGTGACTGGGCAGTTGGAGCTGCCTTGGGGCAAAGAAAAGAAAAGATCTTTAGGCCAATCTACTATGCTAGCCGAACATTGAATGAGGCCCAACATAACTACACAAAAACTGAAAAAGAGCTGCTAGCAGTTGTTTTTTCCTTTGATAAATTTTGATCCCATCTGTTGTTCTCAAAAGTCACTGTCTATACGGATCACGCTCCACTTCGGTATCTAATGGCCAAGAAAGATGCAAAACCGAGACTCATTCGATGGATACTGTTACTTCAGGAATTTGAAATTGAAGTCAAGGACAAAAAGGGAACAGAGAACGTCGTTGCTGATCATTTATCACGCCTCGACCATGACACAAGTGAAATCAATGTCGAACTAATCACTGAAACATTTCCTGACGAACAACTCTATGCCATTGAGACAATCACACCTTGGTATGCTGATTTCGTGAACTACTTAGCTTCAGGTGTGATACATCCAGATTTATCAAAGGAACAGAGGAAAAGATTTTTGAATGAATCACGACATTACTACTGGGATGATCCTTTACTTTTCAAAGACTGTGCGGATGGAATGATAAGAAGATGCATCCCTGAAGAAGAAGTGGAGAGTGTTTTGAACTTATGCCATACTGGAGAAGCTGGAGGACACCATGGGATTCATCGAACAATCAGCAAGGTGTTACAATGTGGTTTGTACTGGCCAACCATGAATCGTGATATTCGTGAATTCGTCATGAATTGTGACAAATGCCAAAGAACCGGGGGTATAAGCTGGAAGCGCGAAATGCCACAACATTCAATCATGGGAATTGAAATTTTTGACATATGGGGAATTGACTTCATGGGTCCTTTTCCTAAATCTTTTGGGAAATCCTATATCCTTGTCTGTGTGGACTATGGGTCAAAATGGGTGGAAGCTGAGGCATTCTCGGAAAATAATGCTCGAGTCGTCATTAAATTTTTGAAGCAACACATTTTTACCCGGTTCGGAATTCCAAGGCTAATCATCAGTGACCGTGGTACCCACTTCAATAATGCGTTGTTTCAGAAGCTAATGACTCGCCATGGATGTCACCACTACATGAGCACCCCATACCATCCACAGACCAATGGCCAAGCTGAGGTTTCAAATCGATAAATTAAGGGTATTTTGGAGAAAACTGTAAGTACATCTAGGAAAGATTGGGTCACCAAACTTGATGATGCACTATGGGCCTACAGAACTGCCTACAAGACACCCATTGGAATGTCCCCATATAGGTTGGTCTTTGGGAAAACCTGCCACTTACCTGTAGAATTGGAACATAAAGCTTATTGGGCTGTGAAGAAACTGAATTTTGATCTCAAAACTGCCCAAGAGAAGCGTTTTCTACAAATGAATGAACTAGATGAGATGAGGAGAGAAGTATATGACAATGCTTTGATTTACAAAGAGAAAACTCGAGCCTGGCATAACAAACGGATCCAACAAAGAAATTTTCCAACAGGAGACAAAGTTCTCCTCTTCAACTCACGACTTCGAATCATGGCTGGAAAACTCAAATCGAAGTGGTCAGGTCCTTACACCGTCACAATTGTTTATCCACATGGTGCTGTCGAAATTTCTGATGGGAAGATGCCCCCATTCAAAGTAAATGGTCAACGCCTTAAACTTTACCACACTTCGGATAAAATAGGCATCATTGAAGAACTACAATTGCAATGAGAAGTTATCCGTCTGGCTGAAGACGTAAAACTTAGCGCTGATCGGGAGGCAACCCGACTACTTATTCATTCTTTGATCTTTGTTTTCTTACTCTATCTCTATCTCTCTATCTGCTTTGTGAATGCAGCTAAAAAAACTGTCTAGCTCTTCTGATTCTTCTGTGGTCATCGATGCGCTTGTTCCGTCTCCCTCTGACTTAGTACGACGGATAACTCAGGAGCTGGCTGATATCGAGCGCCGGCTTGAGGAACTTTCACTGGAGATTCGTTCTCAGCATCCAGCACCACCACAAAGAGCACAGATTCCGTTCCTCCCTCACCAACTTCACGATCACTTTTCTCCGGAGGTGGTTAATCCCACCAAGCGTCCCTGTGAGATCGAGGACACAGCCACTAGTTCTCGTAAGAGGCAGAGGAATTCTGAGATGATGGACCAAGACGATTGAACATTGTCCATCCGTCTGGCTGAAGACGTAAAACTTAGCGCTTCCTGGGAGGCAACCCATGTTCCAGTTTCATTCCCCCCCCCCCTTTTCTCCTTTTACCTGTTCTAATTTGTTTGAAAAAAAAAATAAAACATGGCATGTGTGATTTTTCTTTTATCTCCTCCTGATATCTGTATGCACCTTTCACTCTTCTGCATCTCTGCTTCTATTTAGATGATTCTTGGTGTTATCTTTATGATATGATGCGGGTATGTGTTGTCCATATGTAGATTTTACAGGTACATCATTTCTGGAACTTCATCGGATACAGGCAGCCTCTCCGCATCTATCTGCACTTACACAGGGAAGTGTTTTAATTTTCGCCATATTTTCTGCTTCCAAAAACACCATGTGAAAAAAAAGACTAACACTCCTGTCATTCATGAACCCACATAAGAACTGTTGTATTTTTACCGCAACCCAGTCGGGAACATACCACTTGTGTCCCTAGGCAGTTTGAGCACCTGATTCTTGTTCTGGATTTCTTTAATCCTTGACCTCATGACTTAGATGATTGCTGATATTATTTCATGCTTCGAAAGATTTTTCAAAAACTTGAATATTTTTGAGACACTTATTTGCACTCATTCTCATCTGTGTTGTCCAACATTATATTTCCATACCCGTTAGGACTCTAATCCATTTTAAAATCATCTCTTATTTCTCTTTTTCTTGAGGGAATCTCAACCATGTTTTATCTTCTAGAACTTGCCATGTTTTTCCATCAAAGCGATAGGAATTTTTTAAAGTTTCACTAAAATGATCAAGGCACCTGTTTGATATTTTAGCCCCGTTGACCCACTGAGCCACCCAAACATTTTCTCCTTCGTATAGCCCTTAGAAGCCATGCAGGAGCCTTTTAGGATGAGCCCAAGCCGATACCCTTCCCTACCAATTTCTTGAATTTTTGCATGATGATTTCAATCTAAGTGTGGGGGAGAGAGACTTACTCATGGAGAGGGTTCTTCGAGGGGCAGTGAGTCATTTGATGTACATGGATTGACACTATTCCATCCTGATCATTGAGTTCTTTTTCACAGTAGTGACATTCATTTCATATTATTTTGATATAGGAATATAGAACCCTTTTCAGTTCCAACAATGAGTACATTGGTGGTCATTACGCGGTAACCCTCGACTTTGGGGATACCTATTAAAGTGATGATCCATTACTCCAGGAACTAGAGAGTTTTCTATATGACCCACCTTCATTGAGATGTTACAGCATATACGCTGCTTGTGTACCATTCTTTGGGATTATTGTCTGACACCTATTCCATGGGGTTTTTGGGTTGATACTCACCAGTTTTTCTTGACCATATTGTGAGTGAGTTGTGTCTTAAAAAAAAGTGAAAAAAAAGAGAGCGAAACATTGGCTTATCATATGCTTGGGGACAAGCAATGTTTTAAGTGTGGGGGAGCGAGAGTTTGAGGGAGACATTTAGATTGACTTATCATGCATTTATTTCAATATTCAACCCTCCTTTTTACCAAAAAGATGTCAATTTTTTTTACCCACCGTCCCACAGCTTCAGAAACATTTGAACCTCATGTAAATTCCTTGAGATTGGTGCATTCTTTTGATTTCCACTAGTGGAGATGAGAAATTCATGGCAAGCCTATGGTAAGCCTGCATGTGTATGAGAACTGAGAAAAACTTTGATCAAATGTTTTTTGAGAGATGAGAGTGATGGTGAGGTAGGTCACATGATGAATGAGTGCACGTACTTGTTTTGAAAAAATGCAAGTGAAAGAACAATTTTTTGAAACTGATGTTTTAAATGAAGCATGATATATTATGAGGAAAGCGATTGACAATTTTTGAACTTGTAATTTCGATGTTTGGATTTGTCTACAGGACCACTTGTGTTTTATTTCGGATTGTTTTTCCCAGGAGTGCAAAAGTTTAAGTGTGGGGGATTTGATGTACATGGATGTTACTAACATTTTTTTTTATTTATTTTCATTTAGTTTTAACCATTCTTGTGCTTTTAGGTTCTTTTTGTAGTATTTTAAATAATTTATTTGTTTTTATAGTTTTTAGTTAGTATTATATGAACATTAGTTATTTATTTTCATTTTTTTAGAATTTTATTTTATTAACATTTCATATTATTCTAATATTACTTTTAATTTATTAATTAATTATAAATATAAATATAATCCTATTTATACTAATTTATTTTTATTAGTTATTTTTTATTTTTATTTTTTATTTTGAAATTTGAAATTTTCTTTTTTTTTTCTTTTTTTCCCCCCCTTTTTTTTCCTCACCTGCCCCCCCCCCCCTTGACCCGCTCTCCCCTCACCCTCCCCCTTATCTCCTGGCCGAACTCCCTCTCACCCGCACTCTATCTCACCGGCCACCTCACTTATCTCTCCCCCAGCCCCGCCCCTATCTCCTGGCCGTGCGCACCCCCATCCGCCCTGCCTTCTCCATTCACCCGCACCCCCAGCCGCCCTTCACCCCCCATCCCGCTGGCCCCCCGCTCCCTCGCCCCGCTCTCTCTCGCCCCCCCCCTGTTCTCCTCCCATCACCCTGCAGCCACCCGCTCCCCGCTTTCACTCCCCCTGGCCGCACTCCTGCTGCACAGCCCGGCCGCCTCCCCTCCTCTCACCCACGGCCGCCTCCTCTTCACCCCGGCCGCCTTTGCCTTCACGCACACACCACCCAGCCGCGCCGCCGGCCTTCCTCACCAGCCGCGTCGCCGGCCTTCCTCACCAGCCGCGTCGCCGGCCTCCCTCACCAGCCTCTCGGCCGGACCACCCCTCTCCTCTCCCTGCCTAACCCCGTCACACCCCCAGTTCTTTTATTTTCTTTGCAGTGCACCGGTCACCGCCATCCGAGGAGTCGACCAGCAGCCGACCAGCAGCCGCGCACCGCTTACCGCTACCCAAGGAGCCGACCAGCAGCCACACACTACTCACCGCTCATATCCTCAGTTCCGGTGGTCGCATAGCTGGCGCGCGACGTCATCACGTGCCGAGGTGCAGTCAGATATTGAAGAACGAGTTGCATGCAGTGAGAGTGAAGACCGACACGATTATTTGTTGGTAACACGGTCTTATTTTACATGAATTGTCATCTTATTTCCGTGTTTACATTTTCAGTTGTGATGTCGGGGTGATTTTCTTTGTGTCGGGATGTTGGTTGATTAATTAAAACTATTGCGCATGCCATGCAACGTACTATTTAATGATTAATTATCAATTAAATTTATTTTAATTGACTATTTATCTGTTTAAATTATTTTTGCACTGAATTAATTGCTAAAATTAAAACTGGCCATTTTAATTATAAGTCGACGCGGCGGTCTGAGAAGGTAAACCGCGTTGACTGATGGTAGGTGCAAATTAGTGACACAACTTTGTGAGAAACGGGTTGTGTCATTTCGCCGTGTAGTTCGGGGCTTGAACGAGTTTTCTAATTTATTTATGACACCAGAGAACGGGACTTTAAATAAAATTGGGAAATTAAAATTGAGCATCTAAAAAATGGTTATATTTTCGGAACTGGCGATAATTAAACAGAATAAATAATTAATCATCCTAAAGAATACCTTGCACGGCTGCGTGATAATTTAATTGTGACACCAGCATCCCCGACACATTTTGTTGACAAAGAGTCCATCATCATTTTCATTTGCAATTTTCTTTTTACCTTTAGTCTTCTCCGTTTTAGTTTAATTAAAAAGAAAAAAAAAAAGGGAAACTCACAAATAGGTATTCCTTCAATCCCTTGTCCTTGTTCGTCTAAACACTGTCCAACGAAATATTTTTAGTGAACTAGATTCCGTGCTCTCTGTGGTTCGACCCTGCTCGCCACTTTTACAATAGCCAGTCGGTTATAAAATTCGCAAATTTGCACGCGTTGCAACGCGCGTATCAATTTCTCACTGGTTTGGGGGGCATAGTCTATATCATGAAATTATTTCTTTTGTTGGGATTTTAGTTTCTTATAATTATAAGTTTTTATATGAAAGGTTTTTATATACCTATACAGGGGATGCATTCAAATATGTATAAATATAATTTGTTTTTATTTTTGTATATTTAACACAAATCATGAGTTCTATAAAGAGTTATACAATAATATATTTTGAACATACCAAATTGATTGAATGTAGAGGATGTAAAAAAATAATTAAAAGTATGAATACATAAAAGGAATACATGAGATAAGAATGTGAGATTTTAAAACCCCTTAAATATAATAAGTATTAGATTTCATCCAATGCAAATTTCTAACAAGACATTGTTTAAACAACTAGGTAGGTTCTGCCAAAGAAAGGTGCTCATTGATTATCATTTGTATGTTAAGTAAGTTATGGGTGGAAATAATAGGATGTGGTTCCCATATTTGACATAAAATTCAGGTTACACTTGGTTATGAAACACTAAAATTTAGGATACTAGAGGAATAGATGGATTGGGAAATGATTTCTCCACTCAAGAATCTAGTAGTCATATATGATATGATTGAAATGATGGTCTAACTAAATATATAATTGATAATAAAAACATTAAAGAGGACTCAAAGATTCGGTAAAATATAGATCTTAGTCTACTAATGGATGTTATTTAAATAAAAGGGGTAGTCATTTTAATATAATCACATTTAATAAAAGACCATATTAAATTATTGTAAAACATGATAATCATTTGATAAAAATTTGTGTTGTAGATAAAATGGCCTCATCATAATAAAACATGACATTGAGAACATTATTAGAGAAAAAACTCAATAGAAGCAACTTTCTAGAATGATAAAGCAACATAAGAATATTTCTCAAGAAAGAAGTAAAATTATATGTTAGAGAAAAAACTTCCTGAGAAATATCATATTGATGAACCAAGTCAAGAATAGAAAGGTGTGTATAATAAGCATAGTAAATATTTTCTATAAAATTAAAAAGAAACATGTGAATATGAATACTGTTGGGATAATGTAAATCTAAAAAGTCATTATCAATAACAAAATAGACACAAGAGTTATGATGTTTCAAAAAAAATATTTCAGTGTAAGATGGTTGAAGATACATTGGTCCTAACTCCCATACTCAATATTATTGGGTATGAAAATTAATTTGAGAGATATAGGTAACTAATCAAGCTATATATAGAAACTAACTTCATTTTATGATCAATACTGGAAAGTTTTGGACAGTTTATTGTAAATTAAACCATGAATAAGTAAAAAAATTAATCAATCTCCTCAATATGTTGATGTAAGAAAAAAATATCTTGATATATTTTTTGGGTTTATTTTTTTGTTGAAAAGGTTGTATGTTATTGATGAAGGATTTTTCTTAAAGGAGGCATGAAGAGTTTGTGAAAATTTCTGAACTGATCACGCAGAGCATCAATGTTAGGACTGATCATGTGGAGCGTGAATGTTTGAACTGATCATGCGTAGCGTGAATGTCAAAACTGATCATTTGAATCACCTGAGGACACCACACATGATTTTTAGTTGATCTTGTGAATATATAATGTGAATATACTAAAGAAAAATTGGTTGTAAATGATGGATTCTTCTTGCAGTTGTTTCAAATCATGCAAATCACGCATGACTGTATTTAGATCTTATGATGGGATCACACGATGCACTGAAAGACAATGGAGTTGGGAACAATATTTTTTTTGAATATCATCATGGTAACACACAAATCCCTCATGATTTTCAATTGATCATTAAAAGGTATTACACAACACAATTAAATACAATGTAGGTGATCACACAAAGAACTTATGACATGTGGAAAGTGATCACACGGAGCAATCACACAAAGTGTGTAAGGATGATTATTAAGGTAGTGGAATAAATGGCTAACCATGATTTAAGGAGTTAAAGAGGTGGTTTTATTCCTATAAATACCCTAAAACCATCCTTAAGTAGTCAAAAAAATTGTAAGTTATTTGATCCGAAGAAAAGTATTTTGCATGAATTCAATAAAGTCTTGCATCAGAATCATGTGATTTTCATAATCAGAAGGTCTCATGAAGGAGTCTCACTGAGATATCCTACTATGTAATCAAGCAAAGTGAAGTATTCATAGGATGTTTGCGTACATAAGCATACCCTTCTATATCATATGAATCATGTAACCTTAAAAGGGTATCACAATAGTCACATGAATTGTGTGAAAAAAAGTACCCATGAAGGGATCTCATGAAGGGGTCTTGTGAAAGGGTCTCATGAAGTGATCTCATAGAGGGGTCTTATAGATACCTCTCATGGATGGGTCTTGTGAAGGAGTTTTGTTCTAGGGTTATAGACTCCAAATAATAAAAGTCTTGTTCAAAGGTGGTTGGCATCTCTTTGATGAAACAAAAACATAAGAACACACACATGTGTGAATGAAATTAACATTTGTTATCATAATATTATACTAGAGGAGTAGTGTGTTCACTTTAATAGCTAGAGGGAAGTTAACTTTCAAATTTTGATTAGTTTTAAACCATAAGGGATAGTGAGTCTATTCCAAAACTTGTAACAACATTACGTTTTAGTGGATTTGATAAATCGGCACATTGCCTTTGTATATTCCGTGGAAGTAGCCTAGTGAGGGTGAAACAAGTAAATTTTTTGTGCCTTGTTCATGTTTTAATTACCATTTATTCTTTTCTATGGGAAGAAGAGAGAATATAGTTTTTTTAATAAAATAATATCCAAGGATATGGTTTTTTCAATCTATCATACCCAGATTCACCCCCCACCCTCCCCTTGGAGTATTTAACCAAGTTGGGGGATAAAAATTGGTAGTAGGTAAAAGGGTTAAATTCAGAGTTTCTCTCTAAGAAGAATTAATTGAAGTTAATCACCAAGGTATTCCGATATTCGATGAAAATAATTTTCATCTATGGAAAAATATAATGTAGAACTACTTCTAATCATTATTAATGGATGTATTTATAATTGTAATGCATGGTATTTCTACCATTGGGGATAGTTGAGTCTTATAAAAAACTGAACTAATATAATTGGATTTTGATACCAAGGGAATCGATTCCTTAGGATTGTCCTTATCCAATATAATTTACACAAAGTTTTTTTCATGTAAATCATCACATAACATGTGGGAAAAGTTTCTAAATATTTAGTAAGATGATTAAAAATTCCAGGAAACCAAATTTCAAAGTATGTGGAACAAAAATAAGGACTTGATAATGCACCAAAATGAGTATTTGGATGCATTCTTGGACCATGTGAATGTTTTCATGGAAGACGTGCATGGTCTCAAAGAAATTATGAAAGATTTAAAGTTCATTAAGTGCATATTAAGAATGATTCAACCTAATATCAATTCGAAAGTTTCTATATTGGAAGATAAAAATAACAAGGAGATTACATTTGATAGCTTACATAGTACTCTTGTCACATACAATATGATAAATGATGATAATGAGTTTTTAGAAAAAGGGAATTCTAAATAGGTGGAATTAGAAGTCATGAATAATCTCACTATATAAGATATTTAGGAAGAAGACCTTGTGGATGGGGTTATATCATTTATTTCCTAAAAACTAGAAAGGGGGAAAGGAAAGTTTAAAGGGAAATTTTTATTGAATTATTTCATTGTAAAAAGGTTGTACAACTTACATAAATGTGTCCCAAGAAGTTTTAATATTATGATTAGGATAGTGATGAAACTCCTAAGAAACAATCTTTAGTTAGTGTGAAAGGTAAGTAAAATACTAAGCAAAATTTCTTCAAAAATAAGAATCTACTTTCAAAAGAAAATGACAGCTTAGAAGAATCTAAGGAAGAAGAGATGGAAGAATTCAAGAATAATGAAGAATATGTTATGGTGGATGTTCTGGGTAATTCTCAGTCAATGTAAGAGAGTGAAAATGATAAAGGAGAAGTCGATGGAATAGTTGACCTTCAGGTTGAATTAGAATCTTCACTTGAGTAGAAATATGTTTGGAGAGTCAAAATAAAGAAATAAAATAGGGTGGTTCATGATGCCAAATTATATATGCAGCAACAGGAAGAAGAGAAGTCTTAGATGAATACTGAAATTGAAAATATCATATATGAAAACCAAAATAACTCAGATAAATTCATTGAGTTAAAACTCAAGGTTGAATAAAATATCAATGTTATCAATAGTATGAATAACACAATAAAAATTGACTCAAACATATAGAATAACTAGATGAGGAATTTTTAGACCTATGAAGAATGGTAAAAGCATAAAATAGACTTCTAACCCCTGATATGATGTTAGGAAAGTAGGTCACATAGGTGATAGAAAAAGGGAAAATATAGTTTGGAGGCCTAGAAAAATAGTAAAAGGAATGTCTAGAGAATTAAATGACACATCAAAAAGGCTCAGCTAGTATAGGTATTAATTGAAAAAAAATTACTAATGGTTGATATCAAAATACAAACACCCACTCCAAGGTTAAATATTGTTTTGGGTATGACTCAAAATCAAAATATTCAGAGATCCCAATGAAAAAATCAGTGGTGCAACAATGATGTACAAGAATACACCTCACATCAGGTGTTATTTCTGTGAAAATATGGGGCATTATAAATATGTATTTTTTTGTAGGCTAGAGGTTTTTATGGGCATAATAGAAACAAAGGTAGTCAAATAGAGTTTAATATTCTAGGAATTATTTTGACGATCATTATTTTTTGTGTGTAGAATTTGACACATGGTAATATATTTCTCATCAACAATGCAAAGGAATGTACTGAAGCATACCTAAAGTGTTTGTATACAATATCTCAATGTATTTTTAAACGATCTGAAAATTCAGAATAAATTTTTAGTTTTTAAAGATGAGTATGGATCACCATATTCTAAGGACTTTCAAGAATATCAGTCTGGATCAAGTATGAACTCAAAGACATGGGTCATAAAGAAATTAGATGAGCACACAGTGGTTGTAGAGATTGTCTTCAAAGAATTATATCACACTAGAATATGGATTATTGATATTGGTTTATCCTCCCCTATGACAAGAAATAAGAATATATTGATAATAATTTGGTATGATAAGGTTTCGTAAGATTTTGTAATGATGAAGGACTAAATATTATTAGCTCGGTAAAAGCCAGTTTTTTGGGAAAAGATGTGAGATGTGTAGATTTCTTGATTTTTTAAGGTCTTAGTCACGCCATGCTATGTTTCAGTAAACTTCCTGACCTAGACATGATATAAGCTTTATCAAGAAGTCATATATCATCAAGGTAAAATATGGTGCAATTTTTTTACAAGGAAACCATGTGAAGGGGAATCATTATCTTTTTAGTGGAGAAAAATACATATGTTTTATCTCCAAGGAAGAAGAGAACGGGTTTAATTATAAAAATCTTGGTTATCTGAGCCAAAAATACTTGGAAGATTTTTTGAAATGTGATGTTGCTCGAGAATTGGGTTCAGGAAATGAATAAAGAGCTTAATGGAATTGAAAATAATCAGATGTGGGATATTATTTCGCAGCTGAAAGGCAAGAATGTAATTAGGACCAAATTGGTTTTTCATAACAAGTTTAATGAAGAATTTATAATAATTCAAAACAAAGCATGGATTGTGTGAAAGGGATAATCCGGGATTAAGGGTATTTATGTTGATAAAACATTCTCACATGTTTCAAGGTTGTATACAATTGATTATTCTTTGTCATAGTAGTTTAAAGGAAATTCAATATTTTTTTGATGGATGTGAAGTCAACATTTATAAATGGGTTTTTCGAAGAAGAAGTATATATTGAACATATATATGGTTTTCTCATTCATGAAGATGAGAAAAAAATTTCTCGGTTAAAGAAGGCTCTATACGGGTTGAAGCAAGCACCAAGAGCATGGTATTCACGACTTGATCAATATTTGAAGAAAACTTGATTTCCAATGTGTTGGATTTGATTATAAAATTTATGTAAATAAAAAAGGTAATAAAATGGTGATGGTGTTGGTATAAGTCAATTAAATAATATTTGATGGAATTAATTAAGTTCAGTTTAAATAGTTTGAATAATTCCTAAAAAGTGAGTTTGAAATGTTAATGATTGGTGAGTTAACATTTTCCCTTAGTTTATAGGTAACACAAGGAAGATATGGAAAATTTATTTCTCAATAAAAATATTTCAAGGAGGTTATGAGGAGATTTTGAATGTAAAATTCCAAAGTGATGAAAACTATGGTTTCCACTCAGATAAAATTATCAAGGGATGATGAAGGGAGAGAAGTCAATGTCATAGAATATAAACAGTACATTGGAAGTATCTTATACTTAATAGTGACATGACACAGTATTGTTTTTTCAGTATGAAAATTGGAATGGTATCAAAGTAATCCCTGATAAATTCACTTAATTTTAGAAAAAAAGAATATTTGGTATATCAAAGGAACAATGGATTTTGGTTTACTATACAATGAAAAATCTCAGCAAGAGTTATTCGGTCTTAAAGATGCAGATTGGATTGGTTTAGTAGATGGTCAAAATTCAACATTTGGTGGTGAATTCTATCTTGGTGGACTATTTATTTCTTGGATGATCAAGAAATAAAATTTCATTTCATTGAGAACTATAGAAGAACAATACATCATAAATACTCAAGCTTGCATATAGTAACTATTTATGAAGCAGCATCTTGAAGATATGGGAGTTGAAGTGAAGTCTCCAATCGAATTTCATTGTGATAATTCAAGTGCTAAAAATATTAGAAAAAATACAATCCATCACTCAAGGAAAATATTGTATTATTTTTACACAGGACATGGGAGTTCCAACCTTAAGCTCTATGATGATGGTACAAAAAGGAAATGGTAAAATTTTTGAAATCAGCTATGTGAACGGAATAATATGGTGGGGAGCACCATAATCCGTGAGAAAATCAATTGAATATTACTTGGTGTTTTAGGATGGACAGGTGTGGGGGCGCGTCATATTGGTGTCGATGATGGCAATGATTGGGAGGCTCAGCTTTTGGTGAATAGTGTTCTCCACTGTTTGGAGTCATGTAGTGGAAGTTTTTTAGACGTTAGGGGATGGAACATGGAGAGTTGGAAATAAATTAACAACTGAGGTGGGTTGGGAAAGATGGTTGGGGGGCGATGCGACTTCTTGATGGTTAGAAGAATCATGGTGGAGAGTTTGTAATGAATCGTGGATTTTCAGTTCATTATTTTAGATGAAATTTCAATCTTTAGTGCTAGATCAAATAAAGATTTGGTAATTGGGACTCTGGTCATAATTATAAGGGTTGGAACGTCTCTAGGTTATGGTTTTGGATGTGTATTGAGGCTCAAAATGTGATTCAGGTGATTGGGTGAATGTCGAAGCAACCCCCTTTGCATTTTTATTGCAAGCAACAGCCCATGCCCTGGCCCCAGGGTATTTCAGCATGGTGTGTGTTTCTGAATTTTTTTTTGGAAGGGGTATAGAGGTTTTGTACTAGCCCAAGGGTTGCACCATTGAGGGTTCCCGAAAGGTAGGGGATTTGGTTGCTACCATAATGAGGATTTCTTTGTAGAGCTTGGGTTGCATTGTGGTAGTTCTTGTGGGGGGAAGGGTCATGTCGTAGCATGTCGATTGCACCATGGAGGGTCCTTGAGAAGCAGGACCATCAGGTTACACCCAATGGTCGATTGCATCATGGGGTCTTATGTTTCACTATAGTTAGAGGTCGAGGGTGGGCCTTTTTACCACAACCTAGTGGTTTATATCACAAGGAACCCCCAAGAAAGGGGATTTGTGAAGTGGGCCCTATGACCACATCGTAAAGAGGATTATTCCCTATTTTTAAAAGAGGATCATCCCCCTTTCGATTTTAGGTCGGGGGAGATGAAGGGGTCTACTTTGGACATCTCTCCCACCATCCTTCCCCTATTTACCACCCTTCACTATGGGGTATTATTGTTGGTGTGTTCCTCAATAGTAGAGGTATCCTTTTCCTCTTCTCTATGTTTCTATTCTATTCATTTTCATTGATTTTGGGATTTCTCTATCAAGGGATTTGATTATGATTCCACTAGAGCATGGTGGAATCATCCCGATTTGATGGTTATTTTGTGTTTCTTGGCTATATGACGTCTTAGAAGGATGAACGCATGAGTTTTTGTGTGGTTTCAGTGGTGCGACGATGCTCGGTGAGTTTTTTTGGCTAATATGCCTGTTTGGATTAAATTGAATAATTAATTATTTTTACACTATGGTGTGAGATAAGAGCTCAAGTGGGGGTAAAATCTTGGATGAGTCTTGGATGGTGTTGGTGGAGGTTAAGAGGAGCTTCATGAGGATGGTAAATCCATGATTTAGTTAAGTGGAACCTTTAATATAAAATTCATATGCTTGTTTATGCATGAGTGTGCATGCCTGCATGTTTGCATGGGACCGGGTGGATAGATAGGGACTGAGAGAACTCTAAGTAAAATAGAGGATGGATTCTAGACTCCTTGGGTTTTAATTATTACTCTTTAGCACTTTGATTAATTTGGGTTCACTCAATGACCATGTATCCAAGAGGTGGAGATGTTGGTTGAGTTTATGAGAGACCTCGAGTAGGTCTCAATATGTGATATAGGGTGTCGGTAGCCTGGTTTGGTTTCCTAGGGCTAGTTAGGCAGGCATGAAAGTCTTTGGCCCTGAGAAGATGGGTGAGATGGTCTTTTGTCTCACACTTGATGAGAGACACCCTTGTGTGGGTGGAGTGAACTCATGGAATGTTCCAGGGGCGAAATGAGTCCTTTGGGGCTTGATGTGGGCTTAAAAGCTCTCCTGAAAGAGGTGGACAATAGGACCCCAAGTATGGGTTGTGGGGATTTTTAAACAGCCTAAAATTGGATTGAAAAAGGGTTTAGAGAAATATAGATTGAGACAGTCCTTGTTTAGTAAGACCAAGCTATAAACAGGATCATGAAGATGTTTTGTACTAGGCTCTTCAGTTTGGGGTCAAATAGAGTATACAGTATGAGGAGTCATCATGGGATGATGAGTATAACCTTGTACAGATGGTTAGATCCTTGGTTGGGTTTATAGGACCCAATGGAAACCCACTTGAGAAATATGATAATTCTAATAGGATAGGAATATTATGTATAGGTTGGATGGATGACGAGGTAGGTTGAGGTGCAGGTCTAGGTCCCGAGTGACTAGCACCCCGGTGTCAAGCTAGTGAGCTTGTGAGATGGGTTGCATGACCTGATTTTTGCATATGAGTGTTGACTATGTGCATGTGATAGGAAATGGATATAGAAGTGAATGATGACAGATCTCAATGCCTGGCCTCACCTTGAGTGATAAGGTGTTGGGAGAACCCTACTTTGAGTGAGAAAGTAGAGGTTGTGAGGTGATCCTGGGCCTACCTTGAGTTATAAGGTAGTGGTCTGGATAATGGTCTTACCTTGAGTGAGAAGGTACTCACATGGGCCATCTTGAGTGAGAAATATTGTAATGTCATTCCCCTTCTCATTGGCTTAAGAGAATGGTGAGACATTACTAGGCCTTAAGAGACGTCCCCAAGACACCAAAGGCTATCAATAAATGCCGAAGGGATTCAATACATGTGGGGGATGATTTTCCATTTAATAATAAAACAACAAACCAAACAATCCATAATAAAAAAACCACTATATGATATATGATATCAATGAAAGACAAATAAACATTTTATTTATCAAAATCATACTAAATTCAAGTACCACAGTGGAAGACTACAATATCAAAGTAAAAGTGGAAGAAAACTATTAAAACTGCAAGACAATCACAAGACTCCAAATCTTTATAATCTCCATGTTTCAACATCAGAAAATGTCCCCAAGTATCATGATGTAGTGATAAATATGTGTGATACATTACCTGTTCCCATGTCCCTATAGATAACATCTGAAAAATCACCAACTTACCAAAGTAAAGATGAGTACTAAAACTCAATAGTTTTTCCCCAATTACTTCCCTACACACACCACTATGATAGAAAAGTTAGCGACATTTATATAAACAGATTTATATAAAACAATTTCTAAAATAGATTATAACTAAATATAAACAAGTGTCATATCAACCAATTTTCCAACAAAATCCATTTTTCAAAGAAACCAATCAAAAATGGTTTAAATACATTTCACAAGTTCCATTTGGAATTATCATTCCATTACACCTATCTAACCATGCATGCTTCATTATGACAGTTCCATACTCATGAGCAGTTTCTTGTTGATCTACCAAGTCATCATAAGGTAATTAAATCCCATGTTCCCTTACACATTTTGAACTGATCACAAGGTCATATTTCAACCAAACCTTGTAAATTAAATATGAAGGTACACACCAAGTATGCCCAAAAACCATGACAATACAATAATTTCAAAACCATTTTAAAAAAACAACCTTTTAAGTGAAAACCTTTTTACAAAATCCATTTTGAAAATATAGAAAATAGATATTTTAAAATAAAAATTTTAAAATCAAGAAACCAAAGAACTTTTCACAAAAAATTACCACGATTCCACAATTTCACCAAAAACCATAAATTACCAATAATGGGATTTATATCATGATTTGCAGCAAAATTTCACAATAAAAATCAAATTTGAAACTAATCCAATCAGTTCTAGAAAGAGGAGTTGAGAGTGAAGCCACCTACCTCAAGAGATTTGGAGAAAATGATAAATGGAATTAAAAACATCACAAAACTGGGTTAAATATCCACAAACCCACCTTAGATATCCTCCCCTATCAAAAAAATGGCCAAAAAATCATATTTCACATCCACAACCTTATATCTACCCACACTGGGCATAGATCTATGAAACCGAGAGAGGGGGCGAACAAGATCTAAGAAAAACACCAAGAACAACAAATAACGATCACTTACCATGAGGAATAGGCTTCTAATCACCAAGGGAAGCCTTCAGATCACCACTGAATCAATGGAATAACCTTCCCTAAATTTTGAGAGAGAAAAATCCCAATTTAGGGCTGTTTTGGGGAAAAAATGGGGAATTAAAACATAAGGTCGACCTAGATCCAATTTTTTAGAATCTAGTTTTTTAACCATGCACGGTTTCGTTGTATGGTTAAGAAAACAATGTGATAACAATTTGTGATACATTGACTTAAGGATGAACCTCGTACGATTTCCTCACATGCTCTCCAGACCATGCTCCAACTGTGCCAGAACCACTACCTCAAAAAGACCAAATACACTTTTCAAAGAGCACGGTTTCTACTAGGTAGTTACACGGTTTAGAAAAACTATTTTCTTCTTGTGCACCTCTTTTTCCCCTATCTTACTTTTCACAGTTTCTTATAGGTGTTTCATTATTTTCCCAAACCATTCACTAATTGTGAACCTTATAGAAAATCCCCCAAAACACTCCAAAAGTTCTCTAAATACTCTCAAACTTGGACCATTTGCTTTTTATACTTAAAAGTAATAATTAAAGTGTTACTTAATTGAAATTGGGGGTGATAAATTCTTCACACAATTGGTGATTCCATCCATGGAAAGTAGAAAACCATCATTGACTTGAAATAGTTCTAGCCATTTCTATTTCATTTCCTTCTTACTTTCCCAAGTCTCTTCCTAAATCTGGACATGTTTCCAAAAAAACCTTCACTATACCAATGTTTTTTCCATGAAATACTTTCTCTTTCCTATCCTCAATCCGAATCAGGATATTTACTAATGAAGCATCTGATTCTAGGTCAATGTGAACTCATCTGATCACATGGTTGGGATCTGGCTGATACTTTTTCAACTAAGATACGTGAAACACATTATGCACCATACTGAACCACAATGGCAATTATAAATGATATGAAACCTCACCAACCCATTCTAGTATCTCAAAATGGCCTATATATCTAGGAGATAACTTGTCATACTTTCCAAAATGTTGGTGTCCAAGCCTTGGATAAATCATCAATAACGCATGATCACAGACATCGAATGACAACAACCTTTGATGATGATCCACATATGATTTATAACAAATTTGAGTAGTCCCCATCTATTTCCTGATTAAGTGAATATTTTTCATTTTTATTTGGATAAGGATCGGCCCAACTAGTGAAGTCTCACCCATTTCCACCCAACAAAGTGGAGAATGATAAAGACGCCCATACAACACTTCAAATAGATCCACTTGTATAGAGGACTAATAATTGTTATTATACAAGAACTCCACTAATGGTATATACTCTTCCCATGAGCCACTGAAATCCATTACACAAGCCCACAACATGTCTTCCAAAGTTTGTACCATTCGTTCATATTTTCCTTCTATATGAGGATGATACATCGTACTCATATCCATCTGAGTCCTAAGGTATTTTTTTATGGATTTATAGAAATGAGATGTAAACCTCATATTTCTATCTAATATGATTAAAAATTGTATGACATGTCTCTTTATCACTTCTTAGATATATATTTTGGATAGATCCTCTACTATATGAGTATCACAAATAGGGATGAAATGGTCTGACTTAGTAAGTTGATCCACTATCACCCATATGAAATCATGCTTCCTAAATTTTCATGGTAGGACAGCTAAAAAATCAATATATATTTCTACCATTTCCAAACTATAATATGTAAAGACTGCAACATACCTATTGGTCGCTAATGTTATTCCTTAACTTGCTGACAAGTTAAGCATCTAAAAACAAACTCAAACACCTTATTTTTCATTTTGACCCACAAAAACTGTGCTTTCAACACCTTATACATCTTCCATATTCCCATATTAACATCCCATATTGAATGGTGGTAAGGATAAAGAATTTTTTACTAACAATCCATAGGTACAACCATCCAATTTCTGAACCACAACATTAAAATCTCATCCAGCTTCCATCCCTCAGTGGTCTCCCCACCATTGAGTTTTAAATACATTGCAAGAAATTATCGATCATATGTCTATGCCTATTTAACCATCATTACCAAATCAGAAACCAATGAAAATGAAAATAAAACTGCAAAATCACCTTGATCTTTACATTCCACATGAATGTTTGTGAGGACTGACATCAGTTGCCACTCATATGAAGCCTCTTTTTCCAAATGATCATATGACTTTATATTTAATGCATCTTCCACCTAATTTCCTTTTCCCGATGTATACATCAAGTCAAAGTTGAAAATTTGTATATACTTCATCCATATTATTTGTCTCAGATTAAAATCTCATTGTGAGAAAATATGATTTAAGATCTTGTGATCCATGAAAATAGTAAATTTATCCCCAAATAGATAATAAAACCAAGTCTTCAAATCATGGACTATGGAAGCTAACTCCAAATTATGTGTTGGATAGTTCTTCTCTTGAAATCATAACTGCATTGAGACATTAGAAACAACATGATCTCCTTGAATGAGAACACATGTCAACATTGATCCCGAATCATCACATTACACCACGTACCCTTGTCCTGATTATAGACAAATCAAGATTGGTGTTGATGTAAGGAAAAATCTCAAATCTTGAAAAGATTTATGAAATTCCTTGGTCTATTGGAAATTAACATTCTTATTTTTCAATGTTTTCATAGGCTAATATAGACCTAATAAGTCACGAAAAAATAGTCGGTAAAAACCTTCTAGACCAAGAAAACTTTGTATCTCAAAGAAATTATTTGGTGGTATCCAAGAGATAACTACTTCTATCTTCTCCAGATCTACTGAAACACCCCTTTTAAAAATAACATGGCCAAGAAAGTGTACCTCTTGTATCCAAAAATCGTACTTTGATAATTTTTCATACAAATGATGTTCTCTCAAAATTTTTAACACTACCACCACGTTTTTCTCATGATCTATCCATGTCCTTGAATACACCAATATCTCGTCCACAAACACCAGAACAAAAGAATCCAAATATCAATAGAATATCTGATTCATCATTTCCATAAATATTTATGGTGCATTATTAATACTGAAAGGCATTACCATATATTCATAATGTCCATATTTTCTTCTGAAATAAGCCTTTAGAATATCCTCCGTCCAAAATTTCAATTGGTGATATCCTAATCACAATTCAATTTTAAATAACCACTGAGTTCCCCTCAGTTGACCGAATAGATCATCAATGTGTGGAAGTGGATACTGATTCTTTATTATAACTTGATTAAGATTACGATAATCCACAAATATCCTTAGGATTTAATCTACATTCTTCATGAACTAGACACGTACTTCCCACGGAGACATGCGCGGTCAAATGAAACCCTTTCTTTCCAGCTCTTCCAACTACACTTTAAACTCCCTTAATTCTGTTTGTTCTATTAAATAAGACAGAAGTGAGATAGGACTGGTCCCCAGGATGATATCAATCGTAAACTCCACTTACCTTATTAGTGGTAAACTAGAGAAAATTTCAGGAAACACATCAGAAAACTGGCCCACAAATGCTGGAAAAATTCATTCATGATATCTTCCATATACAAAAAAAAATCAACGCTACCAACTGGTAAGAGATTATTCCCACTTCTAGTGCCAATAAACCCATTGCACCTGTCTTTATACTCTTTTCTCCACTAAATAGATGTTGTAATCTATCATCGGTCATGAAACTATTTGTTCAACTATAATAGTTAATTTGAGCCTTGAACATTATCAACCAATACATACCCAAGATTACATTATAGACATCCATATCCAGTACTGATAAATCCAATTTTAGATCAACTCTATCGACAGTTACAGAACATGATATACATAGAAAGGCTTCTCATTATCTTTGACAAAGAGAAGTTTGAAGTTTTATCGTTGAGGGAATCATCTAAATTTTTAAACCTTTAAAATAAAAATCACGAGAATCGATAAAGTAATATGATGCACCAATATCAAACTGAACTTACATAAGTGTAGAATTCAAAATAATCATACCTCTCACCATAGATGGTCCAGACTGATCATTCACAATCACCTACTCAACTCCATAGAATTGATTCATTTCTAAAATTTGTTCTTTGTTGCCCTGCTAATATTTCCCTTGTTGATAATTCATGGTATTCCAAGAATCTCCATTTCTAGCTCTGTTCTACTGATGATATTGATTCTGTTTCCCTCACCTCGTCAATGCATATGATGCCTGCGATACATGAGAAGTGTCTCGAGCACCTTACCTAGGAGAATTGTGAAAATAGCAATGAATATGTCCCATATTATTGTAATTATGACCTTCTATTGGTGGTGTTGTTCACTCTCACTTCATGTGGATGAAGGAACCACATTGGAAACATCCTGCTTTTTTCATGGGTCTCAGAGGAAGATTCACCGATCCAACCGTTTGATTCTGATTCACACTCCCACCTTAGAATTAGGTGTCCCTCTTCTTATTTCCCCCGAAATTATATTTCTCACTAGTTATTGTGGGTATTTACATACTTCATCCTCCCATAACTTCTAATATTTTTCGTTCATCCACTATTGCTCTATTGAAAATCTATATTTAGTGAGTAATATAGAACATGGTAATCTTTGATTGAATCTCATACCTTATCCCTGATTCAAAGATGTGTTCCTTTAAGGATGAAATTGCATCAACTTTTGGTGAAAAACACACTATGTTCAGGAATTTAGCCACATAATCTATAACAGAAATATTTTTCTGCTTCAGGATGAAAAATTTTATCGTTCTATAAATCTTTAACATGTGAGGATATAATTGTTTGTTAAAAAATTCCCCTGAATCCTCCCAACCAAGGTTCTGATCACTTTATCCTGCACTGTTATAACCCACCACTAGCATACAAGATCCTCGATCATATATGTCCCCAACTTTAATTTTAGCTCTACTTGTGTGCCAATGGATTCAAAGATATGATTCATATTTTTCAGTCACACCTATGCCTTTTTAGGTTCATAATCATCAAGGAAGATGGGTGGATTCTTCTTCTAAAACTAGAAAAAATCATTCACTTGTCTTAGCTCATCCCTCTGGTTCCCTGTGTCCACAGCTTGAAATTCTTGGCTAAAACTCTGAACCATTTATTGGTTACACTGTGGCTCACGTGAAACCACATTCTCCACAATTTCTTTCGGTTGGTTTCTACAATGCCTAATAAGTTCCATTTTCTAAACAAACAAATATTCCATAAGTCTCACTATCTAGAAACAGAAGGATCATAATTTTAAATTCTCTCACATTAACTATCACAACATTGTTTTTCAAAATCAACATTTTCCACATTCAATTATTTTTGAAAATTTTCAACTTGATTTTGAAAATAAAACTATTTTTAAAATACCACAACCATGATTTTTATAGAATATATCATTTGAAAACACTTTCAAAAATTTCAAAAATCAAAACTTTTGTTGGAAATCATAAATCATTACTCAAAATAATATATTCACTTCTAGTGGGAATTCAATCCTCTATTCATGCCATGATCATCTCATTGGTTAAACCAATGACAATGAGATTCTAATTCCTATAAGTGTTTCTAAAACACTTATGTACTTAACTCTATGGTAACATGAAGTTCAGCTTAAAAAGGTTAGCAATATCTTTTTATGTTATACATTTCAAGTCCTAATAATCCTATTGATTTCTGTGATCCCAACTTAAAGAATGGACCAGATTGAATTCAACTCCAAGATCGACAACTAATACCAAGTCAAGAACCAACCAATACCTAGAGTACATGTTCCACAAAGGAAGGACCAAGCTGATACCACTTGTCTCAAATAGACTTTTGGTCCCAAAAAAACCGATACCATTTGTCTCAAAAAGAATTTTGGGCCAAACAAAACTGATATCATTTGTAATGTAATTCCCCTTATCATTGAATTAAGAGGGTGGTGAGGCTTTACTAGGACTTAAAAAATATCCCTAGGATTCCAAAGTCTGGAAATAAAGGCTGAATAGATTCATTAAATTTGGGGGGTATTTCCCCTTTAATAATAAAACAACTAACCAAAAAATCCATAACCAAACAAACAAATATATGATGCATGATAACAATGAAATATAGATCAACGTTTCATTTATCAAAATCATACTAAATTCAAGTACCACAATAGAATACTACAATATCAAAGTAAATAGCATAATAAAAACTATTAAAACTCCAAGACTATGATGTCCTAGACCTGGATTCCACTTAATAGGTGCCCCAATCCCGGCCACATGGACTCAAGCACATCTCTCTGAATACCAAATGTTTTTGACTAGTAGTGAGGGCCTTGGGTGTGTCTATGGGGAGACTATGCCCTCATTATCATATTGTAGCATAGAGGATGATTATAAACAAAGTTAAATAGCTGAAGTAATAAGTAAAGAGAATTCACATCAAAAAGAGATAGATCAATAAAAACAGAATTTACTGGAATAACATATAATAGATGATGATGATATATTTCATGTCACTATAATGTTGGAAAACGTGGATACAAAGTAGAATACATACATGAAAAACCCATTGTAGTAAAGGAAATACATAAACTATCCCACGCATCCTGAGATACAACCCGATCATCTACTACCATCTCTATCCTAGCAAAACAAGCAATCAAGTTTCTGAAGCATTATGTTTCCCTATATCAACATCTAAATACATTTAATCTACCCCAGATACCAAACGACGCCTGGAGAGGGTGTGAGATAAATCTCAGTGGGCCACCACCAATGTTTTCTATATCATATGGCATGTGTAATGGAAATTTATTAGTGTGAAATCATTCATATATAAGTAAAAAAGTACAATGCAACTAAATACCCAATGTAACACCCGAGACTTTTATGTTATATAAATCATCAAAGGAATCTTTTTCTACACAACACTTTCTTGGCTTGCTTTACACGCAATCGCGACCTTCCTCGATAGCTTGCGTCGTACGCAATACCGAGTTTCACTAAACAACAATATGCTATTAAAACTAGCCGTTATGAATAGTAATAACCACTTTTTGAAATTTTATAAATTTTATTTTTCAAAATGGACTTCATTTTTGGACTCAGAATATCGAAATTAGCCTAGGGTGAAATTTTGGTATTTTTCTGAAAACTTTCAATTTTTGATGAATAGTGAAACCACTAAGTGGTAGGTTAAAAACTGAATTTTGTATAAAACTTAATTTTACCACTTCTGTGAATGGAATTTCGAAAATCCGAGAGACACGGTTAATATCAAGGACTAAAATGTGGTTCAATGAGATGAAAATAATTTTTTGGTGAATAGTAACTTTTTACTTTTTTTTACCGCGGTTAATAGTAAATAGGGTAACTAAGGGTAAATATGATATTACTATTACCCTAACACATGTCCTAATTCTATTGGACAAGTGTAATTCGACCAAAAACAAACTTAGGAATAAAATATGACCATTTAGGCCCACTTGGATTAGATTAGGACATTTATTATTAATTTATTTAAAGAAGGGTTAAAATAGTTAAAATCAAAGTTTAATAAGTAAATCATTTTTAATATGGGGTTATACATAAGATAAATTCGATTGTAAATATTTATTAGAAAGCTAAAAAGATTTCCTACATGATGGTATTTTATTTGTAATTTTTAGACATCAAATAATTTAATTTATTTATGACACAAAGATGATGCAGTAATTATCTTATTAATGAAATATTGACAAAATTGATAATATAAATACCAAAATAAATGTAATTTAAGACTTTTTATGAATTACACTAATTTTATAGGTTACTATGATATATTATTGTTGATTTAATCAACTTGGTTCGAACATATAATTCTGTTATGACTTTCACAAAAATCATATATCAAATAGTGTCAAAATTGACACAAAATAGTTTTTAAATCAAATATTATATTATTAATTGTTATTTTATTCCTAAAAATCTAAGGTTCGGAAAAATGACTTAGATAAGGATATATATATTAATAATAAACAATTTGGGGTTCGTTTGGCATGTTATAGTAAGTGTATTAACCATATAGTGAAAGAAAACAAAAAGACACGGTAAAAGTTAAATTAATTAACTTAGAGTTAAATCTAATTGATAAGGTTAAAATAATACCCTAAACTTGTCTAAATCCTATTGGTCGATAGGATTTCGACCCATCCCCACTTTAGCTTAGAAATAAGACCCTTTGGAACCATTATAAACCGATTTTGACTTTAATATAAAATAATATTTTGAGATATTCCTAAGGTGCCCTTCTCCTCCCTTATAAAAGGGCACCTCCTCCCCCTCCTCCTCACACCAAATTGAGCACTCAATCTCGGCCAACCCCTGCCATTTTCTCCTCTCCACTTCCCTAGAATAGTCCTAGAGGTCCTGGTCTTCTCCAAAGACCACTCTTAGTTCCTTAAGTGGAGGATTCAAAGAGGCGTTCCAAAGAAGAGGTAATATCCATTATCGATCTTTTCAATTTCTTTCTTCTTCAACTTCTTCTTCTTTAGTTGTTTCATGATAAAGTAATAACATCAGTATTACTTACATACTGATATGTTATTATAAATATGAAACAACCCTAATTCATCTTCTATCCATCCTACGGAAAAATGAAATCACCGCGCGTGCGTACGTACGGAATACCGTCTCCACGCCGTGGTGTAATCTATTTTCCACCATCACCTTACAAGGATGGGTATAATGGTGTAATGAGTAACTATATATTATTATTATGAAGTAATATTGATACTGAAATAATATATATATATATACTCCAATACAATTCCATGATCATAGGAACGATATCATCACTCGTGTGTACGTACGGAATACCGTCTCCACGATGTGATGCGACTTGTTCTACATGATCTTCATTTAATAATAATTATATAAATGAATTGAATGAATGAATATGGTATATACTACACTAATACCATTCTGGAAATGAATTATCTATAACCTAAAGATAAGAATAAGAATTTACTCGACAAAACATGCATAAGAACAAAAAGTTATAAAGACCCGAGTAACAAGTAACAATGAAATATTACTAACAAGAAGCTAATAATATGACCATATATGATATCATATAAATATGTATGATTCTGGAATAAGTCAATAACATTATTTAAACCATTATACAGGAGCTTCGGACACGTACAAAGCTAATCGGACCTAAGGTAAGGGAAATATCACAATCTCATTTTTATCCGAGATTGTTTATTCGTAAGTATTTACTGGGGTGTATTTTATCATCCACATCCATGTTCCATCAATATGTAATATTGTTTCCATCCACTTGAAATAGTTTAAATCCAATTTTACCCTTAGGTGAGTTTTTAGTAAAGAATATGAAAGGAATCTTTTGTCGTTTTTCCGTACGAGGTACTTTTTGACTTTTCCGACAAAAGTACAAAGAATGTTTTTTTTTAAACTTATACGGCATGAATGGATTTTTAAAACATTGTTTCCAAGAAGCTTCCTTTACAAGTTTTCAAGTTTATTTTTAATCAACTTCTTTTAGTTTAATGTTGTATGACATGTTAAGAAAGGAAAAATGTTTTTGAAGTAGAAAGGATATTTTCCTCAAGAATTCAATTCAAGTGTTTTATCAAAATTATTTTCCATCTAAGATAATAAAGGGTTCTGTTTCTATCCATATTTTTACATTGGTTTGACTATGTTGTGATGGAATTATGTTTATGAATTCCTTTATCTTATATGAATTGATTTATGATGTCATGATGTTTCAAGAATCCCATTTTTGTTATATGTGTTATGCGATGATGTATGTTTTATGATTATGTGGCACACATAAGAAAGGATTCATTATAAGATGGGTGGGACCTATATCTCCCTCCAATTCATTGGGTAATGATTTTATATCTCATGAGATAGACATGGATAGAACGGAAGGTTATTTCGGTTCAGTGATACAGGACTGAAACGAGGAGTGAACTCGGTTCAGAAAGGGACTTTGTCCACTAAGATAGTCTTGGCAATGAGTCATGACTAACAAGAAATGATTTTCCATGATTATGTGTGCATGCCACAAAGTTTCAAGTTTTATGTTATGGGGATCTCATTTTCACTTCTATGATTTATTCCATGTTAAGATATTATGATCTCTTTTGCAGGTTTTGATTTTCAAAAAGATATGATATGATTTTTATTTCCTTTATTTGCCCTTGCTGAGCATTTGAGCTCACCCTTTTATGTTTTCTTTTCCCCAGGTCAGGAAGATGGATATTAAGTAGAATATGCTAAATGGGACCCTAGATATGATGAAATAAATGGGAGACACTGTAGAAGATTTATGAACCAGTTGTTTATGTTTCCCAGTTTCTAAAGACACTATACCTATACGGTCCTTTGTGGTTTTGTCATATGTTGTAATAAGTGTGCTTCAATTTTGAAGTATTAACAATGTATGTAAAGTGTGGGTCGTTATAGTTGGTATCAGAGGAAAGGTATAGTCAACCTTTGGAAACTAGGATGTTAAAGCCTTAGTAAGAACCCTAAGAATAAGTCTAATCATAGAACACAATCTTAGAAATGGCCATGAATAACCTAGGATAAGACCATAAGCATGAAAATTTTATTCTTGAATTATGTGGTTTCCTATTATAATTAGTGTTGCTCACACTATTCTTTTTGGTTTTAGTCAATGGCTGGAACCCGAAGGAACCGTGTTAATGCGGAATGCGATGGGCAATGCAATGATTGTCCCCCTGAGCAACCAAACGATATGGGAGCTGGAATGCAAAATCTTGTAGCCATGCTCACACAACTTTCTCAAGCTATGAATCATGCAGGATTTCCAAACGAACAAAGGAGGGAGCAACATTCTGTTGAGTCCTTCATGAGGCAGCGTCCACCTTCTTTCAGCGGGTCTACTGATCCATTAGTTGCTGAACAATGGATTAGTACTACTGAAAAAATATTTTCAGTTCTTCAATGTTCTGAGCATGATAAAGTCATCCTAGCAGTGTATCGTTTGGAAGGAGATGCTGATCAATGGTGGAATCTTGTTAAGAATACAAGGCAAAGAGATGAAATTGAGTCCATGGAATGGGACGAGTTCAAGAACTTGTTTTTCAATAAGTACTTCCCTCGTATTCTCCGAACAAAGATGGAGAAAGAGTTTCTTGAACTCAAGCAAAGGGATGATGAATCTGTTAGTACCTATGAAGCAAATTTTACAAGACTTGCAAGGTACGCTTCTGGTATTATTATCCAACCTGAGAGTAAGATCGATCGATTCTTTAGTGGCTTAAAGCCAAGTCTTCGAAGGGCGTTAGCCATAAGGGACTTCAATAGCTACGAGGAAATCGTTCGATGTGCTCTCAAAGTCGAGATGGAGATTGGAGTAACCCATCAGTCACATGGGTTTGATAAGAAGAGGAAGATGGAATTCAAAGAAAAATCTAAAGAGCACACGGAAAAGAAGATGAAATTTCCCTTATGCTCAAAGTGTGGAAAGAAACATGGAGGGAGTTGTCTTAAAGGGACAAGTAAATGTTTTAAATGTGGAAAGGAAGGTCATCGGGCATTTGAATGCCGTGATAATGGGAAGAAGATGTCTAATGATACAAACAAAGGAAGGGATACACAGAATGAACCTGCTACACTTCAATGTTTCAAGTGCAAGGAGATGGGGCATTATGCCAATCAATGCCCAAATCCAAGGGTTGATGATGATGGTCAACGTCAACAAACTCTTAAGGCTAAAGACAAAGGAAAGTCACATGTAATTTCTATCAGCGAGGTGGAGTACGATAACGATGTGGTGAAAGGTACACTTACCATCCACTCTAAAGTAGCAAATGTTTTATTTGATTCTGGATCCACCCACTCTTTTATTTCTGAAAAATTTTCTAAGGGTATCACCGTATTACCTCAACAATTAGATGTTGAGTTAGCTGTGACAACACCTAATGGCACATCAATCGCATCAAAAGTTTATAATTCTTCTCTGATCGAAGTTTGTGGGAAAGTGCTTCCTGCAAATCTTGTGATCCTTCCTTTAGTGGAATTTGATGTGATTCTTGGCATGGATTGGATTTCTCTACATGGATCTCATATCAATTGCCAAAGAAGGGAAGTCACATTTCATATTCCAGATCAATCTACGATCGTCTATCAATGCAAGGATGAACATAACCTTCCAGTGGAAATTTCTTCCATCTTATGGGTATTGATTCCACTAAATGAAGGTTATTTATCTCAAATGGTTGGTGAGAAACTCACGATTAAGAATATGCCCATTGTACGGGAGTTTGATGATGTCTTTCCGGAGGAATTGCTGGGTCTTCCACCAAATCGTGAAGTTGAGTTTTCAATAGAACTCGTACCGGGTGCTTTGCCTATTTCAAAGACACCTTATAGAATGGCCCCAATTGAGTTGCAGGAATTGAAGAAGCAACTCCAAGAGAATCTTGATAAGGGATTCATACGCCCTAGTGCGTCACCTTGGGGAGCACCTGTTCTATTTGTTAAGAAGAAATATGGATCAATGAGACTCTGCATTGATTATCGAGAACTTAACAAGATCACTATCAAGAACAAATATCCTATCCCACGCATTGATGACTTATTTGACCAACTACGCGGAGCTCAATACTTTTCCAAGATTGATCTTCGTTCAGGGTATCATCAATTAAGGGTCAAAAGGGAGGATATACCAAAGACGGCTTTCCGTACAAGGTATGGACACTATGAATTTATAGTGATGCCATTTGGTCTTACTAATGCCCTTGCTATCTTCATGGATCTAATGAATAGAGTCTTTAGAGACTATCTTGATCAATTTGTGGTAGTCTTTATAGACGATATTCTTGTCTATTCAAAGAGCAAGGAAGAGCATGAAGATCACTTGAGAATTATATTGAAGACCCTGAGAAAGGAGAAGCTTTATGCCAAATTTACCAAGTGTGAATTTTGGCTTCAAAAAGTTGCATTTTTTGGTCATATAATCTCAAAAGAGGGGATATCTGTGGATCCAGCAAAAACAGAGGTTATCGAAAGATGGTCAAGACCAACAACAGTAACTGAGATCCGAAGTTTTCTTGGTTTGGCTGGTTATTATCGACGTTTTGTAAAAGATTTTTCACGATTATCTAATCCACTCACCAAGTTGACTCGGAAAGGAGTTAAGTTTGTCTGGACAGAGGAATGTGAAGAGAATTTCAAGGAGTTGAAAAGAAGGTTATCCAGTGCACCTGTGCTCACACTGCCTTGTAGTGGAGAAAGGTTTGTGATCTACAGTGATGCATCCAAGAAGGGATTGGGGTGTGTTCTTATGCAAAATGATATGGTAATAGCTTATGCCTCACGACAGTTGAAAATCCATGAGCAAAATTACCCAACACATGATTTGGAGTTGGCTGCGGTAATCCTTGCATTAAAGATTTGGAGGCATTACCTTTATGGTGAAAGGTGTGATATTTATACTGATCATAAAAGTTTAAAGTATATTTTCACACAAAAGGAGTTGAATATGCGTCAAAGAAGATGGTCGGAGCTGATTAAGGATTATGACTGCTCAATCCATTACCACCCTGGGAAAGCAAACAAGGTGGCAGATGCATTAAGTCGACAAGACCATGCTAGTTTATCCATGATGAGGATCACAAAAGATCCAATATTTATGGATTTACAAAGGATGGATCTTGGAATTATAATGGAAGGGGAAAAATCTTATCTTTCTCAAATGAATGTTCAACCATCTATACATGTGAAGATTAAAGAGGCACAGAAAGAAGATGTCGAGTTACAAAAGAAGGTGAGAAATGTTCCTGAATTCAACCTTGATTGTGATGGGATAATAAAGTTCAGGAATCGGGTTTGTGTTCCTCCCATCCCCGAATTAAAGAAAGAGCTGCTGGATGAGGCTCATAGTTCTTCATTCTCTATTCATCCTGGAAGCACGAAGATGTATAGGGACCTGAAAGAGTACTTCTGGTGGGATGGCATGAAAAGAGATGTTGCTGAATATGTCTCTCGATGCTTGGTTTGTCAACAAGTTAAAGCTGAGAGACAGAAGTCTAAGGGGATGTTACAACCATTACCCATACCCGAATGGAAATGGGAAAACATCACTATGGACTTTGTCACAGGACTTCCTAAAACATCCAAAGGCAATAATGCTATCTGGGTCATAGTTGATCGTCTTACAAAGTCTGCACACTTCATTCCTATTAGAGAGGATTTCTCTCTAGATCAGCTTGCCCGGATATATGTAAAGGGAGTGGTAAGATTGCATGGAGTACCACTTTCTATTATATCTGATCGAGATCCGAGATTTACCTCGAAGTTCTGGCGAAGTCTTCAGCATACTCTGGATACAGAGTTGAGTTTCAGCACTGCTTATCATCCCCAGACAGACGGTCAGTCTGAGAGAACAATTCAAACCCTAGAAGATATGTTGAGAGCTTGCTCTATGGATTTCAAAGGAGGTTGGGATCAACACCTACCTTTGGTGGAATTTTTTTATAATAATAGCTTTCACTCCAGTATTCAGATGGCTCCTTATGAAGCTCTCTATGGAAAGAAATGCAGGACTCCAACTTGCTGGGATGAAGTTGGGGAAAGAAAGCTATTAGGACCTGACCTCGTTAATGAAATGGCAGAAAAGGTTAGATCTATTCAACAACACATAAGAGCAGCTCAGAGTCGACAAAAAAGTTATGCCGACAACCGAAGAAAAGACCTAGAGTTTGAAGTGGGCGATAAAGTGTTCTTACGAATATCTCCCTGGAAGAGGGTTATGAGATTTGGAAAGAAGGGGAAGTTGAGCCCTAGATATATCGGTCCTTTTGAAATACTGGATCGTGTTGGGAAGGTAGCTTACCGATTGGCGCTTCCACCGAATCTCTCTCAAGTTCACGATGTGTTCCACGTATCTCTCCTGAGAAAGTACATACCAGATCCTTCACATGTACTCAGCTCAGAAGTTGTACCGCTGGAGCAAGATCTTTCTTATGAAGAACAGCCGATAGAGATTCTGGATCGTAGCGAAAAAGTCCTACGAAACAAGACCACTCGCTTGGTGAAAGTTTTATGGAGGAACCACCAACTTGAAGAAGCTACATGGGAGCTTGAGGATATGATGAGGGAGAAGTATCCTCATCTGTTTGTTACAAAGTGACGAATTTCGAGGGCGAAATTCTTTTTAAGGGGGGTAGAATGTAACACCCGAGACTTTTATGTTATATAAATCATCAAAGGAATCTTTTTCTACACAACACTTGCTTGGCTTGCTTTACACGCAATCGCGACCTTCCTCGATAGCTTGCGTCGTACGCAATACCGAGTTTCACTAAACAACAATATGCTATTAAAACTAGCCGTTATGAATAGTAATAACCACTTTTTGAAATTTTATAAATTTTATTTTTCAAAATGGACTTCATTTTTGGACTCAGAATATCGAAATTAGCCTAGGGTGAAATTTTGGTATTTTTCTGAAAACTTTCAATTTTTGATGAATAGTGAAACCACTAAGTGGTAGGTTAAAAACTGAATTTTGCATAAAACTTAATTTTACCGCTTCTGTGAATGGAATTTCGAAAATCCGAGAGACACGGTTAATATCAGGGACTAAAATGTGGTTCAATGATATGAAAATAATTTTTTGGTGAATAGTAACTTTTTACTTTTTTTTACCGCGGTTAATAGTAAATAGGGTAACTAAGGGTAAATATGATATTACTATTACCCTAACACATGTCCTAATTCTATTGGACAAGTTTAATTCGACCAAAAACAAACTTAGGAATAAAATATGACCATTTAGGCCCACTTGGATTAGATTAGGACATTTATTATTAATTTATTTAAAGAAGGGTTAAAATAGTTAAAATCAAAGTTTAATAAGTAAATCATTTTTAATATGGGGTTATACATAAGATAAATTCGATTGTAAATATTTATTAGAAAGCTAAAAAGATTTCCTACATGATGGTATTTTATTTGTAATTTTTATACATCAAATAATTTAATTTATTTATGACACAAAGATGATGCAGTAATTATCTTATTAATGAAATATTGACAAAATTGATAATATAAATACCAAAATAAATGTAATTTAAGACTTTTTATGAATTACACTAATTTTCTAGGTTACTATGATATATTATTGTTGATTTAATCAACTTGGTTCGAACATATAATTCTGTTATGACTTTCAAAAAAATCATATATCAAATAGTGTCAAAATTGACACAAAATAGTTTTTAAATCAAATATTATATTATTAATTGTTATTTTATTCCTAAAAATCTAAGGTTCGGCCAAATGACTTAGATAAGGATATATATATTAATAATAAACAATTTGGGGTTTGTTTGGCATGTTATAGTAAGTGTATTAACCATATAGTGAAAGAAAACAAAAAGACACGGTAAAAGTTAAATTAATTAACTTAGAGTTAAATCTAATTGATAAGGTTAAAATAATACCCTAAACTTGTCTAAATCCTATTGGTTGATAGGATTTTGACCCATACCCACTTTAGCTTCGAAATAAGACCCTTTGGAACCATTATAAACCGATTTTGACTTTAATATAAAATAATATTTTGAGATATTCCTAAGGTGCCCCTCTCCTCCCTTATAAAAGGGCACCTCCTCCCCCTCCTCCTCACACCAAATTCAGCACTCAATCTCGGCCAACCCCTGCCATTTTCTCCTCTCCACTTCCCTAGAATAGTCCTAGAGGTCCTGGTCTTCTCCAAAGACCACTCTTAGTTCCTTAAGTGGAGGATTCAAAGAGGCGTTCCAAAGAAGAGGTAATATCCATTATCGATCTTTTCAATTTCTTTCTTCTTCAACTTCTTCTTCTTTAGTTGTTTCATGATAAAGTAATAACATCAGTATTACATACATACTGATATGTTATTATAAATATGAAACAACCCTAATTCATCTTCTATCCATCCTACGGAAAAATGAAATCATCGCGCGTGCGTACGTACGGAATACCGTCTCCACGCCGTGGTGTAATCTATTTTCCACCATCACCTTACAAGGATGGGTATAATGGTGTAATGAGTAACTATATATTATTATTATGAAGTAATATTGATACTGAAATAATATATATATATATACTCCAATACAATTCCACGATCATAGGAACGATATCATCACTCGTGCGTACGTACGGAATACCGTCTCCACGATGTGATGCGACTTGTTCTACATGATCTTCATTTAATAATAATTATATAAATGAATTGAATGAATGAATATGGTATATACTACACTAATACCATTCTGGAAATGAATTATCTATAACCTAAAGATAAGAATAAGAATTTACTCGACAAAACATGCATAAGAACAAAAAGTTATAAAGACCCGAGTAACAAGTAACAATGAAATATTACTAACAAGAAGCTAATAATATGACCATATATGATATCATATAAATATGTATGATTCTGGAAAAAGTCAATAACATTATTTAAACCATTATACAGGAGCTTCGGACACGTACAAAGCTAATCTGACCTAAGGTAAGGGAAATATCACAATCTCATTTTTATCCGAGATTGTTTATTCGTAAGTATTTACTGGGGTGTATTTTATCATCCACATCCATGTTCCCTCAATATGTAATATTGTTTCCATCCACTTGAAATATTTTAAATCCAATTTTACCCTTAGGTGAGTTTTTAGTAAAGAATATGAAAGGAATCTTTTGTCGTTTTTCCGTACGAGGTACTTTTTGACTTTTCCGAAAAAAGTACAAAGAATGTTTTTTTTTAAACTTATACGGCATGAATGGATTTTTAAAACATTGTTTCCAAGAAGCTTCCTTTACAAGTTTTCAAGTTTATTTTTAATCAACTTCTTTTAGTTTAAAGTTGTATGACATGTTAAGAAAGGAAAAATGTTTTTGAAGTAGAAAGGATATTTTCCTCAAGAATTCAATTCAAGTGTTTTATCAAAATTATTTTCCATCTAAGATAATAAAGGGTTCTGTTTCTATCCATATTTTTACATTGGTTTTACTATGTTGTGATGGAATTATGTTTATGAATTCCTTTATCTTATATGAATTGATTTATGATGTCATGATGTTTCAAGAATCCCATTTTTTTTATATGTCTTATGCGATGATGTATGTTTTATGATTATGTGGCACACATAAGAAAGGATTCATTATAAGATGGGTGGGACCTATATCTCCCTCCAATGCATTGGGTAATGATTTTATATCTCATGAGATAGACATGGCTGGAACGGAAGGTTATTTCGGTTCAGTGATACAGGACTGAAACGAGGAGTGAACTCGGTTCAGAAAGGGACTTTGTCCACTAAGATAGTCTTGGCAATGAGTCATGACTAACAAGAAATGATTTTCCATGATTATGTGTGCATGCCACAAAGTTTCAAGTTTTATGTTATGGGGATCTCATTTTCACTTCTATGATTTATTCCATGTTAAGATATTATGGTCTCTTTTGCAGGTTTTGATTTTCAAAAAGATATGATATGATTTTTATTTCCTTTATTTGCCCTTGCTGAGCATTTGAGCTCACCCTTTTATGTTTTCTTTTCCCCAGGTCAGGAAGATGGATATTAAGTAGAATATGCTAAAAGGGACCCTAGATATGATGAAATAAATGGGAGACACTATAGAAGATTTATGAACCAGTTGTTTATGTTTCCCAGTTTCTAAAGACACTATACCTATACGGTCCTTTGTGGTTTTGTCATATGTTGTAATAAGTGTGCTTCAATTTTGAAGTATTAACAATGTATGTAAAGTGTGGGTCGTTATACCCAAGTACCTTCTTTATCCCTCAGCTAGTGTCTGAACATGTAACCAATTAATTAATTAAGAAATTACTCATTTATATTAATAGGTCACATGAGGCATATCCAGCACTAACATCACCTCATGATAGTATAAATAGGGAAGGTTCCAAAATGCAACAGCGAAACCTAGATTAATAACTAAATATGAAGTGTTTCCAATGTAATCACCAAGGAAACCTAGACCTTATGGTCTGATAACTAAGTAGTAGCTGAGTCTAGCTAAGGGGGTGAGATTGTAATCCAAGGATCATCATCCAAGTCATTCCCACAATAATATTTCTAACCGAGTCCAAGGAATACATCCAAGGTAAAATGGGAGATAAGCAGTGACAAGGCCCAAGGATGTAACCAAGTCACCTTATGTAACTGGATCCAAGTAGTGTATCCAAGGAATCCTATAATAATAATTAAGGGATCCTATGGTGTCATAATAATAATACAAAGGTATACAATGATCAGGTTCTCGGGTAGGTCTCACCCAAGGAAACTGACATCCTTTAATTGGAATGATGTCCTAGAGTGCCCAAGGAATTCCCTTGGGAATCCAAGAGCTAAGATGATTCAATACTTCCTATAAATATTTCAAGTTCCATGTTCATAAAGAGACACCTTACATTTAATTCACTAAAATTAATTTGGTCATATGATAACTATGCCATTAACAAACTAACTTGGTTCAAGTCGTGCTTTCATTAGTTTAACAAGGCCAAGTAGGATTAAACCTCTTAATTAAAGCCATGTAAATCAAATTCATTTAATATGGTTCACACCAATTCCTTCCATAAACATGGAAAGGGGTGCTACATACATGCAACCAAACATTCATTTACATTTAATAACCCAAGTCATATACTCCATATACTTTCCAATTTCCATTTAACATTTATATATCAAAATGAAGCACTTTCCTTAGGTGGGTCAAGTGGGGTAAATAAATGGTACTTTAGATTATGAAATTCTCAAATTAAATCAATACATTTAACATAGGAAAGATTACTATTATAAGAGTTAAGCCAAGACACTCCCAATCAATGATCCAAAGGTGTCAAAACACCAAAAACTCAATTATGGCATAACACCCCACATGGGGTATTGGGAGTTGTGAACATAACAACCAAAAAATAATTTAATTTAAGTATAGAGTGTAACCATATGGTTCTAATGATTATATCTATGGTATATAAATTCAATAAACAGCACCCGATGAAATTGTCAGGCCCCACATGACAATTCCAAAATCAACGAACTTGAGGGATGAGTTATAGATCACCCACCTAGTATTCATACAACTCTCCTCCTCCAGTATCATATTTATATATTCCTTGTATTTGATTATATCTAATAAAAGATTAAAAAATATTACACCTTGATAACTAGGTCAAGAGAAAGAGAGATGAATAACGGATCAAATGGACTCGAGTACTTACCGTTGTACAACCAACGTGATGAACAGAAGCTCAAACGGATATTTGATGAAGGATATCTCTTGATTCCTAGATTTGGATTTCAAAATCTACAAAATGGGATAAAATGGAGTTTCATATTACTAAAAATCAGATTAGGGAAGAAGGGTTAGGTTAATAAGATCATTAAGGGTAAAATGGTAAAATTACTGAAAATTTAGCATGTGCATGATTTGAACGCACAGTTTTCCAAACTGTGTGAAAACCATGAACATGTACCTAGAGAAATTGGGTACTGCGTGGTTTGGTCACACGGTTTGATAAATCATGTACCAACCGTGTGAGACAGCTCTGCCCGAAAATGAAGACCATCTATATGATTAGATATAACCGTGTGAAATACCCATTTTCCCTAAAAAGATAGGTTCTAGGCTCTAAACATGCCACATATACCCTTGGGGCCTTCTATAACTCATTATTCATCCATATTAGGTCTAAAATAGTGAATTAGACAAAAATTTAAAGGATCTACAATTGATTCAAACCCCATGTTCTTACAAATACAATCACAAGACTTCAAATATCCACAATCTCCACACTCAAACTTCACCAAATAAACCCAGTATCATGATGTATTGCTAAATACATGTGATACTTTACCTTTTCCCATGTCTTAGTTGATGACATCTGCAAAAGTACCAAATTTATTAAGTAGGGGTGAGTACTAAAACTCAGTAGGTTTTCCCATATGACTTCCCTACACATGCCACTATGATAGAAAAGTTAACAACATTTATAAAAACCAATTTATATAAAACAATTTATAAAATAGTTTATAACTAAATATATGTAATCTTCATATCAACCAGTTTTCCAAAAAAAAATATTTTCCAAGAAAGAAACCAAACAATGCTTTAAAACCATTTCACAAGTTCCATTTGGCATAACCATTCCATTCCGCAAATCCAACCATGCATGCTTTGTTATGACAGTTTTGTAATCATGAGCAGTTTCTCATAGATCTACCAAGTCATAAAAAGGTAATTAAATACAATGTTCCATTACACCTTTGGAATTGAGTACATGGTCATATTTCAACCAAGCCTTGTAAATGCAATATGAACACACACACCATGTATGCCCAAAAACCATTCCAGTACAATCATTCCAAAACCATTTCAATAAAAAACACTTTATTGAAAACATTTTTCCAATAATCCATTTCTAAAATCCAACAAATCAATATTTTAAAATAAACATTTTAAAATCAATAATCCAAAGCACTTTTCACAAAAAAATACCACGATTCCACAATTTCACCAAAAACCATAAATCGTCACTAAAAAGGATTTATATAATTATTTGAATCCCAATTTCACAATAAAAATCAATAAATTAAACCAATTGGAAACTAACCAATCAGTTCTAGGAAGATAAGTTAATAATGAAGCCACCTACCTCAAGGGTTTTTGTAAAAACGATAAACAACGTGAAAAACATCACAAAACCGGGTTAAATCTCCATGAACCCACCTTAGATCCCATGCCATTTCAAAAACAATGAAAAAAATATTCATATTTGGAATATTTAACCTTAGATCTACCCATAGTAGTCATATATATAAGAAAGTGAGATAGAGGACCAAGAAGATCTAAGAAAAACACCAAAAATGACCAATAATTATCACTTACCATAAGGAATCAACTTCTAATCACCAAGGTAAGCCTTCAGATTGCCTCCAGATCGATGGGGGAACCTTCCATGACCTTTGAGAGAGAATAATCCTGAGTTAGGGTCATTGTTAGAGCAAAGAAGAGGCATCAAAACATAAGTCTGACCTAGATCCACTTTTTTATGATCTAGTTTTTTAATCACACATGGTTTAGTTTCATGGTTAGGCAAATTGTGAATTAACCATGTGTAATACACTACCTTAAGGATGAACCTCATATGGTTGCCTTGTATGGTATCTAAATAATTTTCCATCCATTTCATAGTCACTACCTCAAAAATACCAAAGAATCTTTTCAAAGAGCACAGTTTCTACTAGGCAGTCACACAATTTAGAAAAACTACACACCACCTGTGTGCCTACTCTTTTTACCCTATCTTACTATGTATGGTTTACTGTAGGTGTTTCATGGTTTTCCAAAAAAATCACTAACCATGCACCTATATAAAATCCCCCAAAACACTCTAAAAGTTATTTTAGCAATCCCAAACTTGACCCATATACTTTTTGTACATAAAATGCATAATTAAAGGACTACTTACTTGAAATTGGAGGGTTATACATTATCCCCACCATTGGTATTTCCATCCTTCGAAATTTGAAAACCATTTTTGTCCTAAAATAGTTCCGGACATTACTCTTCCATTTCCTTCTCATGTTCCCAAGTATCTTCTTGAATCTGATCATGTTGCCACAAAACCCATACTAAACCGACTCTTTTCTCACACAAGACTTTATCTTGACTATCCACAATCCGAACATAGATATATACCAAAAAAGCATCTAGATATTGGTCAAAGTGATCTCATCTAATCACATGGTTGATATTAGGCTTATAAATTTTCAACTGAGATACGTGAAACACATTATCCATCATACTGAACTATAGTAGTAATGAAAAATGATATGCCACATCACCAACTCATTATAGTATCAAAAAAGGACATTTATATATAGTATATAATATTTCATATTTCGAAAAACATAAATGTACAATCCTTGGAGAAATTTTTAAGAATGCGTGATCACGGACCTTGAATGACAACAGTCGTTGATGATGATCTGCATACGTTTTTTGAAAACTCTGAGCTATCTCTATCTGTTTCCTGATCAACTAATTCTTCTCTTTTGTTTCTCGGATAAGGATTGACCCAACTAGTGAAGTCTCATTTTTTTCCACCCAAAAAAGTAGAGAATGATAAAGATGTCCATACATCATTTCAAACTGAACTATTTTTATTGAGGCCTGATAATTGTTGTTATATGAGAACTCCACTAACAGTATGTTATCTTCTCATGAGACACCTAAATCTATTAAATAATCCCTAAACATGTCTTATTAATTTTATATCATCCTTTCGGATTGGTTTTATACCTGAGGATCATACATTTTACTCATAGTCATCTAAGTCCCAAGGGATTTCGTATAGATTCCTAGAAAAGAGATGTAAACCCTGGATCTCTGTCTGATATGATCAAAACTGGTATGCCATGTTTCTTTACCACTTATCGAATATAGATTTTGGACATATTATCCAATGCATGCGTTTCATGAATAGGGATAAAATGGGCTGACTAGGAAAGGTGATCCACTATCACCCATATGGAATCGTGTTTTGAACTATTATTGGTAGGCATATTAAAAAATCCATAGATATTTTCTCCCACTTCCAAACTAGAATAGGTAAAGACTAAAACATACCTTCTAGTCACTGATGTTCTACCTTAACTTGCTAAAAAGTTAATCATCTCGAAACAAACTCATCCACCTTACTTTTCATGTCAACCCACCAAAAATGTACTTTCAACACCTTATACATCTTATTTATTTCTGGATGAACATACCATCTTGAATGGTGGTAAGCATGAGAAAGTTTTTCTGAACAAGTCATATGTATAACCATATGATTATTGAACCATATCATTGGACTCTCATCCACATTCCATCCTTAAATGGTATCCCTACCATTGGTTTTTGAACTCATTGAAAGAAATTATGTATCACATGTCTATGCCTCTTTAACTATCTTTACCAAATCATGAACCACTGAAACTGAAAAGAAAACTAAAACATCACCTAGGTCTTCACATTCCACATGCATGTTAGTGTGGACTGACATTATCTTCCACTCATCTGAAGCCACTTTTTCCAATTGAGAATACGACTTTCTACTTAATGCATCTATCACTAAATTTCATTTTCCCTATGTATACATCAAGTCAAAGTCAAATATTTGGAGATACTTACTCCATCTTATTTTTCTAAGATTCAAATATTGTTGTGAGAAAATATGTTTCAAGATATTATGATCCATGAACACTGTAAATTTCTCACCAAATAAAAAATGACGTCAAGTCTTCAAAACATGGACTATGGTAGCTAACTCCAAATCGTGTGTTAGATAGTTCTTCTAATGAACTATTAAATGTAATGGGACATAAGGAACAACATGACCCCCTTTCATGAGAACACATCTCAAACCTGATTCTAAAGCATCACAATACACCACGTACCCTTGTCCTGATTCTATAAAATTCAACATTGGTGTTGATGTAAGGAAAACTTTCATCTCTTCAAAAAAAATTTGAAATACGTTAGTCCATTGGAAAGGAACATTATTCTTTCTAAATGTTGTCATAGGTTAATATAATCATGAGAAGATATGAAAAAATCATCAGTAATAACTAGATAAACTAAAAAAACTTTTTATCTCAAAGATATTATTTTTTGATTTTTAAGATATAACTACGTATATCTTCTCCAGATCTACTGAAACATCCCTTTTAGAAATCACATAGCCATGAAAGTGTGCCTCTTGTATACAATAAATGAAATTTCATAATTTGGTATACAAAAGATGGTCTCTCAAGATTTACAACGTTGTCTCCATGTGTTTCTCATGCACCACCCTTTTCCTTGAATATACCAATATGTTGTCCACAAACACCATAAAAAAGAATCCATATATCACTAAAATTTCCAATTCACTATTTCCATAAAGATCTATGGTGAATTCATAAGACTTAAAGTCATTACCACATATTCATAATGGTCATATCTTCTTCTGAAAGTTGTCTTTGGAATATCCTCCTTTTGAACTCACAATAGTTGATGTGAAGATCGTAAGTCAATTTTGGGGAACCAGTGAGCTCCCCTAAATTGATCAAATAGATCATCAATTCATGGAAGTGGATACTGATTATTTATTTTAACTTGATTAATCTTATGATTATCCATACACATACTTATATTTCTATATAATTTCTTCACAAACAAGATTGGTGCTTCCCACGAAGACATTATAGGCCGAGTGAAACCTTTACTCTATAGATCTTCCAACTACACTTTAAACTCCATTAATTTTTTTTTGTGGGATTCGATAAGATGGAAGTGATATAAGACTGGTCCCTAGGAGTTGATCAATTGTAAACTCCACTTCCCTTACTAGTGGTAACCCATAGATATTTTCAGTAAACACATCAGGAAACTGGTTCAAAACTGCTAGAAAAAAGTCATTATCGATATCTTCCATTGATAAAAAATTAAATGCTACCAACTTTTAAGATATTTATCCCACTTCTGGAGACAAAAAATCTATTTCACCTTTCCTTACACTCTTTTCTCCTCTAAAGATATGTTGGACATCATCCTCAGTTGCGAAAATAATTGTTCTACTATATCAGTTGATGTGAGCCTTGAACATTTTCAACCAATCCATACCTTGAATTACATCATAGAAATCCATCTCTAGCACTGATAAATCCCATTTCAGTTCAACTACATCAAAACTTATAGAACATGTTCTACATATAACGGCTCGACATTCTCTTTTACCAAGAGGAGTTTGAAGTTTTATCATAAAGGGAATCATCTCATGTTTTAAACTAATAAATAAATATATTGAGAATAAATAAAGTAATGTGATGAACTAGTATCAAAGAACACTTGAATTAGGGTAGGATTCAAAAGAATTGTACCTCTCAGCATGGATGGTCTAGCCTGATCAGCAACAATCACCTGCTCAGCTCCATATAATTGCTTCGTTGGTGTAATTTTTTCTTTGTTTCCCTATTAATATTTCCCTTTCTGAGGAGTCGTGATATTCCTATAATCACCATGGATAGATTTGTTCTAATGATGAGATTGATTCTACTTCCCTCACCCCGTCAAATCATATGATTCATGCAATACCTAAGAAGTGTCTCGAGCACATGACATTGGGGCATTGAAACAATAGAACTAAAGATGCCCCATCTTATTGAAATTATGGAATGCTCTTGTTCGTGTTGTAAACTCTTTATTCATATGGTTTAAGGAACCGAATAAGAAATATCCCACTTTTATCATGGGTCTTGGAGGAATATTCACTGATCTAGTCATTTGATTCTGACTCTTGGTCTCACCTTAGAAGTAGAAGTATCTCTTCCGCTTTCACCCAGCATTATATTTCCCACCAGTTCCCATGGATATCAACATACTTCCTCCCCCCATAACTCTTGATATGTATCTTTCAACCACTGTCTCTATATTGACCATCTCTGTAAAGTCAGTAATGCAGAGTATAGAAATATTCGAGCGAATCTCCTACCTTAGACCTGATTCAAAGAGGAGTTCCTTCAAGGATACACTCATAGAAGCTTTAGTTTAAAAGTTCACTAAATTCATTAATTTATCCACATACTTTGTTATAGAAATATTTTCATACTTTAGGCTGAAAAATGAATTGTTCTCTGAATCTTGAATGCTTGAGGACAAAATTTTTTGTTGAAAAATTCCTCAAAATACTCCCAACCAATGTATTGATCACTTAATCCTACATTTCTAGATCCCACCACTGGAATGAAATATCCTCGATCATATTCATCACCATCTTGTATTTTAGATTTTCTGACATGATGATGAAGTCAAAGATATGATTCTCCATGTTCAGCCACACTTATACCTTTTCTGGTTCAAAATCACCGCATAAGATGGGTGGATTCTTATACTAAAAATGGATGTAATGATCTACTTATCTTGTCTCATACCTCTAGTTCCATGTGTCCATAGTCTAAAATGATTGTACAATACTCTAAACCAGTCGTTGGTTCACCTATGGATCAGGTGTAACCACATTCTCCATATCTTCTTCTGTTTGGTTTCAATAACACCCATCGAGTTCCATTTTCTAAACAAACAGAAATGCCATAAGTTTCACTCTCTAGAAACTGAAGGCTTATCATTTCAAATTCTATCACATCAACTATCAAAAAATTTATTTTCCAAAAATAAACATTTTCCATGTTTAACATTTTTGTATAAATTTCAACTTGATTTTAAAAATAAAACTATTTTCAAAATACCACAACCATGCTTTTTTTCAAAATATTTTATTTGAAAACACCTTCACAATTTTCAAAAATCAACTATTTTGCAAAAAAAATCATAAATAATTACTCAAAATGATGTATGCACTCATAGTGGGAATTCATTCCTCTAATGCATGTCATGCTCATCTCATTGGATAAACCCATAACAATGATATTACAAGTAATATAAGTTTATCCATAACACTTATGTACCCAAATCTCTGGTAACATTAACTTCAACATAAAGAGTTTAGTTAGGTCTTTTTATGCTATACATTTCAAGTCTCCAAAATCCTACTCTTTTTTATGATCCCAACTCAAAGGATAGACCAGATTGAATTCAACTCCATGAACAAAAACCAATACCAAGTTAACAACCAACCAAATATTAGACTACTTGTTATGCAAAGGAAGGACCCAGTTGATACCACTTATCTCAAACAGAATTTTGATCTAAAATAATTGATACCATTTTTCGCAAATAGACTGTTGGACCAAAAAAAACTAATTCTATTTGTAACATCTCACCCCTTCTCATTGACTTTATAGGGTGGTGATACATTAATAGGCCTTAAGAGACATCCCCAATACACCAAAATATGGAAATAAATTCTGATGGGCTTCAATACATGTGAGGGACTATTTTCCCTTTAAGAATGGAACAACTAACCAAACAATACATAACCAAACAAACCACTATATAATGCATGATAAAAATAAAATACATCTCAACATTTCATTTATCAAAATCATACTAAATTCAAGTACCACAGGGGAAGACTATAATATCAAAGTAAATAGTGGAATAAAAACTATTAAATCTCCAAGATTATGATGTCTCGGACCTAGATTCCACTTAATAGGTGCCCAAGCCCGATGGGCCACATGGCCTCAAGCGCATCTCCTCGAACACCAGAGGCTTCCAACTAGTATTGAGGGCCTAGGGTGTGTTCATGGGGATACTATTACCTCATTACTAGAGTTTAGAACAATGGATAATTATAAAAAGATGTAAATAGTGAAATAAATATGTAAACATAATTCATAGTGGAAAGAGGCAAATCAATAAAACTGAATTTACTAGAATAATAGACAATAGATGATGATGATATATGTCATGTCACTAAAAATATGGAAAACATGGATACAAAGTATAAGGAATACATGAAAAATCCATTATAGAAAATAAAATACATAAACTATCCCAAGAATCCCAAGCAATAGCTTGGTCATCTGCTACCAGCTCCATCTAAGCACAATAAGTAATCAAGTGTCTGAAGCATTATGCTTCCCTTTATCAACACCTTCATACATGTAATCTACCTTGGGTACCAAATGGTTCTTGGAGAGGGTGTGGGATAAATCTCAGTGGGCCACCACCAATTTTTTCTATAACATTCAGCTCATGTAATGGAATTTTAATAGTGTACAAGCATGCATATATAAAGTAAAGTAGTACAATGAAACTAAATACCCAATTACCTGATTCAACTCTTGGCTAGTGTCTAAACATGTAACCATTTCATTATTTAAGAAATTACCAATTTATATTAATATTTCACATGAGTCATATCCATCACTGACATCACCTCATGATAGTATAAATATTGAAGGTTCCAAAATGTAACAAGGCAACCCTGATTGATAACAAAATAAGAAGTGGTTCTGAAGTAATCACTAAGTAAACCTAGACCTTAGGGGCCGATAACTAAATATTAACTAAGTTTAGCTAATGGGGTAAGAGTGTAATCCAAGTATCATTGTCCAAGGTATTCCCGTAATAATATTTTTAACCAATACCAGGCAATACATCCAAGGTAAAATGGGAGATAAACAGTGGCAAGGCCCAAGGATGTAACCAAGATACCTTATGTCACATTGGATCCAAGGATTGTATCCAAGGCATCATGTAATAATAATGAAGCGATGCTACAATGTCATACCAGGAATCCAAAGGTATACAGGGATCGGGTTCTAGGGTAGGTCTTACCCGTGGAAACTCATATCCATGAATTGGAATGACGTCATAGAGTACCCAAGGCATTCCCTCAGGAATCGAAGAGACAACACAAGTCAATATTTTCTATAAATAAGTCAAGGTCCATGTTTATAAATATTCACCTTACATTTAATTCACTATAAATAATTTGGTTATATGATAACTATGTCATTAAAACATTCACTTGGTTCAATCCTTTCCTTTCATTGGTTTGATAAGGCCAAGTAGCATGGAACCTTTTAATTAAAACCATGTAAATCAAATTCAATTAATATGGTTCACTCAGCTTACGTTCATAAACATGGAAATGTGTGATATGGATGTGAATGAAAATATTCATTTAAATTTAATAACCCAATTCATATACTTCATATACTTTCCAATTTTCATTTAACATTTATATATCAGAATGAAGCACTTACCTTAGGCAGGTCAAGTGGTGGACAAACATAGTACTTTCCATTATGTAATTAACAAATTAAATTAAACCATTTAACATAGGAAACTTTATCATTAGAAGTTTCAAGCAAAGGCACACCCGAACGGTGACCCAAACGTGTGAAAACACCAAAAACTCAATTATGTCATAACACCCTACATGGGTTGTTGGGAGTTGTGTACATAAATAACAACAACTAATAGCATTTATATAACGAGTATAACCACATGGTTTTAATTATTATAAGCATGGCATAAAACTTCAATAAACGACACCCGATGAAATTTGTGGGCCCCGTATGACAATTCAAAAGTCAAGAAACTTGATGGATGAGTTATAGACCACCCAACTAGTACTCTTACAACTCTCCTCCTCCAGTATCAGATTCTAATTTGGCTTGGATAAAAGTAGATCTAATAAAATAGTAAAAATGCTTACATCACAATAACTAGGTCGAGAGCAAGAGAGATGACGAATGGATCAAACGGACTTGAGTACTTACCATTATGATTCCAATGTGATCAAAGGAAGATCGAATGGATCCTGGATGAAGGAGATATCTTGATTACAAGATTTGGCCTTCAACATATCCAAAATGGGAGAAAATGGAGGTTCACCTTGCTGGAAATCGGATTGGGGAAGAAGTGTTAAGTTAATTAGATCATTAAGGTTAAAATGGTCAAATTAACCAAAATTTAGTCTGTTCACATTTTGGCCACATGGTTTTCCAAACTGTACAAAAACCCTATAGGGGTACCTAGAGAAAGAGGCATACCTCACGGTTAGGTCACATAGTTTGAGAAACCATGCATCAACCGTGCAAGATGGCTCTACCCGAAAATAGAGACCATATGCATGGTTAGATATAAATGTGTGGCCTAACCACATGGTTTCCTCTAACCACGTGAAAGGCCCATTTCCCCCAAAAGGATAGGTTTTGGGATCCGAACAAGCCATATACACCCTTGGTACCTTCACTGACTCCTTAGGCATCCATATTATGTCCAAAATAAAGAATTAGAACAAACTTTGAAGGATCCATGCCTGAGTCAAAAACCAAGTTCTTATGGTCTTCCCCCATTAAAGGAAATTGTCTCTAAGTTCACCTTACAAGAGAGGTGAAACTCTTTATGGTAATAACTCTGGCCACTAAGCATGTGCATCAGCCTCCCACTCCCAAGTCTCATCTTGCACGTGGCCATGCTGCCATAGCACTCATACTATAAGGACAGACCGGCCTCAGATAGACTTCATGCCTCTATTAACAATGCATGTAGGATAATCCTCAAAAGAATTAATATTATTAATATCAACTTCCTTGGTATTAAAAGTATGATATGGGTCAACATGATAATGATGAATTTGTAAAACATGGAAGATTTTGTGCATAACATAGGACCTCTGAGGTAGTAACAGCCGATAGGCTACTAGCCCGACTCTTTCCAAGATCTCAAATAGCCCCACATAATGAGGAAAAATCTTCCCTTACTTCTATAACAGTCCATTCCCAAACCTGGGTGACACCCATAGGAAAACATGATCCCTGACCATGACCTTTAGAGGTCATCAACGGTGATTTACATAATATATCTATCTAGACTGAGAAGTAGTCATACACTTACGAATCAGTTGAACCTAATTTGAAGTCACCTATATGAGAAGAGTACCTAGTAGGGTTGCCTCACCTACCTCTATCTAGAACATTGTTCAACAAAACAGAATACCATATAAGGCCTAAAAATGATCCATTTGGATTGTTGAATAAAATCTTTTATTATAGGTGAAATCTATGAGAGGGATATGCTTCACCCAAGAACCACTAAAAACAAGATCACATACTCAGAGAATGTCCTCTAGAACCTATATCATTTTTTTCAACTATCCCTCGGTCTGAGGGTGAGATGTTGTTCATAGAAGCACTTGTTTACCAAAATATTTCTACGAGCCCTTCCCGAACTATGATGTGAAATGAGCATCCCTATCTGAAATGATAGTACGAGGTCCCATGTGTAGTCAATTGATCTCATAGACATAAATTCTTCTCATCTCATCAACTGATAAAGTATCCTAAAAAAGGAATGAAGTGGGATAATTTCATTAGTCGGTCAAAAATTACCCATACAACATCATTACATTGTGGAGGCCTTGGTAAACTGGTCATGAAATCCATTATGACATCCTTACATTTCTACTCTGAAATGGTTAGCTACTGTAAAAGTATGGTTGGTCACTGGCGTTCCACCTTCACCTACTGACAGGTGTAACAACTCATGAAAAAACCACCTACATCCATTTTTATACCAAGCCACCAATACTATAGAGATCGTTTAACTAGATACATGATCACATTGTAGTATCTTTAGAAATCTAGTTGATAGTGATCCCCGTCATTAATTTTATCACAAAAAGGGTCCAATTCTGAACTACGGTATCTCCACCATTGGAATTGTCTTATAATGCATGCCTCTAAGAACTCTAACAATGATTATTTCATGATTTTCAAAACAATTAAATGGTTTATTACCCACTGACACCTTTAGCGAGGTTGAGTTGGATTTCCATAAAAAGCCATGGCCAACAAAAACTTCACATGCCTCCACCTGAAAATGTTCCCAAAAATAGTCTTTCACTTATTATGTACATTAAACAAAAATGATTAAAGTCAAAACACCTCTAGATGACCATCCTTTAAGATGTATGTCTTAGATAGTCAGCACATCACAAACATAGTTTCAATGTATTCCTCTAAGGAATCCTATATTTTTCCCCAACCACATCCACTGAAGCCCATAAATGACTTCTGGTGATGTTTCTTTGTCAACCATCATTTGACCGTTTAAACTATCGTGCCTCAGCATGAACAAAGGTGTAACCCAAATCCGACCCACTAGAATATTCAACCCTTTTTAACATCACTTTTGAGACCAAAAACATGACTGGGTACCCTCAAATTAATTAAAAAAGTTTATAAGGAACTATTCCTTGATAGTACATACCCCATTTTATAAGTGATACATTGGTACAAGCCAAAACATCTATGTAAGAACATTGACTGAGCCTAGAGAAGGATTCACCTGGAAGTCATGTCAGAAGAAACTGGTTGGTTCCAAATAGTCCATCCATGTTTTCTGTACTCTATAACCCACATATCACTCGGGAATAACCAAGACTCATTAGAAACCACACATCCAATTCTTGACTCTTAGAGAGATAACTAACTATCCCAACAACTTTTAAAATTTAGCACGGTGTAAGACTGATGCTCTCTTGGCGAATCAAGGATGACATCAAGATAGGGTACATTCATGTCTCTTTTAGATGATTACACTAAGAAGATTCAAGATTTTCAAGAAGATCAGGTGAACCACCAATGGTTGAATTACCATGAAACAATATCATCTTCACCTACCAAAACACTATTACAACCTGTTCACAAGCCTTCACTACCTGAGGCATCACATGATCGTTCAAGCTAAACCACTGAAGTCTATCCAAGAATAGAGGTGTTTCTAAAAGGTAGCATAAACAACCAGAAATTTTAAAGTCGTGGTGCCAAGAAATCACTAACACGATTTTAACTTGAAAGACTCAAGGACATTCAGGAAAAACCAACCATTTCCCAAAGGTCCTCTTAGGATGTGATCATTCAACTTGGAAGGGCACGTATTTACCAAAACCGATGAGATGATCCCACCTCATGAGAGTCCTAGTCATTGAAATAAGATACAGACCAGTGTCTCATAATCATTATAGATCAAACTCACATTAACTGCATGTATGATACTCCTTTAAGTCATGCTTACATATGTAAAGCATTTATCAAGAAATCCAAAACCAAACTGACCATCTTGTCAAAACAACTGAGTATATTGAAATTCATCCAGAATATTGGGATGAACCTATTTCCTTTAATGCCCATGCCACTCTACTATGAAGATGACTTGGGAATTTACCCAACATAACAAGGCCCAATGATGTTTACCGAACTAAACTGGTTCATTATAACATTTATCAACTTGACATTTACTGCGTATGTGAACGCCTACTACCTCGAAGTTATAGAAACAAGACAACACCTTGATACTATCCATAGGCTATCTTCCCTATGTATCTGAGTATCAGGTGGCTCATACAAGAGAGTTAACCCAGAGTCATAATTCTCCATAAAAACTTTAACATGGATTATGATATACCAAGTTTCCCATTACTAAAGAATATAAAAGGGTCGCGAGACCTGCAAAATTCCTGGTCATGCCCTCGGCATGTTTAACCTATTCAAACCAAGCATTATCCGATGTTCACACCCATAACAAGGGTCAAGGATACCATGAACACCATCTAAACAAGGGTCTAATTGAGAAGGTAATATTACAACTAGGTACAAAGACACCTGAACGAAACCAAACATCAAAAACTAATAACATTTCTCAAGAAATTATTTTAAGGGTACAACCTACCACGGATAGCCCCTTACGAAGCACAAGTGTCGACCCTATCACTAGGTCACACAAAACATAAGTCACCAAGATCAAAAGAATTTTTTATTTAAGTAATTTATAAGAAGGATAAGGGCTATAGAAAATGTTCACATTTTCATTCCAAGGAATAATATGCAAGTCATATAAAACATACTTTTAAACACTAAGAATTTAATGAAATCCCTTCATAATTAGGGAATTTATCACAAAAATTCCTTTAAACAGATAAGATGACCTGTGAGGGTCCCATAAATCCAACCTAGGTTCATCAGAAATGTAACCCTATAGTAGTTTCTTTATTTCTCAAGGTCATAAACACCCATAACAAACAGGCCCCAACTGACCTACCTGAGCTAGTTGTGTATCTTTGAAGCCAATCACACACCTAAGAACCAGTTTTAAGTAGGTATATAGAAACACTAACAGAAGTTAAATGTAAGAAAGGGGTCACTACCCAAGGTATACTACCCCAACTACACTCTCAAAAGGATAGGTATTTGTAAGTTCCTGGTTATAAGTTTTAGGGGTTCCAATAGAAAAAGGTCCAACAGTACCTTGACTCATCATTTACTGGAAACCATTTTGTTTCATTTAACATTTAGTTACTAGGTTCACTCTTTTACCTTTCATTAGAATGAAAAGGCGGGATAAGGATGTGAAACCATTCCAATTTTATGGTTTCATTTTCTTATAAATTTTATCAAAGTTTCATTAAAATAGACTATCATTCCAAGTGAATATGGGACCATAATCCTTACCATTGAAAATAAAACCCATTTTAATTTTTAATTAAAGGATTGATTCGATAATGTTAGAGATTTCATACCACATTGAACATATGGTATTATGTGGTCTTTATTATTCATTATAAAATAACATCAAGGACTCCCTTAGATATGAATCTTGGGTATTGGGTTTATCAATTTTATTATTCTACATGGTATTAGAGTGGGTTCTCTAACCTGAGACTACCTCCCATTTTTACTCTATCGCCCTAGGTTATCTAGTGATCCCCCCCTCATTGGGGGAGGAGGTCCCAGACTATTATCCACTATAATATAATCACTTCCCCCTTCCATCTACAACACCTAAGTGTGTCAACCTATGCGATGAATTCAGTCGTGATGACCCTCTACGGGCCCCTCCCTGCACCGCATCGGCTCATCCTTGGATGGAGACTCCTCTGTGAGTCTATCTCTAGTGGCCCACATCCCTCCTGATGTCTCTATGTGATTTCCTATATCCTATGATGGCCCCTCCCTACAGAACAAGTTTCTTCTATGATAGCTTCCCCTCCCATCTCCCCTCTCGTGTGAGGGATTCTCCATTGCACTGCCTCCCTATGCGACAACCGATGACCCCCACTGTTCGACAGCCGCTCCCAGTCACTTCCTCCCAATGTGATGATACTACTATCTCACTGTGCCACAACAATAAAAATGAGTATTCTATTGACTTCTAATTCTTAGATCCCTAATTCAAGTAAAATAATTGTGCATGGATTCTGGTATTCTCATTGAATTTCCTTGAGTGTCGGATCTGACGATCCAGGAGAGATAAGTGCAAATGGAGGAAATGAGTTAATAAATCTCGATCACTACACCTCTATAAAATATTTGGGCTATGATCTTCATGGGATATCTCTATATTTTCTTACTCAGGTCCTTTACTCCTCCCTCCCATGTGATGGTGCCTTGCTACGTGATACCTTCTGGTGCGACGGCTCCTCCAGTGATTGTCTTCCCGGCTAATATTCTTCCCCACCAGCCACCATCATGCTTCTATGAATGGCCCTACCAATTCATATTTCCCAATTCTTCATCAACAATCCCCATAAGTGTGGATTTCCCATTTCTCCAATGACCGGCCCCACTAGTGCAGCTTTCCTGGTACTCCATCGACCAACTCCCCCTGTGTGGATTTCCCGATGCCATGTCGACAGGGCCAGGCTGTGAGGCTATCTTGAAACCTCTTTAGAACATATTTTTCAATGAAATATTCCTTCATCCATCATCTGAAATCACAAATGTTTTCTTATTTTTTTTTCTTATTTTTTAATCAAGCTGGGTATGTCCAACTTGAGGGGGAGTGTTTGTAGTGTGTGTTGATTACTTTGTTTTTTCTTTGCTTTGGTTTGTTTTTTTATGTGTTCAAGATATGTACAACTAGATTTAGGGTGAGTTTTGGAGTCTGTTTCCCACATCATACTTATGGTATTATATTATCTTTGTTATTTATTATAAAATAACCTCAAGTCCTCCCTTTGAGAGGCATCTTGGGCATTAGGTCTACTCTCTTTTATCATTATATAGGTAAATTACTCATTCCAACCCACAAGGGACCATAACACATCATGAATTGAAATATTCAAATGATCAATCACATTTCATAGCATCATAAGGAATATATAAACAAGTAAAGTCACACTCATTAATCACAAGAATAACAAGAAATGAAAAGTAGTAAAATGCACTTGTATGGCATGGAAATATGCATGACTTGTGAATTCTAGGTGCCTATATGATGCATGTGAAAATGCTCTTTTCCCACATATCATCGAGCCAATGATAAAATAGAATCTCAATCAAAATAATAGTCAACAACACCACACATCATGTGCATCGCCCAATGGTGAAATGATATCAACTGTAATAGAAAAAACCAGAAAACAAATATAATATAGGCAACTTGTCCTTTACCCTAAAAATGGATTCATGATCCCCAAACATGGATTATGACCACGTCCCAATCATTACTAATCTCTTTACAATTTTCTCCCAATAGTAAAGAAAGAAATGAAATCCTCTGATACCACTTTTTGACATCCTGGACCCAAATGCCACTTAATAGGTGCCCTGAGCCCGGTGGGCCAGATAGTCTCAAGTGCATCTCCCCGAACACGAAAGGTTGATGACTAGTAGCGAGGACCTAGGGTGTTTCCATGGGGAGACTATTCCCTCATTACCAAAGTTTATCACAATTGATAATTATAAATAGAGGTAAATAGCAGATGTAATAAGTAAACAGAATAAACTATTGAAAGATACAAATCAATAACAACTGAATTAATTGTAATAATATACAATAGCTGATGATGATATATTTCATGTAACAAGAAATCCAGAAAACATGGATATAAATTAGAAGGCATACATGAAAAACCCATTGTTGAAAAATAACTACATATATTATCCCAAGCATCCTGAGCTACAGCTCGATCATCTAATACTAGATCCATCCTATCATAGTAAGAAATAAAGTGTCCGCAGAATTATACTTCCTTTTATGAACACTTACATACATGTAATCTTCCATGGGTACCAAATGGTGCCTGAAAAGGGTGTGATATAAATTTCAGTGGACCACCACCAATAGTGTCTATAACATTCATCATGTGTAATGGAAATGAAACAGTATGCAAGCATTCATATATAAATTAAAGTAGTACAATGAAACTAAATACCCAAGTACCTACTTCATCCCTCAGTTGGTGTCTAAACATGTAACCAGTTCATTAATTAATAAATTTACAATTTATATTAATAGGTCACGTGAGGCATAGCCATCACTGAAATCACCTCATGATAGTATAAATAGTAAAAGTTCTAAAATGTAATAAGGCAACCCTGATTGATAACTAAATAGGAAGTGGTTCCAATGTAATCCACAAGCCAACCTAGACCTCAGGGGATGCTAACTCAGTAGAAAATGATTCTAGATAAGAGTTAAGAGTTTAATCCAAGGATCATCATCCCAGGAATTCCCATAATATTATTTATAAATTAGTCCAAGGAATACATCCATGGTAAAATGGGAGATAAGAAGTGGAAAGGACCAATGATGTAACCAAGGAACCTTATGCCATGCTGGATCCAAGAAGAGTATACAAGGGATCCTGTAATAATAATGAAGGGATCCTATGGTTTTATACTAGGCATCCAAAGGTATATAAGGATTGGGTTCCTTGGTAGGTCTCACCCAAGGCAACCAGCATCCTTGAATTGGAAAGACGTCCTTGATTACCCAAGGCATTCCCTTGGGAATCCAAGAGCTAACACAAGTCAATAATTCCTATAAATATGTCAAGGTCCATGGGAAAAAATAGTTACGTTATATTTAATTCACAACAATTAATTTTTTCCATATGAAAACTATTCCATTAACAAATTCACTTGGTTCAAGACTTGTCTTTCATTATTATAACAAGGCCAAGTAGCATGAAAAAAATTAATTAAAACCATTTAAATAAAATTTAATTAATAGGGTTCACATAGTTTTATTCCATTAACACGTCAATGCGTTCTATATATGTGCAACCAAATATTCATTTATATTTAATTACCCATATCTTATACTCTATATAATTTCCAATTTCCATTTAAAATTTATATATCAAAATGAAGCACTTAACTTAGGCGGGTCAAGTGGTGGAAATACATGGTAATTTCCATTATGAAATTCCTAAATTAAATCAATCAATTTAACATAGTAAATCATACCATTATAATGGTCAAGAATATGCACACCTAAACAGTGACCCAAATGTGTCAAAACACCAAAAACTCAATTATGGAATAATTCACTACATGGAGTGTTGGGATTTATGGACCTAACTACCAAAAACTAATCACATTTATGGAAAGAGTATAACCATATGGTTCTAATTATTATAATAATGGCATATAAATTCAATAAATGGCACCTGATGAAATCAACATGCCCCACATGACAATTCAAAAATCAATGAACTTGAGGGATGAGTTATATACCACCCACCAAGTACTTGTACGACTCTCCTCCTCCATTATTGGCTTCTGATTTGTCTTATATCATAGTAGATCTAATAAAATATTAAAAAAAATTACACCTTGATAACTAGTTAGAGAGAAAGAGAGATGAATAATGGCTCAAACAAACTCGAGTACTTACCATTGTGCATCCAACATAATGAACATAATCTTGAATGGATCTCAGATGAAAAATATCTCTTGATCCCAAGATTTGGCCTTCAAAAGCACCAAAATGGGATATAATGGAGGTTCATACTACTATAAATCAGATTCAGGAATATGGGTTAAGTTAATTAGATCATTAAGGGTAAAATGGTAAAATTTCCCAAAATTTAGCATGTGCACGATTTGGCCGCACATTTTTCCAAACCATGAAAAAAATAGGCATGGGTACCTGTAGAAAGGGGAATACCACATGGTTTGGTCTCATGGTTTGAGAAACCATGTGATAATCGTGCGATATGGTTCTGCTCGAAAATGCAGACCATCTTCCCAGTTAGATCTAACTATGTGGTCAAACCACATGGTTTCCTCTAATCGTGAAATAGACCCATTTCCCCCAAAAGGATATGTTTCTGGCTCCTAACAAGCCACAGATACCCTTGGGACCTTCTATAACTCATTAGGTATCTGTATTAGGTCCAAAATAAAGAATTATACCAAAATTTAAAGGATCTATACCTGAGTCAAAAATTGAGTTCTTACAAAGACAATCACAAGACTCCAAAGCTCCATGATCACCATACTCTAAATTCACAAAATATCCCAAGTATCATGAGGTTGTGATAAAGACGTGTGATAATTTACCTTTTTCCATGTCCTAGTATATGACATCTATAAAATCACCAAAGTTCCAAAGAAGGGGTGAGTATTAAAACTCAATAGGTTTTCCCCAATGATTTCCCTACTCATGCCACAAGGATAGAAATGTTAGAAAATTTTATATAAACCAATTTATATAAAAACATTCTAAAAAAGTTTATAACATCACATAAAAAAGCATCATATCAATATAATTTCTAAAAAAATCTATTTTTCAAAGAAAGCAACTAAAAATTGCTTTAAAACCATTTCACAAGTTCTATTTGGCATAACCATTCCATTCCAAATATCCAACCATGCATGATTTATTATGATAATTCCATACTCATGAGTGGTTTATCATCAATATACCAATTCATCACAAGGTAATTAAATATCATGTTCCATTACACCTTTGTCACCGAGCATAAGGTCATATTTCAACCAAGCCTCATAAAGGCAATATAAACACACACACCATGTATGCGCAAAAACCATACCAATACAATCATTCCAAAACCATTTCAACAAGAAAACCCTTTTTTTTAAATCATTTTTCCAATATTCCATTACTAAAATCCAACAAATCTATATTTTAAAATAAACATTTTAAAATCAAGAAAACAAACCACTTTGCACCACAAATTACCACAATTCCACAATCTCACCAAAAACCATAAATAGTCACTAAAGAGGATTTATATCATGATTTTCACCAAACTTTCACAATAAAAATCAATTAATTAAACAAATTTTAAACTAAGAGAATTAGTTCTAAAAATAGGAGTCGAGAGTGAATCCACCTACCTTGAGAATTTTGGCGAAAACGAAGGCATGAAAAACATCACAAAACTAGGTTAAATCTCCATGAACCTACCTTAGATGTCCTCCCCTATCAAGAATAAGGAGAAAAGTAATCATATTTGGCATCAAAAACATTATATCTATCCCTATAGGGTGTATATCTAAGAAACTGAGGGATAGGGGTGAATAAGATCAAATAAAAACACCAAGAACAACAAAGAATGATCACTTAACATAAGGAATAATCTTCTAATAACCAAGGGAAGAATTTGGATAACCTCCAAATATATGAGAGAACCTTTCTTGATCTTTTAGAGAGAAAAATCCACAGTTAGGGCTGTTTTGTGGGGAAAAGAGTCATTAAAACATAAGTTTGACCTAGATCCAATTTTTTATGATTTATATTTTTAACCGCGCATGGTTTAGTCACGCGGTTAGAAAAATCGCGCACTAACCATGTGATAGACACTTCTTTAAGGATGAAACTCATACAATTTCCGCACATTGTCTCCAAACCATGCTCCAATTGGGCCGAAGACACCACCTCAAAAAGAGAAAATCCACTTTTTAAATAGCACGTTTTTAAAAGGTAGACGCACAGTTTAGACAAACCGTGTGCCACCTGTATGCCTTCTCTTTTTCCCTTGTCTCACTGTTAATGGTTTATTATAGGTGTTTCATGGTTTTCCCAACCGTGAACTAATCGTGAACCTGTAGAAAATTCCCAAAATACTTCAAAAGTTATCTAAACTCTCCCAAACTTTACCCATATACTTTATATAATTAAAAAGAATAATTAAAGGGTTACCTAATTGAAACCGGGGGTTCTGCAAAAATATTTCAGGTTGTAACGTTACATCCAAATCTACCATGAGTGATTAAGATAGCGGTTGGGGGAATGACCTCATCTTGAGTGAGAAGATGTTGGCATGGACCTCCTTGAGTGAGAAGATTGGTCTAGGGGTTGATGGTGGGCCCTACCTTGAGTGATGAGGTAGTGGTCGAGGTGTGGTATAGGGCCCTACCTTGAGTGATAAGGTAGTGTTTGGGACTTTATGGACAATCTCCATTGAGTGATAAGGGATGGTCTACAACTTAGACGTTGGACCCAACCCTATACCTTTGGGTGGCGGCCAGGACTTGGGGGAACCTTACCTTGAGTCTTTGGGTATGAGTTGAATCAAATTACACAAGGATACTGGATTCTAGAATAGGAAGAAATAGGTATAGTCGGGTGTCATAGTGGAATAGTTAGCACATGATAACCCAGAATGTACACATACGGTGATGACACGAGGTGGCTTTCCATCATGAACCAAAGCATTTATGGTGAGGTGTCATGGTGTCTTGGTCAGCACACGATGACCCAACCTACATGTTTATTTTTAGTTATTTATTTTCCTCAAGTATACACATATATGATAGTTTATATTAAAGTAACTTGATGAGACCCTACTGATATGTATTTTCCAAACCCTGTATAGGAACTCTGGTTCGCATGTAGACCTTATGTATGATTTTAGGTCGGAGCACAGGTTGTGCAGTGGATTAGGCTGGAGAAGCTCAATAGGGATTTGGAGACTGGGTTGGCGAGGCTTAGGAATGGTAGTGAAGCCTCCTTTTATTTTGTCTATTTTTTTATTATATATGTGATCTGCCTATTGGGAGATCAGTTGATGTATGATTGTATGCTTCCACATTTCATTTTGATATAGCATGTTTTGTTATTTGATTATGAATACTCTAGTTGTTAAGGAAATTGTTTGGTTATTTCTAATGTATGAATCAGATTAGAGGCTATAGACTCATCAATGTATGATTTATTCCCTCACCTCTAGTAGAAAACCTTTGGTGTATGGGGAGATGCGCTTGAGTTTATGTATCCATTTGGTTCAAACTTGTGATCTAAGCCAGGGCATCACAAAAGGAATGCCTTTAAAAACTAGTAGCTGAATCAAATGTACACTTCTAAAGGTTAATTAGTAAATTTATATTAAAATCCTTTATTCACTCGATATAAAAATAAAAAAATATTTAAAAATAATTTATAATTTATTCAACAAAAAAATACAAAAAGAAACATTTTCATGAAAAAACACGCATAGGAATGACTCATAAAGTTAAAAAAAGTGAATCTTAAAAGGTAATTTCCAAATTGAAATAAAATTTTCTACCAAAACAAATTAATAAGAAAACAGAAAACCTTGATCACACACAATGTATCCTAAGAGTCAATCAAACAACTCCAGGATGCAGTGATGATTGTGTTTTCTTATCATAACTTTATAATTGCTCAGTAAAATAATCATAAGACAAATTACTCAATAAAATTATGAAATTAAATCAAATAACCAACAATCCAATGAAATTAATTGAAGTACAATAGAAAGTGATGCTCAAGGAACTCAAAAAAAAGTTAATAGAATTAAAAAAACCATTGGGGTCTATCAAATATTACATGAAAATAAAATAAAAAATCATCTTATTTTATGATGTTACCATACATGTAATATAGATTAATTTCATGAATAACTTGTTATGTAGTGCTGTATTTGTTGTCAATAATTGATGACACCATACAAAATTTCTAGATTTTGAATGCATTAAAGTGAGTGATGTGCTTTGGGAGATTGATCTGTGCATGTCATTGAAGAAAATATATTGATATTAGAGAATCATTCATGATATTTCATGTTATATATGTTGTTTAAAGAAGATTTTTGAGCCTACAGGTTATATTGGTGGACTCATTGAGAATATTCATAAAAGGTTATATAGAGTTGTTTATGAAGAATGGCATTTAATATCACATGCCTTGACAAGCTCATGAAGAACTCTTCGAGGAATGAAGAATCATGTGGATTAATAAGGAAAATATAGATCTTGTGACTCCTTGTGATGATTAAATAAGTTTTTCATTGGTTGTGTGATTTTATGTTCATCGAGGAATGGATATCTCCCACAAACACTATTCAACCCAATGGTGTGGTGGAATGAACCTTCGAATGGAGTTGGTTATGGAACTAATTTTTTTATGAGGAGTTCATGAGACACTAATATATTTCATATATACATTTTTGTTAGTTTTTTCTTGAATTTATTCTTAATAATATGTCCCTGATATTGGAAATAAGCTTGAAATTTCACATGTATTTTTTCTCAGATAAAGAGAATGAAGATGAAGGGATCAATATCAATGAAGGAGATTAAAGTCATTCAGTATAATTATGATATATATTGAAGAACACTATGGATGATAAAGAATACTATAGAAGTGGTGGATTGGACTTAAAGGATTCTCCAAATTGGAGTACATTACAGTGTAAGAGTGGTCACTGCACCGTGATCAGTTGAGACAGAAAAAGTGTTTACTCTCAAAAAAATATTCACATCACAACTCATGTTGTTTTAACCATGATAGTTTTTTCTAATGAGTTAATGGATGTAGTGTTCTTCATGGTGAGAATCCATAATAATTTTTTGTTTCACCATATTTGGAATATGAGGACATCATGCAACAAATTATGTTTTCACGCCCTAACCCAATGCCTCATGACATGATTATATTTTCCATACAATGATGGAGTTGAGGATGATATGAAGTTAATATTACGTAAAATTTTATGTTGAAATGTTACTATTACATATGGTCACCATACCGCCGCATAGGTGGTTACACCATAAAGAGGCATTCACACAGTAGCAACTCGACTGTAAGAAATCGATGGTAAGGATTTGAAGACTCTAAACCACAATTCATGTATTCACACCACAAAATGACTGAATAAGATATGATAAGATATAAAAACCACTCTACACAACTTTTCAATGACACAATGGTGGAGAAGAACTTTTAGGTCTTGAGGAGAGATTTCAGCCAAGATTTTTGGATTTAGAGTTTGACCAAAGGCTAAGCCATGATAGAATACATCACACTGTAGGAACATATATCATGTTATCATTGATTTTTTCATGCCACAATATTGGATAGATCCAAAATACTTTAAGGTAATATTCCCTATATTTTAGGGATGAAACAAGGGGAAACATTGTGATATATCAACCAAACACTTAGGATTTAATAAATATATCTAATTAAGAAATAATTGGATATTTGGGATTATTATATTGATCAGGAATTCTATCAGAGATATATAGATATGAAACTCCTCTATAAAAGGATCAACCATGATACTATAAGAAGTGAACTCAGTTGGAAGTTCTCATATATTCACATCCTATGAGGCCAAGATGATGAGAGAACCATTGTGAGATCATTGAAGAGAGATTATCCAAACTAGGTCATGCCTGGGATATGAATGAGGGTGCACACCAATTCCACATTTCAGAGACACTTGAGGAAAATGGTGAAAGGATCAAATGTGGTAGAGATATTCTTGTTTTAGATTTATTTCCCTTACAATTTTCTTTGAAATTATTGTAATATTTAAAGTATATACCCTTTCTATATCCATTAAGTCATTCATTGTTGATAAAATGGCATTGAAGTGGTCGTCGAGATGATGACCATTGATTAACAAGGCCAAAACCACATGATGAAAAGAGTGTTGTTAACCTAGTAACCATTATGTTGTGTGTGTTCTATCTCTCACCTCTGGTTGTCATCATCTCTTTTCTTGTTGGTATTTTCCCATGATTCATGCACTAACTGACAGTGTGGAAAATTAGCATAGAAAGAAGAAAATGGGGTAAAGTTCTCATTGAACTTTGATCATTGATTCACCCCCATTGGTCAGGCATCAATCTTCCAAGGTACCATCAATTAGTATCAATTCCATGTTTTCCTATATAGATCACAAATCCATATTTTTAGATATCATAAAAAAGATATCATGGACATGAGGATTTCAAACTCTGGTGAGATTCAAGGTAAAGTTTCAAAATATTCCCACACAAGATCATGAGTTTTTTAAATAGTGACCACATCTTTTGTATTTGGATATATTAGACCATTGTATATTTTTCATTGATATATGCATTCAACCAAGGAATTTTAAAATCAAGGTTGAGTTTTAAAATGGATTTTAATTGGATGATTTCTTTTGATATATCTATTTCTGAATATATCTTTTTCTTAAAGTTTTATTCTTCTGCAACCAATAATTTTTTATTGTTCCCCTGCATCATGAAGAGAAATTTTAATGATATTTCCTCTATTATTTTTGGATAATGTTAGCAATGGAATGATGTATTTTGTTCATAGAAATGATTTTATAAACCAAAGTAAAGGAAATAAAATAAGTTAAGAAAATTGTTGAGAACCGCTAAAGATTATCATATGGTTACTTCTAAAAATTTTATAGAGGATTAGCAAGATAAAAATTATCTAAACTTTGAGATCTCAACTCTCAAGTGGATGATTGATTTGGCTTAAGTAGATGAATATTTCATGATTAGATATGCCTCACAAATATAAGATAATGTATATTCCTACAAGTATAAATTGATGAATCATTATTTCATTATTTAATGATTATGGGATGAACTAAAAGAGGCTAGTATGAGTTTAAGAAAAGATTTATATCATGTTGTGGAATTGGAGAACTCTAATTACATGGATACAAATGGTATGGAGTATAAAATTCTAGATATATATTCTTTTGAACTTTTCATTATTATTTTGCAGTACGATCTTGTTGATAAATATCAAAATAATAAGAAAAAACTTTTTCATTTGTTGGTAAAACCAAGAGGACCTCTAGAATAAGGAAGAAATGTAATTCTAAAAGGGAAACTCTCAATTATCCTTTGATGATTCAAATTATTGGAAGAGTTTACAAGGTAATTGGGAGTGATTCCAAAATTGGCACCCCAAAGAATAATAAATCCCAAGGGTGAATCATTTGAAAAAATAGATATCGTATTTGAGAAGACCCATTGAATTTTATAATGAGTAGTGGAAGAATGAGAAGAATAGTGGGAGATACATCCTAATAAAAGATAATGGGAAAGATTCTAGTAGAAACTCACCCATAACAAGGATAGGTCATCAAAAGCATCATTGAGGGGGGGAATATTATACTGATTAAAAGAAAAACTAAGGTTAACAACCCTTAAAATCAGATGGAAACACTAGTTTCATGTAGAAATCAAAGATACAAGGTTGTTTCTCTTGTTTTTGTTTATTTTGATGTGAATTGGGAAACTACTGGTACTTTCAAATGGTGTAAAAAAGTGGGACACACTACCAAAATCTATCTCACATTGTTGTTGGAGAAACTAGAGTAACATGATGAATCCAATCCCTACAAGGAGTGGAGTCATAATAATTTATTTTCAAAGGTAGTTAAGGAAAATTAAGAAGATATTTCAAAAACATGGTGAATCATAATGAGAATTATATTTTTTCCAAAATAGTTGTTGAAACTTGTCTTTGGTTTCAACGTGCTTAATTCACTTAAAAGAATCAATGGAGAGTTGTTTCAAGTGGATGTTCGTCATCAAAAATACAAAAGGGGTGATGAAACAACTCTATACATGGAGAGACCCATTAGAACCTCTCCAAATCCATAAGGGATGATGAATAAGACAATATTAGTGGCTATCATGGTTAAAGGATGAAAAAAACATGCTATTTATGCGCTCAGGGAATCATAGGGACTTGATCAAAAAGGACATAAATAGTGAAAAAGGATAGAGGTAAATATAAAAATATTTTTAAGTCTATGTTGTTCTAAGTGGGACAATATCCTCCTTTCCAAAACTAAGTTATAGATTAATTAACTCACTTCCCTTGGTTAATGTTTAATTACTTGATATTTGTTTAAGTATTAAAGGGGATATTTATTTATTAAATCAAAGAGGTATTTAAAGAGAAAAAATTCTACAGTAGGATCACTTATGGACTACATGGTTTATTTATTGATTAATATTGTTTCCTATAACAAGTTTTATCATGTATATTATAGTTATTTATTGATATTTCTATTTTCATGCATTCTATGTTATGGATTTTCTAACTTGTGTTTTATGACTATCAAGAGTTGAAATTGTAGAATGACAGTCATGAGGTGGATTACCCCCCATTATTGTGAAGACACTTATCTATTTTAATTATTACTTTTGAAAATATATTCCTATCATAAGGGGAGAAATAAAATTATGATTCTATGTCAAATAGATTTTAAATATATAGAGGATAAATTTCATGGATCTCCATGAAGCTGAAGAAGTCTCCCTCGTATGAGGGGGGAAGAAAACTCTTGAACCCATCAATGGGGAAGAGACTGAGGGATATACCCCTCACCTACTCTTTATTTTGCCTTTAGATTATGTTTTTGAATGGGGAGAAGAAACATATAAATCCACAGTGATTGTTGAAATTATAGAGAGGGTTTTGATCACCGAAATGGATTGATTGCTTTGTGATATTATCTTTAGTTTATGTGATTTCATGGTGTTTCACAAATAAATACATGTTTTAATTGATGGATGATTTATGCTGATAATATTTCCAAAAAAAGTAGGATATTGATATTTACATACATGTTATACATATGAAGTCTATACATGACTTGTTATGTGTGTTCGATTTGTTTTCAATAGTTGATGAGACCATACATGATTGTTGGATATGGAATGCATAAAAGTGGGTGATATTATTTGGGATATTGATGTGTTCATGTATTGTTGCATTGGTCAAGGAAAATATTAAATAATATAATCATAAGATAAATTGAAGTTGGAAGTAGTGAGGAGTTTACCTTAGAATAAGAGATATGGAGATTCTAGCATCATTCATAAGAATCAATTTCATCTATGAAAATCCACGAATATATTTGCGTTTACTGGTTACCTTGGTATAATCATTAATGATATTCTTGAAAGGTAACATCAAGTTATTTTGGAAGCAAGTCATTGAGGATCACTATTGAGTAGATATGTGTCCCCAATATAGAAGAATATGCAGGCCGGATTTCAATTTTTCAAAAGACTACTCCATAATGAGGGATAAGTGGAAAGAACCCCCTCTAGGAGTAGGTTATTAATCAAATAAAGAATCATATATCTCTTCATAATCTTTTATTTGACTGGTCACAGAGCCTAAACGGACATATAGATCAAAAGTTATGGCACTAGAAAGATAGTCAAATTTTATAAAGTAATTTATTTCCCTGACCATGCCATTAACACAAGGCACTCACTTAGGCCCACTATTATAGGCCCACTTACAAAGGTCCACTAGTGGGTCTATAAATATACCCCTCTACCTCAAATTTTAGGGGGAAGGTTGAAATCCATGATGGTGAATCTAGGGGAGGGCACTGATCGCACAGCTCCTTCACCCAAGTAGTTCATCCCTACTTGGGAGACCTACTATTGCCCACCCTCACTAGGGAGAGGCCACACAGCCCACAACCCGGGAAAACCAAATCTAGGAGAGGTGGTCTAATCCACCCAAGTACTACTCGGGTGAGGTACTCCCTAGGCGAACCACACCTAGGTGACCCATGCCTGGGAAAACCACCTGGGCAACCCATACTTGGGCGACCCACTTAAGAAAACCCTATAGTCCACACCAAGGGGGTTATTCCCCCACACTCCTTCTTAGGATCAATGAAAGGCTAAAATATTGACCCTTTTATTCAGTCCCTTTACTACTTTCATTAAACCCAATGAAAAAATGGAGAGTCACAACATGCACTTTTTGTCCATGGAATAGAAATTTTTGGGATCCCACACATACAACCCCACCGATCATTCCAAATAACCATAAGTTAAGACACTCCTCATTATTCCTAAACAAATTAATCCACCTTAGGAATATGTCCCAAATAGTAAAAGGGCATCCTCTTTAAGAATAATCCCCAACAAGTACAATGGGAATCCTCCTTAGGAATAATCCCCAAGCAGCACAAGGGAATCCTCCTTAGGAATATGGCCCAACCAGCATAAGGGAATCCTCCTTAGGAATAATCCCAAACCATAACAAGGGATTTATCCTTAGTAATAATCCCCAACTAGTACAATTTCATCCTTTTATGAATAATCCTCAACCATGACAAGGGAATACACCTTAGGAGTAAGGCCCAACCAGTACAAGAGAATCCCCCCTGAAGTAAACCCATAGCCTTTCTTGTGGGAGGTTTCACTCTTGCTCCTCTTCTCCCCCCTAGGTTGTGTCTGTATGGGTAATCCAATGTTACTATCCTAAATATGAAATAAGAGAGCGAAAAGGTCCATCCAATCCCCTTCTTCTTCTCCTGTACCCTTGACCTTTTCCATTAGTGGAAGAGGGATCATGTGGTTTTTCAAATCTTTCACTTCCTCTTATTTTCCACATTCAAGCATGACTCATTGTGACTCTTTGGGATTAGAGGATAGCCACAATCAAAACATCCACATGATAAAATGCATGTTTTGGAATAGTATCTTCTTCCAAATATTCATCTTTCCTTTCTTCATAGTGCCTCCATTGGTGTCAGTCCTCAAGGTCATGTATCCAATATTAGGCCAAAAGGAATTGTTTGATTCCCCGAATCTATCGCTTCCTCTTGTTTCTCACATTGAGAATGACTCATGTGGACTTATAAGTTGGTGGTGAAAATGGAATCCATATGATCCCCAACTTTAATATAGTCTTAGTCTGTAAACTATGATCTATTGAACTATAAGAAATCTAATTCCTACTATAATCAGGATATGTAGGACGCCCACCTATGGCCCGAGATCATTGGGATTCCTACTTAGTATAATCCCCAACATCTTACCAAGGAATCCTACTTAGGAATAATCCCTGAAATCCAATCCATGGGCATATTACTTGGTATAAATCTCAATAATATCACCACACTCATTCATGGGACTCCTATGGTGTAACCCTCAAACAAGCCTCCAAATCACCATGATTTGAGATATCCCTCATTCCCCCCTTCACAGGGAATCCTTTTCATGAATAAGCCTCAACCAAACCAAAACAATGGAATACTCCTTAAGAATAAACCCCAAATTAATCCTCTCAAAGGGCCATACTCCCCTGTGAGATATCACTTGAGGGCCTCCATAGATGTGGGTCCTCACAACCACACTACGTGGGCTTTGATTCTAATGCAAATGGGATATGAAGGAATCCTCCCTGAGGTACAAACCCAATACCCCAAAATCTACTCCATTATCTCTGGACCACATTCCCAATAGGTTCTTATTTAACCTGGGATCTCATATCCCATCCAGGTTCCCTGGTCCGTTTCAGCGTAAGTCCCACGCCAGACTTCAGCTAAGCACCTTCTACCTAGATTTCCTCACCTCATGACGTTAAACTGAATGATTTTGTCTTGATCACAAAGGTATGATGTGTCCCATTAAGTGGAACCAAACTATGTGGGTTTTGATTCCTTTTATAAGGAAACATATGAATCTCATTTATGGGTCTGATACCAACATCAAAACAACTCTCTTCTCCTTGAATGATGATACACTTCATATCACCCCACTGTGTGGCAGAAAACCAGTATCATTGTTATAACCGCCAAATAATATCTAGTCAGTACCTAAGAGGATACCATTGAAAGAGAACCTTGGATGCATATATATATATATATATATATTCATTGATGAAGAACCTCAGATACATACAGATAATTCTAAATTCCATACATAATAATAATTGATTGTTAATTCATGGGTGACCCACATTATACATGGGAATTAATGAAGGATTTGTAAACATATCTTAAATCTATAAAAGAGACCCATAGTAGGAAATAATTCCCCATAAAAGGATGCAATGATTCTGACCTCTCATCCTCTTGACTAGTATTAGTTCTTAAATACCATTGGATAAATTCTCCAATGAGAATCTACATTTTGAAATCATGTCCCTCATGGATATAGAACCATTTGGAGTTTCTGGTTCCCTGAGTAAACCCATTGGAAACCATTCGGAAATAGTGAACCCAATGTGAATGATTACATGGAATTAAACCCCTACAATCGACCCTCAGGAAATACATTTTCATCAGAAACAATTACATGACTTGACTATATCATGAAGAAATACTAGGAGAATAGAGAATTGCATGAAGTATAGTGGAAAAGATAGATCTTGTGACTCCTTTTGATAGTCTAGGATGTTTCTTTGACTGTATGATTGCATGTTCACTAGGATAGATCTATTACAAACACTATCCAACCTGATGATGTGGTGTCATGGACCTTAAAATGGAGTTGTCTATAGATTATAAATGATTGAATAGGAGTTAAAGAAACACTGATATATTATATATACAAGTTTTTTAGTGGTATAATGAACCGACTTGAATACCCTCTCAAACTGGTACCTAGCCTGATATGCCACATACCTGAAGGGTATTCCCGATCCCCATGGGTTGAGGACTAGCACTCGGGCATCGAACAATAAAATGAGGGAAATATTTCTCCGAACATAAAGAAAATACATGAAAAATATGTGTAAAAAAGATAAATAGAATAAGATAAATATATGTCATAACTGAAAAAACAATTGAAACTAAACAACTCAAGAGTAGAACAAATATCTATGTACTGTTACAAACACAAAGGACTACCAAAATAGGAAAAACAAACTACTATATGTGATATCATGGGAAAAATCCCCCATCTCACCAACATCTACCCATCCCAACTGATAGAAAACCTTTCCACCTCACTACAGAACATTACTTTTCCTTACATCAAAATATATAACCAGGTCTACGCACCATCGAGTAAGTGCGCAGATTGTGAGATAACAGGCTCTATAGGGCATCAGCCAGGTGTTTCATATCAAGTCTTTGAATAATAATCCAAGCATGCTCAACTTTAAAGAAAACAAGGCATGATAGCAGTTTAACGGTTTTTATATCGAAACAAGGAAAAATAGTTTAATTTCTTCTTTTTTCCACATTTCCAAATAATGTAGGTAAATAAATTTTGAATCATTTCATAAACAAATATCTCATCACATATATTATTTCAAAATAAATCACGCATCATATTTAATATCAAATCCATGGTATTACAACAAAACAATACTGGTCAAAATCAAAATCCCAAATCCGCCAGAAGCACAGGTAACAACACACCAAGGATCACACTAGGTTAGGATATCTAGGACATTCATACCTAAAATATAAAATCATGTACACATCAAGACACTAGAGATATGCATCGAGTCTAAAGGACAAGGGAACACCCTAGAAAGTGAACCCTCCCAACATGTAACATCCCAGACCCAGATGTCACTCAACTGTGCCCTGAGCTAAGATGTATATATAGCCTCAAGAACATCTCCCCAAATATAAAAGGCTATTTAATAGTAGTGAGATCCCAGGGTGTGTCTCTGGGGAGATTTATTCCCTCTTATCAGAGTGTATCACAACATTAGCAAACATACAGTTCGAATAGTGGAAGCAAATGTTATAATCAGACAGAAGATAAGCAAACGGGAAAGGAATATACAAATTATTCCACAAAGAATATCATATACAAAAGATGATTGTGTCATGTGTCTAAAAATTATCCAATATAGGTTCATAGTAGTCAGTACATGTAACACTCCAATCTTCCATGGTAATCTTCTCTTTGAATAATACAATAGCGTGTGTTGTACGCAACTTCGAGTTCTAACACACACCACAACCAATCAAACTAGCCGTTATGAATAGTGATACCCACTTTTTTAAATTTTATAAATTTTATCTCTCCAAATTGAATTCATTTTCGGATTCGGAATATTGAAATTATCCTAGGGTAAAATTTAGGAAATTTTCGGATAACATTTATATTTTGATGAATAGTGAAAATTACTAAATTTTAATTAAAAACAACTTTTTAAATCGAAATAATTAATTGTGATAAATTATGAATTTTAGTGGTTTTAAAGTATATTTAGAATATATTTTTACCATTTAATACAATTTTGGTCATTTGACATAATTTCACAATTAAACCGGACATAAACAAGTGTGAATCTTTTGATAGTTATTATCTCTTAAAAACACGCTTTTTGTTTTAATAACGGGAATTAATTTTAAATTAATTTCTACCACTTCTTTGTTTTGAATTTGGAAATATGGATTCCATATTTGGAATCAGGATTTCCAAATTTTGTAAATAGGTAACTTTTATTTTTAGACATTTTGAATAATTACTTCGGTAAATATTTTATTTACCATGGTTAAAGGGTAAATCCGGTAAATAAGGGTAAACAAATAATATTATAATAATATGAAATAACCCTAAAACGTGTCCTAAACTTATTGGTTGATACATGTCCGACCATGGTCATCTTTGGGTCGATTTTGGGACCCCATGGAGACACTTGTAAGTGATAATGACACTTTATATTAATTAAGTTAAAATAAATTCAAAAATGACATAAGCATATATCTTTTAGAAAAACAATTTTTAAATAGGGTTATATATATTATATTTTTGACTATAAATATTCATTAGAAATATAAAAATATTTCCTATATAATGGTATTTTATTTATAATTTTTAGACATTGAAAAATTAAAAATATATAATACACAATAATGATGAAGTATTTTCCTTATTAATGAAAGAATCAAATAATTGGTATTATAAATGTTAAAATTAATATAATTTGAAAGTTTTTATGACATCCATGAATTCTATTTCTTAATATTACATTATAGGATTGCTTAAATTAATTTTTTTCTAATTAATAAAGTTTTTACGACTTTAACAAAAATCAATTATTGAATCGTGTCAAAATTGACATAAAAGAGTTTCTAAAAAAAATATTATATTATTAATTGATATTAAATTCTTAAAAATCTAAGGTTCGGCCAAGAAAATTATATAATTATAGGTGTATCATAAATGGACCACTTGGGGGTCTCTTTGATGTATATAGTAAGTTTATTAACTATATAATATAAAAATACAAAGTGACATGGTAAATGTTAAACTAATTAACTAAGAGTCAAAACTAAAAGATAAGGTTAATATAGTGACCCAAACCTGTCTAAAACCTATTGGTTGAGTGGTTTTTGACCCAGACCCACATTATACTCTTAATAATCCACTTTCTATCCATTATAAACCTAATATTAATTTATTATAAAATAATATTTCTAGCTTTTCCTAAGGTGCCCCTCCTCCCCCGTATAAAAGGACACCACTTCTAACCAATTCATCACACCTTCAAAGCCTTTTGGTTCGGAAAAATCCTACCCAAATACTCTCTCTACTTCCCTAACTTCAACCTAGAGGCATTATTTTGATCAGAAAGCCAACCTAAGGATCCCTTTTTATAAAATCAGAAGGAAGAACCTGAATAAGAGGTAATGTTTTCACCACCCTCTTTCAAGTTCCTTTCTTCTTCCACTTCTTATTTCTTTTTTATTACCATTATAAAATAATAAATACAGTATATTATATATACTTTGATGTTATTATAAACATGGTACAACCATATTAGTATTTTATCCATCCTTTTAATGACATGTCACCATACGTGCGTACGTACGGCTTACCGTCTCCACGTCATGGTGTAATTGTTATTCAAAACATTATTATTTGGATGGGTATAATAATGATGTTTAATTCATGTAAATAATAAATATAACATGATAATTATTCTTTATATAAGATATACCATCAAATTAAATATTATTTTAATATCAAAAGAATGATATTGTCGCTCGTGCGTACGTACGGACTACCGTCTCCACGAACGCGATGAGATTCATTCTCCATCATATCCATTAAAGTATAATTCTCATTTGATGATTAAAAATAGTGTTTAAGGACTTGATATCATTCTAGATATGAATAAGATACAACCTATCCATAACAAACACGGCTTATGTTACAAAACATATAAAAGAAAATGAGTAAGTTAACACCCAAAACAATGATAATACTATGATATTATTAACAAAGCAATGTCAAAAGATCATATATGATATCATATTAATTTAAATTATTCTTGTATATCTTAATAGCAATTATTTAACTATTATAAATAAGGTCAACCTACCCCCAACCAAGGAAAATTACAAGTTAAGTGTTTATTTTTCAATCTCTTCATTATCTGAGGTTGTTTATACGTAATAATCTACTGGGACTTCGTTATCATCCACATCCATGCCTCTTAAAAATTTATTTCAAAACATTTTTACTATTTACTAGAATATGTTTTAAAGTCATTTATACCCTTTTTTGACTTTTTATAAGAGGTTTATAAAGGAATATTTCCGTCATTTTCCAAACAAGGTCCTTTTTAACCTTTTCGACCGAATTAAGGTAAGAATGTGTTTTTTAACTTATACGGCGGGTGCGGCTATTTTCCGCTGTTATAAAATCTTTTAAGATTACCTTACAAGTATATAAGAGACTTTTCAAATTAAATGTTTTGTTTTATAATTATATGACTTTTAAATGATTTCAAAAAAAAAGATATTTCTCTCAAATAGTTTTGATTTCATCTATGTCAACATCCTTTGATGGATTTTAATCTTATTTGAAGTTTATTTATTGTGATACAAACCTTCCATATTATATTGAAGGTTTTGTGATATGTTTGACTGTGGATGTGTTATTTTTATACCAGTCATGGTTTATGGAGAAAGTATTTACATTTCGTATGCTAGTTTTAATACGAATATTTATGTTATGTTTAAACCTGTTCATATGAGGAATGCATTGGACTTAATAAGTGACGGGTGGAGCCCGCTATAGCTTCTCGATTCATCGGTAGGTCTCATGAGACAAACTAGTTTCTTGGAACAAGGCCTTCACAAAATCTTATTTTTAGTCTTGGTACGAGGCCTTGGCTATGTGGTTATGATAGTCTGGCATTATGCATTCCCTCATTATGAAAGTGGTTTTTGATATTGCATTCGATTATTCGACTAGTAGAATATCCATGTGAATAAGTAAATGGAATTATTTCATTTTATTTTTGCCATATTATGCTGAAGTTCAAGTTTAAAAGGCATTTGTTTTAGTTATACATTGCCTTAAATGTTTATGCTTATTTATGAAAGTTTTTGCTATATTGTTATCCTTACTGAGCATTTGAGCTCACCTTTTTCAATGTTTTATTTTTCCTAGGATGTGAAGAAGTAATTTATGAATGACCTGTAGGAATAGTATGAGGGGATATGAAGACAAGATATTTTTGTAGTTTTTTTTACTTTATGATGTAATGTAAAACTTTATTAATATATCTATTAATTCCAAGGATACTAAACTAATCGGTCTTTCGAGACTTGATCTTTTGTGATCATGCCAATGTTATGTAATAATGCACCGAATCTGGGCAACTGGGGTCGGGCATTACAGTTGGTATCAGAGGAAGTTTAGTACAAACATTGGAAGCTATATTTAGATAAACTCTGATTAGAGCACATAGACCTAAGATGGACTTTGAGGATTAGTATAGAAGAACTTTCTAGAATTTTGGTATTGTAGAGATTTTGTGAGTTTTTCGAGAAATACATCCCTATTTGGATATGAGCAGGTACAGGCAGCTCTAGCATAGATGTACCTAGGGGTAAAACCCAAAAACACTACTTTGAGCTAGACTCAAACAGGAACTTGTGCACGACAACGGGCATTGATGTACTCTTGGTTACGACACTCCCGGGGGATATGCTTTGGATAATTCTCATTTTCTTTACAAACCATTATGAAGGGTTTGTGAGTATATACTTACTCAAAGAAAACATTTTTATGATTATGGATTATATCCATAAATAGTTCAATTTATGTTAATTGTTTTATAAGTATTGTATTATGTATTTTGATTCATAAACTGATCTAGTTTATGCCATTGTTTAGAAATGGCGCCTAGTGGAAGAAATGGAAACCATATCAATGCACGCACTCCATGTAGGGATTTCACTCCTGCTCAAGATAATTATAGTAGAGATGGTGATGCAACTGGTGCTGATCAGCTAATCACCATACTGGGACAACTCACTCAGGTTATGAATAATAACCTTACCCGTATGGAGCACCCTAATCCGCAGCGTGGAGGATCAATGTTAGATCTCTTCATGAGGCAACAACCACCAACGTTAAATGGGAGTACAAATCCCTTAGTATCTGAGCAATGGATAAATTCCCTAGAGAAAATATTTCAGGATTTGGGGAGTAGTGAAAGGGAAAAAGTTATCATTGCGGTTTACCGCCTCACTGGAGATGCTGATCAATGCTGGTCATTGATTCAAAACATGAAGGAAGATGATGAAGTATCAAATATGGAATGGAGGGAGTTCAAAGATCTGTTTTTTGAAAAATACTTTCCTCGTGACCATCAAGCAGATATGGAAAGGTAATTTCTGAGTCTGAGACAAAAGGAGGATTAGAATGTCACAAAGTATGAGGCTAAATTTACAAGGTTAGCAAGGTATGTTGGAGATTATATACGTAACCCAAGAAGTAAGATTGATCATTTATTTGATGGGTTAAAACCATTTCTCTATCGAGCATTAGTCTCACAATCCTTATCATCGTACGAAGACATTGTCTCATGTGCTATCAAGACAGAAAAGGAATTCTCTAAGTCTTATGACTTTAAAGCAAAGCAAGAGAATAAGAGATATTCTGATCAATCTGGGAATGGAAATAAGGGTAAGAAGGGAAAATTTGAATATCCATCCTAGAGTAAATGTGGGAAGAAACACCCTGGTACATGCTTAAAAGGAATGGGAATCTGTTACAAGTGTAGTGAAAAAGGCCACCAAGATTGTGATTGCAAGGGGAAGAAGGAAGCTACCGATGCCCAATACTACAATTGCAGGGAGATGGGACATTATTCAAATGAATGTCCTAAGCGTCAGGGGAACTTACCTCAGAAAAGGACAAGGGATCAAGGCCAAGATTATGCTATCACTACTGCTGAGGCAGAAGCTCCGAAAGACGTGGTGGCAGGTAATTTAATGGTTTCCTCAAGTTTAGAAAATGCATTATTTGATTCTGTATCATCGCATTGTTTCATATCTTCCCAGTTTTCTAAGAAAATTATATATTTCCAATTTGATTTAACAAGTGATTTGTCAGTTAAAACTCCTAAGGGAAGTATCATTGCAACAAAGTTTTGTGAATCAGTCCCCATTAGAGCACATAAATGTTCTTTATCCACTGATCTCATCGTCATACCTATGATTGAGTTTGATATAATCCTTGGTATGGATTGGATTTTGGACCATGATGTGAAGATTTATTGTAAGAATAAGGAGGTTACGATTTTTGATGATGATGATAAGGAACACCTTATCTTTAGAGCAGAATCGTCACCACCTAATTCTTATCTAGATCCACCCCCAGTAGCTAAACTAAATTCAATTATTGGGGAGGAAGAGAATGAAATGACCGTGGGTGAGGAAATGAATGTTAAAATAGAGGATGATCCTATTGTGAAAGAATATGTAGATGTGTTTCCAGAAGATTAACCTGGACATCCTCTAGAACGAGAAGTTGAGTTTTCCATTGATTTAATTCCTGGATCAAGGCCTATATCGAAGACCCCTTATAGAATGGCCACTATGGAATTAGTTTAACTAAAGAAAAAACTAGAGGAATTGAGTAATAATGGATTTATTTTCCCTAGTGTTTCTCCATGGGGAGCCCTTGTTCTTTTTGTTAAAAAGAAAGATGGATCTATGAGGTTATGTATCGACTACAGGGAGATCAATTCTATAACAATAAAGAACAAGTATCCCCTACCTTGAATTGATGATTTATTTGACCAGCTGCATGGAGCTCAATACTTTTCAAAGATTGACCTTCGGTCTGGATACCATCAGTTGTGTGTGAAGAAGGAAGACATTCTGAAGACAGCATTACAAACCAGGTACAGGCATTACGAGTTTACAGTAATGCCTTTTAGGCTGACTAATGCACCCTCTGTATTCATGGATCTAATGAATAGAGTTTTCAAGGAATATCAAGATGAATTTGTGGTGGTATTTATTGATTATATCTTTGTATACTCCAAAAGCTACGAAGACCATTAAAATCACATGCACATTATCCTGAAGACTCTGAGAAGACATGAATTATATGGGAAGTTTAGTAAGTGTGAATTCTAGCTTCATGAGATTTCTTTTCTTGGACATATTGTCTCTAAAGATGGAATCTATGTTGATCCTTCTAAGACCAAGGCAATCCAAGAATGGACTGCACCAACGAGTATAACTGAGGTACGTAGTTTTACTGGTTTAGCAGGTTATTATCGACGTTTCATCCATAATTTTGCTCATTTGGCTAACCCATTAACAAATTTCACACGTAAATGGGTTAAATTTTTTTGGAAAAAAGAGTGTGAAGAATGTTTCGATGAACTGAAGAGAATATTATTCAATGCTCTTATATTGACTCTACCATCGGGGAATGATGGGTTCGTTATTTATAGTGATGCATCGAAAAAGGACTTGGTTGTATCCTTATGAATAATGATAGGGTTATTTCCTATGAATCATGATAGTTGAAAATTCATGAGAAAAACTATCCTACTCATGATCTTGAGTTAGCAGCTGTGATCTTTGCTTGGAAGATATGGAGACACTACCTATATGGTGAAAAATGTGAGATTCATACTGATCACAAGAGTTTGAAGTATATTTTCTCACAAAAAGAACTCAACATGAGGAAAAGGAGATGACTTGAATTACTCAAGGATTATGATTGCACGATACACTACCACCCAGGTAAGGAAAACGAGGTGGCAGATGCTTTGAGTAAAAAAGATCATGGAGTTTTGAACAATATGAGAATTGAAAGGGATCCAATTTTCATGGATCTAGTGAAGATGGACATGGGAATAACCATGGAAGGTGAAACATCAATGCTTTTTCAAATGGTTTTCAAACCATCTTTACTAGAAAGGATTAAGAGTTCTCAGACTGATGATGAAGAATTTCAAAATAAGATTAAAGCTGTGAATGATGGGAGATTGAGAGACTTTTTGTATGAAGATGGAATTTTGAAATTTGGGAAGAGACTTTGTGTTCCCGATATACCTGATCTAAAAAGGGGATTTTTGGATGAAACTCATAGTTCCAATTTCTCTATACACCCTGGGATCACCAAAATGTATAGAGATTTGAAGGAACATTTTTGGTGGGACAACATGAAGAGGGAGATTGCTGATTTTGTGTCAATATGTATGGTTTGTCAACAAGTGAAAGATGAAAGGTAACAGCCTGGTGGAGTATTGAATCCTCTTCCCATACCTGATTGGAAATGGGATAATATTACAATGGACTTCGTCATGGGGCTACCAAAGACTCCTAGAAGGAACGATGCAATATGGGTTATTGTTGATCGTCTTTCCAAGTCAACACATTTTCTTGCTATAAGAGAATATCTACAACTAGAACGTCTAGCAATACTATATATTAATTAAGTTATGAGACTTCATGGAGTACCCCTATCGATTGTTTCAGATCATGATCCTCGTTTTACTTCAAGATTCTGTAAGAGTCTTCAAAAGTCCTTGGATACTAAACTTCATTTGAGCACTGCCTACCACCCTCAAACAGATGGACAATCAGAACGGACTATTCAAACCTTATAAAACATGTTGAGATCATGTTCACTTGACTTTCAGGGTATTTGGGATCAATATTTACCTCTAGTAGAATATTTTCTATAACAATAGTTTCCATTCATGTATTCAGATGGCACCATATCAAGCGTTGTACGGAAAGAGATGTCACACACCAACCTATTGGGATGACATTGGTGAAAGAAAACTTGTAGGCCCAGAACTGGTGGAGGAAACGATAGAAAAGGTGAAGGTAATCCAAAACCACATCAAAGTAGCTCAAAGTAGGCAGAAGAGCTATGCCGATAACCAAAGGAAGGATTTGGAATTTCAGGTAGGAGAACATGTTTTCTTGAAGGTATCTCCATGGAAGGGAGTTATACGTTTCGGTAAGAAGGGTAAATTGAGTCTCAGGTTCATCGGACCTTTCTAAATTCTAGAACGAATTGGGGTTGTAGCTTACCATTTGGCAATGCCTCCAAATCTCTCCAAAGTTCATGATGTGTTCCATGTATCACTGTTGAGGAAATACATGCCCGACCCAACGCATGTACTCACCTATGAGGAATTACAACTGGAAACTGATCTATCTTATTTCAAAGATCCCATCAGGATTCTTGATACCAGAGAACAAGTGCTGAGAAACCGGATGACTAGTCTAGTAAAAGTTCTATAGAGAAACCATAAGATAGAAGAGGCAACGTGGGAACCCGAGGAATTTATGATGAAGAACCACCCGAGTATTTTTATGCAATAATATTCTAGAAATTTTGAGGAAAAAAATATTTGAAGGAGGGGAGAATTTAACACCCCAAGCTTCCACGGTACGCTTCTCTTTGAATAATACAGTAGCGTGTGTTGTACGCAACTTTGAGTTCTAACGCACACCACAACCAATCAAACTAGCCGTTATGAATAGTAATAACCACTTTTTGGAATTTTATAAAATTTATCTCTCAAAATGGACTTCATTTTTGGATTCAGAATATCGAAATTAGCCTAGGGTAAAATTTAGGAACTTTTCGGATAACATTTATATTTTGATGAATAGTGAAAATTACTAAATTTTAATTAAAAACAACTTTTTTAATAAAAATAATTAATAGTGATAAATTATGAATTTGAGTTGTTTTAAAGTATATTTAGAATATAGTTTTACCATTTAATACAATTTTGGTCATTGGACATAATTTCACAATTAAACCGGACATAAACAAGTGTCAATCTTTTGATAGTTATTATCTCTTAAAAACAGGCTTTTTGTTTTAACAATGGGAAATAATTTTAAATTAATTTATACCACTTCTGTGTTTTCAATTTGGAAAAATGGATTCCATATTTGGAATCAGGATGTCCAAATTTTTTAAACAGTTAACTTTTATTTTTAGACATTTTGAATAATTACTTCGGTAAATATTTTATTTACCATGGTTAAAGGTTAAATCCGGTAAATAATGGTGAAAAAATAATATTATAATAATAACAAATTACTATAAAATGTGTCCTAACCTTATTTATTGATACATTTCCGACCATGGTCATATTTGGGTTGATTTTGGGACCCCATGGAGCCACTTGTAAGTGATAATGACACTTTATATTGATTAATTTAAAATAAATACAAAAATGACATAAACATATATCTTTTAGAAAAATAATTTTTACATAGGGTTATATATATTATATTTTAGACTATAAATATTCATTAGAAATATAAAACAATTTCCTATATAATGGTATTTTATTTATAATTTTTAGACATTGAAAAATTAAAAATATATATGACACAATAATGATGCAGTATTTTCCTTATTAATGAAAGAATCAAATAATTGGTATTATAAATGTTAAAATTAATATAATTTGAAAGTTTTGATGACATACATGAATTTTATTGATTAATATGACATTATATTATTTCTTAAATGAATTGTTTTCGAATTAATAAAGTTTTTAAGACTTTAACAAAAATCAATTATTTAATAGTGTCAAAATTGACATAAAAGAGTTTTTAAAACAAATATTATATTATTAATTGATATAAATTCCTAAAAATATATGTTTCGGACAAGAGACTTATATAATAATAGGTGTATCATTAATGGACCACTTGCGGGTATCTTGGATGTGTATAGTAAGTTTATTAACTATATTATATAAAAATACAAAGTGACATGGTAAATGTTAAACTAATTAACTAAGAGTTAAAACTAAAAGATAAGGTTAATATAGGGACCCAAACCTGTCTAAAACCTATTGGTTGAGTTTTTTTCAAACCAGTCCCACCTTAGAATCTTAATAATCCAATTTTGAGCCATTAGAAACTGAATATGAATTTATTATAAAATAATATTTCTAGCTTTTCCTAAGGTGCCCCTTCTCCCCCTAATAAAAGGACACCACTTCTAACCAATTCTTCACACCATCAAAGCCTTTTGGTTTGGCCAAAACCTGCCTAAATACTCTCTCAACTTCCCTAAATTAAACCTAGAGGCCTTATTTTGATCATAAAGCCAACCTAAGGATCTCTTTTCATCAAATCAAAAGGAATAACCCGAAGAAGAGGTAATGTTTTCACCACCCTCTTTCAAGTTCATTTCTTCTTCCACTTCTTCTTTATTTGTTATTGTCATTCTAAAATAATAAATCCAGTATATTATATATAATATGATGTTATTATAAATATTGCACAACCATATTCAGTATTCTATCCATCCTTTGAATGACATGTCACCATACGTGCGTACATATGGCTTACCGTCTCCACGTCGTGGTGTAATTGTTATTCAAAACATTATTATTTGGATGGGTACATTAATGATGTTTAATTCATGTAAATAATAAATATAACATGATAATGATTCTGTATATATGATATACCATCCAATTAAAAATTATTTTAATATCCAAAGAATGATATTGTCGCTCGTGCATACGTACGGACTACCATCTCCACGAACGCGATGAGATTCATTCTTCATCGTATCCATTCAAGTATAATTCTAATTTGATGATTAAAAATAGTTTTTATGGAATTGATATCATTATTGATATGAACAAGATACAACCTATCCATAAAAAACATGTCTTATGTAACAAAATATATAAAAGAAAATGAGTAAGTTAACACCCGAAAGAACGATAATACTAAGATATTATTAACAAAGCAATGTTAAAAGATCATATATGATATCATATTAATTTAAATGATTCTTGTATAATTTAATAACAATTATTTCACCATTATAAAGGATGTTAACCTACCCTAAACCAAGTAAAATTACAAGTTAAGGGTTTATTTTTCAATCTCTTCATTATCCGAGGTTGTTTATACGTAATAATATATTGGGACTTCGTTATCATCCACATCTATGTCTCTTAAAAATGTATTTCAAAACATTTTTACTATTTACTAGAATATGGGTTAAAGTCATTTATACCCTTTTTTGACTTTTTATAAGAGATTTATAAAGGAATATTTCCGTCGTTTTCCAAACAAGGTCCTTTTTAACCTTTTCGACAGAATTAAGGTAAGAATGTCTTTTTTAACTTATACGGTGGGTGCGGCTATTTTCCACCGTTATAAAACCTTCGAAGATTACCTTACATGCATATAAGAAAATTTTCAAAGTAAATGTTTTAATTTATAATTATGTGACTTTTAAATTATTTAAAAAAAGAGATAATTCTCTCAAATAGTTTTGATTTCATCTATGTCAACATCCTTTGATGGATTTTAAGCTTATTTGAAGTTGATTTATTGTGATACAAAACTTCCATATTTTATTGAAGGTTTTGTGATATTTTTGACCATGGATGTGTTATTTTTATACTATTCATGGTTTATGGAGGAACTATTGATATTTCATATGCTAGTTTTAATACGAATATTTATATTATGTTTAAACCTGTTAATATGAGGAATGCATTGGACTTAATAAGTGACGAGTGGAGCCCGCTATAGATCCTCGATGCATCGGTAGGTCTCATGATACAAACTAGTGTCTTGGAACATGGCCTTGAAAAAATTTTATTTGTAGTTTTGGCATGAGGCCTTGGCTACATGGTTATGATAGTCTGGCATTATGCATTCCCTCATTATGAAAGTGGTTTTTGATATTGCATGCGATTATTTGACTAGTAGAATATCCATGTGAATAAGTAAATGGAATTATTTCATTTTATTTTTGCCATATGATGCTGAAGTTCAAGTTTAAAAGGCTTTTGTTTTAGTTATACATTGCCTTAAATGTTTATGCTTCACTACTGGAAATACGGCCTATACCCATGGTTCAAAACCGTGGGTATAGCCCCCAAAACCGTGGGTATAAACTATACCCACGGTTTTGGGAACCGTGGGGCTGAGAGGCATCGCAATAGGGGTCTGAGGCTATACCCATGGTTTTCCCAAACCGTGGGTATAGGGATGTCACAGCGCGGTACCCTGATGTACCAGCGTAGCACACCACTGCTCCCACGGTTTGAAAACAGTGGGTATTTATATTCCCAAAATGGATTTCATGGGATTCGAACACGGAACGCCTCAACTGGACGCACCCCTCTCTGACCAACTGAGCTATCAATGCATTTGATATATGAGTATATATCTATATTAATATAATAATATAATTGCATATCTAAAAAGGAGAATGGCTTGATTCGAACACAGCACCGGTTGCAGGATATAAGTCACCAAACCAACTAAGCTATGGGAATATTGTTAACTTACTCAGACATCTATTTACTTATATTAATTATAAGTAATTTATTACAAAAAATATACTCAGGGATATTTGAATAGTGTATCAACTCAAATGACAAGATACCTGACCAACCAAGATGCGAATACTTTTTGTATTTAGTTGTGTATGTTTGTAATTATATTAATGAAAACCATATTTCCACCAAATATTTTTCTTCCCCCGTGAAATTTTTTTCCCACCATATTGCAGGAAATATATACCAACAGTTTGGCTAAACCGTGGGTATAGGTCTTCTGAAAAAAAAATACCCACGGTTCTTCAAAACCGTGGGTATTGGCCTTTTGAGAAAACCCTATACCCATGGTTTGAAAAAACTGTGGGTATAGGCCTTCTGATAAATCCTTATACCCATGGTTTGGGAAAAACCGTGGGTATAGGTTCCTATATAATCTCTATGCCTACGGTTTTCGAAAACCGTGGGTACAGGGTACCCTATACCCATGGTTCTTTGAAGAACCGTGGAGATAGGTCTATTTTCCAGTAGTGTTTATTTATGAAAGTTTCTGTTATATTGTTATCCTTACTGAGCATCTGAGCTCACCCATTTCAATGTTTTATTTTTCCCAGGATGTGAAGAAGTAATTTATGAATAACCTGCAGGAATAGTATGAGGGGATATGAAGACAGGATGTTGTTGTGGTTTTTTTTACTTTATGATGTAATGTAAAACTTTATGAATATATCTAGTGATTCCAAGGCTAATAAACTAATCGGTCTTTCGAGACTTGATCTTTTGTGATCATGCCAATGTTATGTAATAATGCACCGACTCTGGCCAACTGGGGTCAGGGCATTAAAGTACAATACATGTATCAAAATACCAAAAAATTTAAAAATCACTATCTCCATATATCATCACGAGCCTTAGCTCAATCCTATGCTCCCCCACTCCTAAGCATGGAACAAGATCAAGCATCAAACTGTGATTGCTTAACTCAGTCTCTACCTATATCTAAATTGTCTGTTTGGGCCCAATGTTGGCCCGAACATGGTGTGAGATACAATCTCAGTAGGTAACCACCCAAAGTTCAATAAAAAAACCTAGTTGTAGAATATTACAAGATAAAGTAGAGTGTAAAACATATCACATGTAAGAAGTAATAAAAAGTAATGTTTTTATGTCATGTATTCTACAAAACAAGTGATACTATATAGACAAACATGGCTCCCTGCAAAACAAGGGTCAAAATCATATAAAAATGCGGCTACAAAAAATACAGAAATAACTAACACAACCTCTCTGTACATCCATACATGTCATGTCAACCACAGTCTTGTCATATCATCTATATACCAACCAACCATGACCATGTTATATAACCAAAATTATTAGAACAACCACAGTTGTGACATATAATCAAGCATATCACATTTACCATGGTCCTTTCATATTATCAAGTGTCACATTTACCATGGGGACATCGTATATCATAAGTTTTAGAACCCTCAAGGTAGGATCTAATGTATAGTAGACCAAGGTGTTGTCATCGAGTCCCATGAGAATCTTTATGGAATCTCAGTTAGGCTAGAATTGGGGTCCAAGGAGCATGTCTTCAGACCATGTCCACTATGAGCCCAACCAAACCAGATCCTAGGGGTAGAAAGGCCTAAGGAATCCGATGGAATCAAGATCCAATGAGAAATCTATGTCCAAGGCATCCACTAAAGTGATCAAGATACAAATAATAACATCCAAGGAATCTAATGGAATCATTCATCATTCGTTCCATTTATCAATTCGCAAACATTAAATTCCATGAGTGTACTCACTTATACACCATTTCACATTCAAAAATAATCTATGATATTATCCACTCATATAACATTTCCATATTTTTTTCATTTAATCAATTCAAGCAATTCATAACATGTTAACACCAGGAAACGAGGCAATATCCATCTCCTAACAATCAATTCAATTCAATTCACTTATTAATGGGTCTCCTATTACTAGTAAATCACAAAACACTCACCCCATGGGTGGTTTAAAAAATTAAAAGGCAAAGGTAACACCCCATGGGTGTCCTTAGTTGGGGAACAACCTCCAATACATCTCAAAGTAAATAAAGGGCATCCCTAACAAGTTCTGTTTCATTTAATTAAATTGTTCTATTAATTTTTAGGGCCACTCTAGATAGTTTGGTGGGAGAAACTCTAGAAACTAGATAAATAATTCACCAAACCAAATAGGAAAAGTGTAGACCACCTATTTTAGGTTGATACTATAGTGATCATCCAGTATCTGCTTCTGATTTGACTCATATCAGAAGAAAATGAACGATTGAAGAACCTGGAAATAGATAATATCATCTTTCACCTGAATAACATGATTGATACCACGAAGAAAAATGAATGACATAAAAGGAATTGAGTATTCACTGATTCGGGTCCAACGAGACCGACAACGCTCGATTCTAAGATTGGATGGAAGAACGGTATCGAAGCATACCTTTTCTCATCAAGAGGAGCTCCAAAATCTCATTGTTGTCCAATGTGAGAGTAGGGAGAATTAGGTTTGAAATTATTAACATTTTAAGGGAAAATATTAAATTTTAACCAAAATATAGAGTCGTACGGTTTGGCCTCATGGTTGGTCAAACCACACACCAATCCTATGCACACTTCTGTAAGGAGTGGAACCTCACACAATTTTCACACACATTTTGCCTACTCATGTGCAAACCATGTGTTTAAAATCTATTAAAAAATCTATAATTTTTTCATGGTTGTGTTCCCCAAATCACATGGTTTATCAAACCGTGTGGGCTCTTCAATCCCACTGTCTAGCCTCACACAGTTAGGGGTAAACATGTGGCCTTCCCTGCACAGTTTCTCCTAACCGTGCATCCTATCCTTTTCCTTCCAAAAATCTAGGTTCTAGGCTCCAAACAAGCCCCATACACTGTTGATACACCTGTAACCTCAGAGGGTATTCACATTAGGCCATAAAAAATAATTTAAACTAAAAACAAAAGTATTTGTACCTTGTATAAAAACCTAGTATCTTACAATATTACCCCCTTAAAGAAATTTATCCTAAAAATTCCCTCTCAAGGGTGGTCAAGATTAATCTAAGAACAACTCAGGCCATTGAGAAAGTAAGTTGGCCTCCTGCTCCCAAGTCTCGTCCTCTAAATGGTCATCCTACCATAGCACTAGTATTAGAGGAACTGAATAGCCTCGGAGAGCCGTCATGCTCCTATCAACAATACAAATCAGATGCTCCTCAAAGGATGCATATACCTGTAACTCAATTTCCTTGGGATGAAAAGCATGAGATGAGTTTGAATGATAACAACACAACTGAGATACAGAAAAGACTTCATTCATGGTTAGGTACCTATGAGGTAACTGCAACTGATAGGCTACCAGCCTGACTCTCTCTAGAATGTGGAATAGCTCGAGAGATCATCATAAAAGATTACCCTGTCTTTTAATCCATCTGTCTCCCAGCATTAGTGAAACACGTAAAAAGACCTGATCCTAGACTTCAAACTCTAGAGTTCATCTGTGGAGATCATCATAATATTTCTATCAAGAATGTTCACTATCCATCCACTTTCTGATCAACTGGACCTTCTTCAAATTCTCCTGCATGAGACATGGTCCTAATAAAGAGTCATCGCCTGCCTCTAACCAGCACATAGGCAATCAGCATGGCCTACCATACAAGACCTCATAATGTGTCATCTATATCATAACCTGATATATATTTTTGTAAGTGAACTCAACCAAGGGTATATGCCTCTTCCAAGATCCCCCAAAATCCATAACACATGCTCGTAGCATGTCCTTAAGCACATGTATCATATGATCTAACTATCCATCATTCTAAGGGTGGTATTCCATGCTCAGAATCACCTATATACCTAGTGATCACTGCAAAATATACCATAAATGAGATGTAAATTGGGCCTCCCTATCTGAAATGATATAATGAGTGACACCATGAATCCATACTATCTCACGGATATACAACCTCCCAAGCTCTTCAACACTGAATGTCTCCTTGATTAGTATGAAATGAGAAACCTTCATGAGTGTGTCAACAATACAAACAACATAACTTCCTTGAGGTGACTATGGTAAACTTATCACAAAATCAATCGCAACGTTATCCCATTTTCACTCAAGAATAGGTAACTATTGTAAATTTATGGCTGGTCACTGATGTTCTTCCTTCACCTGATGACAGTTGGAACACCTTTTAACCAAACCAGCTACTTTTGGTTACATACTAGGCCACAAATACGGATGATGTAAGTCATGATACATCTTGGTGACATAGGGATGCACTGCCCAAACTAAGGCATGAAACTTTTTTATCTGCTCCTCACGTATGTCCACTGTAACCCATACGCGAACATGTATACACAGGACCTCATCCTTACCAAAGGTCCAACCAAGAGGTGGGACCTCACCTTTCACACTCCCATAGGACTAGGCCATAAGAATTTGATAGTTTCATCATCCTTACTCTATCTAGTATAGTAGATGCCATAGTTAAGGATGAAAGAAAATTCTTCCCATAACTATCTTGTACCTCCAAGTGCATCTTAGATAACAAAGTCATAAGATTTCACTCATTACTATCCTAGTGAATTGCCTATATCTGAGCCCTATTTCTCAATGCATCGGCATATATATTTTTTTTAGTAGTCATGTAGGTAATCTCGAACTCGAAATATTGTAGGTATTCAACCCACCTTCACTACCTCAGATTAAGATCACACTGTGAAAAAATATACTTGATCCTTTTTTGGTCTATGTACACCACAAAATTCTCTCCCATTAAATAATGTCTCCAATATATCAAAGAAAAAACAACTACGACTAACTCAAGATCATGTGTCGGGTAGTTTCTCTCATGTGGCACCAGTTGTTGTGACCCATATTACATGACTCTATCCCCCTATATAAGAACTAATCCAATCTCAATACCTAATGAATCATAAAACATAGTGTAGCTTCTTCCATACTCTGTTAGTATAAGGATTGGTGCTGAAGTCAATCTCTCTTTCATATCTAGAAAATCTTTCTCATGGGTATTTGTTTATATAGACTTCACACTTATAGTCAAGACCATCAATGATGCTGCTAAGCATGAGAAGTCCTGTATGAAACATGAAAATATGTACAAGGTATTTATGTAGGTCGAACACATACTTAGTGATATCTCGACCTCAAGTCAATTTTCAAGAACACCCGAGCTCCACAAAGCTGATCAAACTGGTCATCTATCTATGGAAAGGGATACCTATTTTTAACCATTAGCTGACCCAATTTCTAGTAATCCAAACATAGCCTAAGGGTACCATCTTCCTTTTTCGCAAAAAGGACTGAAGAATTCCATGAAGAAGTACTGGGTTGGATAAAATTATTTTCCTCCAAATCCTCTAACTTCTACTTGAGCTCATGTAACTCCATCGTAACCATCCTATAAGGAGGAATGGATACTGATGCAACTCTTGGCACTATCACGATGGAGAACTCAACCTATATCTCGGGAGGTAAACCAAAAAAATCATTTGGGAAAACTTCCCTAAAATGATCAACTGTGGTAGGAAAGTCATCATGATGCACTCCTTGATCATCTAGATACAAACTAGCAATTTGGGTTGTCATTCCCCCAAACCCATGATGTATTGGTGTGACTCAGCTCGACTTTCTTAGACATCCCATTCACCCTTTTGAATATAAATTGTGCCCTTTGGTGATGTAAAAGTCACCCTCCAACAATAGAAATCAACTTAGGATCAAAATTCCACTAGTTATTCCATCTTGGGTATGATGTCAAACCCGATCATCTCGAGTAAAAAGATATTTCAGAAGAGTGACACCCACCAACCTCAAGGGGAACTCCCTACACTGATATAAATCCTTTGTTCTAATCCCCAATAAAGTGTCAACAATCATAACGCCCTTAGTGAAATGGATCAAAAGACCGAGGCTATCTACCATAGGTACATATATGAAACTACGTAATGCATTTGTGTAAAACATAGAAGATAAAAACGGTGTGGATACTAAGATTGTACCTCTCACTGTATATAGTCCATAACCCTACTCCTTGGGTGTAGGATATACATAATAGATCTGGCATGAACTGCAGCCCTATGACACAAACTCACTACCTAGAGTAGGCTCTCTCAACTGTCTCGGTACAACTGCTGTCTGGTTGCCTCGTCCATGACCGCCACTTCGTCCTGATCAATCGAAAATGATCCATCTCCCTACCTAACACAGATCTGTTAAACCCACTCCCAAACCTAGTGTCTGAGATGACACCCTACCACTCAATATTGGAGGGAAGTCCCTATAGAAACATTTCATGTGGCTCATCCTTCCTTAAGATCGACACTCGACTAGGTCTCTATTTCACTGATTCCTCATGTGTCTCTTTCTACTACACTAATGACATAAAACTGCACTACCATCATGAGCAACATGGCTAGTACCCATCTCATGGGAATCCTCAAAATGATTCACTATGCCTGAAGATACTGGACCACTGGGTTGAGATATTACACTACTCTACTCTACGCCCCCAACATCCCTTAGGTTTTACTCTGTAGTCAGCTCTTGATTCACAACTTCAGTAATGGAGGTCAATCTAAAACTCTTGACCTAAGATCGAATGACATGTTAGAGACCTTCCCTAAAGTGTTTCACCCTCAATAAATCATCATCAAGGCATGTCAATAAAAGACACTGCAACTCTACAAAACATATCGAGTACTCCATAACCATTATATCACCCCACTCCAAATGCATGAACTCACTAGCCCGCTCTACCCTCGTATGTTCAGTGTAAAATTAGTTGTAGAACCAAGTTTGGAAATCAACCCAAACCATATCTCATAGCCTGTTGTCCTAGTCAGAGAATCCCACCAGTGCTTTGCTACTCCTCGAAGCATATAAGTCATGAATTTCACTATCCTCTCTAGAGGTGTCTCCAGATGCTCAAAGAATGATAGTTTAGTATAAAGACACATCTTATTATCCTATGTACCACAATCCCCTAAAAAGATGGGAGGATTTTGCTGCTGGAACACACGTGTCAACTCATCCATAGACGAGGTAGGTTGTGGTGCTCCCTAAAACTTCTGCATTAAGTGATAAAACCCCTCACAGAACTGTTTCTCAACACCAGTTTTTGGAACAACAGCTAGTGTCATAGCAGGTAGTAAATGAGAATACACTGGTATTTGATGTCCCACTACCTCTAGAGCATGTTCTTCACCACCCTACTACTGTACAAATAGAGTTCTTCCTGGTGGAATGCCTCTATAATGCCAAATGCACGCCATAGAAAGGAACAACATCAATGTTTGACACTCAAAAGAGTATAAAAGGTCAAAACCATCCTATAACTAGGTCATACCACACATATTTCTGCAAAAGTTTGGACTATAAAATAGAAACAGTCAAAAAATTCACTAGAGACACTGCCTATTTTCCACTCAAAAACTAGGTCTAGGTCGAGTTCTCTATGTATCATTTTAATTTTCCATTTGAATTTCTTATTCATTTCACATTCCCTTTTAATGGTTGAACCAAATGGAATGTTTCTTTCTAATCCATAAATGATCATACTCATTATGAACTAAAATATATAATTCACCTAATCCACACCATAACATGTTCCAGTCTATGTGACTCATGGTTCATGACTCAACGTACCACAATTGAATTCTCAGGGTGTCTGTTGTAGCCCAATTAGGACAAAACTACTTAGGTTATGATAGACACTCTGTGTACGAACCATGTTTCTCAATTCCCTGCATATAAGTCTATCACAATAGTAGGTATATCTATTACGGCACCTATCACAACATCATGCAAATAGGTAATGCATCCTATATGGCATGGCATGATGCATGGAATGTGATTTCTAACATGTGCCTAAAATGATGCATGAGATGTAATACTCTCATCAATTCGGGTTGCAACAAAATATAACCCACAATCGTATCAATAATAACATCATAATTCAAGTGAATCACCCAATGGTGGAATCAAATCAATTATAATAGAAAAACTACAGAAAGCAACAATTTCCATTCGGGGAAATTTGGGTTTTTCCTATATGTGGGGTAGCTAAACCTAGATATAACTACTTACAAAATTACAATACCTTCCTATCACTTTCTATTGTCTTAAAATAATAAATAATACTAGAAAATAATATATTTGATACCAATTTGAAACATCCCAAACCCGGATGCCACTCAATAGTTCCCCAAGCATGGATGTCTACATGGGCCTAAATGCATATCCCCAAATGATAGAGTCTTCAGAATAGTAGTGAGGGTCTATGGTGTGTTTTTGGAGAGACTATGTCCTCTTACCAGGGTGTAACATTACAGTTGCAAACATGCAGTTCAAATAGCAGAAGAGGATATAACAATCTGACCAAATATGAGTAAACAGGACAAGAATATATAAACTATGCTAGAAATAATCTCATATAAAAAAGATGATCATGTCATGTGTCTACAAAGAATCCAAAATGGGTACAAAACATTCAGTACAACACATGTATTAAAATAACAAAAAACAATATCTCTCGATATAATTATGAGCCTCATCTTAGTCTCATGCTCCCCTTCTCCTAAGCATGGAACAAGTTCAAGCATCAAAATGTGGGTGCTTTCCCTGGTCCCTACCTGCATCCAAATAGTCTATCTGGGTATCCAATGGTGGCCCAAATAGGGTGAGAGATACAATTCTAGTAGGTAAGAACCCATAGGTCTATAAAAAATCCTGATTGTGTAATATAATAATCTAAAGAAGAGTGTGATACATATCACAGGTAAGTAGTAATTAAAATTAAAGTGTTTATGGCATGTATACTACAAATCAAGTGATATTGTATTGCCCAACATGGCTCCCTCCAAAACAAGGGTCAAAATCCTAAAAAAATTCCGATACAAACAATATAGAAATAACTAACACGGTCTCGCCATACATCCATACATATCATGTCAACCGAGGCCTTTTTATATAATTTTTATATCAACTACCCACATCCATGGAATATAACCATAAGTATCAGAACAACCGCGATCGTTCCATATAATCAAGCATGTCACATTTACCATGGTTGTGTTGTATAATCAAGTGTCATATTTACCATGGTCACACCGTATATCAGAAGTTTCAGACCCCACAAGGTTGGATCTAAGGTATATTGGAGAAAGGCATCATCATTGAGTCCCAAGATCATCTCGATAGAAAATCGATTAGGCTTGAATTGGGGTCCAAGAAGCATGTATTCCAACCATCTCCAGAGTGATCCAAAACAAACTAAAACCAATGGGTAGTAAGGCCTAAGAAATCCCACATAATTAAGACCTAGGGAGAAATATCTATCCAAATCATCCACTACCATGTTCAAGATTCAAGAAATAACATCCAAGGAATCTAATGGAATCATTATTCATTCATTCCATTTATCATTTCACAAACCATCAATTCAATGATTATACCCAATCATATAATATTTCACATTAAAAAACAATCAATGAGTTTACCCACTCATATAACATTTCCATATTTTCTATCTAATCAATTAAAGTAAGATATAACATGATAACACAAGGCAAGGAGGCAGTATGAATCTTATAACAATCAATTCAATTAAATTCACTTATTAAGAGGCCTCCTCTTACTAGGAAATCAAAAAACACTCAACCCATGGGTGGTTTAACAAATTAAAATGCAAAGTTCACACCCCATGGGGTGGCCTTCGTTGGGGAAACAACCTCCAACACATCTCAAATGAACTGAAGGGAATCCTTAATAGGTTTCATTTCATTTAATTCAATCGTTCAATTAATTTTTGAGGTCATACTGAAAAGTATGGATGGAATTATAATGATAACATACTTAATAAATCTCTAAAACAAATGGGAAAAGTATAAACCACCGACCATAGGTCGGTAGTAGAGTTCTCATCCAGTATCAACTTCTGATTCGACTAAGATCTAAAGAACGGATGAAGAACCTTATAATAGGACATATCATCTTATACCTAAATAACATCATTTATTCCAATAATAATAATTAAATACACAAACGGAATTGAGTACTCACCAATGTGGATCCAATGATACTGACAACACTCAATTCTGAAATCGAACAGAAGAACTATAGAAAAATCATACCTTTTGGATTCAAGAGGAGATCCAAAATCTCACCATTTTCTAATGTGAGAGAAGATAGAATTAGGATTGAAATTATAAAAATTTTAATGTAAAATAGATAATTTTACCCGAAATACTGGGCTGCATGGTTTGGTTGTGCAGTTGGGAAAATCGTGGGCCAACCATATGCCCACTACTGTAAAGAGGGGTACCTCGCACATTATACACGCATGGTTTGTATAACCTTTCAAAAACTGAGTGTTTCAACTATGTTAAAAAATATTTAGTTTTTTCACAACCATACACCCCAAATCAAATGGTTTATCAAACTGTGCGGGCTCTTCCAACCCACTATATAGCCTCACATGGTTAGTGGTATTCGTGTGGCCTACCCCGCATGGTTTCTTCTATTCGTGTGGCTTATCCTTTTCTTCCAAAATGTTGGGATCCGGATTTAAAACAAGCCCCAAAAACTCCCAATACACCTGTAACCTCAAAGGGTATTAACATTAGGCCATGAAAATAATTTAAACCAAAAAAAAAGGATCCATACCATGTATGAAAACTCAATATCTTACACAATAGGTCTAAAAATTCCCTAGAACAATAGGCCTATGGAGTAGAGATAAATACCATGAGAAAATTCCCCAATAGTGGAAAAGATCTATTACTGTATCTTTCACCTAAGTTCTCAAGGATTACCTTGTGCTCTATTTTCCAAACTAGTTCACCAAACCATTTATCATTTCATTCTTTGAAAACCATTTCACAATAATTTGGAAACCCTTTCCGTTTACCCAAAACCTAGGGAAACCCATTTTTATAATAACTCAGTTCCACATGCACAAAACAATCAGTCATATCATGTCATTTCATTTAAATAAACAATTTAACAAAATAATATAAATACAGTTCACTGACAAAGGATAGAGATGGAACCACCTAACACAAAAATCTGGGTCATACATTCCCACAAAGGATCCACCAAAAATAAGAACACAACAAAAATAGTGAAGACCCTAGAATCAATCTACACATATTAGATGTAACGCCCCGACCCCAGTTACCCAGAGTCGGTGCATTATTACATAACATTGGCATGATCACAAGAAAGATCAAGTCTTGAAAGACCAATTAGTTTAGTAGCCTTGGAAACACTAGATATATTCATAAAGTTTTACGTTACATCGTAAAAATAAAAACTAAAACAACATAGTCTCCATAGTCTACACTCTTATCCCCTCCCATAGTCTACACTCTTATCCCCTCATACTATCCATGCAGGTCATTCATAATTTACTTCTTCACATCCTGGGAAAAATAAAACATAGAAAAGGGGTGATCTCAAATTCCCAGTAAGGATAACAATATAGCGGAAACTTTCATAAATAAGAATAAACATTTAAGGCAATGTATAACTAAAACAAAAGCCTTTAAAACTTTTACTTCAACATAGTATGGAAAAAATAAAATGAAATAATTCCATTTACTTATTCACATGGATATTCTACTAGTAGAATAATCACATGCAATATCAATAACCACTTTCATAATGATGGAATGCATAATGCCAGACTATCATAACCACATAGCCAAGGCCTCGTGCCAAGACTACAAATATGATTTTTTCAAGGCCTTGTGCCAAGACACTAGTTTGTCTCATGAGACCTACCAATGCATCGAGGAGCTATAGCGGGCTCCACCCGTCACATATTAAGTCCAATGCATTCCTCATATGAACAGGTTTAAACATAACATAAACATTCGTATTAAAACTAGCATACGAAATGTCAATACTTTCTCCATAAACCATAAATGGTATAAAAATAAAGCATCCACAGTCAAACAAATCACAAAACCTTCAATACAATATGGAAGTTTTGTATCATAATAAATCAACTTCAAATAAGCTTAAAATCCATCAAAGGATGTTGACATAGATGAAATCAAAACTATGTGAGAGAAATATCCCTTTTTTTAAATAATTTAAAAGTCACATAATTATAAAATAAAACATTTACTTTGAAAATTTTCTTATAATATTTTTAGGGAATCTTCGAAGATTTTATAACGGCGGAAAATAGCCGCACCCGCCGTATAAGTTAAAAAAACATTCTTACCTTAATTCTGTCGAAAAGGTTTAAAAAGGACCTTGTTTGGAAAACAACAGAAAGATTCCTTTATAAACTTATTATAAAAATTCAACAAGGGAATAAATGAATTTATACCATAGTATTTAAAATAGTAAGAATGATTTGAAATACATTTTTAAGAAACATGGATGTGGATGATAAAGAGGTCCCAGTAGATAATCACGTATAAACAACCTCGGATAAGGAAGAGATTGTGAAATAACCCTTACCTTGTAATTTTCCTTGGTTGGGGTAGGTTAAAATCCTGTATAATGTTGAAATAATTGTTATTAAATTATAAAAGAATCATATATATTAATATGATATCTTATATGATCTTTTAACATTGCTTTGTTAATAATATTTTAGAATTATCGTTGTTTCGGGTGTTAACTTACTCATTTTATTTTATATGTTTTCTTAAATAAGTCGTATTTTTCATGGATAAGTTGTATCTTATTCATATCCAGAATGATATCAAGTCCTTAAACATTATTTTGAAATCATCAAATGATAATTATACTTTAATGGATACGATGGAGAATGAATCTCATCGCGTTCGTGGAGACGGTAGTCTGTACGTAGGCACAAGCGACAATATCATTCTTTTGATATTAAAATAATATATAATTGGATGTTATATCATATATACAGAATCATTATCATGTTATATTTATTATTTACATGAATTATAATTAATTATTATACCCATCCAAATAATAATATATTGAATAACAATTACACCACGACGTGGAGACGGTAAGCCGTACGTACGCATGTATGGTGACATGTCATTCAAAGGATGGATAAAATACTGAATATGGTAGTACCATATTTATAATAATATTAAGTTATATAGGAGATACTGGATTCATTATTTTATAATGGTAATAACAAAGAAAGAAGAAGTTGAAGAAGAAAGGAACTAGAAAAGGGGTGGTGAAATCATTAACTCTTCTTCGGGTTCTTCCTTTTGATTTGATCAAAAGGGATCCTTAGGATGGCTTTCTGACTAAAGTAATTCCTCTAGGATTAAGTGAGGGAAGTTGAGAGAGTATTTGGGCAGAGTTTGGCTGAGAAAAATGGCTTTGAAGGTGTGAATTAATGAGAAGGGGGAGTGCCCTTTTATAAGAGGTGTGAGGGGCACCTTTGGAAAATCTAGAAATATTATTTTAAAATAAATTTATATTCGGTTTCTAATGGCTCCAAAGTGTATTATTTAAATTTTAAGGTGGGTATGGGTCGAAAACCACTCAACCAATAGAATTTATACAGGTTTGGGTCATTATATTAACCTTATCTTTAAGTATTAACTCTTAGTTAATTAGTTTCACTTTTACAATGTCTCTTTGTATTTTTATATTATATGGTTAATAAACTTACTATATACATCCAAGAGACCCCCAAGTGATCCATGAATAATACAGATATCATAATATAAGTCTCTTGGTCTAACCTTAGATTTTTTTGAATTTAATATCAATTAATAATATAATATTTGTTTTAAAAACTGTTTTATGTCAATTTTTACACTATTAAATAATTGATTTTTTTAAAACTCATAACAGAATTATTACTTCCAAAAACGTTAATTAAATCAATCCTAACATGTCATATTAACCTAGAAAATTATTGGTATTTATAAAAAGTCTCAAATTACATTTATTTGGGTATTTATAATATCAATTATTGTAATTTTTCATTAATTAGGTAATTACTGCATCACTATTGTGTCATAAATAAATTAAATTATTTAATGTCTAAAATTTATAAATAAAATACCATTATGTATGAAATCTTTTTATCTTTCTAATGAATATTTACAATCGAATTTATATTATCTATAACCCTATATTAAAAATGTTTTAGTAAATAAACTTTGATTTTAACTCTTTTAACTCTTCTTTGAATTAAATAATAATAAATGTCCTAATCTAATACAAGTGTACCTAAATGATAATATTTTACTCCTAATATTGTTTTTGGTCGAGATACACTTGTCCAATAGAATTAGGACATGTGTTAGGGTAATATTAATATCATTTTTACCCTTAATTACCCTATTTACTTTTAATCGTGGTAAATAAAAGTAAAAAGTTACTATTCACCAAAAATTATTTTCATCTCATTGAACCACATTTTACCCCTTGATATTAACTGTGTCTCTCAGATTTTCGAAATTCTACTCACAAAAGCGGTAAAATTAAGTTTTATGAAAAATTCAGTTTTTTAACTACCACTTAGTGGTTTCACTATTCATCAAAAAATGAAATTTCCAGAAAAACACCAAAAATTAGGCCTAAGCTATATTTGATATTATGAATACAAAAATTATTTCTATTTTACCAAAGTCAGAACATATCAGTCGCATTAATTAATTTAAAAATTAATTCCCGTCGTCAAAACAAATAGCGTGTTTTTAAGAGATAATAACTATCAAAAGATTGACACTTGTTTATGTCTGGTTTAAATGTGAAATTACATCCAATGACTAACATTTAATTAAATGGTAAAAATATATTCTAAATATACATTAAAACCACTCAAATTAATAATTTATCACTATTAATTATTTCGATTAAAAAAGTTGTTTTTAATTAAAATTTAGTAATTTTCACTATTCATCAAAATATGAAAGTTATCCGAAAAGTACCAAAATTTCACCCTAAGCTAATTTCGATATCATGAATCCAAAAATGAAGTCCATTTCGAAAGATAAAATTTATAAAATTTCAAAAAGTATGTATTACTATTCATAACGGCTAGTTTGATTGGTTGTGGTGTGTTAGAATCTCGAAGTTACGTACAATGCACGTCATTGCATTATTCAAAAGGAAACGTATTGTGGAATATTGGGATGTTTCATTGTAAATTCTTGATGTCCCCATTCTAAAAAGTAAATTTATATAGTCAAATTGAATATATGAAAGTTTAAAATATTGGATTTAAAAAGGGTTCACTATTAAAAGTTTGTAAAAGTGCAATACTGAAAATGAATTTGTTCTTACATTATGTCTAAGAAACTCATAATATGGATTCTAAAATTATAAGGATTATATAAAGTGTAAAATTTAGTTAATACTATTCATAACCTCTTTTGAACGGCTTGTTTAGTAAGTCATGGTGCGCTTGAACTCGGTGTTGCATGTAGTGCAAGTTATTGAATTATTTTGAAGAAATAACACACTATGAAATCTTGGGGTGTTACATTCTCCCCTCCTTCAATAAATTGTGTTCTCGCAATTTGAAATTGTTCTTCGAAAATAAAAGGCTGAATATAGAAAATATCTTTTTGGGAAAACCCACATCGGAAATTGGGTTAATGAAATTTAGTCTTAATAAGAGGAAAAGAGAAATGAAAGGGTCACCACAAAATTATGATCTCTATTCGGAGAACATTGGTGGAAATTAGAGACATATAATTGGAGGAAAAATGTAAATATTTATAGGTAGTGATTGAGGTCATCAATCACAAACAAGTGTAAAATGGAGGGCCTTAAATTCATCAATCTATGATGATTTAAAATACCATCGGTTCAGCAAAACATATGGTATTAGGATAACACATTTTTTTGTTTTAAGATCCCTTCACTAAAGTATAAGAATTAATTTCTTCATTGAATAAGAGAAGAAGAAAAATATATACTTGTCAACTATAGTCTCAACCTTTAACTAAGTTCTACCAAAAACTCATCTTTCACTCTAAAAGATAATAGAACTTAAAAATAATATTCTATTTATCCTATTCGTATAGGGTTAAAAAATGAATTTATAATTCATCTAGAAGAACCATTAAAAAATGACATTATTCAAACCAGGACATCACGTGGGTCAGTGGTAGGTGATACACCCTTTTCGCCCTTCGATTGTGGGTTCAAGTCTCGCGGCCTTGCCGGACGCGACGGGTTGCCGCCCGACCTCCGGGTTTTCCTTTTATGGAAATCCAAAATAATCCAAACTAGAACTATCCAAAATACTTCAGTCCAAAATTTATAAGGAAGGTAAACACAATGAAGATCCTTTTTTCCATGTAATAACATGTGAACACCTTCATCATGTATTCTTTTAAAACACTGCAACATCCTGAATTACCATAAAACCTTATTGATTACTTTCATGATCCCTTATTCCTTAAAGAATAATAGATATACTCCTTCAATCCAAAAATGTTGTAAACCCAAACAATGATGGAATATACAAATCATTAATCAGTTTCAAGGTAGTAAAGAATATCTAATATAATTTATCCAAATCAATCATGTATTATTCTAAAATCACTACCTCGGTATCAGAACCATATTATGGTTTATCTTTCTCTCAACCATATATTTTCCAAAAATTTAACCTTCTATTGATTCACTTTTCTTTGTTCCACACAATCTAAAGTCCTTAATAAAATAGTACTGCAGCACAATCCTTATATAATCCATAATTATTATAACAAGTACATTGTTGATACAACACTCAAATGACATAATCAACATAAGAACTCTAATCATTCCTATTCATATGTGGTAGTATCATAACATGATTATTATCCAACAGCAACATTTGCGGCATAGTCTGATGACTGGGACATAGCTTCGCGTAGTGTCCAAACACCTTGAAAATGAAGCATTGTACATTTGAAACCATTTTCTTACCCTTGCAGTCACGTACTTTGTGCCCTTTTTCCTCCGCACTTATAAAAAACTCCCATTCCTTTCAGGAAAGTTCCAGGGTGTTTCTTTCCACAGTTATCACATATGAGAAAATTCTTCTTTTCCCTCTTCCCTTTATCAATATTTCTCTCTTCCATCCTTTTCTTATCTTGCTTCTCTTCAAAGCCATAGGACTCAGTAAACTCTTTACTTATCTTATCAACACATGATATTATTTATTCATATGATGATAATACATGCGAGACTATTTCTCTTATAAATTATGGCTTAAGACCATGAAAGATATGATCCTTCTTTCTCTTTGGATCATGTGCATTGCTGGAGTTCTCATTCCTTCTACTGGGCGCCATTTCTAAACAATGGAATACACAAGATTAGTTTATGAATAACAATACCTAATCCCAAACTTGTAAAACACATAACATAAATTAAATAGGTTATGGATATAATCCCTAATCATAAAAATGTCTCATTTGAGGAAGTATATACTCATAAATCCTTCATAATGGTTTGTAAAGAAAATGAGAATTATCCTAAGCATATCCCCCAGGAGTGTCATAACCAAGAGTGCAGCAAGGCCTGTTGTCGTGCACCAGTTCTCGTTTGAGTCTAGCTCAAAGCGGTGTTTTCGGGTTTTACCCCTAGGTACATCTGTGCCAGAGCCGCCTCTACCTTCTCGTATCCAAACAGGGATGTATTGCTCGGAAAACTCACAAAATTTCTATAATACCAAAATTCTAGGAAGTTCTTCTATACTAATCCTCAAAGTCCATCTTAGGTTTATGTGCTCTAATCAGAGTTTATCTAAATCTAGCTTCCAAGGTTTGTACTAAACTTCCTCTGATACCAACGATAATCACCCCACCCTAGTTACCTAGAGTCGGTGCATTATTACATAACATTGTCATGATACAAGAAAGATCATGTCTCAAAAGACCGATTAGTTTAGTAACCTTGGAAACACTAGATATATTCATAAAGTTTTACATTTAGTCATAAAAATGAAAACTAAAACAACATAGTCTTCATAGTCTACACTCTTATCCCATCATACTATCCTTGTAGGTCATTCATAATTTACTTATTCACATCCTGGGAAAAATAAAACATAAAAAAGGGGTGAGCTCAAATTCCCAGTAAGTATAACAATATAGCGGAAACTTTCATAAATAAGAATAAACATTTAGGGCAATATATAACTAAAACAAAATCCTTTTAAACTTGAACTTCAACATAGTATGGAAAAAATAAAATGAAATAATGTCATTTACTTATTCACATGGATATTATACTAGTAGAATAATCACATGCAATATCAATAACCACTTTTATAATGATGGAATGCATAATGCCAGACTATCATAACCACATAGCCAAGGCCTCGTGCCAAGACTACAAATAAGATTTTGTCAAGGCCTTGTTCCAAGACACTAGTTTGTCTCATGAGACCTACCGATGCATCGAGGAGCTATAGAGGGCTCCACCCGTCACATATTAAGTCCAATGCATTCCTCATATGAACAGTTTTAAACATAACATAAACATTCGTATTAAAACTAGCATACGAAATGTCAATACTTTCTCCATAAACCGTGAATGGTATAAAAATAACACATCCACAGTCAAACAAATCACAAAACCATAAATACAATATGGAAGTTTTGTATCATAATAAATCAACTTCAAATAAGCTTAAAATCCATCAAAGGATGTTGACATAGATGAAATCAAAACTATTTGAGAGAAATATCCCTTTTTTTAAATCATTTAAAAGTCACATAATTATAAAATAAAACATTTACTTTAAAAATTTTCTTATAATCTTTTAAGTGAATATTCTAAGATTTTATAATGGTGGAAAATACCCACACCCTCCGTATAAGTTAAAAAAACATTCTTACCTTAATTCTGTCGAAAAGGTTAAAAAAGGACCTTGTTTGGAAAATGACAGAAAGATTCCTTTATAAACTTATTATAAAAAGTCAAAAAGGGTATAAATGAATTTATACCATAGTCTTTAAAATAGTAAGAATGATTTTAAATACATTTTTAAGAAACATGGATGTGGATGATAAAGAGGTCCCAGTAGATAATCACATATAAACAACCTCGGATAATGAAGAGATTGTGAAATAACCCTTACCTTTTACTTTTACTTGGTTGGGGTAGTTTGACCTCCTGTATAATGGTGAAACAATTGTTATTAAACTATAAAAGAATCATATATATTAATATGATATCATATACGATCTTTTAACATTGCTTTGTTAATAATATTTTAGAATTATCGTTGTTTCGGGTGTTAACTTACTCATTTTCTTTTATATGTTTTGTTACATAAGCCATGTTTTTCATGGATAGGTTGTATCTTATTCATATCCAGAATGATATAAAGTCCTTAAACATTATTTTGAAATCATCAAATGATTATTATACTTGAATGGATACGATGGAGAATGAATCTCATCGCGTTCATGGAGACTATAGGTCGTACGTACGCACGAGCGGCAATATCATTCTTTTGATATTAAAATAATATATAATTGGATGGTATATCATATATACAGAATAATTATCATGTTATATTTATTATTTAAATTAATTAAAAATCATTATTATACCCATCCAAATAATAATATATTGAATAACAATTACACCACGACGTGGAGACTGTAAGCCGTACGTACGCACGTATGGTGACATGTCATTCAAAGGATGGATAAAATACTGAAAATGGTTGTACCATATTTATAATAATATTAAATTATATAGGAGATAGTGGATAAATTATTTTATAATGGGAATAACAAATAAAGAAGAAGTGGAAGAAGAAAGGAACTTGAAAAGGGTTGGTGAAATCATTACCTCTTCTTCGGGTTCTTCCTTTTGATTTGATCAAAATGGCTCCTTAGGTTGGCTTTATGACTAAATGAATGCCTCTAGGATGAAGTGAGGAAAGTTGAGATAGTATTTGGGCAGAGTTTGTCCGATACAAATAGCTTTGAAGGTGTTAATTAATGAGAAGGGGGAGTGCCCTTTTATAAGAGGGGTGAGGGGCACCTTTGGAAAAGCTATAAATATTATTTTATAATAAATTCATATTCGGCTTCTAATGGCTCCAAAGTGGATTATTTAAAGTTTAAGGTGGGTATGGGTCGAAAACAACTCAACCAATATAATTTATACAGGTTTGGGTCATTATATTAACCTTATCTTTAAGTATTAACTCTTAGTTAATTAGTTTCAATTTTACAATGTCTCTTTGTATTTTTATATTATATGGTTAATAAACTTACTATATACATCCAAGCGACCCACATGTGGTCCATTAATGATAAACCTATCATGATATAAGTATCTTGGCCTAACCTTAGATTTTTAGGAATTTAATATCAATTAATACTATAATATTTGTTTTAAAAACTCTTTTATGTGAATTTTTACACTATTCAATAATTGATTTTTGTAAAAATTATAACAGAATGATTACTTAAAAAAAGTTAATTAAATCAATACTAACATGTCATATTAACCTAGAAAATTATTTTTATTTATAAAAAGTCTCAAATTACATTTATTTGGGTATTTATAATATCAATTATTCTAATTTTTCATTAATTAGGTAATTACTACATCACTGTTTTCTCATAAATAAATTAAATTATTTAATGTCTAAAAATTATAAATAAAATACCATTATTTAGGAAATATTTTTATATTTTTAATGAATATTTACAATCGAATTTATCTTAGGTATAACCCTATATTAAAAAAAATTAGTAAATAAACTTTGATTTTAACTCTTTTAACTCTTCTTTGAATTAAATAATAATAAATGTCCTAATCTAATACAAGTGGACCTAAATGATAATAGTTTACTCCTAAGATTTTTTTTGGCCGAGATACACTTGTCCAATATAATTAGGACATGTGTCAAGGTAATATTAATATCATTTTTACCCTTAATTACTCTATTTACTTTTAACCGTGGTAAATAAAAGTAAAAAGTTACTATTCACCAAAAATTATTTTCATCTCATTGAACCACATTTTACTCCTTGATATTAACCATTTCTCTCAGATTTTCGAAATTCCACTCACAGAAGCGGTAAAATTAAGTTTTATGAAAAATTCAGTTTTTTAACTATCACTTAGTGGTTTCATTATTCATCAAAAAATGAAAGTTTCCAGAAAAATACCAAAAATTAGGCCTAAGATATATTTGATATTATGAATTCAAAAATGATGTCTATTTTACCAAATTCAGAACATATCAGTTTCATTAATTAATTTAAAAATTAATTCTCGTCGTCAAAACAAATAGCGTGATTTTAAGGGATAATAACTATCAAAAGATTGACACTTGTTTATGTCTGGTTTAAATGTGAAATTACATCCAATGACCAACATTGTATTAAATGGTAAAAATATATTATAAATATACTTTAAAACCACTCAAATTAATAATTTATCACTATTAATTATTTCGATTAAGAAAGTTGTTTTTAATTAAAATTTAGTAATTTTCACTATTCATCAAAATATGAAAGTTATCCGAAAAGTACCAAAATTTCACCCTAAGATAATTTCGATATCATGAATCCAAAAATGAAGTCCATTTGGAAAGATAAAATTTATAAAATTTAAAAAAGTATGTATTACTATTCATAATGGCTAGTTTGATTGGTTGTGGTGTGTTAGAATCTCGAAGTTGTGTACAATGCACGCCATTGCATTATTCAAAGGGAAACGTACCGTGGAAGATTGGGATGTTTCATTGTAAATTTTTGATTTCCCCATTCTAAAAAGTAAATTTTTTTAGTCAAATTGAATATATAAAAGTTTAAAATATTGGATTTAAAAAAGGTTCACTATTAAAAGTTTGTAAAAGTGCAATACTGAAAATGAATTTGTTCTTACATTATGTCTAAGAAACTCATAATATGGATTCTAAAATTATAAGGATTATATAAAGTTTAAAATTTAGTAAATACTATTCATAACCTCTTTTGATCGGCTTGTTTAGTAAGTCATGGTGCGCTTAAACTCGATGTTGCGTGTAGTGCAAGTTATTGAATTATTTTGATGAAATAACACACTATGAAATCTTGGGGTGTTACATTCTCCCAACCTTCAATAAATTGCGTCCTCACAATTTGAAATTGTTCTTTGAAAATAAAAGGTTGAATATATAAAATATATTTGTGGGAAAACCCACATCGGTTATTGGGTTAATAAAATTTAGTCTTAATAAGAGGAAAAGAGAAATGAAAGGGTCACCACCAAATTATGATCTCTATTCAGAGAACATTGGTGGAAATTATAGACATATAATTGGAGGAAAAACGTAAATATTTATAGGTAGTGATTGAGGTCATCAATCACAAACAAGTGTAAAATTGAGGGCCTTAAATTCATCAATCTATGATGATTTAAAATACCATCGGTTCAGCAAAACATATGGTATTAGAATAACACATTTTTTTGTTTTAAGATTCCTTCACTAAATTATAAGAATTAATTTCTTCATTGAATAATAGAAGAAGAAATATATATACTTGACAAGTAGAGTCTCAACCTTTAACTAAGTTCTACCAAAAACTCATCTTTCACTCTAAAAGATAATAGAACTTAAAAATAAAATTCTATTTATCCTATTCGTATAGGGTTAAAAAAATGAATTTATAATTCATCTAGAAGAACCATTAAAAAATGACATTATTCAAACCAGGACATCACGTGGGTCAGTGGTAGGTGATACACCCTTGTCGCCCTTCGGTTGTGGGTTCAAGTCTCACGGCCTTGCCGGAGGCGACGGGTTGTCGCCCGACCTCCGGGTTGTCCTTTTATGGTAATCCAAAATAATCCAAACTAGAACTATCCAAAATACTTCAGTCCAAAATTTATAAGGAAGGTAAACACAATGAAGATTCTTTTTTCCGAATAATAACATGTGAACACCTTCATCGTGTATTATTTTAAAACACTGCAACATCCTGAATTACCATAAAACCTTATTGATTACATTCATGATCCCTTATTCCTTAAAGAATAATAGATATACTCCTTCAATCCAAAAAAGTTGTAAACCCAAACAATGATGGAATATAAAAATCATTAATCAGTTTCAAGGTAGTCAAGAATATCCAATATAATTTATCCAAATCAATCATGTATTATTCTAAAATCACTACCTCGGTATCAGAACCATATTATGGTTTATCTTTCTCTAAACCATATATTTTCCAAAAATTTAACCTGTTATTGAGTCACTTTTCTTTGTTCCACACAATCTAAAGTCCTTAATGAAATAGTACTGCAGTACAATCCTTATATACTCCATAATTATTATAACAAGTACATTGTTGATACAACACTCAAATGACATAATCAACATAAGAACTATAATCATTCCTATTCATCTGTGGTAGTATCATAACTTGATTATTATCCAATAGCATCATTTGCGGAATATTTTGATGACTGGGACATAGGTTCGCGTAGTTTTCCAACACCTTGAAAATGAATCATTATACATTTGAAACCATTTTCTTACCCTTGCAGTCACGTACTTTGTGCCCTTTTTCCTCCGTACTTATAAAATACTCCCATTCCCTTCAGGCAAGTTCCAGGGTGTTTCTTTCCACAGTTATCACATATGAGAAAATTCTTCTTTTCCCTCTTCCCTTTATCCATCTTTCTCTCTTCCATCCTTTTCTTATCTTGCTTCCCTTCAAAGCCATAGGACTCAGTAAACTCTTTACTTATCTTATCAACACATGATATTATTTCTTCATATGATGATAATACATGCGAGGATATTTCTCTTATAAATTCTAGCTTAAGACCATGAAAGATATGATCCTTCTTTCTCTTTGGATCATGTGCATTGCTGGAGTTCTCATTCCTTCTACTAGGCTCCATTTCTAAACAATGGCATACACTAGATTAGTTTATGAATAACAATACCAAATCCCAAACTTGTAAAACACATAACATAAATTAAATAGGTTATAGATATAATCCATAATCATAAAAATGTCTCCTTTGAGTAAGTATATACTCATAAACCCTTCATAATGGTTTGTAAAGAAAATGAGAATTATCCTAAGCATATCCCCCAGGAGTGTCGTAACCAAGAGTGCAGCAAGGCCCGTTGTCGTTCACCAGTTCTCGTTTGAGTCTAGCTCAAAGCGGTGTTTTCGGGTTTTACCCCTAGGTACATCTGTACCAGAGCCGCCTCTACCTGCTCGTATCCAGATAGGGATGTATTGCTCGGAAAACTCACAAAATTTATATAATACCAAAATTCTAGGACGTTCTTTTATACTAATCCTCAAAGTCCATCTTAGATCTATGTGCTCTAATCAGAGTTTATCTAAATCTAACTTCCAAGGTTTGTACTAAACTTACTCTGATACCAACTGTAACGCCCCACCCCAATTACCCAGAGTCGGTGCATTATTACATAACATTGGCATGATCACAAGAAATATCAAGTCTCGAAAGACCGATTAGTTTAGTAGCCTTGGAAACACTATATATATTCATAAAGTTTTACATTACATAATAAAAATGAAAACTACAACAACATAGTCTTCATAGTCTACACTCTTATCCCCTCATACTATCCCTGCAGGTCATTTATAATTTACTTCTTCACATCCTAGGAAAAATAAAACATAGAAAAGGGGTGAGCTTAAATGCCCAGTAAGGATAACAATATAGCGGAAACTTTCATAAATAAGAATAAACATTTAAGGCAATATATAACTAAAACAAAAGCCTTTTAAACTTGAACTTCAACATAGTATGGAAAAAATAAAATGAAATAATGACATTTACTTATTCACATGGATATTCTACTAGTCAAATAATCACATGCAATATAAATAACCACTTTCATAATGATGGAATGTATAATTCCAGACTATCATAACCACATAGCCAAGGCCTCATGCAAAGACTACAAATAAGATTTTGTCAAGGCCTTGTGCCAAGACACTAGTTTGTCTCATGAGACCTACCTATGCATCTAGGAGCTATAGCGGGCTCCACCTGTCACATATTAAGTCCAATGCATTCCTCATATGAACAGGTTTAAACATAACATAAACATTCGTATTAAAACTAGCATACGAAATTTCAATACTTTCTCCATAAACCGTGAATGTTATAAAAATAACACATCCACGGTCAAACAAATCACAAAACCTTCAATACAATATGAAAGTTTTGTATCATAATAAATCAACTTCAAATAAGCTTAAAATCCATCAAAGGATGTTGACATAGATGAAATCAAAACTATTTGAGAGAAATATCCCTTTTTTTAAATCATTTAAAAGTGAAATAATTATAAAATAAAACATTTACTTTTAAAAATTTATTATAATATTTTAAGGGAAGCTTTGAAGATTTTATAACGGTGTAAAATAGCCGCACCCGCCGTATAAGTTAAAAAAACATTCTTACCTTAATTCTGTCGAAAAGGTTAAAAAAGGACCTTGTTTCGAAAATGACAGAAACATTCCTTTATAAACTTATTATAAAAAGTCAAAAATGGTATAAATGAATTTATACCATAGTCTTTAAAATACTAAGAATTATTTGAAATACATTTTTAAGAAACATGGATGTGGATGATAAAGAGGTCCCAGTAGATAATCACATATAAACAACCTCGGATAATGAAGAGATTGTGAAATAACCCTTACCTTCTACTTTTCCTTGGTTAGGGTAGGTTGACCTCCTGTATAATGGTGAAATAATTGTTATTAAATTATACAAGAATCATATATATTAATATGATATCATATATGATCTTTTAACATTGCTTTGTTAATAATATTTTAGAATTATCATTGTTTCGGGTGTTAACTTACTCGTTTTCTTTTATATGTTTTTTTACATAAGCCATGTTTTTCAGGGATAGGTTTTATCTTATTCATATCTATAATGATATCAAGTCCTTAAACATTATTTTGAAATCATCAAATGATAATTATACTTGAATGGATACGATGGAGAATGAATCTCATCACGTTCGTGGAGACTGTAGTTCGTACGTAAGCACGAGCGACAATATCATTATTTTGATATTAAAATAATATATAATTGGATGATATATCATATATAAAGAATCATTATCATGTTATATTTATTATTTACATGAATTAAAAATCATTATTATAACCATCCAAATAATAATATATTGAATAACAATTACACCACGACGTGGAGACGGTAAGCCGTACGTACGCACGTATGGTGACATGTCATTCAAAGGATGGATAAAATACTGAATATGGTTGTACCATATTTATAATAATATTAAATTATATAGGATATACTGGATTAATTATTTTATAATGGTAATAACAAATAAAGAAGAATTGGAAGAAGAAAGGAACTTGAAAAGGGTTGATGAAATCATTACCTCTTCTTCGAGTTCTTCCTTTTGATTTGATCAAAAGGGCTCCTTAGGTTGGCTTTCTGACTAAAGGAATGACTCTAGGATGAAGTGAAGAAATTTGAGAGAGTATTTGGATAGATTTTGTCCGATCCAAATGGCTTTGAAGGTGTGAATTAATGATAAGGGGGAGTACCCTTTTATAAGAGGGGTGAGGGGAACCTTTGGAAAAGCTAGAAATATTATTTTATAATAAATTCATATTCGGTTTATAATGGCTCCAAAGTAGATTATTTAAAGGTTAAGGTGGGGGTGGGTCGAAAAAAACTCAACCAATATAATTTAGACAGGTTTGGTTCATTATATTAACCTTATCTTTAAGTATTAACTCTTAGTTAATTAGTTTCACTTTTACAATGTCTATTTGTATTTTTATATTATATGGTTAATAAACTTACTATATACATCCAAGAGACCCCCAAGTGGTCCCTTAATGATACAACTATCATGATATAAGTCTCTTGGCCGAACCTTAGATTTTTAGGAATTTAATATCAATTAATAATATAATATTTGTTTAAAAAACTCTTTAATGTCAATTTTTACACTATTCAATAATTGATTTTTGTAAAAATCATAAAAGAATGATTACTTCAAAAAACGTTAATTAAATCAATCCTAACATGTCATATTAACCTAGAAAATTATTATTATTTATAAAAAGTCTAAAATTACATTTATTTGGGTATTTATAATATCAATTATTCTAATTTTTCATTAATTAATTAATTACTGCATCACCATTTTCTCATAAATAAATTAAATTAATTAATGTCTAAAAATTATAAATAAAATACCATTATGTAGGAAATATTTTTATATTTTTAATGAATATTTAAAATTGAATTTATCTTATGTATAACCCTATATTAAAAAAAAGTTAGTAAATAAACTTTGATTTTAACTCTTTTAACACTTCTTTGAATTAAATAATAATAAATGTCCTAATCTAATACAACTGGACCTAAATGATAATAGTTTACTCCTAAGATTGTTTTTGGTCGAGATACACTTGTCCAATAGAATTAGGACATGTGTTAAGGTAATATTAATATCATTTTTACCCTTAATTACCCTTTTTACTTTTAACCGTGGTAAATAAAAGTAAAAAGTTACTATTCACCAAAAATTATTTTCATCTCATTGAACCAAATTTTACTCCTTGATATTAACCGTGTCTCTCGGATTTTCGAAATTCCACTCACAGAAGCGGTAAAATTAAGTTTTATGAAAAATTCAGTTTTTTAACTACCACTTAGTGGTTTCACTATTCATCAAAAAAGGAAAGTTTCCAGAAAAACACCAAAAATTAGGCCTAATATATATTTTATATTATGAATTCAAAAATGATGTCTATTTTACCAAATTCAGAACATAGCAGTTGCATTAATTTATTTAAAAATTAATTCTCGTCGTCAAAACAAATAGCGTGTTTTTAAGAGATAATAACTATCAAAAGATTCACACTTGTTTATGTCTGGTTTAAATGTGAAATTATATCCAATGACCAAAATTGTATTAAATGGTAAAAATATATTCTAAATATACATTAAAACCACTCAAATTAATAATTTATCACTATTAATTATTTCGATTAAAAAAGTTGTTTTTAATTAAAATTTAGTAATTTTCACTATTCATCAAAATATGAAAGTTATCCGAAAAGTACCAAAATTTCACCCTAAGCTAATTTCGATATCATGAATCCAAAAAAGAAGTCCATTTCAAAAGATAAAATTTATAAAATTTCAAAAAGTAGATATTACTATTCATAACGGCTAGTTTGATTGGTTGTGGTGTGTTAGAATCTTGAAGTTGCATACAATGCACGCCATTGCATTATTCAAAGAGAAATGTACTGTGGAAGGTTGGGATGTTTCATTGTAAATTTTTGATGTCCCCATTCTAAAAAGTAAATTTATTTAGTCAAATTGAATATATAAAAGTTTAAAATATTGGATTTAAAAATGGGTCACTATTAAAAGTTTGTAAAAGTGAAATACTAAAAATTAATTTGTTCTTACATTATGTCTAAGAAACTCATAATATGGATTCTAAAATTATAAGGATTATATAAAGTTTAAAATTTAGTTAATACTATTCATAACCTCTTTTAAACGGCTTGTTTAGTAAGTCATCGTGCGCTTGAACTCGGTGTTGCGTGTAGTGCAAGTAATTGAATTATTTTGAAGAAATAACACACTATGAAATCTTGGGGTGTTACATTAGAATAGATTTGATTCAACAAAAGGGTACCTTAGAACTCACACCCACCACACCACAACCAATGAAAGAAATGACCCCCATAATGAGATCGCACCACAGATCTATAAGTAAACAACAAGGAACCCCATCATGGATCAATGTATCTAATAATGCAATGCTATGGTGTTGGATTGGTGTAGCCCGATCCAGTTTGGAAAATGAATGGGCCGAAATCTTCTAGCCCATATTGCACACCAGACCACCATTTCTGTGTGTCGAGCTATATGGTGAGATTTTTGGGGGTTGTAGGGGGAAACACGCCCCTGTTCCGGCCCCCGACCCAAATTTTGGGGCATTGTAGTAGCTCTAACCACTGTAGCGGAGCTAACCAACCGACACTGGCATGGAACTATAGTAGGTAAAAATTTGGAGTCAACAATACTATAGTGACGCAAACTTCCATCCTCCAGTCACTGCAGCACTTTAGACTTGTGTAGTCGCGACACTATAGTGACACAAACTTCTAGCCACCTTTCACTATAGTGATGCAAACTTCTAGGGAACATTTCCCAAACCACGTAATTGTGCTCCTGAATTTTTCATAGTGATATTTTTGCCTCTCTATGGATGTAGGAAAAATTTCCCAAACCACGTAAATATCTTTGTTCAAGATATTATTCTTTTTCTTTTCCTTTTACTCTTTTAGGAATATTTTTTCCTGTCGTTGCGACTCCCTACGTTTTCACATCAACTGGTATCAAAGGTTGAGTTTGGATTCCTCGAACTAAATGGTGACTATGGAATAATGAAATGAAAATATCAACTTCTTCGATGGAACTGACTTTATCTACTAGAGGATGTAGATCTAAGACTATCTTTTAAAAAAAAGATTCATTTTCCACTTCTGGGTTTAAATCCATCGGACATCGAGCAGTCAAAGTGGGAGCTTCTAGATTGATAGGTTCTGGATTTTGAGCACCTTAAATTTCCCAAAAACATGGTGTTCAACATCAGAGAGGACAAGATGACAATTTTACTAATTTAAACTCTCTCGAATATGTATGAGAAGCATTCTACATTAAACAAAGTGCACTTGATGCGGTGATTGTTCAAACTAAAAATGGTTGAAGGGGGAATTATTTCATATAAAATCAATGAATTCAACACCATTATAAGTCAATTGACATTGGTGTACATTTCCCTTGGTGATGAGGTATATGCACTGGTCTTACTATCTTTATTAATTGACAGTTGGGAAACAATTGTAACAGCTTTGACCAGTTCTTCGGGGAATAAAAAGTTGGTTCTGAAGGATGTATGGGACCTTATCCTCAGTGTGGATATCTAAGGAAGAGAATCTTGTAGATTCTCTGGTTCTTCTCTGAATGTAAAAGGAAGAGGAAGATACCCATAGTGTGACAATCATAGAGGGCGATCAAAGTCAAGAGGTAAAAGTCGAGATAAGAAAAAGGGGGCCATTCCTACATTCTAGACTTATGGGAAGAAATGACATGTTAAGGAGTGCAGAGATAAACAAAAGGTACATGAAACTAGTGGAGAAAACACGTCAACTGAAGGAATTGATGATGTACTAATACTGAGTGTGGATATCCCTATGGAGTCTTGGATTTTAGACTTTGGGGTGTATTTCCATTCTATATCGGAGAAGGGTTTCATGGACAATTATATTTCTGGAAATTTCGACAAGGTACATCTTGTTGATGATAAACCCTTACAGATTGTGGGTAAAGGAGATGCACGGATCATAAAAAATAGTGGGAGTTTTCTGGTTCTATAAAATGTGAGGTATATCCCTCATTTACAAATAAATGTCATTTTTGTTGGGAAACATGATGATATAGGCTTCAGTACCATGTTTACTGGTGGTTTCTGGAAGATTACCAAGGGAGCTATGGACATAGATTGGGGATCAAAGAATGAAACCCTGTATAACCTAATATAAACTTGCATAGACATGGCTACATAACTAAAAGTTATCAGAGATTCAGAACTATGGTACTATAGGCTAGGCCACATGAGTGAGAATGGGATGAAGGTGTTGACCAAAAAAGGGCAGCTACCAGAGCTGAAGTCAGTTGATGTTGGCCTATGTAAAGATTGTATCTTCAGAAATCAGAAGAAGGATTCTTTTTCAAAAGGAGGCATAACACCAAAGGCTGGTAAGTTGGACCTAGTGCACATTATGTTTCAGAAAACTTTAAGAGCAATAAAGTGAAAAATAGATCACATAAGAGTAAAAGGGAAAAATAATGAGAACACAAGAATTTATGTGGTTTGGTAATAATACCTACATCCATAGAGAGAAATAATTTCACTATGATTTGGAAGCACAATTTTAATAGGGAGTTTTGGAGCTCTCAATCACACTAAAAAACCCTAGTCCAAAATGGGCTACAAAAGGAGTAAGATGATCGATTGTTCCACCAACCGCACAGGAAGTCTGCTCACTACAGTGAAAGGTGGACACCCGAGTCAAAAGCGTTACAGTGCTCACAACATTGTAGTGACATGGAGTTTTTGCCACCTTTTAATATAGAGATGAAGACTTCATGTGTGGTTAGTTGAATAGTGGGTCATCTTCCTCCTTTTATAGCTCATTTTAGGCCAGGGTTTCAGTGTTAGAAACTTTGAGAGATCTCCTTGTAATTATGGTCTTGGATTTTTCATAGTGATATTTTTGTCTCTCTGTGGATGTAGGGAAAATTTCCCAAATCATGTAGATCTTTGTGTCCAATATCTCATTCTTCTTATTCTTCTTCTTCTGTTGTTATTTTCCCTTTTACTCTTCTGTGAATTATTTTTCCTATCATTTCAACTCCTGATGTTTCTGCATCACATAACGCTATCACGATCAAGGAAATGAAGAAGCAAAAAGGATCACTTACCCGGTGATACGTAAACCCACTACCATAGTGATAAATTTCCGAACAGATCAATCTAGATCGAATGGAGACTCCCAAAATCATCAGAGAAGGGTTTTAGGTCAAGAGCTAAGAGAGATGTGGGAGAATGAAATGAAAAATCATTCTCAGGACACCCTAAAATGTTCTACTTGGGAATTTACAAGGTGTCTAATCCCATTACACATGTAATAACTTTATACTTTATGTAATCCACTTCAATTAAGTACAACGAAAAACCCATCGATTTTTTAATTAAAACCAATATTTTATTCTTACTCATCGTGTTACCATTACACGATGTGTACCCACTTCACGTTGTGTACACATTACACGTCTTCTGTCTGGAGAGAAAGTACACATTGTGTAACCACTTTACACACCGTGTAATCACCCAACATATCATAGAAAAACTACGGAACCAACTCGGTCATCCTATGAACCCAGGGAGAACCCCACAAATACATTAACATATTTATTCATGGACTCTATTAATTCAAAAAAACATCAATCTTAGAACATTAAGTCATTTTTCTCAACAAATTTTATTCATCCTTGAGAATCCCAAGATGCACCCAATTAAATAAGAAAACAAAAAAATGTGGGGGGTACCTGAAAGTGGGTAACGAGATGTTACAAGTGATATTTTATAGGTTCTCTTGAGAATATTTCCCTGTGATTGGAAAAAATCTTAACATATCACATGACATTACACTTGGAAAAGAGAATAAAGATAAATGGATCGGTGTGGATGAGGGAGGTTGAGGTGATCTAGTATCATCATGATAGAGATTAAAGAACATTATGGATTCTATTGAAGACTAGAGAAGAAGAAGAGGCTTCGACTTGAAGAATTCTTTGAGTTAGAGGATATCACGGTGCAAGGGAGATCACTCTTCCATGATCATTTGTTCTAAGAAAAGAGTTTACTATGTATGAAGAGTCACATCGTAGCACATGTTGGTCACACGATAAAGGTTGTTCTTGAGGAGTTAAGGGGTGTAGTGTGCACCATGATAATAAGCTAAAAGAATTTGGTGTTGCTCTGTCTTTGGAATGGGAGGGCACACTACCATAAATCCAGGAAAGGGATGTGCCAACTTTTATCAGCCCTAAGCAGAAAGCACTGATAAAAGGCGGGATTTTATCAGTGTTAGAGGAAATAATTGATAAAGAACCATGATGATAAGCATAAGAATTTGGTGTTACACTATCTTTGGAATGGGAGGGCACAATACCACATATCCAGGCAAGGGATGCGCCATCTTTTATCAGCGTTAAGCTGAAAGTGTTGATAAAAGGGGGCCTTTATCAGTGATATTTTTATCATTGATAAAAGTTTTCAATAAAAAAACATTATTAATTTATATAAAATTATTATATTTATATTAAAAAATAATGTTTATTTGTATTCATTAAATAAAAATGCATGTTTATAATTAATATATATTTTTTAATAATTTTAATATATATATAATAAATTTCATTAAATAATAAATATATTTATTATAATTATTATATTTTTATATTTTTATATTTATATATTTTTAATTATATATTTTTAATTATATATAAATACTTTTTAAATATGTATATTTATTATTATAATTATAAATATACATATGTTTCCAATAAATTTGGTCAAATGATGCAAGAATATAATTGGTGTTCATATGTTATGTATTCATCATGAATATTTATTTAAACATTACACCATCATTATTATTCATGTTTTCCATATATATGATGATTCGTTTATGATCTATACTTTACTCGGTGTATATGATTCATTCATGCTCCCATGAAGCTATTATGCTCTCATAAATACTAAAAATCATGATAAATATATTTAAATAATAAATATATTTATTGTATTTATAATTATAAATATTTAGTTATATATAAATACTTTGTAAAATATATTTATATAATTATAATTATATATAACTATATATATATATATATAAATTTACATAATTATAAAATTACAATGATTTTTTTAAATAATAAATATATTTATTATGTTTATAATTATATATAAACACTTTTTATAAAATTACAATAAATAAATTTATTATAATTTTATAAATATATATATATATTTATATATTAATATTCAAATATATGTTCTTATAAATATATTTATAATTATATACAAATATTTATAAATATATTTATTTATAATTATGATTATAATTATATATATATATATTTATTTATTTATTTAAATAATTAGAAAATTATAATAAATATATTTATAATAATTATAATTTTATAAGTATATATAATTATAGAAATATATTTATAAATATATCCAAATATTTACACATATATACAAATATTTATATTTATAATTATAAATAATATGTATGTGTGTAAATAATTATAAAATTATAATAAATATATTTATTATATTTATAATTATAATTACAAATAAATATATATTTTAATTATAGTCATAAATATAAATAAATTTATATGTATATTTAAATACCTATGAAATTAAAATAAATATATTAATTATATATAGTCATATATATATATATATATAAATACTTATGAAATTAAAATAAATAAATAAATATTTATTTATTTATTTATTTAAATAATTATGAAATTATAAAATATATATATAATTAAGATATTTATTTTAATTTCATAAGTATTTATATATATATACTTATGACTATATATAATTAATATATTTATTTTAATTTCATAAGTATTTTAATATATATATATTTATTTATATTTATGACTATAATTAAAAATATATGTAATAAATATATATTTTTAATAAATATATGTAATAAATATATATTTTTAATAAATATATATTTATTTCATAATTATTTCATAATTATTTAAACATATATATTTATATTTAAATAATTATAAATTATAATAAATATATTAATTATAATAAATATATTTATAAATATATGCAAATATTTATAAATAAATACAAATATTTATAATAAAAATTCTAAATAATATAGATATATTCAAATAATTATTAAATTATAATAAATATATTAATTACATGTTTTTATAAAATTATAAATGTTATAAATATATTTTTATAATTTTATAAAAATTGAAATAAATAAATATGTGTGTGTGTGTGATTATAACTATAAATAAATATATATTTATAATGATTATAAATAAATATATATAAAATTAGAGTTATTAAATAATTATAAATTTATGATAAATATATACAATTATTTACAATTATAATTATAAATATATATTTATTTATTTAAATAATTATAAAATTATAATAAAGATATTAATTATATATAATTATAAATATAATAAATATATTTGTTATAAATTTATAATTATAAATATATATATATATTATATATAAATATAAATAAATATTTATTTATTTATAGTTATTTTAATAAATAAATATATATATTTTTATTATACATATAGTTTTTTAAATATATATAAAAATATAAATAATTTATTATCATTATGCTTTTATCAGCGCTTTTTTAGAACTGATAAAGATAGGCCTTTATCAGTACTAAAAAAGCGCTAATAAAAGCATGTTTTATCAGCACTTTCTATTTTAGCACTGATAAAACATACCTTTATCAGTACTTTTTAGCTAGCTCTGATAAAATGTTTACCCACTTTTATAAATAAACCCTAACAATCTCCCCCTTCTCTCACATGCCTCAAACTCTTGTGGAAGTCAAACCCAATTGTCTAATCCTCCCCCTCCTCCTCCTCCTCTACTATCATCGACTCCCCCTCCTTCTCATCTACTTCCACCATGAATCCCTCTGTTGTAAACATCACCTTTGTCCCCGAACCCCATCTACTGGTTACCCACCTCCTCCACGTACTCTTTTACCGAAGACCACCTCTGGTGAAAATCCCTTCTCCTCTATAAACCCACCTCTACCGCAAACCTAGCTCCTCAAGTGCTACCACTGTGAGCCTTTTAATTATCCTGGTCTCCATGCTTCTAGATCCATTTTGACAATCTTTTAATTTTTTATTTAGACATTATTATCCAGTTTTTGGATGTTACCTTTATGGTTTGGTTACTTTGAGATTTGATGTATTGTGAATGTTTTATGTGATAATGTGACTATTCTTATCTTATCACGTGTTTGTTAAAGGTGAAATATTTCCCATGTTTCATTGTATGATACCCTAGTGATTGTCTCCAACCCGTGGAGATTAAGATAATGATTCATGAATTTTATTTTATCTATTTGAGTTACATTTATGGCTTGACCTTGGTTGATCTGTTACAGAGATAAACACACCCAACCCTCTAAGTTTAAGAAACTGTCGATAATTTTTTTGACCATTCAAGTAATATTTTATTAATGACATAATGGTGTGTTTCAATCGTGCTAACAAGGATGATTGTCTTTACTAATTCCCAAGGGGAAAGAAATTGAAAATGAATGACAATAGTTTAAGTAATTCCATTCTATGGGTTTCCAATCTAGATATTTTTTTATGGTAAATAAGAATTTTAGGGGAATTCAATACATACCAAGAAAATTTATTTTTGAAGATAAAATAAAAGCATAAAAATTCCATATTATAATAAATTGGATAGTACTACATTGGATGCATTTTAGTCAAACATTAATGGATGCCTTAAGTAACCTATTGTGATTTATTACATAAGTACTAGGAGAGGTCAGTGATCACACAGACTCAGACTATTGAGGATGAGGCTTGTACTATCTTTTAGGTGGTCTAACCACTCTATACTCACCTCTGTTCATTTATAATTTGATTGAAAGTAAGATGTAAATACAAGAGGAAGGTAAAAATTCACGTATATAATAAATGGATGCATATAATTTCTCACAACTATTATATATCTTTACCTTTAAAATCATTAATTCCCACTAAATATAGACACAAAAATGGAAAGAGAAGGTTCTGGTTACATGAAAACTGTGAGTCTAGTTTGTGACTATAATTAAAACCCCCCATGTAGTGATGTATCTACTATATCAATTGATTTCATCGATGGGTGGAATTATATTTTTCTAGTGTGATGATTATGTCTATATTAAAGATTTGGATATAAAAACTAGTTATGTAGGACCTATATTTCTGTATCTGGGTAAAATCATAGCCCATTTTTTCTAGAGTAATTTTGGATGATAGATAGAAACATCAGTCAGTATGTCCTACTATCATTAATAAGTTCCTAGATGTATTTACGGTTATTAATAGAGGGTCAACCAGGATTCTTCCTGATTGGGAGCTCTAAGAAGGTCTTAACCAAGAATTTGGTATAGTTCCTTTTCTTATATGTTCATGAGATATCATTTTAAGATCTTAATGTAAGATTGATGAAAACATTAATCTTAACCATAAATGATATGGGCAATGATTATGGCTTATATTTTGATGTATTAGGAGTCATTATTTGAACAGTTCTAGTCCATGGTTGTCATGTGGTTTCTTATGGGTCCAGGCAGTTAAGGGAACATAATATAAACTTCCCAAATACTTTCCTAGATTTGGAAATAGTGGTGCGTTACATGAGTTGTTATTGGTATTATCTTTAGGGTGAGATAATTTTAGAATACACTAAAAAGTGTTAGAAATATATTTAATCACAAAGTGAAATGAACCATTGATAGCATATAAGGTTTTAATACTTGTATTCCATTAACTTTGACCTTAAGTATACCCTGAAGAAGGGGAACATTTTTTCTAATGTACTATATATGAAGGATCAATCTTAGGTAGTAAATGATCCAAGCATCAAGTGGAATATGGTTGCCCACTTTGAATAGATGTGACTTTATGTTCAAATGTATCATGGCCAAGTGATACTTGTGTATTTATTTATCACTTGTTCACTGTTCAGTATTATTATGGGAGAAAACTATAGGATTCATACTATTTATTAATGAGAGACATGATAAACCATTTATAGCTTTATATTTTATAAAATGTTGGTTATTTTTTATTCATGTATTCTTTATAAATTGTCTCTCTTGGGATTTATGTCTTTGTGAAAATGCCTAAGCGGCTCTTTTAAAATGATTCATGTGTTTTGAAATGTTTCTTAAAAAACAATATGTGTTCAACATACCCTTTTTTGGTTTTAAATAGATTTAAAATTATTTAAACACTTTTAATGGAATTAGGTTGCATGCCAAGTGTTTGTCAACTCACCTGATTGTCTTTCATAAATGGATGTGAATGTTTTGAAAGTGTATGTAATGATGGTTTCATTTTAACAAGGGTTGTGTGATGCTTTAAATGAAAAAATTTAGAATATAGCGGGTTTTTTCTCATTTTAAATGATTAAGATTGTTGGGTCATAAAGTTTTCTTGAATTTATTAAAAAATGAATTGGGGTTTTGTGAAAGAGTGTTTGGAATAGATTTTTTTGTTTTAAAAAGGGTGTGTTATTTTAAATATGAATTTTTGTAAATGGATGGTTTTTCTAATTGGATTTCAATTGTGATTTTATAAATATGTTTCAAAGTACATCTAAAATGTAGTTTTTCCATAATCTTTTAAGTTTATAATTTTATAGAATTATGAAAACCATTACATTATATAGGGAAGACAATTAGATCGATAATAACACCATGGATAGGGTAAATGTATTTCAATAATTAGAAGGATTATATTTCAGTTATGTTTTCTCTCCTGTTGTAAAGCATATAATAATTAAGATGGTTCTCGTCTTGGTTTTCATTGATGGTTTATTTCTAGAACAGATGGATTTCATGATTATATTTCTTCATTAGGATTTGGAGGAAGAGGTCTATATAGATCATCTGGAATTTTTCATTCTAAATGGAATAGAATGTTTGGTTCTAGTCTTAAATTGAGTTTTTTTAGGCTTAAGCAGCCACCAAGACAATGTACCTATAATTTTAATGATTTCATGGTAAAATAAATCCTCATGCAGTGTAATGTAAATAATTACTATTATATTAAGGTGTATTATGATGAGATTTGTTGGGTATTTATTTTGTTAAATATTAATATTACTGAATCAAATAGGATTAATATGAATAAAGAATGGATGGATTCCATTCATCTATAAAATAGTATGAATATTTAGTGAAAGAGTTCATCAAGTTTTCAAAAGATCATGCATATATCCGTTCTCAAATCCTATGTCTGTGTTTAAGTTATTGTTATTCAAGAAAAATTAGTCCAGTGGAGTTGTAATAACACTTGATCTATCACGGAATAGATCAAAGTTATAAATGTTGGAATAAACATGGGTAAAAAGAGAATGTATCTAGTGTATGGGATAACACTGTGTTTTATGGATCATCTGATATGATTACAAGTGTGGAAAATGAAAAATATTGTATCGAGGATGTCATTACAGATGTGAATTATGGTGAAGGTTGTATTGGTGAAATGACAAGGACAGTTGAATATGAACTTTGTGATATCTCAAAATTGTTTGAGAAGTTAAAGAGTTGTACAAAGATGTCATTTTATGTTGGTTGTACTAAATATACATCATTTTTAGATGTACTGAAGCTGTATAATCTAAATGTAGGAAATGGATGAAGTGAATCCAGTTTTACTAAACTACTTTCCCTCTTTAATGACATGATCCTATAAGATAATGGGCTCTTGATCCAAACATATGATGACAAATGAATGCTACAATCTATGGGTATAATCTTTTAAAGAATACATTTCTTCCCAAATTATTGTATACTATTTCTTAAGGACCAAAAATCACTTAGAGAATGCCCAAAGTGTGGTTCTTCTCGATACAAAAAAGATGAATCTGGTCCTATGAAAGTTGTATGGTACTTTATAATCATTCCAAGGTTTATGAACCTATATGTAAGTGAAGAGAATATAGGTTAATTTATGTGGAACACAGATACAAGAGATAAAGATGGGAAACTATGTCACTCAGAGAGAATTGATCATGAGTATCCTAAATTTGGAAATAAGCTCAGAAGAATTCATCTTGTGTTATCTAAAAATAGAGTTAATTCTTTTGGTTTTCAAAGAAGAACTCACAATACATGGCCAGTTATTTTGTTAAATCCTAACTTTACATCATGTTATATTTTTATGTAATACACATTGTGTTACCTAATGTTATTATCCATTTGTTTCTATATTTATGTACTCTAAATTAAATGTTAAACCACTTATACAAATAACGACTTCCACACGTGCAGGTTCTCCCAATCCCAAGGAACAACAGGTCTATCAACCTATTGTTGCTTGTAGTGTAGAGGAACGACCTTCTGCATGTGCTGTTTATACCATTCCTGAGGAACAATAGGTTTCATAACCTGCTGTTGCTCCCAGTGTAGAGGTACAATGACCATCTACATATGCTGATGCTACCACTCCAAAGGAACATATTTAAGATGTTGATTCCAATGAAATGGTTGGTGACATAGGAATTCCGACTTAGAAAAAACAGAATCACCGTAGTTTGACGGTGTTAGCAAAAATAATTAAGTTGAATGTCAAAGGCGTCAAATTTGAGGTCAGATGGATTATGTAGGGCCATCATGTTAACCCCAACAAGTCCTTGTACAGCAATTATATTGGAATCTTCACTCAAAAACATTTATTGATTGATATATATTCTTGGAACCATGTTTTTTCTGGGATTAAAACACTGATGTGGGAAGAGATTGTGGTAACATTGTGACATCATTTCTTTATTTTACTAAAAAATAAAATAATGAAACATTGACATACTCTTCATCATCCATTGAAGAGTGCATTTATATTAGATGAATCCCATAATAAATATTTATTAATGCTTGTTGGAAGGATTCACAAAGTATTTCACACAATTCTAACAATACATCATCATAAATATGCTGAAGGGAAAATAAACCTACACCCACCTCTTATCTATGCACACTTGATAACCCAAGAAGCATGGGATGCATTTAATGTCCATCGTCCAAATGTTTATTTTCAAGTACATTGTGGCTATTAATATATTGTTTGATGATACGTATATTGATCACATTGATTGAAAAAAAAATATGTAATAACAATTGAGTGCTGGAAATAAAGAACGAGTAGCAAAACCATTGTACCCCTACCTTAAAGCAAGGATGTGGTGCACTTCACTTGAAAAAAATGGTATGTGTTTTAAATATATTGTAATAATTTTATGTGACATGAAACAAAACCATAATTATGTTCCTCTATTTATATGCATATTGATAACTCTAAATCAAAATCAACTTCCATCCCACACCATGTGTTATAGAAGGAGGCACGTGTAAATAAATATGGGATACTAATAGTTGAAAACACCCAAAAAGTGTCGAAACATGGGTAAGTATTATATAATAAAAACAATTATTTAAATATATATTATATAATAATGATCACTTATGTTTATATATTTTCTATCTAACATAGTCACAAGAATCAGCAACACCTGTACCAGATGAACACATACTGTCGGTGGTCTTGAAGTGGCTAGAACATTATAGTCGCGTCAGAGGTGTGGGTTTTGGGGTGACACCCCAAACATATTTTGATAAAAAAACAATGGGAGGATCAAAGTGAATTAATAAAATAGATAAGATAAAGAATAAATAACCTTGAATAAAAATTCCAAGGTAAAAGAGAGATGATGGAAACATTTATGTGGGGAAGCAAGAAGAAGAAGCAACTCAAGAACAGCCACCATGTAGAGATCCCGCCCCACCCCCCACCTTCTATGAGGCAAGCCATTCCCCTCAAAGAGATGTATTAGTCAAGGTAATAAATTTTCTAATAAATTTTTCTATGAAATGTGAATCAGATAGACACAGATACATTTCTTGTACTCATATTCTATAGGGTGATAATGACTATGATTTATATATAGCAACACCCTCTCATTGCCTTGTAGCGAGGGATACGGTGTTCAATATTCAAAACGACACGCTACACAACATACCACTTCCAATAGGTCATGTGTGATAGTCGAACAACATATCCCATGAGAAGATTATTGAGCTACCTATTCTAATTCATGAGGAAGATATTCATACGGTTGAAAAATCTATTGGAAGATTCATTTCATGGTCGTCACATCTTGTAAAAAAGCTTTTCCACAAGGAGGTATTCATTTACAATTTATTTCTCAAGATAAACCTTTAACAATTAATGAAAAAATGTATTAAATGGTGAATGTTATTATATATGGACAAAGGGAAGGGGAAGAAACGAAGTATAGACTCAAAACCATCTAAAGGATTGACCAATAGATCTAAAATATCTTCTGAAAGAACTATTATCTCGCCCATTATATATCCACATTTACTATCATTGAAGGTTCATGTGGATAAAAAGTTACAAGATGGTCATAATCACATAGTTTATTTTGAAGAAAATATTTATGGAGAGAAATATCAAGATTTTATTAGTGGTGAGAGTGTAAGTGAAATCCTCAAATATGAATGGATAGGTGGCTTGGTTTTAAATATATACATGAGGGATGTTTTCATGATTTTATTTTCCAAAATATGATATACTATTTTAATTATGAATAAATACATTTCATATTTTTGATAGGAATATATATGAAAAACAAGTGAAGGGATTTTCCCATGAAAGAAAATTTGGACTCGTTAGTCCTCATATCTCCTCTATAGAACAAAAGAAAATAGATACCAATAAAAAGGATGAAATTGCAGCAGGTCTGATCAAATCGTTTGAAAGAAAAATTTCAGATGACAAACTCTATTTAATACCAATAATTTATGGATAACAATCTACAATTTAATCATATCAAATATATTTTCATTTCTTTCATTACTTCCTTTTTGTGTTTTTAGGCAGTATTGGATGCTCATTGTGGTAAATTTGGATACTCCAAATATTTATTTTTTGTATTCAATGCATGGATATTCAACAAACCATCCACACATGATGGTAATTCTAAATTTTTAAAACACTACATCCAATGTTTTAGAACTAAACATCATGTTATATAATCTATATTGTCTTTTAATGAGGATTATATTATGTTAGAGTGGTGCATAAATATCGTGAAAAATAAGGAATGAGGCTAGGGGATAAGCATGAGTACCAATAAATTACTAAAACTAGACAATTATCAAGGTATATATAATAATATTTCACTATCCAAACACATATCAAAATAAATTACTAATTTTACTCAATATTTATACAGTGTCTAAAATAGACCAATGGAAAAGATTACGGTTATTATGTTTGTAAATTTATGAGAAATATCATATTCTATGAAAAAACTATCACCCTTGAAGAGGTATTTTTGAAGATAATAACTATTCTATTTAAAATATTTATTAATCCTTTGTGTATTTATATTTCCCCAATACTACTACGACCATCGAAAAGACTCATATTCACAAAACGATATAGATGTGCTTAGAAATGAATATAAAGCATACCTGATGGAAGAATATACACAAATAAAATAAAGGTGTGACTTCTATAGAATTAATGTATTGTTTCAAATTTATGTTTAATTTAATTATTTTTAGTATTACTCACATAAGAATTGTTTTTTATATAGGTGGATTCCTTGGTTCAAGTCGGGGTGGTTTGTTTGAAACCGATCACACTCATAAGAGATTGTACTTCAAGGCTAAAACATGGAATTCAATGAGAAGGTAATGTTTTTTTAATATAATATGATTTTCCTCATAATATTATTTATTCTCTAATGTATTAACATAATATAAATTAAATGTTTGACTACTCATGCAGGCAATGTCTTCCACATACTTATTCTCCCTCAAAACCTTATCACCCATGAATTTTCAGAATTTATATCTTTCCTTAAAAGGAATTGGAGGGAACTTGAAGAAAAATGATAAATATCAAAAATTTAGTGTTTCTATTTTGACAAAGAAAGAAAATGGAAAGCATAGTAATGCACGATGTATCCGGTATAAATCAAAGTGTGTCTTTTTATGTAATTAATTAATTTTTTCATCATTTTATCTACTATTTGTATGTTAATTTCTTTATCATTTTTATATAATACTTATTTAGTTCAAAATGTGTCACTCACTAAAAACCAACTGAACACATTCGACGAACAGTGTGACATGTATGACTCAAAGTGTCTCTTTTTATTTAAAATTGTCATTAATTTAAGTAAAAAAAATTGACATACTGAAAACCAATGATCTATTAGTCATTTTTGTTGTGTAATAATTAGTTTCAACTCAATACGATGTATGTTGTGGCCAGTATGACTCAAAGTATTTCATTTTATTTAAAATTGACATTAATTTAAGTAAAAACAACAAGTGGCATATTGAAAACTAAGAAAATACATTTAGATTGTTTTGATACTTTAGGAAAATGATCCATGATTAATTTGTGATGTTTAGAAGTCAACTGCACCACAATCTAATGTTGGTGTGACTGGTATGACTCAAAGTGTCCAATATCTGTTTAAAATTTACATTTTAGTTTAAAATGTGCCACTCACTGAAAACCAAGAAAACGTTTTCTGATTGTCTTGATAATTTTTAACAGCGATTTATAAGTCATTTTTGATGTTTATGAAGTAATATCACGTCAAATCGATGCATGATGTGACACTTATGACTCAAAATGCATGTTTCTAGTTTGAAATGACATTTTAGTAAAAAAACAAAACTAACATACTGAAAACCAAGAATGTGTATTCATAATTTTTTGATATTTTTGTATAATTATATATTAGTCATTTTGATGCCTAGGGATTATCTTTAAGAACCCAGTTTTTGCGTAGAAAGACTTTGGAATATTCTTGATAATATTCCAGGGCAGCGCCTTCAGACGGCGTGCGATTCCGAGCCCCAGAGTGTCCGGAATTAAATTTTTAGTGCGTTCATGCTGGAAACGCTAAATAAATGAGATAACTACTAAACGGAGTTCTGGATCAGGGATACGAGTGTACGTATGGGTCCGGAATGGGGTGTTTACCCTAGTAATGACATAAAACTTTTCGGCGTGGGACGTTTGGACCCCTCGCCCGCTTCTAGAATGTTAAACAGATAAATTAATTAATTAATTAATTCGTTTATTGGAGAAACGCAAGTATCTCTTAAACGGTGGCTCGGATCGGAAAACCGAGAGCACCGTTGAGTTTGGAGCATGCTGTTTACCCTAGGAGGGGTATAAGTTTTGCGGGCGCGGGCCGTCTGTGAAAAATGGCCCCAGGGGCGTTTTCGTAATTTGGCGCCCTCGGGCACTAAGTTTAGTAACTTTTGAACGGGGTCTCGGAATAAAATTATGAGACCTCCGTTGTGATCGGAGCGTCGTGTTTGCCCCAGGGACACCCTCCTTTTTGTCTGCTTCAGGAGTGGAGTCAGGGGCGTGCCGGGCGGGGTGTTTAAGCGTTTTTATTTAAACACGCACCCCGCCTTTCTTTCTCTTCTTCTTCTTCCTCACAACCCCTCCCCTCCCTTCTTCCTTTCCGGCGAGCTCCGGTGAGCTCCGGCGAGGCGACTCCGGTGGCTCCGACGAGACGATGGCGCACGGCGGATCACGCGGGAAGCGCCGGGCGAAGCCCAACGAGGTAGGCAGATTTGAGTTTTCCTCCCCTTCCCGTTTTAATCCTCTTTTATGCTCAATCGCACACTGGATCCTCGAACAAATCCAGTGGTTGCGTAGATCCCGTCCTGAGGTTTCCGGAAAGCTATCCGGATCGAATTTTCGACCACTGGATCGTTTCCGGTTGTCCCCTGAAGTTTTCCGGCCATGAGGCCGGTTTCCGGCGAGTGTCGAAGGCGGCGGACGGCGGCACAGGGCGGCCTCGGCTTTGGGAGGTGGCGGCTTCGCAGGGCAGGGCGGCGGCGCTTCCGGGAGGCGGCGGCGGCCGTCGGCGGCAGCTGTCGGAAGCCGGCCGCGGGCGCCGGCAAGCGGAGGAGGGGCCGCGAAGCACGCAGCCCCGTGCGTCGACCGCGACCCGCAAAACGCGGGTCGCTGTTTGGCATCAACCGGCCGCGAGGCGGCCGGTCGGGAGAAGTAAGCCGCGGCCAGCTGGCCGCGGCGGGGTGAACCGGACCCGCGGCTGAGCCGCGGGTTGGTTGTGCGGATCAGGCGGGCCGGCGCGGGCCGGCCCAAACAGGGCGGACCGGCCGGTCCGGCCCAAGGGGCTTTGCCCCTCAGACTTCGGACGCCCGTATTTCGGGCTACGGGCATCTGTTTTTCACGCCGTCTGCGGCAGTGTGGAGCTTACATCAAGGCAAATCTTTTGAGATGGTTTCGGGAATTTTTAATTCCCAAAATGAGGGGTCGCTGAGGCGCGACGTGTCCTTAAGTGGACGAGCGTTTTTCCGGGATTCTTGTTTTGGACGGCGCAGATGCGTCCGACGTCCGATTTAAGCGTCGTCAGTGGCGTTGGAACCCTGGCATCGAGGCGGAGGATTCCAGGGTGGTTCCGGGCGTTGAGGATGGAGTTCAGGTGCGGGCCCCACGGCCCGTCTTTTGAGCTATGTGCAGCTTCTAGCGACTTTTTCCTCGGTCATCCGTTCGGGGCGTGCGAGCAGTCCTTGTTGGGTGTTTTTCCGAGGGCGTCGCGTAGGCGCAGTCTGCCCGCCCTAATTCGGCACGATGGTGTGGGGCCCACGAGGGTCGTTTCGGGAGTTGACGGTGATTTCCAGTTTTATCACCGGGCGACCGTTTTGGACGAATGAGTAGTCCATCTTGTGTGCTTTTTCGAGAGGATCGCAACGGTGCGATCCGTTCGTGGAGTTTCGGGACCAGGTTGCGGGTCCCACGTGGAGCCGCTCGTGTGTGGTGTGCCGGAACGCATCTTTTTCTCCGGGTACCCGTTCCACGCAAGTAAGCAGTCAATTTGACGTGCTTTTCCAAGAGCTTTGCGATGGCGCAGTCCGCCCGACCTTTTTCGGGGACGTGGTGTGGGTCCCACCCGACCCGGCTACGGTGAATAGTGCCCTTTTCACCGGGTGTCCATTTTGGGCGATTGAGTACTCAATCCTGTGTGTTTTTCTAAGGGGATCGCAGTGGCGTGATCTGTTGGTTCGGTTTCGGGATCCTGGGGTGGGCCCCACACAGGTTTGGTCATGGTGAATAGTACCATTTTCACCTGTTGACCGTTTCGGGCGAGTGAGTAGTCTAACTCACGTGTTTTTGCGCAAGGTTTTCAACGGTGTGATCCGTTCGGCTGTACGGAGCCTCTTGCGCGACCTTGTTAAATGTGGAAGCATGGAAGGTGCTCCAGTGGTGGTTCGCCCTACCTTGTTTATAGCGGACCCTTGGCGTGCGATCGCGCACTCTTGGGAGAGTGACGTAAATGGTTCATGATATGTGGCTGGCTGTGCCTGGGCCATTGAGGTGGAGTTGTTATGTCATGCCTTCGTGTTGACGTTGGGTGTCGTGTGCACGATAGCCTATGGGCTGGAACGAGGTATACTCTGGGAGTATACGGGAATGCTTGGAGGTACATGTGGTTGTTCGTACCTGAGAACGTTGGTGCCTTCAGTTGGAGTTGAGTTGGGGCCACATGTTGTGTGGGCCCCACGTGCGTGTCGGGTTCTGCTTGCGTACTTTGAGCTCTCGCGACGTAGAGGATCCCTCTGTGCTCGTTGTTTGACCAGCAGGGTGGAGTTTTCCCCTGGCTCGGTGCTCGGTTGTTGACCAGCAGGGTTGAGTGGCCTCCCCCTGGTTTCGTTCTCGATGGATTGTCCGGTAGTGGTGCTAGTGACACCCAGTGCTGGAGCAGATGTTGCACCTCTTTTGGGAGAGCTGTTCTGAAGTTGGGTGGTTGCGTGACACCCACTCCGTGTTCGGTCGGCCAGTGATGTACCCTCCTGTGGAGATGGCAGAGAGGTTCTGAGTCTTACCCTCCAGCGGGGTTGGGAAGTGGGTTACTCACTGACTTCTAGGGTTTACCCTCCAGCAGAGACTGGGCAGTGGGTCACCCGGCGCTATTAGGGTCTACCCTCTAGCAGAGACTGGGCAGTGGGTCACCCGACGCTATTAGGGTCTACTTTCCAGCAGAGACTGGGCAGTGGGTCACCCGATGACCTCTTAGGGTCTACCCTCCAGCAGGGCTGGGCAGTGGGTCACCCGTCGTCTAGATCCTGGTCTACCCTCCAGCAAGGCTGGGCAGTGGGTCGCCTGTCAACTTATTCCCGGTTTACCCTTCAGCAGGGCTGGGCAGTGGGTCGCCGGATGATGTGTTATGGTTTACCCTCCAGCGGGGTTGGGCAGTGGGTCGCCTGATGACGTATTAGGGTTTACCCTTCAGCAGGACTGGGCAGTGGGTCACCCGGTATCATATTATGGTTTACCCTCCAGCAGGGCTGGGCAGTGGGTCACCCGATATCACATTATGAATTACCCTCCAGCAGGGCTGGGCAGTGGGACACCGGTTGGCATTCCAGACTCAGTCTTTACTACTAGGCTAGTCTGAGGCTTTCCTCCGTGACCACCGTAGTGGGACCCTTGGTTGTACGGGTCGGTGATGGATTGGTTTGGCTTTGAGGAGACCTCTCGACTGTAGGGCAGTGACGAGGTGTGGTTTGACTTTCCCTAGGACTCTCAAGTACGAGGGGCGCTTTCCCCCACCAAGACACGTTCTTGCGACGTGGTCTAAAACCGTGCGGGCGAGTCAGTGTCGCCCAAAGCAGATAGTATCGAGGTGCGGTGATTGAGCCCCTTCGCTTGCGGTTCAGGGCAGACGTGAGGAATGCGGGGCGACGATGATGGTGTTTACTTCTGGGACTGTTAGAAACTCTTTCTTGGGCTGAGCTACAGGATGGGTATCCCCTTACGACGTCGTTCGGGTTTCTTGTTGAGCATACCGATATGTATATACCTTGTTTCCGGTACCCACTTCTTGGGTTTGGTTACTCTCTTTCCAGTAGAGGCGAAGACGCGCGGGCGTGCTTTTCGTGTCTAGCTTTTCGTGGTTGGACGAGTCTACTCTCCTGCTATAGGTAGCGAAGACTCGACGGGAAGTTCGTCTTCTCACCGTTTCCATCTCCTTTTGTCTGGACGAGTCTACCTTCTTTCCTCTTGTTGGGTTGAGCTGGACTCTTTATTGTACTCTCTATTGTACCCCCTTTACTTTCCTATTCGCTCTACTGCTCACCCTTCGGTACCTCCTTTTGGTTTCTCCCTCAAGCCTTCGGGGTACCCTACTGAGTATTTTCATACTCACCCCTGCTTGGGCTTTTCCCGCACTTGGTGTTCCCTTGCAGACGACGGATAGGTGGAGCGTGGATTCAGTGGAGCATAGGAGCTTGGGAGCTTGGGCCGCGTGCGGTGGTTATGGCTAGGTTCCAGGTGGGAGACCCATCAACTGTTTCTTTTTGTTTACCTGTTGCCAGGTTGTGGCACTTTTTGGTTGGGCGCGTGTTTTTCCCCCTTTTCTTTTCAGTTTGTACCTTGTACTGTATAGAGGTCGATGCACTTTGTGGGATATATATATAGTAGTTTTTCTTTTACTCTGCTTGTCTTTTCTTTTACTCTGCACCTTTGTATTGAGTTTTCTGCGTGTGTGTGTGTACAGGTGCTTAGGCAAAGGCCTCCCCGAGTTGTTGTGCCTTCGGCGCTGGTCGCTAGCCCCTGGCCTATGGAGGCGGGCCTGGGGTAGTTGCAGCTCGAGCCCGAGTAGGGTCGGGTCGTGACAAAGTGGTATCAGAGGTGGTTCGTTCCTTGGGGCGTTGTACGGACGTCCCTAAAAGAGGAATTGGTTGGGATATAGGGAAACAGTGTTAACGTGTCTCGAGAGCGGCTCTCAGGCCAGGGAGTCCAGTGATGGTGCGGCGGCCGACGTATCCATTCACCAGGACCTTGATAACCCACTTGTCGACTCGGCATGATGAGACACTTTTTGCAAGGAAAATTTGTTTGTGCATCACATAGGATTGAGTCTTTGACTGTCTTTCTTGAGTCAGCTCCCCATCGTTGCTTTTGGTATATACATGTATGCTCATCTGACCGCGGCACTCCTTGATAATATTCAGGATGTCTCCACGAGGACAGCCAGCCAGGATACCAGCTTTGGTTCGTGATGACGACCATGTGAGCTATGAGGCCACAGTCCAGGACCCATCATGCGAGCCCCTTTCTCTGGGTGGGCCGGTAGCAGCATCCCCACCTGTTGAGCAGCAGGCAGTTTTAGCAGAGCAGGCTGAGCTCGAGCACAGGTTGAGCGCACTCCATGAGTTCCAGTGGCAGAGACCGCTGAGGTTCAGTGGTGAGCCAGACCCTCAGGCAGCAGAGGTTTGGATCAAGGCAGTGGTTAGCCTTTTCAGGCTTGTGCAGACGCCGACAGATCAAGGAGTCGCTTTGGTAGCCAGCCGTTTCCGTGGATCGGCTTGGCGTTGGTGGAGTCTAGTGACTCAGCTTCTTGACGAGTCGTCACTTTCGTCGGGCGACTTTCAGTTGTTTCTCTGTGAGGAGTTTTTCCCCTCCTTCTTGCACTCATTTCGGATTCAGGAGCTCCTACATTTTCAGTAGGGAGGGATGACGGTGGCAGAGTACGCGGCTAGTTTTGCAGACCGTGCACGCTTTTACCCGGACTTGGTCCGTGACAATAACCTCCGAGCGCGGAAGTTTGAGCAGGGTCTCCGCTGAGAGATTCGTGCTGTCAGAGTACCCTTGGGCATTTCCACATATGATGGGGTGCTAGAGCAGGCGCTGGTGACAGAGGGCTTCCTGTCACGTGCTAGTATTGGTGGTGGCAACAGGCACGTTGGAGCTGAGACGTCTGCTGCAGCTAGTGGGCGCGACGGAGCCGGGACGTCTTCCATAGCTAGCAGGCACCGGAGGACAGGATCTCGATGCAGGTGGCCTTCCCACTGCCGGTTTCGGAGACTTGGTCGTATACCACTGTGGCGAAAAGGTGCAGGGCCTCAGCTGAGGATGCCCTTCCGTGAGTGGATCCCGGGCCATGGTCGTACACCACAGTGGCGCCGGAGGGCACCAGGGCAGCCCAGAGAGTGTCGGTGCTATTCTTGTGACGGTAGAGGTCACTTGGCATGAGACTACCCAACCCGAGTTGCTGGGAGTATCGGGCAGGCAGTAGGCGCACCGCCACGGCAGAGGCAGCACCGTGGTCGGAGTGGTACCCAGAGAGGTGGTGCTAGTAGAGGAGCGGGAGGAGCTGGAGGTGGGGGAAGACGTTACGAGATCTCCCTATCACCACTCGGTGGTCCACGTCAGGCTCCGGGAGCTGACGGTTGGGACCGGGGATAGCCGCGAGCGTTGGATGTCTACGATCCTGCAGAGCATGGGATGGTAAGAGGTACCCCTTGCGACTCTTCTACTCCTTGCAGTAGAATTGTTAGGCTCTGCGTGTGAAAGGTTTTTCTCCCTACTCCTTGTTTGATGTGTTACCTGGGTGACGCAGGGCGTCGGGTGTGACCCTGCGTTGGTAAGGAAAAAGGTGTGAGACCTTTTCCTTTAGTCGATGGTGTTGGCTCCTTCGCCTTTTGAGCGTGTAAGAGAGCATCGACTATGGAACCTTGCGTGACCAGATATCCTTGGGTGTTTCACCATATGGATATTCTGAAGGAGGGAATCACTGGGCCTTGTTCCAGGTACGGGCGGTGATTCCAGTCGCGGCGTGCGACGTAGAGGTTTGACAGGGGAAGTGAGCTACCCCCGAGGGCCTTCGAGCCGTTTGTGACCGTGCAAAGGGATGGTGAGGTACCCTACCGCCTTTCCCTAACCCCAAATTCTGGAGTGGGTGCACGACATCGACAAGGGCCGACCTTGCGTGAACGGATCAATACTTTGGTCTGTGTGCGGTGACGCAAAGCTATGCGTGGGTTCTTCTGGGTATGGGAAAGCCAGGTGTGGGCTTCATACCCTGTATTACTCCCTAGTTTTGCTTTTCGAGGATGAAAATCTTGAAGGAGGGAATGATGTAAGAACTAGGTTTTTGCGGATAAAGACTTTGAAATATTCTTGATAATATTCCAGGGCAGTGCCTTCAGACGGCGTGCAATTCCGAGCCCCGGAGTGGCCGGAATTAAATTTTTAGTGTGTTCACGCTAGAAATGCAAAATAAATGAGATAACTACTAAACGGAGTTCCGGATCAGGGATACGGGTGTACAGATGGGTCCGGAATGGGGTTTTTACCCTAGGAATGACATAAAACTTGTCGGCGCGGGATGTTTAGACCCCTCGCCCGCTTCTGGAATGTTAAACGGATTAATTAATTAATTAATTAATTCTTTTATTGGCGAAACACAAGTATCTCTTAAACGGTGTCTCGGATCGGAAAATCGAGAGCACCGTTGAGTTCGGAGCGTGCCGTTTACCCTAGTAGGGGTATAAGTTTTGCGGGCACGGGCCGTCTGTGAAAAATGTCCCCAGGGGCGTTTTCATAATTTGGCGACCTCGAGCACTAAGTTTAGTAAATTTTGAACGGGGTCTCGGAATAAAATTCCGAGACCTCCGTTGCGCTCGGAGCATTGTGTTTTCCCCAGGGACGCCCTCCTTTTTGTCTGCTTCGGGAGCAGAGTCGAGGGCGTGTCGGGCGGGGTGTTTAAGCATTTTTATTTAAACACGCACCCCCCCCCCTTCTTTCTCTTCTTCTTCTTCCTCACAACCCCTCCCCTCCCTTCTTCCTTTCAGGCGAGCTCCGGTGAGCTCCGGAAAGGCGACTCCGGTGAGGTGGCTCCGGCGAGACGATGGCGCACGGCGGATCACGCGGGAAGCGCCGGGCGAAGCCCAACGAGGTAGGAGGATTTGAGTTTTCCTCCCCTTCCCATTTTAATCCTCTTTTATGCTTAATCGCACCACTGGAACCTCGAAAAAATCCAGTGGTTGTGTAGATCCCGTCCCGAGGTTTCCGGAAAGCTATCCGGATCAAATTTTCGACCACCGGATCGTTTCCGGTGGTCCTATGAAGTTTTCCGGCCTTGAGGCCGGTTTCCGGCGAGTGTCGAAGGCGGCGGACGGCGACACAGGGAGGAAATGGATTTGGGAGGCGGCGGCTTCGCAGGGCAGGGCGGCGGCGCTTCCGGGAGGCGGTGGCGGCCGTCGGCGGCATCTGTCGGAAGCCGGCCGCGGGCGTCGGCAAGCGGAGGAGGGGCCGTGAAGCGCGCGGCCCCGTGCGTCGACCGCGACCCGCAAAACGCGGGTCGCTGTTTGGCATCAACCGGCCGTGAGGCGGCCGGTCGGGAGAAGTAAGTCGCGGCCAGCTGGCTGCGGCGGGTTGAACCGGACCCGCGGCTGAGCCGCGGGCCGGTCCGGCCCAAGGGGCTTTGCCCCTCAGACTCCGGACGCCCGTATTTCGGGCTACGGGCATCCGTTTTGCGTGCCGTCTATGGAAGCGCGGAGCTTACATTGAGGCAAAGCTTTTGAGATGGTTTTGGGAATTTTTAATTCCCTAAAGGAGGGGTCGCTGAGGCGCGACGCGTCCTTAAGTGGACGAGCGTTTTTCCAGGATTCTTGTTTTGGACGGCGCGGACGCATCCGACGTCCGATTTAAGCACCGTCAGTGGCGTTGGAACCCTGGCGTCAAGGCGAAGGTTTCCAGGGTGGTTCCGGGCGTTGAGTCTGGAGTTGAGGCGCGGGCCCCACGGCCCTTCTTTTGAGCTACGTGCAGCTTCTAGCGACTTTTTCCTCGGTTGTCCGTTCGGGGCATGCGAGTAGTCATTGTTCGGTGTTTTTCCGAGGGCGTCGCGTAGGCACAGTCTGCCCGCCCTAATTCGGCATGATGGTGCGGGGCCCATGAGGGTCGTTTCGGGAGTTGATGGTGATTTCCAGTTTTATCACCGGGCGACCGTTTTGGACGAATGAGTAGTCCATCTTATGACATTATCAACCACTCAATACGATACACAGTTTGACCAGTATGACTCAAAGTGTCTCTTTTTATTTAAAATTGACATTAATTTAAGTAAAAAACAAAAAATGACATACTGAAAGCCAAGAAAACACATTTAGGATGTTTTTATACTTTAGGAAAATGATCCATGAGTAATTTTTGATGTGTAAGAGTCAAATGAATCTCAATCCAACTCACGGTGTGACTAGTATGACTAAAAGTGTTTGTTATCAGTTTAAAATTGATATTTTAGTTCAAAATGTGTCACTCACTGAAAACTAAGAAAACATGTTCTGATTGTATTGATAATTTATTAAATGGATTAATAAGTCATTTTTTACTTTTATTAAGTAGTCTCATGTCAAACCGATGCAATATGCGATAATTATGACTCAAAATTCATGTTTCCAGTTTGAAATGACATTTTAGTAAAAAAACGCAACTAATATACTGAAAATCAAGAAAATGTATTTAAATTGTTTTGATATTTTAGTAAAATTATATATTAATCATTTTTAGCATTTATTAATCATCCTCGCCTCAATATGATACACGGTGTGGCTGGTATGAATCAAAGTGTCTCTTTTTATTTAAAAATGACATTAATTTAAGTAAAAACAACAAGTGGCATACTGAAAAACCAAGAAAATGCATTTATATCATTTTGATACTTTAGAAAAATGATCCATGAATTATTTTTGATGTGCATAAGTAAACCATACCTAAATACGATGCACGGTGTGACCGGTATGACTCAAAGTGTCTCTTTTTATTTAAAATTGACATTAATTTATGTAAAAACAACAAATAACACACTAAAAACTGAACAAACATATTCATATTGTTTTGATATTTTAGGAATATGATATATTAGTCATTTTTTGATGTGTAAGAATCAGTCAAACCTAAATATGACGCATGGTGTGAATGGTATGACTCAAAGTGTTTCTTTTTATTTAAAATTGACATCAATTTAAGTAAAAACAACAAGTGAAACACTGAAAACAGAGCAAACACATTCAGATTGTTTTGATACTTTAGAAAATGATTCATGGGTCTTTTTTGACATGTAGGAGTAAAATACACCTAAATAAAATTCATGGTGTGACCAGTATTACTTAAAGTGTATCTTTTTATTTAAAATGAACATTAATTTAAGTAAAAACAACAAGTGACATACTAAAAACCAAGAAAATGAATTTATATTTTTTCGATACTTAGGAAATTGATCCATGAGTCATTTATGAGGTGTATAATTCAATTAAACCTCAATATGATGCATGGTGTGACCGGTATGAATAAAATTTTCCATTATCAGTTTAAAATTGACATTTTAGTTCAAAATGTGTCACTCACAGAAAACCAATAAAATGCGATCCGGTTGTATTGATAATTTAAGAAAATGATTCATGAGTCATTTTTGAGTTGTATGAATCATTCTCACATCAAACTGATGCATGATTCTATTGATATGGCTCATAATGTGTGTTTCTAGTTTGAAATCAAAATTTTAGTAAAAAACACAACTAACATACTGAAAACCGATCAAACACATTCGGATTGTTTTGATACTTACAATGATCCATAAGTATAATTTATGACATGCAGGAATAATCCACACCTTAGTCTAATGCACGGTGTGACTGGTATAACTCCAAATGTGTCATTATTTAAAATTGACATTAATTTTAGTAAAAGAACAACTGACATACTCAAAACTGAAAAAACACATTCAGATTGTTTTTTATATTTTCGGAAAATTATTCATAACTCAATTATGATGTGTAGGAATCAACCATTCCTCAATAGGATGCATGGTGTGACTGGTATAACTCCAAATGTGTCATTTTTATTAAATATTTAAATTTTATTAATATATTCTTTCATATTAATGTTTAATTTATATCTTTGTAGTATTACTAACATAATATTTGTTTTCTTATATAAGAGAAATATTTTTATCAGGTTGATATGATTTGTTAGGAAACTAATACCATGGGTGGACATTTTTTAGAGGGGATGACGGACATCAAAAGATTAAATATTAATTTTTTAGAATAATTGTTGGATAATTTTCAATGTAAGCTAAGAAATAGTTTTTTTGAAATGTAAATAATAGTTATTTTTTTCATGTACCATGGGTGGAAATTTTTGTATTCATGATTTCAATTAAATGTATATAGCATTGTTTTAAATTATAGCATTGTTTGAAATTATACCATTACATGAAATTAATTGTTGTATATAGAATTTGAAATTGAAGGTCTTGCTTCAAGGTGTGTTGTTATATCAATAGAAGATTACAGCTGGCTAGTCCTTTTTCAGTGCTATTTAAAGTGTTGATAAATGGTGGCCTTTATCAGTGCTAAAAAATAATTAATAAAGAAGGTCCTTTATCAGCACTTTTTTATCATGGATAAAGGACCATTTTATCAGTGATTTTTTATTGCTGATAAAGGGGAGCCTCCTTTATGATCACTATGATTAATAGTGATTTTTAGCACTGTTAAATGAAAATTTGTGCATTTCTAAAGGGAATATATATAGTAGTGGCATCACACCCTAAACTATATTTCCATCCTGGTACTTGATGTCTCACACAGAAGTTGTATTGGTTGTTCTGTAAAGGATTTGAGGATGATAATCTTATGTGAGAGTTTACGTTGAGATGAAGTTACTATTACTTATGATCTTCATGATGCAGCACATGTGGTTGTGTCATTAATATGCATTCACACTATAGCAGCTCAGTTGTGAGAAACTAGTGCTGTGTATTTGAAGAATCTACACAACAATTCATCTTCTCATGCACCAATGTGCCTTGAGAAGATATGAGAAGATGTAGATACCACATCGCAACACTTATGTCCATGTCGCAATAATGGATCGAATCTGGTAGATCATGAAGAGAGATTTCAGCAGAGATTTTTGGATCTGAAGTTTGATCAAAGATTGTTCCATGATGGAATACATCACATAGAAACAAAAATATTACGCCATCATTGATAGTGTCACATTGGGATAGATCTCGAATTCCCCTAGTGGCCAGGCATCTCTTCCTAGCATGCTGTATTGGTTTTATGGGATTTTTAAAATGGGATAGGGTTATAATTTTTTTTAAAAATGGGACCTAAGATGCGTGAACACCATTCACCCATCTCCTCTCACTATTAAGAATGAATGAGGATCATGCTTCCTATAAAAATTTTATGAAGGAAGTGTGAACCCTATTCATGAATAGCCTCTCAATAGGAAGTGTGAATGGGGTTCATGCTTCCTATGTGAATTGTATAACGGAAGTGTGAACCCCATCCATGCTTCTTCCAGAATATCTAATTAAAAAATCATCATTAATAATAAATATCATTAAGATATAAATACATAATATTTATAAAATCATCAATAAGTATAAAATATCAATAGAAGGGATCTCTTCACATTATATTTTGAATTTTGTAGATATTTGTTTCCTTATTAGACTTCATGAATGGTGGTAAATATAAGGTCTAATGCTAAGGGAATCAAGGAGGGGAGGGGATGGAGGGAATGAATTTTGGTGTTCATGGTTTAATGTCATTTGGATGAGAGGAAGCCACGGTAAACATCCAATAGTGATGGAAGAGATTTTAAAATTACACAGTTAGTGATTTTTTTTCTTCCACTTTATTGATTCAATCATGTTTAATCGATAAATATATAGATAAAATCACATTCTTGATAGGACTGTTGATCCTAAACTCAGATTTTTGATGTGATTGAAATTTTTTATCTAATCGCATTTCTAACATGATAAAACATGTTTTATTTTAGTTATATTATAGGATCTATTACTTGACGAATGATATATTTTTTAAACCTTATTCTTTGAGTTTTTTTAGCGACACATAACATATAAGAATATATGTGTATATTACAAATAGTTGGGAGAGGGGAACTACAAAGCTACAAAGAAACATGGACATAAACAATCTCCCCGACCTTCCATAATTTTATCACTTATTGGAGGTTTTTTAACCTTAAAATCCTACAGTGAAGATTGTGAACCAATAAGAATTATGTCCTTCTTTTATAAAGTCTGAATATGAATCTTCCCAAAATTGGTCCAATGGAATTTTAATTTCAAACATCTCATATTGTGGTTCTTCTGATCTTCAATCATAATCACCTACTCTTTATATCTATTATACATTTATGTTCTTCTTCATGCAGCATTTTTTGTTAAAAAAGATTCACATTCCATGATCTTCTATGATTTTACATCCAATTTAAAATCATTGATATCAATAATATTTATCAAGATTTATTCAAGTTCACTGATATTTTCTTTCAAAGTCTTTTTAATTACAAATAAGTAATATTATTAATATTTATTAATGAATTTAAGAATATTATTTATTATACATATATAGATAATAATACTAATTATTATTATGAATATTAAAAGAAAAATTATTGATTTTGGTATATAATATGATAATAGTAAGGCGGTTGTTAAAAAAATAACAGAACTCTATAAATTAGAATAGTAAGACATATACAACATGTATCATAAATGTAACATCAACCTAATCTACACCTATAGAGTGGATGATCCCCTATCCCATAGTCGGGTGTATACTAGATATATCCACAATGTGTGCATCTATGTCTCTAATCTAGTGTATAGTGTTCTTGTATATTATCATTGACATCCACCTCCATGTCCTCATGTGTGACAGGGGGTGGATGTATAGTCTCAACAAATGTACCCTGTCCTACCTCTATGGATAGTGGATGCTGACTGGAACTCTCACCAACATGTAAAGAATATGGATATTGTGATGTGGATGTCTACATAGTAGGGAGTAATAAAGAAGATAGTAGAACCCAATCAATGTCTATATCTACCTCAAAATGGGACTGAGAATCTACAGGAGCATCAGACTAATCATTATGAACACCCTCCTCTTGTAGAACAGCGACATTTAGATAATCATGATGAATTCCCTCCTCCCATGGAATAACATGGTCTATAATAGGTTCTTTACCTACTGGTATATCTATATGATTCTTAGCAGGATCCGAATCCTCATCATAATGTTGTGGATCAAATAAAATTAATTGATAAATCCCATTAATCAAAGGAATCAACTCTAGAAAAGCACTGTGAAAATATGCCTTGTCAAATGCGCCTCACCCTACTGAATTAGAAATGTGAATTAGATGACTAATACATGTATACCATGAAAAAAAATCCATTGTTAAGTAATGTTAATAAAATATCTATTGAACAATGAAAGGAAGAATGTATACCAACTCATGAAAGCCATATATGTGTCCAGTCAGAAATCTGACTGGGGACCTGTAGTACTAGGACGCATAATCTGACTGATCACACAAATGAAAACATATTGTCCCTTCCCCTCATAACCATAACTCCTATCGTCTATCCCATGTATCAATATATATGGCATGGTATCTCCTCCAATAAAAGTCTCTATTCCCTGACATCTTCAGGGAATGCAATGAAGCTAACAGACCGGTAAGGTTAGGAATATGCTAAAAAATCTGAACTACCTCATAACTATGTTACTCTGATTCCACTCAACTATATGAAAATGAATCAATGGAACCATGAAGGATCCAGAAGAAATAATCACCATAAAATATGGTGGTACACTCTAGATGATATCATATATATATATGGCATCCATGTAATCTGAAAGAAAAATGAATAATCACTTAAAAATGAAAAGATTTATAGTGGAGAATGCATATTTAACAATATAAATAATATTTAATTACATATTCTCATCTAAGTTTGTCCAACATAAGTCTGTATTCATGGACGTCGTGTCTGGAAGAATATGAATGTCGATGTGCCTGACTCCACCTGTAGATAACATTGTTATAGTTACATTTCATAATAGAAAGATATACAACTAAGTTGGAAATTATAAGGAAGGGATAACATACCATCATCCATGAGGAGCCTCTAATAAAATATTTGTAGGCAATGGCACATGGGCATGTAGAGATAATAGAGGGATGTTTTCCCATACCCACATCTGTAGAATAACAACGCATCCTATGATATGCATCTTATCGATGCGATATGCAATGCATAGCCCCTGTATGTATATTTTAGACAATATTACCCCCAACTATACCAGCCTTCCTGGTCCAAATCCTCAAGAAGAGGTAAATACATCATATGTACAAAAATATTGAAGTGATCAACAAAAAGTGTGCCCCCAATCGACCTCAAAATATATTCATGTGAAAATCACAGCACGATTATCTCATCAACATCATCTTCTAGATGTGAGAAGTGATAGCCTAACCAAGGCATGCATAATCTACCATCGATGATGGACCTTCCATCATTGTGAACCTCTATGCCTAGTAATCAATGAAAAAGCTTGAATCAATCTCCTTCAAATATTCCTCTCAGAGATTCATCATCGATCGTGAGGCCCAACATAATGGACACATCCTATAGGTTAATATTCATCTCCTCCTATCTAAAATGAAATGTATGTGACTTTGGCCTCTATATCTCTACAAGCGCTACAATGAGATGATGATCGAAAAAGGTGAAGTCACACATCGCTACGTCATAAAATCTAGTGTGACAAAGATGGGGGATGATAGCGGGAGGTGGTGTAGCATGATGAAAATGATGATATCTACGAACACTCAAAAGAGGCACATGAAGTCCCTCTAAAACAAGTTTTGATACATGAGTAGCCTAGGATTTGAGCAATGTAAAATATGTCCTCTATATAAATGATATCATCACTACTTTTTATAGTTAATTGAATAAAAATTGTAAACTTTTATTACAAATAATACCATAAAATGGGAAATAATATTGAAAATATATGACGTCGGTATTGTTGGTTTAGGTTATGAATTTTTTATTTTATTGATCTCTGATAAAGTTTAATTTATTCTAATTTTTTTATATAATGCAGTAGTAATGAGAAACCCACATTGAACATGTGGAAGCATGATATATTCATGTTCATTGTATGTTTATTTTTTTTAATAATTAGAGTATCACAAAACTATTTATGTTAGAATTCAGAAATTAGACCAACCAAAATTGAAACATGTAAGAAATATAGCTAGTCATAAATAGAAGGAATCATTATTGATACATCCACATACAAAACAAAATATACACACTGATGATAAAATATATATCCTCGTTCATGGATGATGGGATGTGGAGCTCTTTCCTACCACTTGGGGATGTCTCTTATGAGTATGTCCTTCTGTGTGACAAAGACTGCATCATCAACCCTCGCCTCGTTGCTGAGGCCGATCCATATCATTTCTTATTTGAGTTGACTTTGGTCTTTCTCGTGGCCGAAACCTAGTAGTATGAAGACAATAATTTAAAAATGATAGAAATTGAAAAAAAAACATAAATGAAAAAAAACAACTTACAAAAAATTGAAATATCAGGGAAACTAGTCAGCTGATCAGCAGGAAATATTATAGAATGAAAGTCACCAATAGTAATCCAAGTTTCACCATAACAATTAACCAAAGTGGTCATGTGATACACCAGGTCAACATGGGGATCCCATGATATATTTACCGAAGAAAAAGCTGTAATAACTTGTGCACATGGATATCTCAATGCCTGAAGGTTTCCGCAATCACAGTACCTGTTATGCAACATCACCAAAAGCACTAAACCATTGTTTCATGTATCCTGGTCAAATCACTCCCTTTATTTAAAGCTCATATTTTCCCTATCAAAGCCCGAAACACTACATCTTGAAGCCTCATTCAGTATCCGATAAGTATAACTTCGGAAATGTTGTGTAAAATGCATACCAGCTTCCATCCTATGATAGGACTTTTGGGACTGGTCAATAAAGTAGTGCACACATCTATAAAAAGTCTCTTGCACTAACCCTGTGATTGGGATCTTGCGCACACACTTGATGACTCCATTTATGCACTCCACTATATTAGTGGTCATATGTCCATATCTTCGACCACCATCATATGATAATGACCATTTTTCCTTTGAAATATATATCATATATTCCTAGAAATCTTCATTTTCCCTTCAAATATCTTAAAGATGTTGATAAAATATTTTTTTTGGGGGATCATATGCTGAAACCATAACAAAATAATGTATTAAAAAAGATATTAAATTTTCTTTAAATAAAATTTAAGTTTAGAAAGACATACATTACTTGAGGATCACCTTATTTATTGACTCATATCTAAAATTCTTATAGACATTACTTGAAATATACCAAATTCAATATCGATTATAATAATTCGGCTCAATCCATGAAACCCTATAACTATTTATAGCCTCTATAATCACTCAATGATGATCAGATATCAGATAGATGTCCTAGTTTTGTGTGACCTGCGTGCGTAAATATTCCAAAAACCATCTACATCATTCAAAATTATCTTTTTCAACAATAGAAAATGCAAGTGGTAGAGGATCATGATTACCATCCTAGGTGGAAGAAATGAGTAGAATGCATGTATACTTACCATAGAGGAAAGTGTCATAGACCTAAAAAAATTGTTTACAATAGGGAAAAGCAGTGATTCATGGCCTAAATGCCCAAAAAAACTATTGAAATTCACATTTGATCGATCAACTCGGTGATTTGGGGACACATACTCAATGGTGTCCAACTAATAAACAATTTGATTATTGAGAGACAACAATTCCATAAGTTGTGGAAACATTACATAAGATTCATCCCAATCACCATACAATTTTTCAATTGATTTATATTTTTCATTCCATTTTTTTTGTAGGATATATTATAGTTATACAACTATTGAATTATTTCCTGAATAAGGGGAACAAGATCTTCCTAACAGGTCTATATCATCTCAACAATAACAATTTATATAAACTATGCATCAAGGGAAGAGTGATCCTATGACAGGGTTGGATGCACACAAGTGTGTGGGCCTTCTAATTTTATTATCTTACAACAAGAAAAAAATATCATATATTTCCCTTAATAAAAATTTATATTCTACCCCATATTTTTTACCACAAATGAGATATTTTTTCTTCTTTGACTCATCAACAAAAAATGTGAAATTCCTCTCTTTGTGGTATTGATTTATCACATTTTAATGTAAATTTTACCTTCAAACTCCTACCTAATATAGATAGCATTATCATTTGATAAATATCTATGACCTATAATGCTAGGAAATTCATAAGCTCGTGTAATGAAATCCAAATCAAAATGTTGTTTATGAGACATTTCTTAAACTAAGGAACTCAATACTAAAGGATGATTACCACTAACTATTGTGTTTCATAGATGTTTGTCTTTCATAGGAACCTTAGAAGGTTCATTCCCCACATCACTTTGTCATGGAAGCCTATCTCTCAATGGGACCACAGATGGTTCATTCCCCACATCACCCTCATCCACATCATTTCCTGAGGCCTCAGTAGATTCTTCTTCCTCAGATAAACTTTCATTCAATATAGTAGCAGTACACATAGTAATTTAATCTACAATTCTTTCTAAATTCTGATAATCTTATTCATAATTTGGTTCTATCACTTGAGTTATATGAGAAGGAGGAAATGAAAAAGACTGATGTGAAGAATCAACATCTACAAATTTCCCAAAACACGATTATGTAGTAGTTGGTTTCACCACATCTATATCATAAATCACCACATACAAATCCATCAAACCATTAGTACACTACTTTCTAAATAAAGAATATGAATACATTAAATCATCATAATTGACTAGAGGGTACTCGGTGTGCCAGAAACGTTTAGTATATTCTATATGGAAATATGTTATTGAAGAAATGGGTTGATTAGACCTCAGTTTTAACTGACAATGAATATTATTTCAAACTTCATCCAATGTCAGAAAACCATGAATATTTTCCACTCTTAAAGGTGGAAAAATATATCTAAAACACTTCTTGGTATAAATTTCCTAACTATTGTAATAAATTTACACAGACATGATTACCTAGAAGAAAATAATTAATAAAATATTATATACTTCACCAAAATTTTAAATTATTTAACTTGGTTGTGATTGAATAATTGACTTAATCTTGAGAATTGTTCTTTATATTGGTTTATCATTATTAAAGTATAGTGATTTTGATATTATTACCAAAGAAAATTTAATATAACATTATATATTTTTATACCACTTATCAAATGTTTCATAGATTTTAACTACTTATGAATAAATAACCATGACTTGATCTTGAGACTTACAATGGATTAGTTTATCATTATAAAATAAACTAACCAAAACCTATGGGTTGACTCCTAGAGTATCTATTATGAACTATTTAAGTAACCATCTGTATCCTTTTAAATAGAAACACCTATAGTTGAATGCATGTTCTCAAACGCCTCTTCAAGAACACCTCTTTGGGAACACCACTTCAGGGACACCTCTTCGGAAACACCTCTTTAGGGAGGCCTATTCGGGGATGCCTCTTTGGGGACACCTCTTCAGGGACTCCTTTTTGGGGATGCCTCTTTAGGGATTCCTCTTCAGGGATGCCACTTCGGGGACACCTCTTCAGGGACACCTCTTCATGGAGGCCTTTTCAGGGACACCTCTTGTCGATCTCTTTGTAATTACAAATTTTCTCACATGCATGTGAGGGGGTCTAGGGGTATAAAATGCATAAATTTTTTAAGCGTACATGCAAGTCCTTACAAACTTAGTGAGAGATGACTCGTAGGTCATCAATGTGAAAATAAAAATGCAATTATTACAAATTATATAACCACATACACACACAAAAAAAGACATGCAATTTTCATTATACATCGGTCGGTCATCTCAAGATCAGTCATCACCCAATACTCCTAACACATTTTTTGATATACTTATTATGTTCTATATATTATATGATTTTACCAATTACTAGATGAAATATATATTAAATATCTACACTTGTTTTCCAAAAACTTAACTTTTCAATTTATATAAATAAATATATATATATTTAATAATAACATTTAATAATATAATTTAAAACTAATATAATTTTTACTTACTTAATAATTATTACAATACTGAACACTTATATTATTTTCAATGTTATAAAATTGCATATATATATTTATATATAATGTTTTTTTATTCAACTACCTTCTAAAATATAAGTAAAGATACTTTATACTTTATTACTTGAAAGAGTAATTATTTATACTTAATATTATTTAAATTTATTGATTAAAATTATTATTGCTAGTAAATAAAATTAATATAATTTATACTTAAATAAAAACCATTAAAATAATATAAACTTATGTTATTTTCAATTTAATAAAATTACATATATATTTTTTTTCATTTGTCTATTTTACAATATTTAATTAATTATATTTCATACTTCATTACTTAAAATAATAATTATTTATAGTTAATATAATTTTAAATTTTTATTTATATAATATTGTTTTTATACCATTAAAAAAGGAATTTTCTATATATTTATTAATAAATTTAAAAATAATACTTAATATAACTAATATATTTTTAATAAATGATATATCTAGTATATAAAATATTATAATTTAATTTAATATTACTTTAAAAATAACATATTTCATATACATAAAAATATGTTAAAGTTTCCATTTATATTGAAAATGTATACATTTTTAAAAACAATTTTATTTCCTCATATATAAATTACATTTTTGACATACCATATTTAAATTTCTTAAAAATTCGATATGAATTCATACAAAAAAGATCAACTCATTCAAAAATTAAATCATACAAAATTAAGTAATTTACACATTCATACATGCATCAATACAAATTAATTAAATAAACCATACAAACAAATAATAATTTCTACACATCCCAATTTAAATAAATAAAGCATACAAATAAAATAAATCAATAAAATTAAACAATTCAAATTTTAAATAGAAATTTTACCTTCCTAAAAGTAGAAAATATATGTTGAGAAAGAAATTCTACAGGGCTTCGCAGAAAATTTCAGAGGAGAAGAAGGAGATTTGGGGTGGGGTCCTTATATAAAAATGTGGCGGAAAGATGCATGAACCCTATTCATTCATCCTTCATCCACTTCAAGAAGGATGTGTGAATGGGGTTCATGCATCTTTGGAAGTAGAGATAGATTTGTGAAACCCATTCACACATATTTCTAGGATCATAGATGTGTGAACAGGGTCCACGCATCTCAGGTCCCTTTTTTTAAAAAAAAATTCAGAACCCTATCCCATTTTTAAAAAAAATGGTAAAACCCATAAAAATCAAACTTTGTATCCTTATAGTTTTATAGAAAATACAGGGGAAAATACTAATTCTGCTTCAGGGGAAAATAAAAAAGAAACAAATCCCTAGAGAAACTATTTTTACTTTAATCTAAATACCTATGTGGATAATAAAATTCATTCAGTGTGGCATTGCACCACAGAAGACATTAGATCATATATATGAAATAATAATGGGAAATAACTGGCCAAATGAATCGAACACTACGTATTGAACCCCTCACTTTTCCAAGGATTGGGCACAGATTAGTCTAGACATGCCTCCACCAATTATTCCAACATTCAGATCATTAGATAATGGAGCCGTGAAAACTATATGCTCTTGGGTGAACGTCCTCTTGAGAGTAGACCTCTTGGAAACTCCACAAGAGGATTTTCGAGGATTCTTGTATGCGGGGTTTAGTTTAACCCAACTTGTGACCTTCGATTGTATATGCATTTAATGCTTAGATACATCATTTGATTCTCTCATGCATTTAATTGTAACATTGTTGGCATGGTTGAGCCTATATTGTTGGATGAAGTTAGTGTTGGAATTGGTTCCCTAAGACCAATTGTTTTGTACTTTGATTACATGTATATTAGATGTATTGAATATTAATAAAACTAATTATTACATATTGTCCGTTGTTCTGCAAGACTCTAATGTAATAATTTCCCAGAGTATACATCACATTGATAAGGTCATAGCAGTTCCTCACTGTGATGAGAACCTTGATGGGCTATGACAATATTCTTAAATAATATTTTGTGATTGCATAAAGTATCATGATGAGAAACATATTATATAGAATGTAATATGCGAGTACTCATAAGTAAATGAAGTTTCTTCTCATTAAGTTCACACTTGGTAATCTCCAAGACAGGAGATTATGATAACAGACATGCCGGTAGGAATTCTGTATGTTTTGGTGTCATCAAATATTTCTATATGCGAGCATGTGTGATGGTCCTTAATCTTTAAGATTCATTCCTAAAAAATAGGATTTTAACAGCACTGACCTTTATTAGCGCTGATAAAAGGTACCCTTTATCAGCTTTTTTAGCATTGATAAAAGTAACCATTTATCAGCGGGTTTTTTAGTGTTCATAAATGGTAACCTTTATGAGTTTTTTTAGCACTGATAAACGACACCCTTTATCAGCGCTTTATTTTTAGCACTAATAAAGAGTACCCTTTATCAAATCTTTTTTTTAGTGTTGATAAAGGGATCATTTATAAGCACTTTTTTAGTGTTGATAAAGGTCTTGAATAAAATGAAATAATTAAATAAAGAAAAAATAACAATGAGTTTATTAAAAAAAATATGAAAAAATTTATTAATTAAAAAATTATTAATAAAAATGAATAAATTGATTATACTATATATAAATTATAAATACTAATAAATAGTATATATTAAATATATATATATATGTAAAATGAAAATTAAACAAATAAAAAATAAAAAAAGTAAATTAAGAAAAATATTAAATATTTTATTAATTAAATAATTATTAATAATAGTAATAAATAGTATATATTAAATATATAGATATATATGAGTGTATATAAATACGATTTATATAATAAAAAATATTTACACTTTAAATTAAATTGTCACATATTTAGTAAAAAATGGCTTATAATTAAAAATTCATATGAATTAAAAATACTGACTAATTGCATCGAGTAAGAGACATAATTGAACATTGTTTGATTTTTTAGTTTAACATATATCAAACGTGTGTTATATTGATTTCACATACATATACATAATTAATTCTTTTCTATATACAACATACACACACAAATATTTACGTAATTATGGATATCTTATATAGAAACACATACACATAATATTTATATAACTTACTCAAATTTTAGTATTCATTTTAGAATTTCATTGTAACATGATACATTTAATATATCATGTCTTTAATTTGTAAATTTTATTTATTTATTTTTAATTTTATTTCAGTTAGGTATTAATTCCGGATAATCATTTTTTTATAGATTTTCAAAAAGCCGGTTTGAGGGTAGCCGGTTCCCATGCTGCCCGGTTTGAGGAAAACCGTGAACCACACCCAAATTCAAACAATTACAGCGATTAACAGATTCAAAATTCAAACATCAGGTCCAACCACGTGTCCCGCCTTGAGCCCCGGGCCCGTCACGCGACTGCATGCCACTCTGACACCTCGACACGCGCCACCAAGCGCTGTCACCTCGAGCCGTACCATCGCCTCGAAACGCGCCTCAAGTCGCCGGCGAGACACGCCGGAACGCCTACTGATTCACCACCGGTGACCGTACCCACCGTCAACCGTCATTGTCTACCGTCGGTCGTCGTCGTCACTAACATCTCAGCGTCCATCGACTTCATCGGAACAAACATCAACGGCGCAAACCAGATATCATCGGGGGAAGCCGAAGAGAAACCATCACAACATACAGAAACATCCACGCACTCAAAATCACCATCCTCAAAACAAAGAGGGATAGAATCATCCCATGCTCATGAAGACGCATGGACCTCAAAAAACCGTGGCCTGAAGCCGCCATATCCATCCTTGTAACGTCGACCCAAAACCACCCATCCAGGAACCAGAGGCACAAAGGAAAGAAAAGAAAAAGAAACAGAAAAACGCATAAAAACCGAAAAAGGATCCAGTGAAAACTAGATCTAGTTCCGAAACCCAGCGCCACCAGCCTTCAGCCCCCCGGAAACCACGCCCCTCACCAGATGCCTGTGACCACGAACGGGAAGACTCCCTCAACCCGCAGACTCTGGGACTCGGTCATTCGACGCCTACGCCGCCGTGAAGAAGGCTGAATCAAGCGCACCGTCATGTTGACCAAGCCGAGGAAGTCCCCGCCGCGAACCACAAACAAGAAGGGGGAGGAAGCATCGCCTGACCGGGGTGAAACCAGGAGGCGGCGCCGGGAGAGAAACCCTCGCGCAGCGTCGCCCCTTACGGGCCCATCACCAATTAGGTAGGTATTAATTCATTTTTTATTTTTTTACTTTTATTTTTTCTTTTTTTAGGAATTTAATCAATTTCTATTATTTATTTATATATAATTATTTACTATTTTTTAATATTTTCAACATGTATTCATCTTTATTTCAAAATATATCCATATTTTTCTAATAATTTATATTTAATTAATAAGAATTATCCATTTTTTCAATACTGTTAAAGAATACTCATTTTTAACATGCATGCACTTAAGATTAAATATTCATTAATAATGTTAAAATTATATTTGTAATTAAATATTTATAAAAAAATATATTTATAAATTTATATTTACTATATTTATAAATTTATATATATATATAATTATAAATAAATAAATATTATTTTCTAAAAAATTATTTATATTATTATTAATAAATAATTATATATATATAAATAATTATAAATTTATAATAAATTTATTTAAATAATGAATATATTTACTATATTTATATTTATATATATTTATTATATATATATATATAATTATATAAATATATATAATGATATGAATATATAAATATTTTTTTAAAGTATTTATATAATTATAAATAATTAATTATATATTTAAATAATTATAAAATGATAATAAATATATTTAAATAATGAATATATTTACTATATTTATATCTATATATATTTATTATATATATAATTATATAAATATAGTTACAAATTATTTTATTTATAATTATATTCATAAATCCTCTATCATCGCTAAAAAAGTACTGATACAAATGTCTTTTATTAGTGATTATTAATTTATCAATGATAAAAGAGATCTTTATCATAATTTTTTAGAAGCACTCATAAAAGTGTTCAAAATTATTTAAGGAACCCTAATGAATCACAAACCAATCGTGATATCTGAAGCTTCTCGTGAAAGCCACCTACTATCAGCACTCCTCCTCATCGAATCCAAGCTTGAATCAAGGCTCAAATCAAGGTTTGAAAAATTACAAGGCTCGAATGATTCAAGGGTCGAATGAATCCAAGGCTCAATTTAATTTCAGGATTGGAAATATATCTACTTTCTCTCGGACGATTCAAAGCTTCAATCTAAGGTATGCTATTTTCTTCTCCTCCTCACTCATTGATTTCTTTTTTGACGATGTCTATTTGTGTTTTTTATCATCATTATTTTTTTTATTCATTACAAAACTATTTATTCTCACACTATAGTTTGATAAATGCTTCCCCTTCCAAAATTATCTTGAATATGATGGATATTGGAGACAATATAGGGAAAGAATTAGTGACCACTGGACATGTACAATGGGGTTATCTTCATTCATTCAACTGGTGGATGTGGAAGCCAAGGGTTATTCTACTCAAATGAGGGATGCCTCCTACCATTGAACTTAGGAAATACTGGTCCTAATGCACATGTCATATTAATGCACTAGTTCCTCATATGGGATAAACAGTCAGAGGTAGTTAGGTGAATGATATTGATCATTTCTATAGAGTTATAATTAAGTTAGGACAACACATTAAGAAAACAATTAATCAAATATATGGAAATCCCCCACGGATTGATCATTTTTCTAATAATATTGTATTCATAATCTTATATTTTAATTATTTTTGTTATTTTGTTTATATCAATTTTCAAAATCCCCATTATTTTTGATTTTTTCAAAATAATATAAAATACCATAAATATAATAATATGGTGGGAATAACGAGTGATCCAAAGAGAAATATTTAAGGGAATGACCATGGCCATCATTTTTGTTGTACTAATGAGTAATATAAATATTATTTTTTACCACCCCATAACAGGTGTGTCATATTCTCAACCCCATAATCTAATATAGACTTCTTTACCACATAATGAAACTTATTCTTAATACTTTTTAAGATTGTAATCCCATTGATAGAATTATATATATATGGCTAAAACATAATAAATATATTTTGAGTATAATTATAAATTAGTTAAATTAAATACTCATCAAAATGCATTGATTTATACTTTTAGGTTCCATATATATGATAGTGAATAATCTCCAAGGTTCAATTCATTTAAATCTCTAATTTCTTATTTTAATTATTAACAATCTCCCCATTTTAATTATTAAAAAATATCTATCAATTTTATCCTATCATCATAAAAACATATCAACCCACCCTTTTTAATTTTGTATTTAAATGTCTCATAATCTAATATGAACAAATTTTCACCACCGCAAATCAATTTCATCTTTCAAACACAATTACCATAAATTTTTACCATCCCCAAATTATAATATGGTTTGTATAGTTTTCTATACCTTGGTAAAAATATAGAAATCTTCGAAATGATTAACCACTCATTAATACTTCTTAAAAATAACTTCATTTAATTCATCACACATCTAATAAACACTATGTTTGTTTTACTTTAATCCATCTAAAAATAGTTCATTCTTTAACACTGCCTTTTATTTCCAACATCTATTAAATGAAAAAAATTTATCTTAAGAGATCAGCCATTTATAAAATAATAAGAACCCTTTGAACTTGTGAAAAATATTTAATTACATCAATACACCTTTCATGTGAGATGAAAAACCAATACATAATATGAAATTATGCTTCTTTTGTAAATCCTTTAGTGTTACATCAATAATAAATTACACTTGAATTCCATTCTTTTTCATATAATACATTTCTAATTATTTCTTCATATTCATCTTTGTTTTTATAAAATCTTGAAAATCCTTCATACAAAAATTTAATTTGTCACATGTTCAATAGAGTTCATTCAATGGTTGAAATTCATCATCCAATTTTACTTAAAAATATCTATCTTACTTCAAAACTATTTTTGTAAGAGTGTGGAATCTCCCCTTTAACTTAAAACCTATATATATTCCATAATTGATATTATTTATCTCATTATGACTAAAATTTTATACTATTTTCTCAAAATCACCATTGAACCCATAATGGCCATGAAAATGAAATTTTATTATAAAGTATACTCTCTGTTTTCTTGAAAATAATTCTTGTTTTCAACCTATCTTGACATAATTCTTGAATAAATTTATCAACTAATAATTTTTATATATTTAAAACCTTTATCATTATGAGGTATATTATTTTCCTAAAATTTATTTTTCCATTCCTTATCGATTTTTAATTGAAATTGAAATTATAAATTTGGATGTTTTTAAATATTTGATATGAAATTAATATTAAATGTTATAATTCATTAAAATGTTACATCACTTGTTCCAAAAAAATAGAATGGAGGTCATAAAATTCTATATATGTTGGAATAATTATTAGAAATTATTTTTAGGTATTCATAATTCTAGGTCTACATGTATTGGTTCCACCCCTAGGAATCTCTGAATCACAAACAAGAATGTGTATGCCCCCCAAATCTCACCTTCAATAGGACACAAGGTAATAACTAGTACCAATGGTGTAATTCTCACAAAAGGGATACATTACCCCTTTTAGAGAACACAATGGAGTACAAATTTCATCCTCACTAACTTCATCTCTCAAATAGTTATTATCAAAACTTGTTTCTTGAGACTTACCCCCCATCTCTTTTATGTTTCTTATACCACTATAATTAGTATTCATCCCATTTACAACTTCTAATTAGATTATTTCAAGAAACATAGGTTCATGTCCACAAGTGATGTAGTATGAGTGTCAAAAGACAAACTGAAATGATAACTGTTCGGGATATGATCTAATGAGGATGAAAGTTGTCTCTAAATTTTACCTTTGGATGAATTAAAAGGGAAAAACCTAACATAGTAGAGTAATTATTTTCTTAAATTTAATTACACATTTTCTTCAAATCATACTAAAATTCTTTGAAATAATCAAATATTGGGTTTCCCTTACTAGAATTATCTATGACTTTCACATTTGATAATGAATATATTATGTGTATTTATTTATTTATTATACAAAATGAATATTATATGAACCCAATAGGATGTATATGAATCTAAAATGGATGAATTCTACTCATTTGAAAAAAGAGTATGAATATAGAGTTAAATAGTTCATCAATTTTTTAATAGAGCAAGCATACAACCCTTCTCAAATCCTTTGTTCGTGTTTACATTGTTTTTATTCAAGAAAAATTAGTTCAGAAAAGTTGGATGAAAATTTTATTTGTAATGAAATAGATCAGAGCTATAAATGTTGTAATAAACATGGAAACAATTGAATGCACAGACTGATTGGGATGATACTATAGTTTATGGATCCTTTGATATGAATACCAGTGTAAATGATGATGAAGACAGCATGAAAGATGTAAAAACGATAATTAAAGATGACCTTTGTGATTTTTTAATGTTGTTTGAGAAGTTAAATAGATGTGCTAAGAGACTATTTTATTCTGGTTATACTAAATACACAACATTGTTAGTTTTACTGAAGTTATATAATTTGAAAGTTGGTAGTGGATGGAGTGACACCAGCTTGACAGAACTAATTGGTCTCCTGAATGATATGAAACCAAAAGGAAATGAAATACCATGTCAGACATATGATTCTAAATGAATTCTATTTTCAATGGGAATGATCTCTAAAAAATAAATTCTTATCTAAATGATTTCATATTATTTCACAAGGACCATGAATCACTCATAAAACTCACTAAGTGTGGCGTGGATTGATACAAGAAAAATTAATCAAGTAATTTGAAATATGTATGGTACATTACTATCAGTCTATAGTTTATAAGACTATATGGATGTCAGGAAACCGCAGTACAGTTGACATGACATGCAGATAAAAGAATTAAAGATGGGAACCTATGTCATCTAACAGATTCTCCTTAGTAGAAGAAAATTGATTATGAGTATCTTGAATTTGGAAATGATCTGAGAAACTTCTGTCTTTAGTTACCTATATATGGAATAAATACTTTTGATATACAGAGCAGTTTTCAAAGTACATGGCCCATCATGTTGGTAAATTATAACTTTCTACCATGGTTATTCATGAATCAGGAATACATTATGTTGTCTTTACTTATATCTAGACCAAAGTAACCTGGTAATGATATTGATTTCTATTTGGATCCATTGATTGAAGATCTAAATTTAATGCGGGATACATGTGTTATAATGTATGATTGTCGTAGAAGTTGAATAATTCACATTGAGGGTCATGTTGTATGATACGATAAATGACTTCCTCACTTATGGAAATTTATTAAGCTATAAAATCAAAGAAATTTTAGGGCATCCCTTTTATGAAGAATGCACACACTCAGTTTAGTTGAAATAATCCTCAAAGACTATGTTTTTAGGACATTAGAAATTTTTACCTCATCAAACTAAATACGGATCCTAGATGAAAACATTCGATGGGAATATCGAACAAGGTACAACACCATCTCTACTAATGGGTGATAAACTATTTGATAAACTAAAATATATTGACACCATTTTTGGAAAACCATTTTTGAAAAACCTTATGAAATATGGTTGGAAGAACATATCAATTTTCTTTAAATTACCATAATGTAATTTTATGTACATCAGAAATTTTCTTGATTTCATGCATGTAGAAAAAATGTATTTGATAGTTTTATTGTAACATTACTAAATGTTCCTAGAAAAACTAATATGGAATCAAGGCTAGGTTGTATATAATTAACATGGTGATATGGGAATAGTTGGCACCGGTGAAGGGAAAAGGGCATACTTTTCTTCCCCCAGTAGCTTACACTCTATCCTGTCTAGAAAAATTGTAATTTTACCTTTTACTTAATAGTGTAAAGGTTCCAACGGCGTATTCATAAAATATCAAGAATGTCATGTTAATGACTAGTTTGAAGTTACAAGGACTAAAATCACATGACTGACATGATTTGATGCAAGATTTGATACCCAATTCTTTCCATTGATTTCTGCCTAAAAATGTACGACATACATTAACCGAACTTTGCTTCTTTTTCAAATCCATATGAAATAAAGTTATAGAAACAAAGAAGTTTCCAATAATTAATATGGAGGTTTTAGTAATATTATGTGAACTAGAGATGTTATTTACACCATCATTCTTTGATATAATGGTCTACCTAATGGTTCACTTGGTTATAGAGGTTCAACTATGTGGTCCTGTCCATTATAGATGGATGTACCCCCATTGAACGGTATATTGTGATTTTGAAAGGGTATGTTAAGAATCTAATTCAGTCAAAAGTTTGTTTTGTAGAACAATATATTTTTGAAGAAGCTATTTAATTCTTTACCGGTTACCTATCAGATCTTGAAAACATCGGTCTCCCAAAGTCTCATCACAACAGACACCTTATGGGTGAAGGGATTTTCATAAGAGATACTATAATAATTTCCTTGATAGAGAAAGAGAAATCATACCTTTACATTATATATAATAGCGAAGATTTTGATCTGTATGTTCAATCCCAAAAATAAATTCTTATAGATTTGAATCCATCAAGGGTTGAAGGATGAATTTCAAATACACATAATCAACAGTTTATAGGATGGTTATGAGATCAAATTTGTAAAGATTTATCTGAAAATATGAATTAAATTGTTGAAGGAATTTGATGGCTATCCAAGAGACCGAATTAAATTTTATATCTTATGCTGGTTTTATAATCAATGGTTATACGTTCTATACAAAATAACATGATGACTACAATATGATGAAAAATAGTGGTGTTATGCTTGTGGAGGAAGCGATGCACATGTCTAGTTATAAGGATAGAAATCCAATTTATGAAAATACTTCATATTTTTTTCATTATTAAATAGATATATGAGTTGGATTATACAACATTTCAAGTTACAATTTTCTATTTCAATTGGGTTAACAATAGGAGTGCAGTGAATGTTGATAAAATGGGCTTTGTAAAGGTGAATTTCAATGTCAAAGGGGGAAAATATGATCCATTCATAATGAAATCACTAGAAGTTCAAGTATTTTATGTCTCATATAAAAAATACAATAATTGGTCAATTGTACTGCTAGAAACTAAAAAAATGTTGGATTAGATGAAAATTTAACCATGGATGACCCTTTCATTGGGAGATGACAATTATTTCATGTCAGTCCCAATGTAGACAATGTATTTTAAATTAGAGGGTGCCACAAATAGGGGATTTAGATTCTTGATATAAGATCCAAATCTCTAAGACCTTTAAAAAATAAAGAGAATTAAATGAGAAGGTAAAAGTGTTTTTTTAATATACTACGTTTTCCTCATAATATTATCTTTTTTGTGCTGAATTAAAATAATCTAAATTAAATGTTTGACTAATCATGAAGACGATGTCTTCTGCACATGATGGTGTTACGAATCCCATGAAATAATATACTATAATGAATTAAACCCATTGGGAAGATGTAGAGGTAATTTTACAATATACTTTCTCTATTTTACTAAAAATTTATATAATGAAGCATTGATTTAATTTTCATTATTCCTTATAGAGTTCATTTATTTTAGAAGATTTATATTCATCTTTCATTCCTTTCTACACCAAAACTTCCAAAAACATCTTCTCCCTCCAAACCTTTTATCCCATATAGTGTTAGAATTTATCACTTTCCTTCAAGTTCCCTCCACTACATTTGTAGGAAGAGAAATGATGTTGCCTCTTCTCAATCACAGAGTTAATCTTGATGTTTTCAAAGTAAAATAATTATCTATATAATTAATGTATTATTTAATATTTATTTTTAATTTATTTATTTTTAGTATTACTCACATAATAGTTGTTTAATTATATAGGTGGATTTTTTTCTTCATGTTAGGGTGATTTGTTCGAAGCTGCTCATGCTTATGATAGATTAAACTTCAAGGATGCAACTAAGATAATGACAAAAAAAGAAATGGTTCATGAATGTATACAAACATCATGAAAAGTTTAATTACTACTATTTATTTAATTAATTTTATTATCATTTAATGTACTATTTATAAGTTAATTTCCTTATCATTTTTATCTAATACATATTTAGTTCTTTTCATAGATCTTTTGAGAAGTCATATTTTCACAGTTTTCTTATTTTAGAAGATTTTTATCAATGTTCTATGTATTTATGGACCAAAACTTCCATATAATTATTCTCTCTAAAAACATTTTCAACCCTAAAGTGTTAGAATTTATCACTTTCCTTCAAGTTACCTCCACTGCCTTTGAAGGAAGAGCAGTGACACTTCCTCCGCTCAACCACAGAGTTAATCTTGTTTTTTTAACAGTAAAATCATTATCCATATAATTAATGTATTTTTTATTATTTTTGTTTAATTTATTAATTTTTAGTATTACTCACATAATAATTTTTTTCTTATACAGGTGGATTATTTTGTTCAAGTTGGGGTATTTTTTTCAAATCTTCTCATGCTTTTGAGAGATTAGACTTCAAGACTAAAATTTAGATAATGACAATAGAGAAATGGGTTAAGATTGTATACAACCATCATGAGAAAGTGAATTCTTACTAATTATTTAATTAATTTTTTCAACATTTTATCTACTATTTGTAAGATAATTTCCTTATCATTTTTATCCAATACTTATATAGTTTTATTCAAAGAATTTTTAGGAAGTCATATTTTTCTTTCAACTACATAAAATAGGCCACAAAAGAGAAAACATGTTCCTTTATTCCAATGTTACCACACTTTCCATTGTCTTTCTTTGTCAAACTTTCAACACTTCATATTGATCCGATGTTCTTAGATGAAAAATAAAATTAAAAGCATGGTAACATAGGTATTTTTGATTGTTTTGAGACTTTTGGACATGTAATAATCAATATCACCTCAATATGAAATACAGTGTGACAGGTATGACTCCAAGTGATTTTTTATATAAAACTGGCATTAATTTTTGTTAAAAAGACAACTGAAATACTCAAAACCAATAAAACACATTCATATTATTTTTATACTTTCAAAAAACAATCCATAATTCATTTATGACATTTAGAAAAAAAATCACCTCAACCTGATATATGATGTTCCCGGTATGACTCAAAGTATATGTTATTAGTTTAAAATCGACATTTTAATTCAAAAAGTGTTACTCACTGAAAACTAAGAAAAAACTCATGGATTTTCTTGATAAATTAGGAAAATTGTTCATAATAAATTTTTTATTTTTATGAATTATTCTCACATCAATGCGATGCACGGTGTGACCGGTATGACTCTAAGTGTGTCTTTTTATTTAAAATTGATATCAATTTTAGTAGAAAAGATAACTAACATACTAAAAACCAATAAAATGAATTTATATTGTTTTTATACTTTAGTAAAACAATCTATAAGTCATTTTTTATGTGTAAGAATCATCTACACCTCGATATGATACATGATGTACTTGATACGACTCAAAGTGTCCACTATCAGTTTAAAATTGACATTTTAGTTCAAAAATTATCACTCACTGAAAACTAAGAAAACATTATTGAATTGTATTTATAATTTATAATAATGATTCATAAGTCATTTTTGACATGTAGGAATAATTATCACATAAAACTGAAACACGATGTGACTTGTATGACTCAAAGTGCATGTTTTTAGTTTAAAATGACATTTTAGTAAAAAAGACAAGTAACGTACTGAAAACCAAGAAAACACATTAGTATTGTTTTTATAATTTATTAAAATGATACATATGTCATTTTACGAATGTAGTAATCATCTACACTTAAATCTGATGCACGGTGTGATTGGTATGACTCCAGGAGAGACTTTTTATTTAAAATTGACATTAGTTTTATTAAAAAAAATTGGTACGTTCAAAACTAAAAAAATGAATTATGATTGTTTTTATAATTCATAAAAAAGATCTATAAGTCATTTTTGATGTGTATAAATTATAAACACATCAATTTTATACACAATGTTCCTAATATGACTCAAAGTGTCAGTTATTAGTTAAAAATTGACATTTTAGTTCAAAAAGTGTCACTCACTAAAAATCAATCAAACATGATTATATTGTATTTATAATTTATTAAAATGATTCATAAGTTATGTTTTAGTTTTATTAATTATTATTACATAAAAATGAAACATGATGTGACCGATAATACTCAAAGTTCATGTCTTTAGTTTAAAATGACATTTTAGTAAAAAACATAAGTGACTTACTCAAAACCAAGAAAACATATTTGGATTGTTTTGATACTTTATTAAAATAATAAATAAGTCATTTTTGAAATATATAAATTATCCACACCTTAATTTGATGCAATATGTGACCGGTATGACTCCAAGTGTGTCTTTTTATTTAAAATTGACATTAATTTTAGTAAAAAAGACAACTAACATACTCAAAACCAAGAAAATGTATTTAGATTGTTTTTATCATTTAGTAAAATTATCCATGAGTAATTTTTGATGTGTAGTAATCATCGTCACCTCAATCTGATACACGGTGTTTCTGGTATGACTCAAAGGGTATGTTATCAGTTTAAAATTGATATTTTATTCAAAAAGTATCACTTACTGAAAATAGAGAAAACACACTCAGATTGTCTTGATAATTTATTACAATAATTCATAAGTTATTTTTGATGTGTAGGAATCAATATCATGTCAAACCGACACACGATGTGGTCGGTATGACTCAAAGTGCATGTTCCCAGTTTAAAATGACATTTTAGTAAAAAAGACAAGTAACTTACTCAAAACAAAGAAAAAAATCATATTATTTTTATAATTTAGTAAAATGATCCATGAGTCAGTTGGGATGTGTATAAATTAATCTTACCTTAATCTGATGCACGGTGTGACCAGTATGACTCTAAGTATGCCTTTTTATTTAAAATTGACATTAATTTTTGTAAAAAAAGAAACTAACATTCTCAAAACTAAGAAAACATATTCCTAATGTTTTAATAATTTAGTAAAATGATCCATAAGTCATTTTTTATGTGTATGAATCATTTTGACCTCAATATGATACATGATGTTTCCGGTATGACTCAAAGTGTTCGTTATCAGTTTAAAATTTACATTGTAGTTCAAAAAGTTTCACTCACTGAAAACCAAGCAAACATGCTCCAATTATTTTTATAATTTAGGAAAATGATTCATAATTAATTTTTGACATGTAGGAATTATTTTCACATCAAACAGGCACATTATGTGGCTATTATTACTCAAATTTCTTATTTCTAGTTTAAAATGTCGTTTTAGTAAAAAAGACAAGTGAGATACTCAAAACCAAGAAAACACATTCAAATTATTTTTATAATTTAGTAAAATGATCCATGAGTCATTTTCTAGGTGCAAGAATTATATGCACATCAATATAATTCATGGTGTGACCATTATGACTCCAAGTGCGTCTTTTCAATATATAAGTGCCATTTTAATTTAAAATGGGCATCACATCACCAAAACTGAGAAAACGATCCTAGATTGTTTTGTCATAATTCTATATGATATTAATTAATTAATTTTATTATCATTTTTACCTTATAATTATTTATTTAATTTTTACAGATATAATTATTGAAGACAAACAAGAAATGGTGTGACGTCGAAGTATCAACCACAACTCAATCTGATACACAGTTTTCCTGGTATGACTCAAAGTTTAATTTAAAATTAACACTTTCTATTAATTTATTTTTTATATTATTACTAACATAATAATTTTTTCTTATATAGGTGAATTATTTTGATCTATCATGGGTGGTTTGTTTGGAAAAAGCATAAGTTGAGGTTAAGATCAAAAGACAGAGGAACATTGATGTTTTTGAATGTATGTAATAATTTGTACTTATGTAATTGTATAAACAAAAGTTTCAAATGTCTATAATATAGTGTTTTTTCTTGTACTTATGTTATATATTTTATTTCATTTAAATTCTATATTGTTACTTGATTTTTATGATTTCTAGTGGTGTTTCTAGTATTGTAGTGTTCTGTTAGAACTCACTACATTGGTGATATAATGTGTTATAACAACACACTATAGTATGCCCCTTTATTAGTGCTAAATAAAAGCACTGATAAATTTTTTCCTTTACCAGCACTAATAAAATCCTATGTTTTTAAATCTCACTCCATCTAGCACTGATAAAGGCCATTTTTAGCATTATTAAAGGCCTGTTTTATATTAGTGATTATTATTAATGAATTTTACAACTCATGTACTTAGATGTATTTCATAAACCATGATGATTACAGTTTATATCATTGTTCTATACGTTGGGTGCATCACAAGTGACATGTCATTAATGGATAAGTTGAGGAAGGATTTGTCCCTTCCATCTTTATGGAAGCTGATATCTTAGCCTTTTGATCGGAATAGAATCTTTGGCCTAAATTCCATGATCATTGGGTAATTAAATCTTTATTTAAGATAGTTAAAGAAATAAGTATCAAGCATATAGTCTGGTGACACATGTGTGAAACCTACTTGATGAGATATTTAGACAAAGGTATTATAATACACAATGAGCGTTTTTATGTGGTTGTCATCATTGTGACATTAAGTTCTTTCTCTTAGGTGTCTTGACCCATTTCTAGACAGTAATATTGGACTTTAGGAAAACCCACCTAATTATAATGATAAATAATCCTAGAGGGTCACACACTAAGTATTTATATTGATCTCAACTAAATTCTATTTTAATTTAATTAATAGAATAAATATTATTATCAAGACTGAGGAATAATTTTATTCAAGTTTTATTGATTGTATAAATTAAATAAATATTTATTCATCGGAATTTGAATAAATATTTAATTATTTATTTTATTGAATATTTAATAAGTATTTATTCATCGGTATGTGAATGAAATATTTATTTATGAATAAAATATTTATTCAGGTATTCAATAAATATCAAGGAGTTCGAACAAACCAAGATCTCTTCAGGTGATAAAATAATTATTTACAAGATGATAAATATTATATATCAATCTTCACAAGTTAATGCACCACAAAATAATAATAATATTATTATGTATCTTGAGTTTTATTAAAGTATTTAAATGTTATTCAATGACCGACATGCAATTAAATAATATTTTAACCTAAACCCTAACTCTATAAATAGACAGTTATGTCTATTGTGTATTTCATCCAAAATTGATAATAGAGAATTTTTATGCACAATGAATTCTCTTTCATTCTCAATAACATAAAACACAATAGTTATTTCTTTACGAACGAAGAATGATCAATCAAAAACAAACAATTCAAGACATTTTGTTCATTGTGATAGCATACAGAGATTTAGTGGTATTGTTTTGAGATCATTGTAGCACATGTGGATCGAGTGGTATTTACCAAGAATTCCATAAATGTTGGGTATCTCTAATTAATATTGAAATATCATTAAGATAAAATTTAATTAATCAATAAATTTATTAATTAATTAATTAGATGTGTTTATCTTAATAATAAAGAACAAATAAAGAAATGAATGTTAGCTGATTACTTTTGTGTATTTGTTGCATGTATGACCAATCATGAGTTTGACCAATACCTATTTATGTGTTGTAATTTATTTAATTTAATTTATTTCATGAGTTTTCATTTATTTAATATTAAATTCAATGATGGCCTATGATTCATCCCTCCCCCCATTATTATGTAGAACCTACATGTCCAAGGATATTTATATAATCCATTTTAACCAATCCTTTGGTTCTTATCACCTGTGTGTGATCCATAAATAAATGTTATTAAGGGAGTATCTCAAGGTGTGTGGAGGTGGTTCAATATAGAACCATTGTGATGAAAACTCGGTGATACACAGATATACAGGTGGAAAGCTTTAACAAATGGCATGGATGAAAAATAGAGTTATTCCACTAGGTTATAGGTTGATTTAATGTCCACCCATTAAATCAATTGTTATATAAGTTCATGATCATGTCATATACTTTATTTATTTATTTATCTCTATGCATTATTTACTTTATGTATGCAAGACCAAAATCACATAAATGAGTGAATTAATAAGAAAAGATGGGAATTAAATAAATGAATCATGCATAAATGTTTTATCCAATATGGTTAATTAATTAAGAAACATACACTTAATATTAACAAGACATATAAAGGATAAAAAAAGATAAAATTTATGCATAAGTTAATTAAAATCCATCAACCTAATATTAAGTCAGAATAAGACTTTCATTAATTGATGGGAAATGAAACCATTGGAAAAAGTGTAGTACATGGCCAAAGTCAATACACTTACTTTTATTAGGTACTTATAATGAGAGTTTTGGGTTTACTTAACTAAACATGTATTGAGTTTAATAACCAAAGTCTATTCAATACAAATTTGGAGGAAAGTGTTGAGTAAATCCAAGATAGAATTTCAAGATAGGGGAATCCACTCAACAGATCAAGGAGCTTCAAGTCCTCATTTGGCAAGATCACTTACCTAATTACTTTATTTTGATTTTAATGTCCAAAGTTTAGATCATTAATAAAATTAATGGGGATCCTTACCACTTGAATGTTAAAGTAACTATACATTCTGAGTTCAATAGTGAGGGATATTGGGACTTGATAAATTGAGGGATATTTAATAAAATTAATTAATTGTTTTATTATTTCACACATAATTTTTAATAAAGAAAAATTACTAATAATCTACTCTTTTAATTATAGAATAAAATTAAATTTTCATCATCCACAATATCCCAATGATCAATATTGGAGAAAGACAACCTCTTAACTTGTAGTAACTTTCAAGAGTGGTTTAGATGCCTTTAGGTTGTGCTACTCCATGAACAAAAATATTTCATGCTAGAATCTTCAATTTCTGATCTACTTTCTAAAGAGATGAGTGATAAATATTTACTTTTCTATGAAAAAAATTTGAGAAATGTGGTCAACATTCAATTTTTGATTTTTTCATTAATGTCTAGTGAACTCATGAATTCTCACAAAAACATGGATGTGTATATCATGCTTGAGTGCCTCAATGGTATTTACCAAGGGTGATATATATAAGAATGGTTTGAGATTTCCAAGGCACTCTTTTAGAGAAATATTTGAAAGGGTTCCCTACCTAGGCCTCACATAGTCAAGCTCATTGGATACATTGAGTTCTTAGAGTTTATAGGTTTTAAACTCCCTAAATAACTGGGCACTGACCTCATTTTAGCATCACTCTCTCAGAGCTTCCCTAGATTTTTTTGAATTTTAATACGAACAACATTGAGAAGTCTCTATTAGATCTTATTACTCTTCTTCACCAAGTAGATAAGGATACGAAGCATGAAAAAAATTTATCCTTATGGTGATAAAATGGAAAGGTAAAGTGAAGAGATTTAATCCCAATGCTTCTACACACCCTTCCAAGAAGAGGAAGATCAAGGGGTAAGTAAGGGAACCTGATGTTGTATATTTTTCATGTGGCTAGAAGGTCCACTAGTAGAAAAATTTCACTCAACTAAAGAATTAATGGGAATATTTAGGTGCATTTTTTATCGATTGAAATTTATCTATTTCTATAAATTGGGTATTAGATAAATCTTGTGGCGATTACATAGGTATTCAAATACATGAAACAAGTAGATTCAGAAATATTGACCGAGGGGTGGTAGACCAATGAGCAATAAATGGAGCTACATTTTTTGTTGTAGCTATCATGAAATACCACCTCACATTGCCGACCAAAATGATCTTGGTTTTAAAGGGTTGTTATTATGTGTCTTCAGCTACCAAAAGAATTATTTCTTCATCCAGACTAGATACATATGGATTTATTTTCCAATTTGGGAATAAATTTTTCTTCTTTTATAAATATAACATTTATTATGGTAAGACACATTTAAAACTGATCTTTATGTGTTGTATTACATGAACCAAGCAATACCAATCGATAATGAAGTTACTTCACATGACTCATACCACACCCAACTTTGGAATAACAGACTAGGTCATGAAAATGAAAAATACTTAACTATATTACATCAAAATGGATATTTAAATTCTTTTAAACTAAAACCACTTGGTGTATATCGCGTATGTTTATAAGCAAAAGTAACCAAATCCCTATTCAGTGGGAAAGATAAAAGGGATAAATATCTTCTTGAATTAGTTCATACCGATGTGTTCGGACCATTTCCTATCAAGGTAAGAGGTGGATACTCATATTTCATAACTTTTACTGATGATTTTAGCAGATATGGATATGTCTACTTAATGGTGTATAAGTCAGATACTTTTGATAAATTCAATGAATACATGAATGATGTTGAGAACCATCTTGGTAAAAAAGATTAAGAAACTCCACTCAGACCATTGTAGATAATATCTTAATCAAGAATTCATTGATTATTTATGAGATTTTGAGATAATATCTCAACTCACTCATCCTTATATACCTTAGTAGAGTAGTGTAAGATAAAGGAGTAATCACTCCTTATTGGACATGGTGAGATAAATAATGAGTCATGAAAATATTCCATTATTCTTTTGTGGATACACATTACAAAAATTAACATACAGACTAAACCAAGTGCCAACTAAAGAAAAAGATGGTATAACATACCAATTATGTATTTGAAATAAACTCATGTTGTATTAATTATATGTGTGGGGTTGTGGAGAATTTTTGTAGGCCTCTTCGGGTAACAATCTTTCACCCCAAGGCACAAAGTGTATCATTATAGGATATCCCATAAAAAGGGATACTACCTATAAAATCCTTTAGAAAAAAGGTTTTGGTTGACAAAATTCCCACATTTCTTGAGGAGGATATTATCTCTAAATGAGATAGTGGTAGTGAGATATAATTTAATGAATTCTAAGCTCAAGATACACAATATTTGGCACAAAAATAAATTCCAAAAATCCAGGCGGAAGAAGAAATTTTTCCAAAGACATAATTATTATGTAGGAGTACTAGAGAGGTTAAATAACCAAAATGATATGGTTTTATAGTCACTGAGGATGGAGACTCATTATCAGTTGATAATAACGATCTTATAACCTAGAAGGAAGTATTAAGTGGCATAGATGTTTCCAAGTGGCAAGAATCCATGAATTCTAAAATGGATTTCATGTACCAAAACCAAGTATAGATTTTGGAAGAGACTCCAGTAGATGTAAAGAACATTAGTTTCAAATAGTTATTCAAGAAGAACCTAGACAATGAAGGACAATTTGGTACCTAAAAGATGTGAGTGGTTGTAAAAGGGTTTAAACATTATCAATACATTGACAACAATGAAACCATTTCACTGGTTGAATAATTCTAATTTTCATTGTGTCCTTCCATGATTATGAGATTTCGAAAATGGATATCAAAACAACCTTCCTTTATGGGAACCTTTAGGAAGATTTCTACATGACACAACCCAAAGGGTTTGTGACTCCAAAGTATTCCAACAAGTTATGAAATATTCAAAGATCTACTTATGGATTAAAGAAAGCATCCAGGTCATAGAACATTCATTTTTATGAGGCCATAACGGAATTTGGTTTCATAAATAATGAATTCGATTCATGTGTCTATAAATGGTTTAGTGGGAGTGAATTCATTTTCTAAACAATATATATTGATGACATATTACTCATTGGAAACAAAATACCAATATTATAGTCGGTTAAGGAATGGTTGAATAAATGATTCTATATAAATGACTTGGGTGAGGCAAAATATATTCTTGGGATCAAGATCCATCATGATAGAACCAAAAGGTTTCTTGGACTAAGTAAAAGTATTTACACTGACAAGATAGTGAAGAGATTCAGTATATTCCAATCCAAGAGGGGATTATTTTCAGCGTCACATGTCATTAAACTTTTAAAGAAAATGTGTCCTCATACACATGAAGAAAAAAATAGAATGACAAGGATTCTATATGCATCAGTGATTTGGTCAGTCATGTATATTATGATATATACTAGGCTAGGTGTTTCCAATGTATTGAGTTTGGTAGGTAGATATCAAGCTGATCTAGGTGACCTATATTGGATGGCAGTCAAAATTATCCATAAGTATCTGAGATGTACTAAAGATATGTTCTTGGTACATGGAGGAGTTGAGGAACTAATTATAAGTGGATATATAAATTCTACTTTCCAAACTAATCAAGATGACACGGAGTCACAAACTGGATACATATTCACTTTGAATGGAGGTTCTGTGAGATAGAATAGATAAAATAATATTGTGGTCACAAATTATATAGTAGATTATGACTATATTATAGCTTATGAGGTAGCTAAAGAAGAGGTATGGATGTAAAAATTATTCCAAGATCTTGAAGTGGTACCTAGACATAAAGATCATATCACACTCTATTGTGATAATACTATAGAAGTGGCTCTTGAAAAATATCCAATTTCACATTAGTAGTCGAAACACATACTTTGGAAGTATTATCTATTGAAGGATTTTTCTTAGATATGTAAAGTTTCAGTGAGAAGTATTTCCATAGAAGACAATGTGGTGAACCCCTTGACTAAATCCTTAATTTAGTAGTAACATGACTATAATGTGAGGTCTAGAAGACTAAAGGTCATAGGCAGTTGGCTCTAGTCCAAGCGGGAGTTTGTTGGAGTTGGTGTCCCAGGACCAATTTTTTGTACTTTGATTACATGTATACTCAATGTATTGAATATTAATAAAATTACTTATTACATATTGTTCATTATTCTACATGACTATAATACAATAATATCCTAGAGTATATTTTTCATTGATAAGGTCATATAAGTTCTTCACTATGATCATAACCTTGATGTGTTAAATAATGTTCTGTGGTTATATATTTTACTATGATAGGACACATATTACACAGATTTTCAGGTGTGAGTACTCGTAAATAGATGAGGCTTCTTCTCGTGAATTTTACACTTGGAAATATCCAACATAGAAGATTATGAGAAAAAACCAGCTAATAGTAATTCTTCTTGTTTTGGTGTCATTGAATATTCATATCCTCAAGCATGTGTGATGGTCCTTATAATTTAATATTATCATCATTAATTCAAGTTACAACTTGGTTACTTAGATGTATTTTATAAATCATGATGATAATAGTTCATGGAGAAGTTGGATACATTGGGTTAATCATGAGTGACATGTCATTAATGGATAATTCAAGGAAGGATTTGTCCCTTCCATCTTTATGAAAGCTGATATCTCAACCCTTTGGTTGGAATATAACTGTCACCCTAAATTCCATGACCATGGTGTAATGATGTGTTTATTTCAGATAGTCAAAGAAAGATATATCGAGCATATAGATTGGTGACAGGGATGTCCAACCAGCTTAATGACATATTGAAAAAAAGGATTATATTAAATAGTGAGTGTCCACATGTGATTTTCATCATTGTGACATTAAATTCTTTCTCTTAGGTGTCTTGACTTGTTGTTAGAAACTAATATTGTACTTAAGGCAAGCCTACCTAATTCCAATGAGAAATAATTCTAGAGGGTCACACACTATGTGTTTCTATTTCTCTCAATTAAATTCTATTTAAATTTAATTAATGGAATAAATATTATTCTCAAGGCCTAGGAATAATTTTATTCAAGTTTTATTGATTGTATAAATTAAATAAATATTTATTCACCAAAACGTAGATAAAAATATATTTATTTATTTTATTGAATATTCAATAAATATTTATTTGTCGTTATGTGAATGAAATATTTATTTGTGAATAAAATATTTATTCAGGTATTCAATAAATAATGAGGAGTTTGAATGAACAAATACCGTATTTGGTGATAAAATAATTATTTACAGGCTGGTAAATATTATTTATCAATTTGTGCAAGTTGGAGTACCACAAAATAATATTATTATTATTATCTGTAATGGGGTTTATTAAAGGTTTTAAATGTTATTTAATTTCCAACATTCAATTAAATAATATTTTAACCAAAACTCTAACTCTATAAATAGACAGTTATGTATATTGTGTATTGCATCCAAAATTGAGAATAGAGAATTTTTACACACAATTAATTCTATATCAAATCCTCCTTCTCTCTCTATCTCAAGAATGAGAAACACAATATAGATTTAATTAAGATAAAAGAGTGAGAGATCAAGAAATAACAATACAATACATTTGATTCACCACGATAGCACCTGGAGATCAAGTGGTGTTGTTCATAGATCATTGAATCATATGTGGATCACCTCTAGAGGGATTTTATCCTTGTATCCTCATAGCATAATGAAGGAAATCTGAAAGGTTCTTTTCAAACGATCAACATTCATAAATGAATAAAGTAACTAAGCCCAGATATTTATTTCTTCATATATTAAATAAATTAATTATAAATTTGACGAGAAAGATCCTCGCTCATAGTTTTAGGAAACAATTATTAAAATAAATTTTAATATATCACCCACCATCGCACACTTCCACTATGCCTAGAGCTAATGCTTGGGTAAAGTGTCAAAGGCTCATATCGAACACTAGCCCAAATAATCTCATAGTTTGACCTCTATAGTGAGGCTGTTGAGGATTATAAGGGGAAACGCCCCCTAACTAGTGGTCTAGGGATCGAAAGCTGCCAACTTGAAATTCAGAGGTACTATATCATGTCTCACCAACTATAGCATGTCTAACCGACAACATCGACAATGGGTGTTATAGTAGTGTGGACCTTACCAACATGGGTACTATATTATCGTAGACCACTGTATATATTTGGATATTACAAAAATATGGGAAACTATAAAACTTCATTTTATGATCTCACTTTGAGCTAAGGTTTTTCTACTCCATGTGTGTGCCCTATAATTTGATCATGTATATAGTGAGATTGTTTTGCCTCTCTATGGACATGTAGATTCATCCTGATCTATTTAAATCTCTTTTCTCTTCTTCATAATATTCTTCTTTTTTTATTTTTCTCCCATTTATCTTATTTATAGGATCATTGTGTTTTCATATCTCTTGTGTTTCTGTAAAAATCCTTACATGGAAGATACTCGATTGCCAATGCTTAATGTTTGACCGCCATGTTAATTATAGCATATGATTAACCCATAGCATTGCACTATGACATGGTAATATCATATGTTGTGATATTTCTAATGTAGTGTAATGTGACATCACTATAAAATATCCTATGATATTCCCAACCAAGGTATATTATATGCCTTAGCATCATGAATTCCATACCATACAACAACCTGAGGTAATATCATATGATATGTCCAAAATACATCTTATGCATATATGGATTGAGGGAATATCTCCTTCATGCTCTCACCTGTACTAAATCCTTATAGATTTTGTGTCATTTCACCCAATATTGTATCATATCCAATAACCCATTAAATTGTATCCAATACTAGTTTTGGGTATATCCAAAACTATTTTTGGGTATATCCAAAACACTTTTGGGAAGTTATCATAATCTTCATTGTGTATCACATTATAATAAATACTATGTGAATATCCATCCAAAACTCCTTTTTTATAAACTTCAAAACAATTTTAGAGAAATATATAAGTTTTTTAAAACTTAATCCCCATTTAGTCAACAACAAAGTGTGACCCCATGGGCTTTTGTAGCATTGACAATATAACATTCAAACTAAATTCGATGTATGGTATGTTTTAAGTTTATTAAAATATCTATTCCTCATTTGGCACATTATTGATATGGGTGTTTAAGATATTAGTTTCTATATGAATAGGATCCAAGGGTAAAAGGTTTGAAGTTTTTTTATGCTCAGTTGTGTGGTAACTAGAAAGATGCAACCAGCTAGCCTATGAAACACATCATCCATCTAGTGAGGCTACAACAGGTCTGCAGTTTTCTACAGACCTCACCAACTAGCTGGTGTACTGGCAAAAACAGGATGGTTCTACCCAGCACACCAGCCTATGAGAGGCCAGTCACCGGCCAGACGGTGGTTCCATAAGCTAAACCAGTGGTTCCACTAGCCAATTGATTCAGTCTAGTCTAGTGTGCATTAAATGCACCCCATGAATTTTCAATTGTACTTGGTTTTTACAAACTTAATTACAAAATTTTTACCCTAAACCCCTTATTTTGAATTGGAGACCTCCCCACTTGATTCTAGAGCTCTCCCATTCATCTACCCCTGTTTATTCAATGTTGGATCAATATGGTGATTCTATAATGATAAGTTCTCTATAAATTTTCATCAAAATTCATCTTCTACCCTGAGATGTGTGCATAGATCTATGATGGATCTGTGAATTCCAAGTGGATATAATGGCCTTTTCATCCCTTCATAATGGATCAATGATAGATCTAGAGAATTAATGATGCCTCTTGATTGAATCAAGGTTTATCATCGATTGCGGACATCCTATGAGTATGTGTTTATAAATCATATTCCTATACCTCTTATTGATGGAATATTGATGATATAAATATAATCCATTGATAATCCCTGGGTAGATTAGTGGTGGTTTCAACATTTCAATAATATCCCCTAGACCTAGGAAAGATTCCTCATAAATGGTTGACATTTCTGGGTAAGATATCTTAGATTAATCATCTTGAGACCTTATTTTTCATGAATATCATCTTGGATCTCTATTATAATTAAAAATTATTGATGGATCTATGTTCATTGGCAAGGCCTGAGGTTCTCCTCTATAATTAATAAGGAATTCATGATTTATTCTTAAATCACCAATGAATCTGGTGAATTGATTTCCTCTTCAATGAAATATCTTGAAACTAGTTTTGTTGATGGACTTCATGCGGTATATGATTCTATAATTGACCTTATTACCATGGAACCTCCTTAGGTCTCTTTTATAAACCTCTTCCTTGATGAACTAGAACCCAACATAGGAATCCTTGATGTGTGAATTAGTTTTTATGGTTGTGCAATGTGTTTCTAGCTTTGATTATTTGAAAAATATTAGATTACTTCATCAATGGTCTTGAGGTAGGAATTTTCTTGCCATTTGGGGATCTTATATACACCTTTCACCTTGATATGATTCTTGTTTTTTCATTAATTAATTTTCCATGCTTGATAGAGATTGCATGTGTATGGATGTGTAGCATGTGAGACCTATGTATGATGTTTGATTCCATTAGTATTATTACATATATTTTTATCCATGTTTGATTTTGACCACATGTACTTGTATATTACTATTGATTATCATGATTCCATGTTATGTTCTACCTTTCATGATCTACCTCGTTATGTGCATTACCATGACTTGGAGGTATTTTTATTTGTACTTGAGACAAGTAGACCATTGTGATATGGATACCCATTAGAGGGGGAGTGCGCACAACATGCAACAACGATGACGGTGGACCTGAAAATAGGGTAGGGGCATGGCATCCTTAAGGCTAGACTAGTGGAAGTAGCATCAGGGTACGATGACATTATGGTTTAACCCAATGCATAAATAGGGTTTGACAGTCTTGAGTCTTGACCCATGATAGAGGTGGGATGTAATGACTCTATAACCTGATCTAACTCAATTCTTGAGACTATCAAGAGATACGTTCATGAGTCTTATGACTATCTCTTGTTCACTTCCAACATCATTATGATTATCCTTCTAGCATAGAATAAAATAAGTTATGGGTGAGGCTCATGGTGGCTTGGTTGGAACACGAATGCTCAGTGTATAATTGTTTATTATTTTTTGTAGATTTATTGTTATCTTGATATAAACCTATCATACTTGTGCACACATGTTAAGGATGCATTAGTGGTTTCCTACTGGTTTTTATTACTCACAACCTATACCTTAATCTTGATGTGCATGTAGACTTTATTTATAGGTATACAAGTAAGGGTAAGGGCTCGGTGGTGGATAGCTAAGTTGTTGAGAATGGATATGGTAGCGAGACTAGAAAAAATTTGGAGGATTTATATATAGTTTTATTTATTTATCACCTTTAAATTTATACTCTGGTTTGTCTTTCCATGTTGGGAGTACATTTTATTTACTTCATGACATGTGTTCTATATGATATCAAGTTATTATGATTTATCATCCATCATGTTACATTGAGTTGATTTATATTTTTTTATTCTTTATTAATACTTTGGTGTATTTATATGAATACCAGAGGGTATAGTCTCCCCACTGATGACATTCTGAACTTTTTTTCTAGTCAAGAACCTCTTTATTATGGGGAGGCATGCATGAGATATTATGGATCTTTGAATCTAACTTGGTGGTTTGGATAAGGGTGTTACAAAATGGTATCAGAGCACAATTTTTTTACTAGCTTGGTACATGGTATAAAAGAGATAGGTTATAGGAGACTCGAGTAGGAAAGTTTCCATGTGTCTGGATAGATCATGTGTAACGAACCTCTGAGTTACCATTAACAGGATGGATGTTACTATTTTATGGTATTTGGTTGTGTTCATGCATCATGAGTTGGAACGTAGGATCACATATCATATATATACCTATTGTGTACTCCATACTAGTCCTTTAATTCAATTCTTTGATTTTTTTTTATTTTTTGGGGATGTAATTGTATTCTTTGTTGAGTGATATATCTATATTTTCCTTGATATTGTGATATTTCTATTGGAATTGATTAGTTTAACTTGAGAATGTTGTTTTGATATATATATATATATACATATATATATATATATATAATTGTGTGTGTGGTTGTGACTAACATGAAGGGATGGAGAACCTTGGGTAGTTTTAGGAGGGATATACCTCGAGTTTTGGGTATCCTCCTAGGAAAACCTTCTTGTGATCCCATATATGGTTTAAGATCTATCCTAACAACTGCATAAGTTTTAATGTTTCCTTCTCATTTCACAAATATTCTACCTCGAAGGAGACTGATGGGACCGCCAAATGATGTGGTTCGGGATGTTCCTACTTGGGTGGTTTCCCCCATTCCACCACCTACTGTGTATAAGAGTATAATAGAGCATGCTCCCACAACTACTCTGGTGGTGCAGGTAGTGGGCCCACCTCAGCCTAGAGTCCTTTCACTTATACCTATCCAGGGAAGAGGGGAAATGAGGTCCATGGTCAACTATGCTAGATACTTCTAACTCTAATATCCACAAAATTTTTAAGGTACTAGAGGGTTATAGGATGAAAATGACTGGATAGATATCACTGAGGGTGTCTTGGACCTCATTGAGACACATAAGGATAGGAAGGTGAAACTTACAATGTTCATGTTATAGGGACCCACCAAGAGATAGTGGGGCATGATGGGATAGGCTGGCAGATGTGAGGGTCTCACTTGAGAGGCCCTCAAGAACCTTTTTTTCTGGTAATTCTTTCTTAAAATGCTAAAGTTGGATCAATCAAAGGAGTACATGGATCTATAGTAGAGATCCCTAATGGTTTCAATATACTTTGATATTTTTTATGAGTTGCTTCATTTTTTCTCCCCTCCTAGATGGGAATGAGGAAAAAAGACTAATAAGTTAAAGATCAATCTTCATCTTTACATCAAAAGATAATTTATGATTTTTGACCTAATGACTTAACTAAATATTTTATGCAAGGCCTTGAATATCGAGAAGGATCTGGAGGAAAATCAAGCAGTTGGTCTTCATCCACCCTTTAGTTGGGTGGACCTCCAACAACTATGATGAGTGTTTGTTCTAATATCAGAAATAGGTAGACCAAGGACATGCAATGGGGTAGTGGTAAGAATTTGGACCAGAGAATTACTTCTTCAACTCCATTAGGAGGATTCCCATAGTGCTTCAACTATGGAAAGATTATATATTACCACAAGTCTTATTCAGTACTTCAGAGTAGGTTTCAGTAGTTTTGAAAGATTGGTCATCTCTAGTAGTTAAATTCTATAGTTTTGAGGTTAGGATTCCATATGGGATTGAGGAAAACACATTTAGGGAATGAGGGATATAATTGGGGTCCTCAAAAGTAGGTTTAGATGATGATGACTTAGGCGAGTCATTCATCTTCGGGATAGGGTTGTGGAGCTAAGGTGGGTTGAGTTTTTACATTGGATCAAAATCCAATGGATTTTGGTGAGGGGCCATCTACTATTTGAGGTACGATCATGACCACTTCTATATTGTATACTACTTTTTTTGAAAGTGGTTCTTCTCATTCCTTTATATCTACATAATTTATTGATGGTCTTGACTTACCGATCAAGTTATCTTTTAAGTTTCTTTCATTTGATGCATCACTAAACATGAATGTAGACTATCTTTAGTGATTCCCAGAGTATCCTATAGTCATTTCCAATTATAGACATATGTGGGACTTCATGATTATCAATACGATGAGCTTCAATGTGATTCTTGGAATGGACTAGATGACTAGCTTTCGAGTTTGCATTGATTTCTATAAGAGACGAATATATTTTACATCACTCAATGGGGAGAAGTTTCTAATGACCAATGAGTGGGAGTTGGGAGTAGGTAGACTGGGTTCAAACTTGAGCTAACTTGGGAGGATTACAACATATATTATAGGCTTGGATCTTTCATTAAGATTAGTGGTACCCCCATCACCTTTTCCTCTAATTGTGGATCTCTATCTGAACATATTTCTAGACGACTTTATAGGTATCCCCACAATAGAGAGTTGAGTTATTGATATAACTCATGTCAGGTACACATCCCATTTCAATACCCCCTTATTATATGAGACTGGATGAGTTGAAGGAGATAAAGGTAAAGCTCAAGTAATTGAAACATAATGGCTTTATCAGTCCAAGTAGATCATCGTGGGGTACACAAATTTTTTTCCAATAAGTAAAATAGTAGACTTTTACTCTGCGCAGATTACTATAAGTTTAATCAGTTGGACATGAAGAATATGTATCCTTTACCTATGATCAATGATATATTTGATGACTGATAGGGATCCTGGTGGGTCTTCAAGATTAATATCTAATTTGGTTATCACTAGCTTCGAGTTAGAGATGTGGACATAACGAAGTCAGCATTTAGGAACAGGTATTGGATATATGAGTACTTGGTTATACTGTTTGGACTAATGAATACACCAAAAGTATTAATGGATCTCACATATAAGATATTTCACTCATATATTTATTTTTTCTTTGTGGCATTTTTTGATGATATTTGCATCTATTCACTGACCCCAAAAGTAGCATTCTAGACTTCTAAAGATAGTCCTGAGTACACTTCAAGCATGACCGCTTTATGCCAATTTTTCGAAGTGTCAATTTTGGATTCAGGAGGGGAAATTTTTTGGCACGTGGTTTCTAAGACTGACATATCCATAGACCCAAATAAGTAAAGGTTGTAATTTCCAAGACAAATCCTTATAAAATGTTTTATATTAGGTGATTTTGGGTTTAGTAGGATATTATCAGTGTTTTATCTAGGACGTTCCCTATTTATAATCACCTATGATCGTGCTAAAGAAGAAAGATGTGAATTTTCAATGGTCAGGACAGTGTGAGGAGACTTTTCTTGAGCTGTATATGAGGTTTAATATATCCCTATTATTTATTATTCCTAATACTGGGAATGAATATTTAATATACTACAATGTATAATGTATTGGTTTCGGAGCAATTTTGATGTAGAGGGAAAAATAAGTAGCTTTTGGGCCACATCAGTTATGACCCCACGAGAAAAAATATCCTACCCATGACTTGCAGTTGATAGCTTCGGTCTATGCTTTGAAGTGATAATGACATTTTCCCTTTGGTGAGATGTTTATTATCTACATGAACCATATTATCCTCTGTTATATCTTCTCATAGTGGGATTTGAACTTGAGGCAGAGGAATTTGGTAGTGTACTTATAGAAATTTGACTATGATATGACCTATAAAATGGGTAGATGTGATGTCATTGTATGTTCTATTAGTCATAATATGAAGTTATCGTAGGATATTGGTGAATGAACTTCATAGAAACAATGACATCTGATGAGCTTGTTGGCCGAATGGAGGAATGATGCTTCTGAGGATCAGGGATTGATGACATGTGATACATTAGTAATCATGTCTCCCTTAGTATACCAGGTGAAGTATAGTTAGGAATCTGACCCAGAGTGTTCTGTAATATGGGAACAGCTAGCAGATGGTGTCCTAATACCTGGGTGGTTGTTGGAAAATGATGATGTGATCCTAGTACATGAGATAGGTGTAGCCTCTACATCCCTTAGGGAAGATCTATTGAGATACTTACATACCTCTAAGTGTGTGGTGTATCTTAGAGTGAAAAATATGTACCATGACTTTTGGTGGCAATTCTAGTGGCTAGGGATGAAGAGGGGCAGTTTCTGATGCTTTCGTCGGGGTGCGCACGTCCGTCTCGTTCGGGGACAAGAGGCGCGGTTTTTGTTGCCCTGCATTCCCACTTTCCAAAGGCGGACAAAATCTGATCCTTATTCAGGTAAATCTTCTCCTTGATCGAAATGGGATGACGGGATGTCAGTTCTTCCTTCTGTGGATTCCTCCTTGGATCTCGTCACCTAGTCCGGGTCTCCCTCATAGACTTAAGGTGTTGTTCGTGAAACTCTTCCCGATGCCATATCTTCATGGACACCAGTTAATTACACTACTTCTGTCAGGACATTCTAAGGGTTCTGGTCAGGGCAGAAACCTTCGGCTAGGGGAGTAGTCACGTTGGGCATCACTGGCGTGTCTGGACACTGGGGGATTGGCGTGTATGTCTTCTGTCCCTTATTATAGGGCTTCTCAAGGGCGCGGAAGCCAGAGTCATCCCACATAGAACACATGGAATCGTATTCCATGGGCATGTATCTAAGGTTTTCCTCACCTTCTCATGTTTAACACATGGTATTCCGCAAGTTTAATGTCCAGTAGAGATGGATCGGGCTGATCAGAACACTGACTAGAGTGGATCAAATGGAGGAACCCCTGGAGGGAACACCGATATTGGGGCCATTGTGTGGGTGGCCTCCCGAATGTTGTTAGTTGGAATGGGGAATGGGGTGGCATGATTCCACCGGTATGTGGCGGCCCGGGTAAGAATCAGGATGGATGATGGAAGGTTTCATGAGGGGGTGGTGAATGGGATGAAATCTTCATGAGGATGATGATGGTTTTGGGCTTGAGCCTCAAAGAGGATTCCTACGTATCCTCATGGTAGGGAATCAAAGTCCACATAGTTCGTCTGATGGAGGATTTCCAATGATTGGGGGTTTCAATGGCTTACCGCTGGATTAGGACACAACGAATTACCTTTGGATGGGGTCACAACGGCTTATCGCAGGATAGGGTCCACAGTTTAATGTCATGTAGGATGGGGGAGAACCTATGTGATGGGGGTTGGAAATGTTGGGTGTTGGGCTTGAACCTCATGTAGGCTTCCTATGTACCTCACCTTTGAAAGGATCAAAGTCCTTGTAGTTTGGATGGGGAATTTTTGACTTACGCTCTGAGGCGGACTGATGAGTTGGTGAACTGACGTGAAGATGGTCGGAACAACCGATGTTGGGCTTGAACCTCAGGGAGGCTTCCAACGTACCCTGCCTTGGAAAGGATCAAATATCTCATAGTTCGGATGGTTGGGAAATGATGTGAAGGTAGAACTGGGGTCCAATGAGTGGTGATCTTGAACCTCATGGAGGCTTCCTACGTACCTTGCCATGGAAAGGATCAAAGACCTCGTAGTTTAGGTGAAAAATGGGCTATTGAACCGACGTGAAGGGGTGTCGGGACAACTGGGTGTTGGGATTGAACCTCAGGGAGGCTTCCTACATACCTTGCCTTAACAAGGATCAAAGTCCTCGTAGTTCGGAAGTGTGGGAACTGACGTTAAGGGGGTCGGAACCAATGGGTAGTGGGCTTGAACCTCGGGGAGGCTTCCTATGTACCTTACCTTAGCGAGGATCAAATACCTCATAGTTTATGTATGGGGCATGGGGATTACACCCTAGGCTTCCCAATGGTTTGGTGAACCGACGTGAAGATTGTCGGAACGATCGAGTGTTGGGCTTGAACCTCAGGGAGTCTTCCTACATACCCTACCTTGGCAAGGATCAAAGATCTCATAATTTATGTATGGGTTTGGGGCTTACACTCTAGGCTACCCAGGGTGTTGGTGAACTGACATGAATATGGTCGGAACAACTGGGTGTTGGTGGGATTGAACCTCAATAAGGCTTCCTACATACCCTTCCTTGGCAAGGATCAAAGACCTCGTAGTTCAGGTATGGGTGTGGGGCTTACACTCTAGGCTACCCAGGGTGTTGGTGAACCGATGTGAAGATGGTCAGAACGAGCGGGTGTTGGGGTTGAACATCAGGGAGGCTTCCTATGTACCTTGCCTTGGAAAGGATCAAAGATCTTGTAGTTTAGGTGTTGTTGGCGAACCCACGTGAAGATAGTCGGAACGACCAATGGGTGTTGGTGGGCTTGACCCTTGGGGAGGCTTCCTACGTACCATGCCTTCGCAAGGATCAAAGACCTCATAGTTAAGGTTTTGGTGGGCTTGAACCTCAGGGAGGCTTCCTACGTACCCTACCTTGGAAAGGATCAAAGATCTCATAGTTCAGGTATGGGTGTGGGGATTACACTCTAGGTTTCCCAGGGTGTTGGTGAACCGACGTGAAGATGGTCGAAACGACCGGGTGTTGGTGGGATTGAACCTCATGGAGGCTTCCTACGTACCATGTATTGGCAAGGATAAAAGACCTCATAGTTCAGATATGGGTGTGGGGATTACACTCTAAGCTGCCCAAGGTGGATGTCAAGATCAGTTCTTACTCTAATCCCACGTGATTCATGCTCGGTGTGAGAAACAAGAGGCAGTAGAGACCTAACAATCACCTCGTGAAAGGTGTGTCTCTGGGAATTAGAGTGGGGCTTACACGTGATTTCATACCAAAGAGGAAACAGGGGATTATGCATTGTTATCAGCCCAAAGAGGTTGGGACTTACTCTAGGAGGGAGGCCCAATGGTGACAAAGGGCAGTGGGAGAGGGATTTGGGACCGAAGAAAAGAGAACCACCATTACCCATCATTCCCTCTGCTGAAACTGGGGACCGAAGAAGAATGGAGGAGAAGGAATGTTGCCTTCTACAAGAAATCTAGGGGCTCACACTAAGATGGTTGCCCTTTCCCCGCAGACAAACGCCACTCCCATGAGGAGGATATAATCCCCTATGGAGACCAGTGGGCATGGAGAATGTCCAAGGTGGGGGCACCCCACGTGCGAGGCATGGGTCGAGGTCATAGTTTAACGTCATGTGTTGAGGACGAAGGTGCTTGGATTTTTAATGTCCTACAGCTTGGAAGATGTGGGTTTTCTCCGCACCCCCTAGGATATACATAATGGGTACCCTCTGCTCCTTGGTGCAGAGAGGGGACAAGAAAATTCGTGGTGAGGGGGTGTCATGGAGAAAACCATCGAGGGGTCCACATTAGCATGGCTATGTGAAGAAGCAATAGAAATTAGCATGTCTATGCGAAGAAGAATTCGGCGATGCAACGCAATAGGCAGTATCATCCAAGGGACTTTGAAATCACATCATGCAAACCTGGAGGGCCGCATGGGAAAAGGAATTGCAAAGCAGAGGGGTTCATAGGGAGGGGCCTTGTGAAGCTATATTGCTCTGTGTGGCGGAGGGAACTTGCGAAAGGGTGTGATTCACAAATTGGGGTGCCTCAGCCTAAGCATAGGGCAGAGGTGCATATGGTAGGTGCTTCGCGAAGTGGAAAGGCATTTGCGGAGAACTGCCTCACAGAGAAAAGGTGCCTCGCGAAGCAAGGTGTGGTGAAGCAATGTGCTTCGTGAAGTATAGTGACTCTACCTTAGCATGTGGATCATGTGTACATGAAGGGTGTTTCATGAAGCATAAATGCTTCGCGACGACCCGGGTCCCCTTGGGGATCCTCTTCCTTCACGGAGGCCCTTAGTCTCCGTGAAAGGCATCCCTCCTAGAAGAGGGGATCAAAACAAGACAAAGGGGAGGCACTTCACAGAGTAAAAGTACCTCGCACAGCTCATGGTTTGCAGAGCAGAATGGTGCTTCGCGATTCGGGAGCTAGGAAGTCAAAAGGTTGGATTTTCTGTCCCTTAAACTTGGGGGAGTGTGGTATTTATAGGGGAGAGGCGTCGTGAAGCAGCGATCGCTCGTCATGAATAGAAAGTCATTTTCTTCGCGGTGCATCACAAACGTCAAATGCGGTCATGGAGCGTTACCGCCTCCTTGCTTCACAGCGGGTTGCGAACTTCAAGGGTGGTCTGTCATGACTCGTCCTAGTGGGGCCCGCTCCGTGACTCCCCAAGCATGCCTCCAATAGGACAGGGGCTGGTGACTAGCACCAAGTAGGCATATTACTAACATGGGAGGCATTTCCTATGTACCTGTACACACGCACACATCTCTAAGCCCAAAAATGCTGAAATGTAAAAAAAACAGTAAGGAAAAAAACATGCATACAACTAAACCCAACCAATAGAGTACAAAGAAAGGTAGAGTACTATAAAAGTAAACTGGGCCAGAATACAAGCCCACCAAAAACAAGAGTCTAAAAACTGTAAGGTCCAACCTGTAACCACAAAAGGTACTGGGACTTCCGATCATAGTCGTAGGAACACCTCGGCCTGTAGGGAACTCAGAAAGCTCGTTCCTATATTGGTCCACCCTGGGATCTTTAAAAGGCTTCACATCTTCACAAGACACCTGACGTGCGGGAAAGGCCCGTGCAGGGGTGAGTATAACAATACTCAGTAGAGGACCCTGAAAACCACAAAGTAGTACAAAAAGAAAAGGTACAGTCAGTTATACACAGTATATGTCTACAGAACATATAGGAGAAACCAGATATACTCAAAAACCATAGCCATGGTCTAGAGACAAATCACACAACCGCATACCCTTGTTAGGGATTCTGTTCAAAGATTATGTGGTACACTTGTTCTGGGAGAATACACTCCATGAGTCTTATAGCTCCGATGACGTCTGTCTGAGAAGTGCTGTTTTTCAGGAACTATCATGAGAGGTAGCTACACTCATTACGAGAGACACACTTCTGAGTGGAAAGGTTATTGTAGATAGAAATCACTAATTACGGGAGACACACTCCTGAGTGGGAAAGATCACGATACACAGATGAGGATCACTTCCAGGGCCATGGAGGATACCGCGACTCATTCGGATCCACCAGTTAGGTGATACACAAGCTAGGTAGAGGATCAACGCCTGGTAGAGTTGGTCACATCGATGCCTGACTCTACCAAGGGTCAAGAATGGATATAGGATCTCGATCTGGGCCTCTCGGATGGATGCCTGACTCTATCACAGAAAGTCCTGCTGAAGGGATCATACTCCTGTGTGAGGAAATGATGTCTAACCTTCAGGGGAATGAGAAGAAGGGGTACTAACCCAAACGAAAGATGTCCAAGATATGGTGAACAAGAGGACCATGTCGTTTTCCAAAAAGGACATGGCATGTTGAAAAGATACACGTCGTGTTGTTTGACCCCGGGTACTGCCCATGTACAACGGCCTGTGTCATAGGCTGGTCGTATAGAAAAACTGAGTACACGGTGTATAGTATGATGTACACGTTAAGTCCGAGTGACTGGGGTTGGTCTAGTGTCACTGGCCATGTGCCCGTACACGGTCTCCAACCCGTGTGTTTCAACTCATGTCCGTGTATCCCCGGGATACACGCCAAGTCCCGCGTAGCTGCTTCTGTCATGATGTACACGCTGTGCTGCCTGAATCCGTGTAGATCATCCTGTTTCCATGTATTTTCCAAAGTAAATACCGAGTCTTCAGGGAAAGTCCAACACGCCATGTGACCGGGGTCACATGCCGTGCGATTCTTCTCTGACCCTCGAAACCCTAGCCGCTGCCGCCAGTACTACACGACGTGTTCTTAAGAAGTACATGTTGTGTATTCTGGAAATTTCTAGAAATGACACCCTTCACCAGCGCGCCTCCCGTGCTACTCCGATCGTCGATCCGACCTCCCATCTCCATGAGACCTTCAGGTTTAGGTCACCCCGACACTATGAAGCTTCTCCCAATTTTTTTGGACCTCCAATCGGTTCTGAAAACATATTTTGATCTTCCTGCGCAAAGAATGCCTTTTTCGGATTTGGTCTGATTCGTCGTCTTCCATCATCGTCGCACCTTCGAAAGGTCGTTGAGGTGTCGAATCCTTGATTTGGGATCGTTTCATCACAGAACAGATGCACAACAATCCGTTGTTCATCGCCCCGCGAAGGACGTGAAGAACACGCAAGAAAAAAAGGGGAAAGAAATCCAATAAACAAAAATTGAGGAATGAACCTCCACCGTTGTTCATCACGGAGTTGATCCACTCCTATTAATAGGATTAAATGGAGAATAAATCAACATAAATAAAAATCATGGATTAATTCCCCACAAACATCCCAAAGAAAAATCCCTCCCGCAAGAACGTACGAATCCACAGATCAACTTATTCGTGGTTGATCCGTGTTCATCATTTAAACTAAAAAATAGGGAAAGAGGAATGAAATAACAACCCCTTCCTTTAGAAAGGATCGATCGTTGAAGAAGGTGTCGTGCTGCTGTCATCGTCGAGATCCTTGAATTTCATTGGTGCTGTGATTCTCAACTTCAATCCGTCATCGTTCGTCATCGAGAGTTTTGCTCCAACGCACCGCGGATTCTATAGAGGTTCTTCTCAATCATCGCCAATGAGTAACATTTGATTATCCCAATAAAAAGGGAAAAGTTTTTGGCATTTAATTGTGCGGTATTATTAATGAGTCCAACTTTCCATTTTTTTCGTAATTATGATGTGTCATTAATTTAGGAAACAGTTGCGCCGTTTATCGTGCTGCAGCGGATGTTTCCTTAAAAGAAATAAAATAAACTTGTGAATTTATTTTATTTCATTTTACTTTAAAACATCCAAAAATTAACTTTTTCCCTCGACCCATGCCAGTTGACGTTAGACTCGTTCTTAGGTAAATTTGGAGTCCTAGACACAATGGTGCCCTCATATTTTGAATCCGGGCATCCGTTTGGAAACTACCACTACCGCGCACAATCGCCTACTCACTTAACTTAAAAAAAGTCCAAACCACCATTACGGGCTCACTGGACCTTGGAATGATGTGCCATCTTCGCGCCCGGTCATGAAATAATTCCATATAATATTTAAAAATAATAAACGGAAAAATACGAGGCATTAAATTCTCCCCACCTTAGGGCTTTATGTCCCCGAAAATCCAAAACAAAGGCTACTCAAAACGATGTGGCTATTGGGCATGAATTTGGGACTCCCGCTCCCACGTTCTCTCCTGAAGATTCTCGTGCTGCCACCGAACCCGCACCAAGGGAATAGATCTCCCACAAAGGATCCTCTCCTTCCGATCCTTGATCTCCACTGGGTACTCAACAAAGGTCACTCCATCCTCAATGTACATCTCACCCCATTCGATGACGTGCGACAGGTTGTGCATGTACCTCCTCAGCTGTGACATGTGGAAGACATCATGTACCCGATGCAACTGTGGCGGTAGAACTAGGCGGTACCACACCTCGCCAACTCTGCACAGTATCTGGAAGGGTCCGATGAACCTCGGAGATAGCTTTCCACCTTGTCCAAATCTCTGTAACCCTTGTCGAGGTGAGACTCGAAGAAAGATGTGGTCTCCCTCTTCGAACTCCAGAGGTCTCTGTCGTCTATCAGCATAAGACTTCTGTCGGATCTGTGCAGTCTTCATCTGCTCCCGGATAATCTACACCTTCTCTGTGGTAGCTTTGACCAACTCTGGACCCATGAGTGCTGACTCTCTGGGATCGGTCCAGCAAAGCGGTGACTGGTAGGGTCTCTCATAAAAGGCCTCGAACAGTGTCATACCAATGGTGGAGTGGTAGTTGTTGTTGTATGCAAACTCTACCAGTGGTAGGTGATCCTTCTAGCTGTGACCAAAGTCCAAGATACAAGCTCACAACATATCCTCCAGAACCTGAATGGTCCTCTCCGTCTAACCATCAGACAGGGGATGAAATGTTGTGATCAAGCGTAGATAAGTCCCAAAATCCTCCTGCAATCCCTTCCACAACCAGGGTGTGAAGCGGGAATCTCGGTCTGAGACTATAGTCTAGGGGACGCCATGAAGCCAAACTATCCTCTACACGTAGAGGCGTCCCATGCTCTTTACAGAACTCTGCTCCCTGATAGCTAGGAAGTGGGCTGACTTGGTGAGTCGGTCAACGATCACCCAGATGGAATCATACCCCTTAGACGTCCGTGGTAATACTATCACGAATTCCATCAATATTCCATCCCACTTCCACTCTGGAACTTCTAGGGGGTGATCTAATCCCGCTGGAACCTGGTGCTCAGCCTTCACCTGCTAGCATGTGAGGCATCGAGAAACAAAATCCACTACTTCCTTCTTCATGCCTGACCACCAGAACTGTCATCGGAGATCCTGGTACATCTTTGTCACCCCAGGATTTACCGACAAAGGGTATGTATGAAACTCCCTCAGGACCTCCTCCTACAACGCCACTGGTTCAACAGTGCATTCTCTGAAAAGAAGTACGTGCTCCCCACCTTGTGAATATCCATCAAGAGCATGTCTTGTGGATAACTGAGCACGTAAGGCCATAAAGTCGACATCCCCAAGTTGTGCCTCCATAACTTGTTGTAAGAGTGGAGGGGTGACAACCATCGAATGTAGGTAAGTTGTATCCTCTCCATCCACGAAGGATAACTGTAATGTGGCTAACTGTTGTGTCGCCTCACTCAATAGTTTTGAGCTCAACCTTCTAATAAGAGAATCTGCCACATTGTTCTCCTTTCCAGGAGTATAGATGATCTTGAAATCATAGTCCTGGAGGAACTCTAGCCATATTCTCTGCCACAAATTCAGATCATTTTTGTGAAAAGATGTACTTGAGGCTCTTGTGGTCAGAGTAGACAATAAACTGCTCGCCCATAAGGTAGTGTCGCCACATCTTCAATGCGAAGACTACCACTGGAAACTCGAGATCATGGGTCGCATAGTTCTGCTCATGTGGCCTAAGATGATGCGAACCATAAGCAATCACTGCATACCGCTTCATCAAGACACAGCTGAGCCCGGTCCCTGATGCGTCGCAGAAAACTATGTACTCAACACCCTCCTCCGGCAATCTCAAGACTGGGACGCTCATCAAACTCTGTCTCAACTGCTCAAAATCCTATTGGCACTTCTCTATCTACACGAAGGGTTTCCCCTTTCTGGTCAAGGTAATCATCGGTGCTGATATCCGGGAGAAATCAGGAATGAATATTCAGTAATATCCTTCCAACCCAAGGAAGCTTCGCACCTCCATGACGCTCTGAGGTAGCTCCCATGCTAACACAGCCTCCACTTTCGCTGGATCTATAGCTACTCCATCTGCTGAGATGACATGTCCTACAAAGTGGACCTCCTGAATCTAGAACTGACACTTTGAGATCTTCCCATAAAGTCGGTGCTCCCAGAGTACGTCCAGAACCATCTTCAGGTGTCTCACGTGCTCCTCCTCTGACGCCGAGTACATGAGGATGTCGTCGATGAAGACCACCACGAAATGGTCCACGTACGGCTGGAAGATCCGGTTCATCAGCCCATGAACATTGTGTGGGCATTCGTCACACCAAAAGGCATCACCAAGTACTCATAGTGACCGTAGCGGCATCTGAAAGCTATCTTCGGTATATCCTCATCTCGCACTCATAGCTGGTGATAGCCTAATCGAAGATCAACCTTCGGGAACCACTGTGCCCCTCTTAGCTGAACGAAGAGGTCATCGATTCTCGGTAGTGGATACTTGTTATTCACCTTCACCTGGTTCAGGCGTCGGTAATCCACACACAACCTCATACTTTCATCTTCCTTCTTAGCAAACAAGACTGGGGCCGCCCAGGGTGAGACGTTGGGTCTTACGAAACCCTTGCTCTACAAATCCTCTAACTACACCCTCAGCTTGTGAAGCTCTATGGGAGCCATCCGATATGCCGATGAGAAAATCGGTGTCGTCCCGGGGTGTAAGTCGATGCAGAAGTCAATTTACCGGTGGGGAGGTAATCCTGGAACATCTTCGGGAAAGACGCCTCATACTCTGCCACCGCTGTTGGGAACTAAGATCGCACAACATCTACTACTCTGAGGGTAAGGCTATCCAACTCATGAGTGATCCGCAGCACCCTCCTATGCATGATTCCAATTTGTGTTACCTGGGTTTCCTTTTCACTGGCAAAGGAAAACATCATTCCATTACGGCGGACACACCACACTCTTCGCCTAAAACAGTAAATCTGGGCATGGACTGAAGATAACCAATCCATGTCAAGAATGACGCCGTAAGGCCCCGACGCTACCAGCAAGAGGTTCCAACCGAAACTCTCACCTCCAAGGGTAAGATCACACTGTCTACAAAGGTGTGTGATCATCGAGTATCCTCCCGTAGGTGTCTCTAAGCGTAAGGATCGAGTCAATAGTTCTACCGAATTCTAGAGGTTTTGTACAACACATGTGGCTATAATGGAATGACTGGAACCTATGTCTATGAGTATGGAAGCTAAGATAGAAAAGTCACAGATCATACCTAGAATCATCCCTGGAGCCCATGGGTCGTATGCCTTGACCGCATGCAGTCGTCTCCGCCCCTGTCCCCCAGCTCCCTGAGCCTGGTGCGGACCTCCTGGGGGAGGTGGTGGAAGTAAGTCAAAGAGTCTTCCACCACCAGTAGCTCTCCCTGCTCCTCTTCCATGTCTGCCACCTGGAGGGTCTTCTTGTTCTGTTCTCTGCCTCTGCCTCAGTGGTCCATCCACTGCTTCCCTATCAGCATCTCGACAGGTTGGTAAATCTCTAGCGATATGTCCCCTACCGTCGCATGTGTAGCATCGCTTCTCCCTAGGCTAACTAGATCCAGCCTGAGAACCCTGGACTGTCGATCCCCTATCCTGGGTCCTCCTTTGACGTCTCTCATGTCCTGATCCCTGCGTCTGATGCCGACTCCCTACCGTCGAGGTCTCCGCACTTGCTGCTGACTGTCGGCGGATGTCTCTGCTCCTCCAAGAAACTCTCGATCACCAAGGCCCACTCGAGCACTCCATTATAAGTAGATATGCATAGAGGAACGACACTAGCTCAGATGTCATGTCGTAGACCTCGCTCGAAGGTCCGATATCTGAAGTACTGATCCCTGACCATATCCATCGAGTACCTGTCGAGGTTGGTGAACCTCGATGAATATTCAGTTACTGTCATACTGCCCTGCTGGAGCTGAAGAAGCTCCTGGATGCATACAGCTTTTAGCGTAACTGGAGAGAAATCCTCCCTGAATAGTTGCTCAAACATCTTCCATGAAAGAGTCTCCTCTTCGTGAGTCTGTGTGGTCAGACTCCACCATCGTCCTGCCAAACCCTGAAGAAGGCTCACTCCTAGGATCACCATATGGTCTGCTGGTGTCCTCACTAGACGAAAAACTCTGGTCACCGCCTCAAGCTATTCCTCAGCTGCCTGAGGGTCGGGCTCACCTCGGAACCTAAGGGGTCTCTGTCTCTGGAACTCATGGAGCACGCTAAGCTTGCGCTTCTCGCCGGTCGGTATTGCAGGTACCATTAGATGCTCCACTGGGGGCGGTACAACGGGTGCTCTACCTGGTGGCAACGCCTGGGGAACTGGTCCTTGTATCGAAGCCTCGTCACTGAGGGGGTAATCCTCATGATCGTTCTGCTGAATCCTAGCGGTTATATGCCGCGGAGGCATCCTGTAAGGAAACAATATGTACCATGGTAAAAGAGTATATCTGGATAGCTGACACCAAGTACATGGAAACCACGAACCATTCCTATATGATGCATGTACCTTTTATTCCTCCTCAACCCGTGTTTTCATGTACCGAGTCGAAAAGCAGGTTATCAGAGTCCTGGTGTATGGATACATCGGCTTCTGCACCAACATTGGGGTCTCTGGCCTGAAATTTGAACCCAAAACACTCAACATTGTTTCCCCAAACCAACCTCACAGACTCTTGGTCCTAAGGTAGAATCGACCAGCTCTGATACCACTCTGTCACGACTCGTCCCAATGGGGCCCGCGCCGTGACTCCCCAAGACCACCTCCAATAGGCCAGGGGCTGGTGACTAGCACCGAGTAGGCATATTACTAACATGGGAGGCATTGCCTAAGTACCTGTACACACGCACACATATCTAAGAGCACAAATGCTGAAATGTAAAAAAAACCACTAAGGAAAAAAACATGCATACAACTAAGCCCAACCAACAGAGTACGATGAAAGGTAGAGTAATGTAAAAGTAAACTCGGCCAAAATACAAGCCCAACAAAAACAAGATTCTGAAAACTGTAAGGTCCAACCTGTAACCAAAAAAGGTACCGGGACTGCTGCTCATAGCTGTAGGAACACCTCATCCTGTAGAGAACTCAGAAAGCTCGTTCATGTCCTGGTCCACCCTGGACTCTGTCAAAATGTTGCTCGTCTGCACAATACACCAGACGTGCGGGAAAGTCCCATGAAAGGGTGAGTATAACAATACTCATTAGAGGACACTGAAAAACACAAAGCAATACACAAAGTAAAGGTACAGTCAGCTATGCGCAGTATATTTCTACAGAACATATAGAACAAACTAGATATACTCAAAACCCAGACCCATGGTCTAGAGACAAATCTCACAACTGGATACCCCCATTAGAGATTCTATTCAAAGATTTCGTGGTGTACTCGTTCCGGGAGAACACACTCCACGAGTATTATAGCTCTGATGACGTCCGTCCGAGAAGTGATGTTCATCGGGAACCATCATGAGAGGTATCTACACTCATTATAGGAGACACACTCATAAGTGGAAAGGTTATGGTAGATAGAAATCACTCATTACGGGAGACACACTTCTGAGTGGGAAAGATCGCGATACACAGATGAGGATCACTGCCAGGGCTATGGCGGATACCGTGACTCATCCAGATTCACCAGTTAGGAGATACACCAGATAGGTAGAGGATCAATGCCTGGTAGAGTTAGTCACGTTGATGCCTGACTCTACCTAGGGTCAGGAATGGATAGAGGATCTCGATCTGGGCCTCACGGATGGATGCCTGACTCTATCACGGAAAGTCTGGCTGAAGGGATCATACTCCTATGTGAGGAAATGATGCCTGAACTTCAGGGGAATGAGAAGAAGGGGCACTAACCCAAATGAAATATGTCCAAGATACGGTGAACAAGAGGACCATTCCATTTTCCAAAAATTACACGGCGTGTTGAAAAGATACATGTCGTGTTGTCTGACACCGGGTACTACCCGTGTACAACGACCTGTGTCATAGGCTGGTCGTATAGAAAAACTGAGTTCACATCGTGTAGTACGATGTACATGCCATGTCTGAGTGACTGGGGTTGGTCCCGTGTCACTGGCCATCTGCCCGTACATGGTCTCCAACCCATGTGTTTCAACCCGTGTTCGTGTATCCCCGGTATACACTCTGAGTCCCACGTAGCCGCTTCTGTCATGATGTACACGTCGTGCCGCCTGAAGCCGTGTAGATCATCCTGTATCTATGTTTTCCCAAATTACACGTCGAGTCTTCGGGGAAAGCCCAATACGCCGTGTGACCGGGGTCACACGCCGTGCGATTCTTCTCTGACCCCTGAAACCCTAGCTGTCGCCGCCAGTACTACACGGCATGTTCTTAGGAAGTACACACCGTGTATTTTGGAAATTTCCAGAAACGATGCCCTTCACCGGCGCACCTCCCGTGCTGCTCCGATCATCGATTCGGCCATCCAATCACCACGAAACCTTTTGTTTTAGGTCACCCCGATGCTACGAAGCTTCTCCCGATGTTTTTGGACCTCCAATCGGTTCTAAAAACATGTTTTGATCTTCCCGCGTGAAGAACACTCGAAGAACACCTTTTTCTGATTCGGTCCGATTCATCATCCGCCGTCATCCTATCACCTATGCAAGCTCATTATAGTGTCTAATCCTCGATTTGGGATCATTTAGTTGCAGAATGGATGCACAACGATCCGTTGTTCGTCACCCCGTGAAGGACGTGAAGAACGCGTAAGAAGAAAAGGGGAAAGAAATCTAATAAACAAAAATTTAGGAACGAACCTCTACTGTTGTTCATCATGGTGTTGATCCTCTCCCGTTAATAGGCTTAAACGGATCATAAATAAACATAAATAAAAAGCATGTATTAATTCCCCACAAACTTCCCAATGAAAAATCCCTCCCGCAAGAACGTACGAATCCGTTGATCAACTTATTCGTGGTTGATCCGCATTCATCGTTTAAACTCAAAAATGGGGAAAGAGGAATGAAATAACAACCCCTACCTTTAGAAAGGATCGATCGTTGATGAAGGTGTCGCACTGCCATCGTCGTTGAGATCCTTGAATTTCGTTGGCGCTGTGATAACCTTGAAAAACAATTCCAAGGGAAAAGAGAGATGATGGAAACATTTATGTGGGGAAGCAAGAAGAAGAAGAAACTCAAGAACAGCCACCATGTAGAGATCCCTCCCCACTCCCCACCTTCTATGAGGCAAGCCATTCCCCTCAAAGAGATGTCTTAGTCAAGGTAATAAATTTTCTAATAAATTTTTCTATGAAATGTGAATCAGATAGACACAGATACATTTCTTGTACTCATATTCTATAGGGTGATAATGACTATGATTTATATATATCAACACCCTCTCATTGCCTTCTAGAGAGGGATACGGTGTTCAATATTTAAAACGACACGCTACACAACATACCACTTCCAATAGGTCATGTGTGATAGTCGAACTGCATAGCCCATGAGTAGATTATTGAGCTACCTATTCTAATTCATGAGGAAGATATTCATACGGTTGAAAAATCTATTGGAAGATTCATTTCATGGTCTTCACATCTTATAAAAAAGCTTTTCCACAAGGAGGTATTCATTTACAATTTATTTCTCAAGATAAACCATTAAAAATTAATGAAAAAATGTTTTAAATGATGAATGTTATTATATATGGACAAAGGGAAGGGGAAGAAATGAAGTATAGACTCAAAACCATCTAAAGGATTGACCAATAGATCTAAAATATCTTCTGAAAGAACTATTATCTCGCCCATTATATATCCACATTTACTATCATTGAAGGTTCATGTGGATAAAAAGTTACAAGATGGTCATAATCACATAGTTTATTTTGAAGAAAATATTTATGGAGAGAAATATCAAGACTTCATTAGTGGTGAGAGTGTAAGTGAAATCCTCAACTATGAATGGATAGGTGGCTTGGTTTTAAATGTATACATGAGGGATGTTTTCATGATTTTATTTTCCAAAATCTGATATACTATTTTAATTATGAATAAATACATTTCATATTTTTGATAGGAATATATATGAAAAACAAGTGAAGGGATTTTCCCATGAAAGAAAATTTGGACTCGTTAGTCCTCATATCTCCTCTATAGAACAAAAGAAAATAGATACCAATAAAATTGATGAAATTGCAGCAGGTCTGATCAAATCGTTAGAAAGAAAAATTTCAGATGAAAAACTCTATTTAATACCAATAATTTATGGATAACACTATACAATTTAATTATATCAAATATATTTTCATTTCTTTCATTACTTCCTTTTTGTGTTTTTTGGTAGTATTGGATGCTCATTGTGGTAAATTTAGATACTCCAAATATTTATTTTTTGTATTCAATGCATGGATATCCAACAAACCATCCACGCATGATGGTAATTATCAATTTTTAATACACTACATCCAATGTTTTAGAACTAAACATCAAGTTATATAATTTATATTGTCTTTTAATGAGGATTCTATTATGTTAGAGTGGTGCATAAATATCGTGAAAAATAAGGAATGAGGCTAGGGAATAAGCATGAGGACCAATAAATTACTAAAACTAGACAATTATCAAGGTATATATAATAATATTTCACTATCCAAACACATATCAAAATAAATTACTAATTTTACTCAGTATTTATACAGTGTCTAAAACAGAACAATGGAAAAGATTACGGTTATTATGTTTGTAAATTTATGAGAAATATCATATTCTATGAAAAAACTATCACCCTTGAAGAGGTATTTTTGAAGATAATAACTATTTTATTTAAAATATTTATTAATCCTTTGTGTATTTATATTTCCTCAATACTACTACGACCATCAAAAAGACTCATATTCACAAAACGATATAGATGTGATTAAAAATGAATATAAAGCATACCTGATGGAAGAATATACATAAATAACATAAAGGTGTGACTTCCATAGAATTAATGTATTGTTTCATATTTATGTTTAATTTAATTATTTTTAGTATTACTCACATAAGAATTGTTTTTTATATAGGTGGATTCCTTGGTTCGAGTCGGGGTGGTTTTTTTGAAACCGGTCACACTCATAAGAGATTGTACTTCAAGGCTAAAACTTGGAATTCAATGAGAAGGTAATGTTTTTTTAATATAATATGATTTTCCTCATAATATTATTTATTCTCTTATGAATTAACATAATATAAATTAAATGTTTGACTACTCATGCAGGCAATGTCTTCCACATACTTATTCTCCCTCAAAACCTTATCACCCATGCATTTTTAGAATTTATCTCTTTCCTTAAAAGGAATTGGAGGGAACTTGAAGAAAAATGATAAATATCAAAAATGTAGTGTTTCTATTTTGACAAAGAAAGAAAATGGAAAGCGTAGTAATGCACGATGTGTCCGGTATAACTCAAAGTGTGTCTTTTTATGTAATTAATTAATTTTTTCATCATTTTATCTACTATTTTTATGTTAATTTCTTTATCATTTTTATATAATACTTATTTAGTTCAAAATGTGTCACTCACTGAAAACCAACCGAAAACATTTGACGAACAGTGTGATAGGTATGACTCAAAGTGTCTCTTTTTATTTAAAATTGTCATTAATTTAAGTAAAAAAATTTACATACTGAAAACCAATGATCTATTGGTCATTTTTGTTGTGTAAGAATTAGTTTCAACTCAATAAGATGTATTGTGTGGCCAGTATGACTCAAATTATTTCGTTTTATTTAAAATTGACATTAATTTAAGTAAAAACAACAAGTGGCATATTGAAAACTAAGAAAATACATTTAGATTGTTTTGATACTTTAGGAAAATGATCCATGATTAATTTGTGATGTTTAGAATTCAACTTCACCACAATCTAATGTTGGTGTGACTGGTATGACTCAAAGTGTCCACTATCTGTTTAAAATTTACATTTTAGTTTAAAATGTGCCACTCACTGAAAACCAAGAAAACGTTTTCTGATTGTCTTGATAATTTTTAACAGCGATTTATATGTCATTTTTGATGTTTATGAAGTAATATCATGTCAAATCGATGCATGATGTGACAGGTATGACTCAAAATGCATGTTTCTAGTTTGAAAAGACATTTTAGTAAAAAAACAAAACTAACATACTGAAAACCAAGAATGTGTATTCATATTTTTTTGATATTTTTTGTATAATTATATATTATTCATTTTCATGCCTAGGAATTATCTACCACTCAATACGATACACAGTTTGACCAGTATGACTCAAAGTGTCTCTTTTTATTTAAAATTGACATTAATTTAAGTAAAAAACAAAAAATGACATACTGAAAACCAAGAAAACACATTTAGGATGTTTTTATACTTTAGGAAAATGATCCATGAGTAATTTTTGATGTGTAAGAGTCAAATGAATCTCAATCCAACTCACGGTGTGACTAGTATGACTAAAAGTGTTTGTTATCAGTTTAAAATTGATATTTTAGTTCAAAATGTGTCACTCACTAAAAACTAAGAAAACATGTTCTGATTATATTGATAATTTATTAAATGGATTAATAAGTCATTTTTTTACTTTTATTAAGTAGTCTCATGTCAAACCGATGCAATATGCGATAATTATGACTCAAAATGCATGTTTCCAGTTTGAAATGACATTTTAGTAAAAAAACGCAACTAATATACTAAAAATCAAGAAAATGTATTTGAATTGTTTTGATATTTTAGTAAAATTATATATTAATCATTTTTAATGTGTATTAATCATCCTCACCTCAATATGATACACGGTGTGGCTGGTATGAATCAAAGTGTCTCTTTTTATTTAAAAATGACATTAATTTAAGTAAAAACAACAAGTGGCATACTAAAAAACCAAGAAAATGCATTTATATCATTTTGATACTTTAGAAAAATGATCCATGAATTATTTTTGATGTGAAGAAGTAAACCATACCTAAATACAATGCACGGTGTGACCAGTATGACTCAAAGTGTCTCTTTTTATTTAAAATTGACATTAATTTATGTAAAAACAACAAATAACATACTAAAAACTAAACAAACATATTCATATTGTTTTGATATTTTAGGAATATGATATATTAGTCATTTTTTGATGTGTAAGAATTAGTCAAACCTAAATATGATGCATGTTGTGAATGGTATGACTCAAAGTGTTTCTTTTTATTTAAAATTGACATCAATTTAAGTAAAAACAACAAGTGAAAAACTGAAAACAGAGCAAACACATTCAGATTGTTTTGATACTTTAGGAAAATGATTCATGGGTCTTTTTTGACGTGTAGGAGTAAAATACACCTAAATAAAATTCATGGTGTGACCAGTATTACTTAAAGTGTATCTTTTTATTTAAAATGAACATTAATTTAAGTAAAAACAACAAGTGACATACTAAAAACCAAGAAAATGAATTTATATTGTTTCGATACTTAGGAAAATGATCCATGAGTCATTTATGAGGTGTATAATTCAATTAAACCTCAATATGATGCATGGTGTGACCGGTATGAATAAAATTTTCCGTTATCAGTTTAAAATTGACATTTTAGTTAAAAATATGTCACTCACAGAAAACCAAGAAAATGCGATCCGGTTGTATTGATAATTTAAGAAAATGATTCATGAGTCATTTTTGAGTTGTATGAATCATTCTCGCATCAAACTGATGCATGATGCTATTGATATGACTCATAATGTGTGTTTTTAGTTTGAAATCAAAATTTTAGTAAAAAACACAACTAACATACTGAAAACCGAGAAAACACATTCGGATTTTTTTGATACTTACAATGATCCATAAGTATAATTTATGACATGTAGGAATAAGCCACACCTTAGTCTAATGCACGGTGTGAATGGTATAACTCCAAATGTGTCATTATTTAAAATTGACATTAATTTTAGTAAAAGAACAAGTGACATACTCAAAACCGAAAAAACACATTCAGATTGTTTTTTATATTTTTGGAAAATTATTCATAACCCAATTATGATGTGTAGGAATCAACCATGCCTCAATTAGATTCATGGTGTGACTGGTATAACTCCAAATGTGTCATTTTTATTAAATATTGAAATTTTATTAATATATTCTTTCATATTAATGTTTAATTTATATCTTTATAGTATTACTAACATAATATTTGTTTTCTTATATAAGAGAAATATTTTTCTCAGGTTGATATGATTTGTTTGGAAACTAATACCATGGGTGGACATTTTTTAGAGGGGATGTCAGACATCAAAAGATTAAATATTAATTTTTTAGAATAATTGTTGGATAATTTTAAATGTAATCTAAGAAATAGTTTTTTTGAAATGTAAATAATAGTTATTTTTTTCATGTACCATGGGTGGAAATTTTTGTATTCATGATTTCAATTAAATGTATATAGCATTGTTTGAAATTATAGCATTGTTTGAAATTATAGCATTACTTGAAATTACTTGTTGTATATAGAATTTGAAATTGATGGTCTTGATTCAAGGTGTGTTGTAATATCAATAGAAGATTACAGGTGGCTAGGCCTTTTTCAGTGCTATTTAAAGTGTTGATAAATGGTGGCCTTTATCAGTGCTAAAAAATAATTAATAAAGAAGGTCATTTATCAGCACTTTTTTAGCATGGATAAAGGACCCTTTTATCAGTGATTTTTTATTACTGATAAAGGGGACCCTCCTTTATCATCACTATGATTAATAGTGATTTTTAGCACTGTTAAATGAAAATTTGTGAATTTCTAAAGGGAATATGTATAGTAGTGGCATCACACCCTAAACTATGTTTCAATCCTGCTACTTGATGTCTCACACAGCAGTTGTATTGGTTGTTCTGTGAATGATTTGAGGATGATAATCTTATGTGAGAGTTTAGGTTGAGATGAATTTACTATTACTTATGATCTTCATGATGCAACACATGTGGTTGTGTCATTAAGATGCATTCACACTATAGCAGCTCAGTTGTGAGAAACTAGTAATGAGTATTTGAAGACTCTGCACAACAATTCATCTTCTCATGCACCAACGTGCCTTGAGAAGATATGAGAAGATGTAGATACCACATCGCAACACTTATGTCCATGTCGCAATAATGGATCGAATCTGGTAGATCATGAAGAGAGATTTCAGCAGAGATTTTTGGATCTGAAGTTTGACCAAAGATTGTTCCATGATGGAATACATCACATATAAAAAAAATATTACGCCATCATTGATAGCGTCACATTGGGATAGATCTCTAATTCCCCTAGTGGCCAGGCATCTCTTCCTAGAACGCTGTATGGGTTTTATGGGATTTTTAAAATGGGATAGGGTTCTAAAAAATTTTAAAAAGGGGACCTAAGATGTGTGAACACCATTCACCCATCTCCTCTCACTATTAAGAATGAACGAGGATCGTGCTTCCTATAAAAAATTTATGAAGGAAGTGTGAACCCTGTTCATGCATATCCTCTCAATAGGAAGTGTGAACGGGGTTCATGCTTCCTATGTGAATTGTATAAAGGAAGTGTGAACCCCATTCATGCTTCTTCCAGAATATCTAATTAAAAAATCATCATTAATAATAAATATCATTAAAATATAAATACATAATATTTATAAAATCATCAATAAGTATAAAATATCAACAGAAGGGATCTCTTCACATTATATTTTGAATTTTGTAGAGATTTGTTTCCTTATTGGCCTTCATGAATGGTGGTAAATATAAGGTCTAATGATAAGGGAATCAAGGAGGGGAGGGGATAGAGGGAATGAATTTTGGTGTTCATGGTTTAATATCATTTGGATGAGAGGAATCCACGGTAAACATCCAATAGTGATGAAAGAGATTTTAAAATTACACAGTTAGTGATTTTTTTCTTCCACTTTATTGATTCAATCTTGTTTAATTGATAAATATATAGATAAAATCCCATTCATGATAGGACTGTTGATCATAAACTCAGATTTTTGATGTGATTGAAATTTTTTATCTAATCGCATTTCTAACATGATAAAACATGTTTTATTTTAGTTATATTATAGGATCTATTACTTGAAAAATGATATATTTTTTAAACCTTATTCTTTGAGTTTTTTTAGCGACACATAACATATAAGAATATATGTGTATATTACAAATAGTTGGGAGAGGGGAACTACAAAGCTACAAAGAAACAAGGACATAAACAATCTCCCCGACCTTCCATAATTTTATCACTTATTGGAGGTTTTTTAACCTTAAAATCCTACAGTGAAGATTGTGAACCAATAAGAATTATGTCCTTCTTTTATAAAGTCTGAATATGAATCTTCCCAAAATTGGTCCAATGGAATTTTAATTTCAAACATCTCATATTGTGGTTCTTCTGATCTTCAATCATAATCACCTACTCTTTATATCTATTATACATTTATGTTCTTCTTCATGCAGCATTTTTTGTTAAAAAAGATTCACATTCCATGATCTTCTATGATTTTACATCCAATTTAAAATCATTGATATCAATAATATTTATCAAAATTTCTTCAAGTTCACGGATATTTTCTTTCAGAGTCTTTTTAATTACAAATAAGTAATATTATTAATATTTATTAATGAATTTAAGAATATTATTTATTATACATATATAGATAATAATACTAATTATTATTATGAATATTAAAAGAAAAATTATTGATTTTGGTATATAATATGATAATAGTAAGGCGGTTGTTAAAAAAATAACAGAACTCTATAAATTAGAATAGTAAGACATATACAACATGTATCATAAATGTAACATCAACCTAATCTACACCTATAAAGTGGATGATCCCCTATCCCATAGTCGGGTGTATACTAGATATATCAACAATGTGTGCATCTATGTCTCTAATCTAGTGTATAGTGTTCTTGTATATTATCATTGGCATCCACCTCCATGTCCTCATGTGTGACAGGGGGTGGATGTATAGTCTCAACAAATGTACCCTGTCCTACCTCTATGGATAGTGGATGCTGACTGGAACTCTCACCAACATGTAAAGAATATGGATATTGTGATGCGGATGTCTACATAGTAGGGAGTAATAAAGCAGATAGCAGAACCCAATCAATGTCTATATCTACCTCAAACTGTGACTGAGAATCTACAGGAGCATTAGACTAATCATTATGAACACCCTCCTCTTGTAGAACAGCGACATTTAGATAATCATGATGAATTCCTTCCTCCTATGGAATAGCATGGTCTATAATAGGTTCTTTACCTACTGGTATATCTATATGATTCTTAGCATGATCCGCATCCTCATCATAATTTTGTGGATCAAATAAAATTAATTGATAAATCTCATTCATCAAAGGAATCAACTCTTGAAAAGCACTGTGAAAATATGTCTTGTCAAATGCGCCTCACCCTATTGAATTAGAAATGTGAATTAAATGACTGATACATGTATACCATGAAAAAAATTCCATTGTTAAGTAATGTTAATAAAATACTTACTAAACAATGAAAGGAAGAATGTATACCAACTCATGAAAGCCATATATGTGTCCTGTCAGAAATCTGACTGGGGACCTATAGTATCAGGACGCATAATCTGACTGATCACACAAATGAAAACATATTGTCCCTTCCCCTCATAACCATAACTCCTATCGTCTATCCCATGTATCAATATATATGGCATGGTATCTCCTCCAATAAAAGTCTCTATTCCCTGACATCTTCAGGGAATGCAGTGAAGCTAACTGACCGGTAAGGTCAGGAATATGCTAAAAATCTGAACTACCTCATAACTATGTTAGTCTGATTCCACTCGACTATATGAAAATGAATCAATGGAACCATGAAGGATACAGCAAAAATAATCACCATAAAATATGGTGGGACACTCTAGATGATATCATATATATATATGGCATCCATGTAATCTGAAAGAAAAATGAATAATCACTTTAAAATGAAGAGATGTATAGTGGAGAATTCATATTTAACAATATAAATAATATTTAATTACATATTCTCATCGAAGGTTGTCCAACATAAGTCTGTAGTCATGGCCGTCATGTTTGGAAGAATATGAATGTCGATGTGCCTGACTCCACCTGTAGATAACATTGTTATAGTTACATTTCATAATAGAAAGATATACAACTAAGTTGGACATTATAAGGAAGGGATAACATACCATCATCCATGAGGAGCCTCTAATAAAATATTTGTAGGAAATGGCACATGGGCATGTAGAGATAATAGAGGGATGTTTTCCCATAACCACATTTGTAGTATAACAACGCATCCTATGATATGCATCTTATCGATGCGATATGCAATTCATAGCCCCTGTATGTATATTTTAGATAATATTACCCCCAACTATACCAGCCTTCCTGGTCCAAATCCTCAAGAAGAGGTAAATACATCATATGTACAAAAATATTGAAGTGATCAATAAAAATTGTGCCCCCAATTGGCCTCAAAATATATTCATGTGAAAATCACAGCAAGATTATCTCGTCAACATAATCTTCTAGATGTGAGAAGTGATGGCCTAACCAAGGCATGCATAATCTACCATCGATGATGGACCTTCCATCATTGTGAACCTCTATGCCTAGTAATCAATGAAAAATCTTGAATCAATCTCCTTCAAATATTCCTCTCAAAGATTCATCATCGATCGTGAGGCCCAACATAATGGACACATCCTATAGGTTAATATTCATCTCCTCCTATCTAAAATGAAATGTATGTGAATTTGGAATCTATATCTCTATAAGCGCTACAATGAGATGATGATCGAAAAAGGTGAAGTCACACATCGCTAAGTTATAAAATCTAGTGTGACGAAGATGGGGGATGATAGCGGGAGGTGGTGCAGCATGATGAAAATGATGATATCTACGAACACTCAAAAGAGGCACATGAAGTCCCTCTAAAACAAGTTTTGATACATGAGTAGCCTAGGATTTGAGTAATGTAAAATATGTCCTCTATATAAATGATATCATCTCTACTTTTTATAGTTAATTGAATAAAAATTGTAAACTTTTATTACAAATAATACCATAAAATGGGAAATAAGATTGAAAATATATGACGTCGGTATTGTTGGTTTAGGTTATGAATTTTTTATTTTATTGATCTCTGATAAAGTTTAATTTATTCTAATTTTTTTATATAATGCAGTAGTAATGAGAAACCCACATTGAACATGTGGAAGCATGATATATTCATGTTCATTGTATGTTTATTTTTTTTAATAATTAGAGTATCACAAAACTATTTATGTTAGAATTCAGAAATTAGACCAACCAAAATTGAAACATGTAAGAAATATAGCTTGTCATAAATAGAAGGAATCATTACTGATACATCCACATACAAAAAAAAATATACACACTGATGATAAAATACATAGCCTCGTTCATGGATGACGGGATGTGGAGCTCTTTCCTACCACTTGTGGACGTCTCTTATGAGTATGTCCTTCTGTGTGACAAAGACTGCATCATCAACCCCCGCCTCGTTGCTGAGGCCGATCCATATCATTTCTTATTTGAGTTGACTTTGGTATTTCTCGTGGCCGAAACCTAGTAGTATGAAGACAATAATTTAAAAATGATAGAAATTGAAAAAAAAACATAAATGAAAAAAACCAACTTACAAAACCTTGAAATATCAGGGAAAATAGTCAGCTGATCAGTAGGAAATATTATAGAATGAAAGTCACCAATAGTAATCCAAGTTCCACCATAACAATTAACCAAAGTGGTCATGTGATACACCAGGTCAACATGGGTATCCCATGATATATTTACTGAAGAAAAAGCTGTAATAACTTGTGCACATGGATATCTCAATGCCTGAAGGTTTCCGCAATCACAGTACATGTTATGAAACATCACCAAAAGCACTAAACCATTGTTTCATGTAGCCCGGTCAAATCACTCCCTTTCTTTAAAGATCATATTTTCCCTATCAAAGCCCGAAACACTCCATCTTGAAGCCTCATTCAGTATCTGATAAATATAACTTTGGAAATGTTGTATAAAATGCATACCAGTTTCCATCCTATGATAGGACTTTTGGGACTGGTCAATAAAGTAGTGCACACATCTATTAAAAGTCTCTTGCACTAACCCTGTGATTGGGATCTTGCGCACACACTTGATGACTCCATTTATGAACTCCACTATATTAGTGGTCATATGTCCATATCTTCGACCACCATCATATGCTAATGACCATTTTTTCATTTGAAATATATATCATATATTCCTAGACATCTTCATTTTCCCTTCAAATCTCTTAAAGATGTTGATCAAATATTTTTTGTTGGGGATCATATGCTGAAACCATAACAAAATAATGTATTAAAAAAGATATTAAATTTTCTTTAAATAAAATTTATGTTTAGAAAGACATACATAACTTGAGGATCACCTTATTTATTGACTCATATCTAAAATTCTTATAGACATTACTTGAAATATAACAAATTCAATATCGATGATAATAATTCGGCTCAATCCATGAAACCCTATAACTATTTATAGCCTCTATAATCACTCAATGATGATCATATATCAGATAGATGTCCTAGTTTTGTGTGACCTGAGTGCGTAAATATTCCAAAAACCATCTACATCATTCAAAATTATCTTTTTCAACAATAGAAAATACAAGTGGTAGAGGATCACGATTACCATCCTAGGTGGAAGAAATGAGTAGAACGCATGTATACTTACCATAGAGGAAAGTGTCACAGACCTAAAAAAATTGTTTACAATAGGGAAAAGCAGTGATTCATGGCCTAAATTCCCAACAAAACTATTGAAATTCACCTTTGATCGATCAACTCGGTGATTTGGGGACACATACTCAATGGTGTCCAACTAATAAACAATTTGATTATTGAGAGACAACAATTCCATATGTTGTGGAAACATTGCATAAGATTCATCCCAGTCACCATACAATTTTTCAATTGATTTCTATTTTTCATTCCATTTTTTTGTAGGATATATTATAGTTATACAACTATTGAATTATTTCCTGAATAAGGGAAACAAGATCATCCTAACAGGTCTATATCATCTCAACAATAACAGTTGATATAAACTCTGCATCAAGGGAAGAGTGATTCTATGACAGGGTTGGATGCACACAAGTGTGTGGGCCTTCTAATTTTATTATCTTACAACATGAAAAAAATATCATATATTTCCCTTAATCAAAATTTATATTCTACCCCATATTTTTTACCACAAATGAGATATTTTTTCTTCTTTGACTCATCAACAAAAAATGTGAAATTCCTCTCTTTGTGGTATTGATTTATCACATTTTAATGTAAATTTTACCTTCAAACTCCTACCTAATATAGATAGCATTATCATTTGATAAATATCTATGCCCTATAATGCTAGGAAATTCAGAAGCTCATGTAATGAAATCCAAATCAAAATGTTGTTTGTGAGACATTCCTTAAACTAAGGAACTCAATACTAAAGGATGATTACCACTAACTATTGTGTTTAATAGATGTTTGTCTCTCATAGGAACCTTAGAAGGTTCATTCCCCACGTAACTTTGTCATGGAAGCCTGTCTCTCAATGGGACCACAGAAGGTTCATTCGCCACATCACCCTCATCCACATCATTTCCTGAGGCCTCAGCAGATTCTTCTTCCTCAGATAAACTTTCATTCAATATATTAGTAGTACACATAGTAATTTCATCTACAATTCTTTCTAAATTCTCATAATCTTCTTCATAATTTGGTTCTATCACTTGAGTTATATGAGAAGGAGGAAATGAAAAAGACTGATGTGAAGAATCAACATCTACAAATTTCCCAAAACACGATTATGTAGTAGTTGGTTTCACCACATCTATATCATAAATCACCACATACAACTCCATCAAACCATTAGTACACTACTTTATAAATAAATAAGATGAATACATTCAATCATCATCATTGACTAGAGGGTACTCGGTGTGCCAGAAACGTTTAGTATATTCTATATGGAAATATGTTATTGAAGAAATGGGTTGATTAGACCTCAGTTTTAACTGACAATGAATATTATTTCAAACTTCATCCAATGTCATAAAACCATGAATATTTTCTACTCTTGAAGGTGGAAAAATATATCTAAAACCCTTCTTGGTATAAATTGCCTAACTATTGTAATAAATTTACACAGACATGATTACCTAGAAGAAAATAATTAATAAAATATTATATACTACATCAAAATTTTAAATTATTTAACTTGGTTGTGATTGAATAATTGACTTAATATTGATAATTTTTCTTTATATTGGTTTATCATTATTAAATAGATTTTGATATTATTACCAAAGAAAATTTAATATAACATTATATATTTTTATACCACTTATCAAATGTTTCATAGATTTTAACTACTTATGAATAAATAACCATGACTTGATCTTGAGACTTACAATGGATTAGTTTATCATTATAAAATAAACTAACCAAAACCTATGGGTTAACTCCTAGAGTATCTGTTATGAAATATTTCAGTAACCATTTGTATCCTTTTAAATAGAAACACCTCTAGTTGAACGCATGTTCTCAAACGCCTCTTCGAGAACGCATCTTTGGGAACACCACTTCCGGGACACCTCTTCGGAGACACCTCTTTAGGGAGGCCTCTTCGGGGATTCCTATTTGGGGACACCTCTTCAGGGACGCCTTTTTGGGGATGCCTCTTTAGGGATGCCTCTTCAGGGATGCCACTTCGGGGACACCTCTTCAGGGACACCTCTTCATGGAGGCCTCTTCAGGGACACCTCTTGTCGATCTCTTTGTAATTACAAATTTTCTCACATGCATGTGAGGGGGTCTAGGGGTATAAAATGCATAAATTTTTTTAGCGTACATGCAAGTCCTTACAAACTTAGTGAGAGATGACTCGCAGGTCATCAATGTGAAAATAAAAATGCAATTATTAAAAATTATATAACCACATACACACAAAAAAAAGACATGCAATTTTCATTATACATCGGTCGATCATCTCAAGATCAGTCATCACCCAATACTCCTAACACATTTTTTTATATACTTATTATGTTCTATATATTATATTATTTTACCAATTACTAGATGAAATATATATTAAACATCTACACTTGTTTTCCAAAAACTTAACTTTTCAATTTATATAAATAAATATATATATATTTAATAATAACATTTAATAATATTATTTAAAACTAATATAATTTTTACATACTTAATAATTATTACAATACAGAACACTTATATTATTTTCAATTTTATAAAATTGCATATATATAAATATAATGTTTTTTTATTCAACTACCTTCCAAAATATAAGTAAAGATACTTTATACTTTATTACTTGAAAGAGTAATTATTTATACTTAATATTATTTAAATTTATTGATTAAAATTATTATTGCTAGTAAATAAAAGTAATATAATTTATACTTAAATAAAAACCATTAAAATAATATAAACTTATGTTATTTTCAATTTAATAAAATTACATATATTTTTTTCATTTGTCTATTTTACAATATTTAATTAATTATATTTCATACTTCATTACTTAAAATAATAATTATTTATAGTTAATATAATTTTAAATTTTTATTTATATAATATTGTTTTTATACCATTAAAAAAGAATTTTCTATATATTTATTAACAAATTTAAAAATAATACTTAATATAACTAATATATTTTTAATAAATGATATATCTAGTATATAAAATATTATAATTTAATTTAATATTACTTTAAAAATAACATATTTCATATACATAAAAATATGTTAAAGTTTCCATTTATATTGAAAATATATACATTTTTAAAAACAATTTTATTTTCTCATATATAAATTACATTTTTGACATACCATATTTAAATTTCTTAAACATTCGATATGAATTCATACAAAAAAGATCAACTCATTCAAAAATTAAATCATACAAAATTAAGTAATTTATACATTCATACATGCATCAATAAAAATTAATTAAATAAACCATACAAACAAATAATAATTTCTACACATCCCAATTTAAATAAATAAAGCATACAAATAAAATAAATAAATAAAATTAAACAATTAAAATTCTAAATAGAAATTTTACCTTCCTAAAAGTAGAAAATATATGTTGAGAAAGAAATTCTACAGGGCTTCGCAGAAAATTTCATAGGAGAAGAAGGAGATTTGGGGTGGGGTCCTTATATAAAAATGTGGTGGAAAGATGCATGAACCTTATTCATGCATCCTTCATCCACTTCAAGAAGGATGTGTGAATGGGGTTCATGCATCTTTGGCAGTAGAGATAGATGTGTGAAACCCATTCACACATATTTCTAGGATCATAGATGTGTGAACGGGGTCTACGCATCTCAGGTCCCTTTTTAAAAAAAAAAATCAGAACCCTATCCCATTTTTAAAAAAAATGGTAAAACCCATAAAAATCAAACTCTGTATCCTTATAGTTTTATAGAAAATACAGGGGAAAATACTAATTCTGCTTCAGGGGAAAATAAAAAAGAAACAAATCCCTAGAGAAACTATTTTAACTTTAATCTAAATACCTATGCGGGTAATAGAATTCATTCAGTGTGGCATTGCACCACAGAAGACATTAGATCATATATATGAAATAATAATGGGAAATAACTGGCCAAATGAATCGAACACTACATATTGAACCCCTAACTTTTCCAAGGATTGGGCACAGATTAGTCTAGACATGCCTCCACCAATTATTCCAACATTCAAATCATTAGATACTGGAGCCGTGAAAACTATATGCTCTTGGGTGAACGTCCTCTTGAGATTAGACCTCTTGGAAACTCCACATTAGGATTTTCGAGGATTCTTGTATGCGGGGTTTAGTTTAACCCAACTTGTGACCTTCTATTGTATATGAATTTAATGCTTAGATACATCATTTGATTCTCTCATGCATTTAATTGTAACCTTGTTGGCATGGTTGAGCCTAGATTGTTGAATGAAGTTAGTGTTGGAATTGGTTCCCTAAGACCAATTTTTTTGTTCTTCGATTACATGTATATTAGATGTATTGAATATTAATAAAACTAATTATTACATATTTTCCGTTGTTCTGCAAGACTCTAATTTAATAATTTCCCAGAGTATACATCACATTGATAAGGTCATAGCAGTTCCTCACTGTGATGAGAACCTTGATGGGCTATGACAATATTCTTAAATAATATTTTGTGATTGCATAAAGTATCATGATGAGACACATATTATATAGAATGTAATATGCGAGTACTCATAAGTAAATGAAGTTTCTTCTCATGAAGTTTACACTTGGTAATCTCCAATACGGGAGATTATGATAACAGACATGCCGGTAGGAATTCTGTATGTTTTGGTGTCATCAAATATTTCTATATGTGAGCATGTGTTATGGTCCTTAATCTTTAAGATTCATTACTAAAAAATAGGATTTTAACAGCACTGACCTTTATTAGCGCTGATAAAAGGTACCCTTTATCAGCTTTTTTAGCATTGATAAAATTAACCATTTATCAGCGGTTTTTTTAGTGTTCATAAATGGTAACCTTTATGAGTTTTTTTAGCACTGATAAACGACACCCTTTATCAGCGCTTTATTTTTAGCACTAATAAAGAGTACCCTTTATCAATTCTTTCTTTTTAGTGTTGATAAAGGGATCATTTATAAGCACTTTTTTAGTGCTGATAAAGGTCTTGAATAAAATGAAATAATTAAATAAAGAAAAAATAACAATGAATTTATTAAAAAAAATATGAAAAAATTTATTAATTAAAAAATTATTGATAAAAATGAATAAATTGATTATACTATATATAAATTATAAATACTAATAAATAGTATATATTAAATATATAGATATATGTAAAATGAAAATTAAACAAATAAAAAATAAAAAAAGTAAATTAAGAAAAATATTAAATATTTTATTAATTAAATAATTATTAATAACAGTAATAAATAGTATATATTAAATATATAGATATATATGAGTGTATATAAATACGATTTATATAATACAAAATATTTACACTTTACATTAAATTGTCACATATTTTCTAAAAAAATGTCTTATAATTAAAAATTCATATGAATTAAAAATACTGACTAATTGCATCGAGTAAGAGACATAATTGAACATTGTTTGATTTTTTAGTTTAACATATATTAAACGTGTGTTATATTGATTTCACATACATTTACATAATTAATTCATTTCTATATACAACATACACACACAAATATTTACGTAATTATGGATATCTTATATAGAAACACATACACATAATATTTATATAACTTACTCAAATTTTAGTATCCATTTTAGAATTTCATTATAACATGATACATTTAATATATCATGTCTTTAATTTGTAAATTTTATTTATTTATTTTTAATTTTATTTCAGTTAGGTATTAATTCATTTTTTATTTTTTCACTTTTATTTTTTATTTTTTTAGGAATTTAATCAATTTATATTATTTATTTATATATAATTATTTACTATTTTTTAATATTTTCAACATGTATTCATCTTTATTTCAAAATATATCCATATTTTTCTAATAATTTATATTTAATTAATAAGAATTATCCATTTTTTCAATACTGTTAAAGAATACTCATTTTTAACATGCATGCACTTAAGATTAAATATTCATTAATAATGTTAAAATTATATTTGTAATTAAATATTTATAAATAAATATATTTATAAATTTATATTTGCTTTATTTATAAATTTATATATTTATAATTATAAATAAATAAATATTATTTTCTAAAAAAATATTTATATTATTATAAATAAATAATTATATATATATAAATAATTATAAATTTATAATAAATTTATTTAAATAATGAATATATTTACTATATTTATATTTATATATATTTATTATATATATATATATAATTATATAAATATATATAATGATATGAATATATGAATATTTTTTTAAAGTATTTATATAATTATAAATAATTAATTATATATTTAAATAATTATAAAATGATAATAAATATATTTAAATAATGAATATATTTACTATATTTATATCTATATATATTTATTATATATATAATTATATAAATATAGTTACAAATTATTTTATTTATAATTATATTCATAAATCCTCTATCATCGCTAAAAAAGCACTGATACAAATGTCTTTTATTAGTGATTATTAATTTATCAATGATAAAAGAGATCTTTATCATAATTTTTTAGAAGCACTCATAAAAGTGTTCAAAATTATTTAAGGACCCCTAATGAATCACAAACCAATCGTGATATCTGAAGCTTCTCGTGAAAGCCACCTACTATCAGCACTCCTCCTCATCGAATCCAAGCTTGAATCAAGGCTCAAATCAAGGTTTGAAAAATTCCAAGGCTCGAATGATTCAAGGGTCGAATGAATCCAAGGCTCAATTTAATTTCAGGTTTGGAAATATATCTACTTTCTCTCGGACGATTCAAAGCTTCAATCTAAGGTATGCTATTTTCTTCTCCTCCTCACTCATTGATTTCTTTTTTGACGATGTCTATTTGTGTTTTTTATCATCATTATTTCTTTTATTCATTACAAAACTATTTATTCTCACACTATAGTTTGATAAATGCTTCCCCTTCCAAAATTATCTTGAATATGATGGATATTGGAGACAGTATAGGGAAAGACTTAGTGACCACTGGACATGTACAATGGGGTTATCTTCATTCATTCAACTGGTGGATGTGGAAGCCAAGGGTTATTCTACTCAGATGAGGGGTGCCTCCTACCATTGAACTTAGGAAATACTGGTCCTAATGCACATGTCATATTAATGCACTAGTTCCTCATATGGGATAAACAGTCAGAGGTAGTTAGGTGAATGAAATTGATCATTTCTATAGAGTGATAATTAAGTTAGGACAACACATTAAGAAAACAATTAAAAAAATATATGGAAATCCCCTACGGATTGATCATTTTTCTAATAATATTGTATTCATAATATTATATTTTAATTATTGTTGTTATTTTGTTTATATCAATTTTCAAAATCCCCATTATTTTTCATTTTTTCAAAATAATATAAAATACCATAAATATAATAATATGGTGGGAATAACGAGTGATCCAAAGAGAAATATTTAAGGGAATGACCATGGACATCATTTTTGTTGTACTAATGAGTAATATAAATATTATTTTTTACCACCCCATAACAGGTGTGTCATATACTCAACCCCATAATCTAATATAGACTTCTTTAACACATAATGAAACTTATTCTTAATACTTTTTAAGATTGTAATCCCATTAATAGAATTATATATATATGGCTAAAACATAATAAATATATTTTGAGTATAATTATAAATTAGTTAAATTAAATACTCATCAAAATGAATTGATTTATACTTTGAGGTTCCATATATATCATAGTGAATAAACTCCAAGGTTCATTTCATTTAAATCTCTAATTTCTTATTTTAATTATTAACAATCTCCCCATTTTAATTATTAAAAAATATCTATCAATTTTATCCTATCATCATAAAAACATATCAACCCACCCTTTTTAATTTGGTATTTAAATGTCTCATAATCTAATATGAACAAATTTTCACCACCGAAAATCAATTTCATCTTTCAAACACAATTACCATAAATTTTTACCATCCCCAAATTATAATATGGTTTGTATAGTTTTCTATACCTTGGTAAAAATATAGACATCTTTGAAATGATTAACCACTCATTAATAATTCTTAAAAATAACTTTATTTAATTCATCACACATCTAATAAACACTATGTTTGTTTTACTTTAATCCATCTCAAAATAGTTCATTCTTTAACACTGCATTTTATTTCCAACATCTATTAAATGAAAAAAATTTATCTTAAGAGATCTGCCATTTATAAAATAATAATCACCCTTTGAACTTGTAAAAAATATTTAATTACATCAATACACCTTTCATGTGAGATGAAAAACCAATATATAATATGAAATTATGCTTCTTTTTTAAATCCTTTAGTGTTACATCAATAATAAATTACACTTGAATTCCATTCTTTTTCATATAATACATTTCTAATTCTTTCTTCATATTCATCTATGTTTTTATAAAATCTTGAAAATCCTTCATACAAAAATTTAATTTTTCACATGTTCAATAGAGTTCATTCAATGGTTGAAATTCATCATCCAATTTTACTTAAAAATATCTATCTTACTTCAAAACTATTTTTGTAAGAGTGTGGAATCTCCCCTTTAACTTAAAACCTATATATATTCCATAATTGATATTATTTATCTCATTATGACTAAAATTTTATACTATTTTCTCAAAATCACCACTGAACCCATAATGGCCATGAAAATGAAATTTTATTATAAAGTATACTCTCAGTTTTCTTGAAAATAAGTCTTGTTTTCAACCTATCTTGACATAATTCTTGAATAAATTTATCAACTAATAATTTTTATATGTTTAAAACCTTTATCATTATGAGGTATATTATTTTCCTAGAATTTATTTTTCCATTCCTTATCGATTTTTAATTGAAATTGAAATTATAAATTTGGATGTTTTTAAATATTTGATATGAAATTAATATTAAATGTTATAATTCATTAAAATGTTACATCACTTGTTCCAAAAAAATATAATGGAGGTCATCAAATTCTATATATGTTGGAATAATTATTAGAAATTATTTTTAGGTATTCATAATTCTAGGTCTACATGTATTGGTTCCACCCCTAGGAATCTCTGAATCACAGACAAGAATGTGTATGCCCCCCAAATCTCACCTTCAATAGGACACAAGGTAATAACTAGTACCAATGGTGTAATTCTCACAAATGGGATACATTACCCCTTTTAGAGAACACAATGGAGTACAACTTTCATCCTCACTAACTTCATCTCTTAAATAGTTATTATCAAAACTTGTTTCTTGAGACTTACCCCCCATCTATTTTATGTTTCTTATACCACTATAATTAGTATTCATCGCATGTACAACTTCTAATTAGATTATTTAAAGAAACATAGGTTCATGTCCACAAGTGATGTAGTATGAGTGTCAAAAAACAAAATGAAATGATAACTGTTCGGGATATGATCTAATAAGGATGAAAGTTGTCTCTAACTTTTACCTTTGGATGAATTAAAAGGGAAACACCTACCATAGTAGAGTAATTATTTTCTTAAATTTAATTACACATTTTCTTCAAATCATACTAAAATTCTTTGAAATAATCAAATATTGGGTTTCCCTTACTAGAATTATCTATGACTTTCACATCTGACAATGAATATATTGTGTGTATTTATTTATTTATTATACAAAATGAATATTATATGAACCCAATAGGATGTATATGAATCTAAAATGGATGAATTCTACTCATTTAAAAAAGAGTATGAATATATAGTTAAATAGTTCATCATGTTTTTAATATAGCAAGCATACAACCCTTCTCAAATCCCTTGTTCGTGTTTACATTGTTTTTATTAAAGAAAAATTAGTTCAGAAATGTTGGATGAAAATTTTATTTGTAATGAAATAGATCAGAGCTATAAATGTTGTAATAAACATGGAAACAATTGAATGCACAGACTGATTGGGATGATACTATAGTTTATGGATCCTTTGATATGAATACCAGTGTAAATGATGATGAAGATAGCATGAAATAGATCAACTATGTGGTCCTGTCCATTATAGATGGATATACCCCCATTGAATGATATATTGAGATTTTGAAAGGGTATGTTAAGAATCTAAGTCAGTCAAAAGTTTGTTTTGTAGAACTATATATTTTTGAAGAAGCTATTTAATTCTTTACCGGTTACCTATCAGCTCTTGAAAACATCAGTCTCCCAAAGTCTCGTGACAACAGACGCCTTATGGGTGAAGGGATTTTCGTAAGAGATACTATAATAATTTCCATGATAGAGCAAGAGAAATCAAACCTTTACATTATATATAATAGTGAAGATGTTGATCTGTATGTTGAATCCCAAAAATAAATTCTTATAGATTTGAATCCATCAAGGGTTGAAGGATGAATTTCAAATACACATAATCAACAGTTTATAGGATGGTTATGAGATCAAATTTGTAAAGATTTATCTGAAAATATGAATTAAATTGTTGAAGGACTTTGATGTCTATCCAAGGGACCGAATTAAATTTTATATCTTACACTCGTTTTATAATCAATGGTTATACGTTCTATACAAAATAACATGATGACTACAATATGATGAAAAATAGTGGTGTTATGCTTGTGGAGGAAGCGATTCACATATCTAGTTATAAGGATAGAAATCCAATTTATGAAAATACTTCATATTTTTTTCATTATTAAATAGATATATGAGTTGGATTATACAACATTTCAAGTTTCAATTTTCTATTTCAAATGGGTTAACAATAGGAATGCAGTGAAATTTGATAAAATGGGCTTTGTAAAGGTGAATTTCAATGTCAAAGGGGAAAAATACGATCCATTCATAATGAAATCACTAGAATTGAAAGTATTTTATGTCTCATATAAAAAATACAATAATTGGTCAATTGTACTGCTAGAAACTAAAAAAAATGTTGGATTAGATGAAAATTTAACCATGGATGACCCTTTCATTGGGAGATGACAATTATTTCATGTCAGTCCCAATGTAGACAATGTATTTTAAATTAGAGGGTGCCACAAATAGAGGATTTTGATTCTTGATATAAGATCCAAATCTCTAAGACCTTTAAAAAATAAAGAGAATTAAATGATAAGGTAAAATTGTTTTTTTAATATACTACGTTTTCCTCATAATATTATCTTTTTTGTGCTGAATTAAAATAATCTAAATTAAATGTTTGACTAATCATGAAGACGATGTCTTCTACACATGATGGTGTTACGAATCCCATGAAAGAATCTACTATAATGAATTAAACCCATTGGGAAGATGTAGAGGTAATTTTACAATATACTTTCTCTATTTTACTAAAAATTTATATAATGAAACATTGATTTAATTTTCATTATTCCTTATAGAGTTCATTTATTTTAGAAGATTTATATTCATCTTTCATTATTTCCTAAACTAAAACTTCCCAAAACATCTTCTCCCTCCAAACCTTTTATCCCCTATAGTGTTAGAATTTATCACTTTCCTTCAAGTTCCCTCCACTACATTTGTAGGAAGAGAAATGATGTTTCCTCTTCTCAATCACAGAGTTAATCTTGATGTTTTCAAAGTAAAATCATTATCTATATAATTAATGTATTATTTCATATTTATTTTTAATTTATTTATTTTTAGTATTACTCACATAATAGTTGTTTAATTATATAGGTGGATTTTTTTCTTCATGTTGGGGTGATTTGTTCGAAGCTTCTCCTGCTTATGATAGATTAAACTTCAAGGATGCAACTAAGATAATGACAAAAAAAGAAATGGTTCATGAATGTATACAAACATCATGAAAAGTTGAATTACTAATACTTATTTAATTAATTTTATTATCATTTAATGTACTATTTATAGGTTAATTTCCTTATCATTTTTATCTAATACATATTTAGTTCTTTTCATAGATCTTTTGAGCAGTCATATTTTCACAGTTTTCTTATTTTAGAAGATTTTTATCAATTTTCTATGTATTTATGGACCAAAACTTCCATAGAATTCTTCTCTCTAAAAACATTTTCAACCCTATAGTGTTAGAATTTATCAATTTCCTTCAAGTTACCTCCACTGCCTTTGAAGGAAGAGCAGTGAAACTTCCTCTGCTCAACCACAGAGTTAATCTTGATTTTTTAACAGTAAAATCAGTATCCATAGAATTAATGTATTTTTTATTATTTTTGTTTAATTTATTAATTTTTAGTATTACTCACATAATAAGTTTTTTCTTATACAGGTGGATTATTTTGTTCAAGTTGGGGTATTGTTTTTCAAATCTTCTCATGCTTTTGAGATATTAGACTACAAGACTAAAATTTAGATAATGATAATAGAGAAATGGGTTAAGATTATATACAACCATCATGAGAAAGTGAATTCTTACTAATTATTTAATTAATTTTTTCAACATTTTATCTACTATTTGTAAGATAATTTCCTTATCATTTTTATCCAATACTTATATAGTTTTATTCAAAGAATTTTTAGGAAGTCATATTTTTCTTTAAACTACATAAAATAGGCCACAAAAGAGATAACATGTTCCTTTATTCCAATGTTACCACACTTTCCATTGTCTTTCTTTGTTAAACTTTCAACACTGCATATTGATCCGATGTTCTTAGATGAAAAATAAAATTAAAAGCATGGTAACATAGGTATTTTTGATTGTTTTGAGACTTTTGGACATGTAATAATCATTCTCGCCTCAATATGAAATACAGTGTGACAGGTATGACTCCAAGTGCTTTTTTATATAAAACTGGCATTAATTTTTGTTAAAAAGACAACCGAAATACTCAAAACCAATAAAACACATTCATATTATTTTTATACTTTCAAAAAACAATCCATAAGTCATTTATGACATTTAGAAAATAAATCACCTCAACCTGATATATGATGTTCCCGGTATGACTCAAAGTATCTGTTATTAGTTTAAAATCGACATTTTAATTCAAAAAGTGTTACTGAAAACTAAGAAAAAACTCATGGATTGTCTTGATAAATTAGGAAAATTGTTCATAATAAATTTTTTATTTTTATGAATTATTCTCACATCAATGCGATGCACGGTGTGACCGGTATGACTCTAAGTGTGTATTTTTATTTAAAATAGATATCAATTTTAGTAGAAAAGATAACTAACATACTAAAAACCAATAAAATGAATTTATATTGTTTTTATACTTTAGTAAAACAATCTATAAGTCATTTTTTATGTGTAATAATCATCTACACCTCGATATGATACATGATGTACTCGATACGACTCAAGGTGTCCACTATCAGTTTAAAATTGACATTTTAGTTCAAAAATTATCACTCACTGAAAACAAATAAAACATTATTGAATTGTATTGATAATTTATAATAATGATTCATAAGTCATTTTTGACATGTAGGAATAAGTATCACATAAAACTGAAACACGATGTGACTTGTATGACTCAAAGTGCATGTTTTTAGTTTAAAATGACATTTTAGTAAAAAAAGACAAGTAACGTACTGAAAACCAAGAAAACACATTAGTATTGTTTTTATAATTTATTAAAATGATACATATGTCATTTTAGGCATGTAGTAATCATCTAAACTTAAATCTGATGCACGGTGTGACTGGTATGACTCCAGGAGAGACTTTTTATTTAAAATAGACATTAATTTTAGTAAAAAAGAAAATTGGTATGTTCAAAACTAAAAAAATGAATTATGATTGTTTTTATACTTCATAAAAAAGATCTATAAGTAATTTTTGATGTGTAGGAATTATAAACACATAAATTTTATACACAATGTTCCTAATATGACTCAAAGTGTCAGTTATTAGCTAAAAATTGACATTTTAGTTCAAAAAGTGTCACTCGCTAAAAATCAATCAAACATGAATATATTGTATTTATAATTTATTAAAATGATTCATAAGTTATTTTTTAGTTTTATTAATTATTCTTACATAAAAATGAAACATGATGTGAGCGATAATACTCAAAGTGCATGTCTTTAGTTTAAAATGACATTTTAGTAAAAAAGATAAGTGACTTACTCAAAACCAAGAAAACATATTTAGATTGTTTTGATACTTTAGTAAAATAACACATAAGTCATTTTTGAAATATATAAATTATCCACACCTCAATTTGATGCAATATGTGACCGGTATGACTCCAAGTGTGTCTTTTTATTTAAAATTGACATTAATTTTAGTAAAAAAGACAACTAACATACTCAAAACCAATAAAATGAATTTAGATTGTTTTTATAATTTAGTAAAATTATCCATGAGTAATTTTTGATGTGTAGTAATCATCTTCACCTCAATCTGATACACGGTGTTTCTGGTATGACTCAAAGGGTATGTTATCAGTTTAAAATTGATATTTTATTCAAAAAGTATCACTTACTGAAAATAGAGAAAACACACTCAGATTGTCTTGATAATTTATTACAATAATTCATAAGTTATTTTTGATATGTATGAATCAATATCATGTCAAACCGACACACGATGTGGTCGGTATGACTCAAAGTGCATGTTCCCAGTTTAAAATGACATTTTAATAAAAAAGACAAGTAACTTACTCAAAACAAAGAAAAAAATCATATTATTTTTATAATTTAGTAAAATGATCCATGAGTCAGTTGGGATGTGTATAAATTAATCTTACCTTAATCTGATGCACGGTGTGACCAGTATGACTCTAAGTATGCCTTTTTATTTAAAATTAACATTAATTTTTGTAAAAAAGGCAACTAACATTCTCAAAACTGAGAAAACATATTCATATTGTTTTAATAATTTAGTAAAATGATCCATAAGTCATTTTTTATGTGTATGAATCATTCTGACCTCAATATGATACATGATGTTTCCGGTATGACTCAAAGTGTTCGTTATCAGTTTAAAATTTACATTTTAGTTCAAAAAGTTTCACTCACTGAAAACCAAGAAAACCCGCTCCAATTATTTTTATAATTTAGGAAAATGATTCATAATTAATTTTTGACATGTAGGAATTATTTTCACATCAAACAAGTGCATTATGTGGCTGTTATTACTCAAATTTCTTATTTCTAGTTTAAAATTTCGTTTTAGTAAAAAAGACAAGTGAGATACTCAAAACCAAGAAAACACATTCAAATTATTTTTATAATTTAGGAAAATGATCCATAAGTCATTTTCTAGGTGCAGAAATTATACGCACATCAATATAATTCACGGTGTGACCATTATGACTCCAAGTGCATCTTTTCAGTATATAAGTGCCATTTTAATTTAAAATGGGCATCACATCACCAAAACTGAGAAAAAGATCCTAGATTTTTTTGTCATAATTATATATGATATTAATTAATTAATTTTATTATCATTTTTACTTTATAATTATTTATTTAATTTTTACAGATATAATTATTGAAGACAAACAAGAAATGGTGTGACGTCGAAGAATCAACCACAACTCAATCTGATACACAGTTTTCCTGGTATGAATCAAAGTTTAATTTAAAATTAACACTTTCTATTAATTTATTTTTTTATATTATTACTAACATAATAATTTTTTCTTATAGAGGTGAATTATTTTGATCTATAATGGGTGGTTTGTTTGGAAAAAGCATAAGTCAAGGTTAAGATCAAAAGACAAAGGAACATTGATGTTTTTGAATGTATGTAATAATTTGTACTTATGTAATTGTATAAAAAAAAAGTTTCAAATATCTATAATATAGTGTTTTTTCTTGTACTTATGTTGTATATTTTATTTGATTTAAATTCTATATTGTTACTTGATTTTTATGATTTCTAGTGGTGTTTCTAGTATTATAGTGTTCTGTTAGAACTCACTACATTGGTGATATAATGTGTTATAACAACACACTATAGTATTCCCCTTTATTAGTGCTAAATAAAAGAACTGATAAATTTTTTCCTTTACCAGCACTAATAAAATCCTATGTTTTTAAATCTCACTCCATCTAGCACTAATAAAGGCCATTTTTAGCATTATTAAAGGCCTGTTTTATAGTAGTGATTATTATTAATGAATTTTACAACTCATGTACTTAGATGTATTTCATAAACCATGATGATTATAGTTTATATCATTGTTCTATATGTTGGGTGCATCACAAGTGACATGTCATTAATGGATAAGTTGAGGAAGGATTTGTCCCTTCCATCTTTATGGAAGCTGATATCTTATCCTTTTGATTGGAATAGAATCTTTCGCCTAAATTCCATGATCATTGGGTAATTAAATCTTTATTTAAGATAGTTAAAGAAAGAAGTATCAAGCATATAGTCTGGTGACACATGTGTGAAACCTACTTGATGAGATATTTAGACAAAGGTATTATAATACACAATGAGTGTTTTTATGTGGTTGTCATCATTGTGACATTAAGTTCTTTCTCTTAGGTGTCTTGACCCATTTCTAGATAGTAATATTGGAATTTAGGAAAACCCACCTAATTATAATGATAAATAATCCTAGAGGGTCACACACTAAGTATTTCTATTGATCTCAACTAAATTCTATTTTAATTTAATTAATAGAATAAATATTATTATCAAGACTGAGGAATAATTTTATTCAAGTTTTATTGATTGTATAAATTAAATAAATATTTATTCATTGGAATGTGAATAAATATTTAATTATTTATTTTATTGAATATTTAATAAATATTTATTCGTCGGTATGTGAATGAAATATTTATTTATGAATAAAATATTTATTCAGGTATTCAATAAATATCAAGGAGTTCGAACAAACCAAGATCTCTTCAGGTGATAAAATAATTATTTACAAGATGATAAATATTATATATCAATCTTCACAAGTTAATGCACCACAAAATAATATTATTATTATTATGTGGCTTGAGTTTTATTAAAGTATTTAAATGTTATTCAATGACCGACATGCAATTAAATAATATTTTAACCTAAACCCTAAGTCTATAAATAGACAGTTATATCTATTGTGTATTTCATCCAAAATTGATAATAGAGAATTGTTATACACAATGAATTCTCCTTCATTCTCAATAACATGAAACACAATAGTTATTTCTTTACGAACGAAGAAAGATCAATCAAAAACGAACAATTCAAGACATTTGGTTCATTGTGATAGAATACAGAGATTTAGTGGTGTTGTTTTGAGATCATTGTAGCACATGTAGATCGAGTGGTATTTACAAATAATTCCATAAATGTTGGGTATCTCTAATTAATATTGAAATATCATTAAGATAAAATTTAATTAATAAATAAATTTATTAATTAATTAATGCAGATGTGTTTATCTTAATAATAAAGAACAAATAAAGAAATGAATGTTAGCTGATTACTTTTGTGTATTTGTTGCATGTATGACCAATCATGAGTTTGACCAATACCTATGTATGTGTTGGAATTTATTTAATTTAATTTATTTCATGAGTTTTCATTTATTTAATATTAAATTCAATGATGGCCTATGATTCATCCCTCCCTCCATTATTATCTAGAACCTACATGTCCAAGGATATTTATATAATCCATTTTAACCAATCCTTTGGTTCTTATCACCTGTGTGTGATCCATAAATAAATGTTATTAAGGGAGTATCTCAAGGTGTGTGGAGGTGGTTCAATATAGAACCATTATGATGAAAACTCGGTGATACACAGATATATAGGTGGAAATCTTTAACAAATGGCATGGATGAAAAATAGAGTTATTCCACTAGGTTATAGGTTGATTTAATGTCCACCCATTAAATCAATTGTTAGATAAGTTCATGATCATGTCATATACTTTATTTATTTATTTATCTCTATGCATTATTTACTTTATGTATGCAAGACCAAAATCACATAAATGAGTGAATTAATAAGAAAAGATGGGAATTAAATAAATAAATCATCCATAAATGTTTTATCCAATATGGTTAATTAATTGAGAAATATACACTTAATATTAACAAGACATATAAAGGATAAAAAAAGATAAAATTTATGCATAAGTTAATTAAAATCCATCAACCTAATATTAAGTCAGAATAAGACTTTCATTAATTGATGGGAAATGAAACCATTGAAAAAAGTGTAGTACATGGCCAAAGTCAATACACTTACTTTTATTAGGTACTTATAATGAGAGTTTTGGGTTGACTTAACTAAACATGTATTGAGTTTAATAACCAAAGTCTATTCAATACAAATTTGGAGGAAAGTGTTCAGTAAATCCAAGATAGAATTTCAAGATAGGGGAATCCACTCAACAGATCAAGGAGCTTCAAGTCCTCATTTGGCAAGATCACTTACCTAATTACTTTATTTTTATTTTAATGTCCAAAGTCTAGATCATTAATAAAATTAATGGGGATCCTTACCACTTGAATGTTAAAGTAACTATACATTCTGAGTTCAATAGTGAGGGATATTGGGACTTGATAAATCGTGGGATATTTAATAAAATTAATTAATTGTTTTATTATTTCACACATAATTTTTAATAAAGAAAAATTACTAATAATATACTCTTTTAATTATAGAATAAAATTAAATTTTCATCATCCACAATATCCCAATGATCAATATTGGAGAAAGACAACCTCTTAACTTGTAGTAACTTTAAAGAGTGGTTTAGATGCCTTTAGGTTGTGCTACTCCATGAACAAAAATATTACATGCTAGAATATTCAATTTCTGATCTACTTTCTAAAGAGATGAGTGATAAATATTTACTTTTCTATGAAAAAAATTTGATAAATGTGGTCAACGTTCAATTTTTGATTTTTTTCATTAATGTCTAGTGAACTAATGAATTCTCACAAAAACATGGATGTGTATATCATGCTTGAGTGCCTCAATGGTATTTACCAAGGGTGATATATATAAGAATGGTTTGAGATTTCAAAGGCACTCTTTTAGAGAAATCTTTGAAAGTGTTCCCTACCTAGGCCTCACATAGTCAAGCTCATTGGATACATTGATTTCTTAGAGTTTATAGGTTTTAAACTCCCTGAAGAACTGGGCACTGACCTCATTTTAGCTTCACTCTCTCAGAGCTTCCCTAGTTTTTTTTTGAATTTTAATACGAACAACATTGAGAAGTCTCTATTAGGTCTTATTACTCTTCTTCACCAAGTAGATAAGGATACGAAGCATGAAAAAAATTTATCCTTATGGTGATAAAATGGAAAGGTAAAGTGAAGAGATTTAATCCCAAAGCTTCTACACACCCTTCCAAGAAGAGGAAGATCAAGGGGTAAGTAAGGGAACCTGATGTTGTATATTTTGCATGTGGCTAGAAGGTCCACTAGTAGAAAAATTTCACTCAACTAAAGAATTAATGGGAATATTTAGGTGCATTTTTTATTGATTGAAATTTATCTATTTCTATAAATTGGGTATTAGATAAATCTTGTGGCGATTACATAGGTATTCAAATACATGAAACAAGTAGATTCAGAAATATTGACCGAGGGGTGGTAGACCAATGAGCAATAAATAGAGCTAAATTTTTTGTTGTAGCTATCATGAAATACCACCTAACATTTCCGACCAAAATGATCTTGGTTTTAAAGGGTAGTTATTATGTGTCTTCAGCTACCAAAAAAATTATTTCTTCATCCAGACTAGATACATATGGATTTATTTTCCAATTTGGTAATAAATGTTTCTTCTTTTATAAATACAACATTTATTATGGTAAGACACATTTAAAACTGATCTTTATGTGTTGTATTACATGAACCAAGCAATGCCAATCGATAATGAAGTTACTTCACATGAATCATACCACACCCAACTTTGGAATAACAGACTAGGTCATGAAAATGAAAAATACTTAAGTATATTACATCAAGCTGGATATTTAAATTCTTTTGAACTAAAACCACTTGGTGTATATCACGTATGTTTATAAGCAAAAGTAACCAAATCCCTATTTAGTGGGAAAGATAAAAGGGATAAATATCTTCTTGAATTAGTTCATACCGATGTGTTCGGACCATTTCCTATCAAGGTAAGAGGTGGATACTCATATTTCATAACTTTTACTGATGATTTTAGCAGATATGAATATGTCTACTTAATGGGGTATAAGTCAGATACTTTTGATAAATTCAATGAATACAAGAATGAAGTTGAGAACCATCTTGGTAAAAAAGATTAAGAAACTCCACTCAGACCATTGTGGATAATATCTTAATCAAGAATTCATTGATTATTAATGAGAGTTTGAGATAATATCTCAACTCACTCATCCTTATATACCTTAGTGGAGTAGTGTAAGATAAAGGATTAATCACTCATTATTGGACATGGTGAGATAAATAATGAGTCATGAAAATATTCCATTATTCTTTTGTGGATACACATTACAAAAATTAACATACAGACTAAACCAAGTGCCAAATAAAGCAAAAGATGGTATACCATACCAATTACGTATCTGAAATAAACTCATGTTGTCTTACTTATATGTGTGGGGTTGTGGAGAATTTTTTAAGGCCTCTTCGGGTAACAATCTTTCACCCCAAGGCACAAAGTGTATCATTATATGATATCCCATAAAAAGGGATACTACCTATAAAATCCTTTAGAAAAAAGGTTTTGGTTGAAAAAATTCCCACATTTCTTGAGGAGGATATTATCTCTAAATGAGATAGTGGTAGTGAGATATAATTTAATGAATTCTAATCTCAAGATACACAATATTTGGCACAAAAACAAATTCCAGAAATCCAGGTGGAAGAAGAAATTTTTCCAAAGACATAATTATTATGTAGGAGTACTAGAGAGGTTAAATAACCAGAATGATATGGTTTTCTAGTCACTGAGGATGGAGACTCATTATCAGTTGATAATAACGATCCTATAACCTCGAAGGAAGTATTAAGTGGCATAGATGTTTCCAAGTGGAAAGAATCCATGAATTCTAAAATGGATTTCATGTACCAAAACCAAGTATAGATTTTGGAAGAGCCTCCAGTAGATGTAAAGAACATTAGTTTCAAATAGGTATTCAAGAAGAACCTAGACAACGAAGGACAATTTGGTACCTAAAAGGTGTGAGTGGTTCTAAAAGGGTTTAAACAGTATCAATACATTGACAACAATGAAACCATTTCACTGGTTGAATAATTCTAATTTTAATTGTGTCCTTCCATGATTATGAGATTTCGAAAATGGATATCAAAACAACCTTCCTTTATGGGAACCTTTAGGAAGATTTCTACATGACACAACCCAAAGGGTTTGTGACTCCAAAGGATTCCAACAAGTTATGAAATATTCAAAGATCTACTTATGGATTAAAGAAAGCATCCATGTCATAGAACATTCATTTTGATGAGGCCATAATGGAATTTGGTTTCATAAATAATGAATTCGATTCATGTTTCTATAAATGGTTTAGTGGGAGTGCAGTAATTTTCTAAACAATATATATTGATGACATATTACTCATTGGAAACAAAATACCAATATTATAGTCGGTTAAGGAATGGTTGAATAAATGATTCTCTATAAATGACTTGGGTGAGGCAAAATATATTCTTGGGATCAAGATCCATTGTGATAGAACCAAAAGGTTTCTTGGACTAAGTAAAAGTATTTACATTGATAAGATAGTGAAGAGATTCAGTATAGACCAATCCAAGAGGTGATTATTTTCAGCGTCACATGTCATTCAACTTTTAAAGAAAATGTGTCCTCATACACATGAAGAAAAAAATAGAATGACAAGGATTCTATATGCATCAGTGATTTGGTCAGTCATGTATGTTATGATATATACTAGGCTAGATGTTTCCAATGCATTGAGTTTGGTAGGTAGATATCAAGCTGATCTAGGTGACCTCTATTGGATGGCAGTCAAAATTATCCATAAGTATCTAAGACATACTAAAGATATGTTCTTGGTACATGGAGGAGCTGAGGAACTAATTATAAGTGGATATGGAAATTCTAATTTCCAAACTAATCAAGATGACACAGAGTCACAAACTGGATACATATTCACTTTGAATGGAGGTTCTGTGAGATAGAAGAGATAAAATAATATTGTGGTCACAAATTATACAGTAGATTCTGACTATATTATAGCTTATGAGGTAGCTAAAGAAGCGGTATGGATGTAAAAAATATTCCAAGATATTGAATTGGTACCTAGACATAAAGATCATATCACACTCTATTGTGATAATACTATAGAAGTGGATCTTGAAAAATATCCAAGTTCACATTAGTAGTCAAAACACATACTATGGAAGTATTATCTCTTGGAAGATTTTTCTTAGATATGTAAAGTTTCAGTGAGAAGTATTTCCATGGAAGACAATGTGGTGCACCCCTTGACTAAATCCTTAATTTAGTAGTAACATGACTATAATGTGAGGTCTAGCAGACTAAAGGTCATAGGCAGTTGTCTCTAGTCCAAGTGGGAGTTTGTTGGAGTTGGTGTCCCAGGACCAATTTTTTGTACTTTGATTACATGTATACTCAATGTATTGAATATTAATAAAATTACTTATTACATATTGTTCATTATTCTACATGACTCTAATATAATAATATCCTAGAGTATATTTTGCATTGATAAGGTCATAGTAGTTCTTCACTATGATCATAACCTTGATGTGTTGTGATGTTATTCTTAAATAATATTCTGTGGTTGTATATTTTACTATGATAGGACACATATTACATATATTTTCAGGTGTGAGTACTCGTAAATAGATGAGGCTTCTTCTCATGAATTTTACACTTGGAAATATCCAAGATAGAAGATTATGAGAAAAAACCAGCTAATAGTAATTCTTCTTGTTTTGGTGTCATTGAATATTCATATCCTCGAGCATGTGTGATGGTCCTTATAATTTAATATTATTATCATTAATTCAAGTTACAACTTGGTTACTTAGATGTATTTTATAAACCATGATGATAATAGTTCATGGAGAAGTTGGATACATTGGGTTAATCATGAGTGACATGTCATTAATGGATAATTCAAGGAAGGATTTGTCCCTTCCATTTTTATGGAAGCTGATATCTCAACCCTTTGGTTTGAATATAACTGTCACCCTAAATTCCATGACCATGGTGTAATGATATGTTTATTTCAGATAGCCAAAGAAAGATATATCGAGCATATAGATTGGTGACATGGATGTCCAACCAGCTTAATGAGATATTGAAAAAAAAGGATTATATTAAATAGTGAGTGTCCACATGTGATTTTCATCATTGTGACATTAAATTCTTTCTCTTAGGTGTCTTGACTTGTTGTTAGAAAGTAATATTGTACTTAAGGCAAGCCTACCTAATTACAATGAGAAAATAATTCTAGAGGGTCACACACTATGTGTTTCTATTGATCTCAATTAAATTATATTTAAATTTAATTAATGGAATAAATATTATTCTCAAGACCTAGGAATAATTTTATTCAAGTTTTATTGATTGTATAAATTAAATAAATATTTATTCACCGAAACGTAGATAAAAATATATTTATTTATTTTATTGAATATTCGATAAATATTTATTCGTCGTTATGTGAATGAAATATTTATTTATGAATAAAATATTTATTCAGGTATTCAATAAATAATTAGGAGTTTGAATGAACAAATACCGTATCTGGTGATAAAATAATTATTTACAAGCTGGTAAATATTATTTATCAATTTGTGCAAGTTGGAGTACCATAAAATAATAATATTATTATTATGTGTAATGGGGTTTATTAAAGGTTTTAAATGTTATTTAATTTCCAACATTCAATTAAATAATATTTTAACCAAAACTCTAACTCTATAAATAGACAGTTATGTCTATTGTGTATTGCATCCAAAATTGAGAATAGAGAATTTTTACACACAATTAATTCTATCTCAACTCCTCCTTCTCTCTCTATCTCAAGAATGAGAAACACAATATAGATTTAATTAAGATAAATGAGTGAGAGATCAATAAATAACAATACAATACATTTGATTCACCACGATAGCACCTGGAGATCAAGTGGTGTTGTTCATAGATCATTGAATCATGTGTGGATCACCTCTAGAGGGATTTTATCCTTGTATCCTCATAGCATAATGAAGGAAATATGAAAGGTTCTTTTCAAATGATCAACATTCATCAATGAATAAAGTTACTAAGCCCAGATATTTATTTCTTCATATATTAAATAAATTAATTATAAATTTTATGTGTAAGATCCTCGCTCATAGTTTTAGGAAACGATTATTAAAATAAATTTTAATATATCACCCACCATCGCACACTTCCACTATGCCTAGAGCTAATGCTTGGGTAAAGTGTTAAAGGCTCATATCGAACACTAGCCCAAATAATCTCACAGTTTGACCTCTATAGTGAGGTTGTTGAGGATTATAAGGGGAAACACCCCCTAACTAGTGGTCTAGGGATCGAAAGCCGCCAACTTGAAATTCAGAGGTACTATATCATGTCACACCAACTATAGCATGTCTAACCGACAACATCGACAATGGGTGTTATAGTAGTGTGGACCTTACCGACATGGGTACTATATTATCATAGACCACTGTATATATTTGGATATTACAAAAATATGGGAAACTATAAAACCTCATTTTATGATCTCACTTTGAGCTAAGGTTTTTCTACTCCATGTGTGTGCCCTATAATTTGATCATGTATATAGTGAGATTGTTTTTCCTCTCTATGTACATGTAGATTCATCCTGATCTATTTAAATCTCTTTTCTCTTCTTCATAATATTCTTCTTTTTTTATTTTTCTCCCATTTCTCTTATTTATATGATCATTGTGTTTTCATATCTCTCGTGTTTCTGTAAAAATCCTTACATGGAAGATACTTGATTGTCGATGCTTAATGTTTGACCGCCATGTTAATTATAGCATATGATTAACCCATATCATTGCACTATGACATGGTAATATCATATGTTGTGATATGTCTAATGCAGTGTAATGTGATATCACTATAAAATATCCTATGATATTCCCAACCAAGGTATATTATATTCCTTAGCATCATGAATTCCATACCATACAACAACCTGAGGTAATATCATATGATATGTCCAAAATACATCTTATGCATATATGGATTGAGGGAATATCTCCTTCATGCTCCCACCTGCACTAATTCCTTATAGATTTTGTGTCATTTCACCCAATATTGTATCATATCCAATAACCCATTAAATTGTATCCAATACTAGTTTTGGGTATATCCAAAACTATTTTTGGGTATATCCAAAACACTTTTGGGAAGTTATCATAATCTTCATTGTGTATCACATTATAAGAAATACTATGTGAATATCCATCCAAAACTCCTTTTTTATAAACTTCAAAACAATTTTAGAGAAATATCTAAGTTTTTTAAAACTTAATCCCCATTTAGTCAACAAAAAAGTGTGACCCCATGGGCTTTTGTAGCTTTGACAATGTAACATTCAAACTAAATTCAATGTATGGTATGTTTTAAGTTTATTAAAATATCTATTCTTCATTTGGAACATTATTGATATGGGTGTTTAAGATATTAGTTTCAATATGAATAGGATCCAAGGGTAAAAGGTTTGAAGTTTTTTTATGCTCAGTTGTGTGGTAACTAGAAAGATGCAAACAGCTAGCCTATGAAACACATCATCCATCTGGTGAGGCTACAACAGGTCTGCAGTTTTCTACAGACCTCACCAACTAGCTGGTGTGCTGGAAAAAACAAGATGGTTCTACCCAGCACACCAGCCTATGAGAGGCCAGTCACTGGCCAGACGGTGGTGCCATAAGCTAAACCAGTGGTGCCACTAGCCAATTGATTTAGTCTAGTCTAGTGTGCATTAAATGTACCCCATGAATTTTCAATTGTACTTGGTTTTTACAACCTTAATTACAAAATTTTTACCCTAAACCCCTTATTTTGAATTGGAGACCTCCCCACTTGATTCTAGAGATCTCCCATTCATCTACCCCTGTTTATTCAATGTTGGATCAATATGGTGATTCTATAATGATAATTTCTCTATAAATTTTCATCAAAATTCATCTTCTACCCTGAGATGTGTGCATAGATCTATGATGGATCTGTGAATTCCAGGCGGATCTAATGTCCTTTTCATCCCTTCATAATGGATCAATGATAGATCTAGAGAATTAATGATGCCTCTTGATTGAATCGAGGTTTATCATCGATTGAGGACATCCTATGAGTATGTGTTTATAAATCATATTCATATACCTCTTATTGATGGAATATTGATGATATAAATATAATCCATTGATAATCCATGGGTAGATTAGTGGTGGTTTCAACATTTCAATAATATCCCCTAGACCTGGGCAAGATTCCTCATAAATGGTTGACATTTCTGGGTAAGATATCTTAGATTAATCATCTTGAGACCTTATTCTTCATGAATATCATCTTGGATCTCTATTATAATTAAAAATTATTGATGGATCTATGTTCATTGGCAAGGAATAAGGTTCTCCTCTATAATTAATAAGGAATTCAGGATTTATTCTTAAATCACCAATGAATCTGGTGAATTGATTTCCTCTTCTATGACATATCTTGAAACTAGTTTTGTTGATGGACTTCATGTGGTATATGATTCTATAATTGACTTTATTACCATGGAACCTCCTTAGGTCTCTTTTATAAACCTCTTCCTTGATGAACTAGAACCCAACATAGGAATCATTGATGTGTGAATTAGTTTTTATGGTTGTGCAATGTGTTTCTAGCTTTGATTATTTGAAAAATATTAGATTACTTCATCAATGGTCTTGAGGTAGGAATTTGCTTACCATTTGGGGATCTTATATACACCTTTCACCTTGATATGATTCTTGTTTTTGCATTAATTAATTTTCCATGCTTGATAGAGATTGTATGTGTATGGATGTGTAGCATGTGAGACCAATGTATGATGTTTGATTCCATTAGTATTATTACATATATTTTTATCCATGTTTGATTTTGAACACATGTACTTGTATATTACTATTGATTATCATGATTCTATGTTATGTTCTACCTTTTATGCTCTACCTCGTTATGTGCATTACCATGACTTGGATGTATTTTTCTTTGTACTTGAGACAAGTAGACCATTGTGATATGGATACCCATTAGAGGGTGAGTGCGCACAACATGCAACAACGATGACGGTGGACCTGAAAATAGGGTAGGGGCATGGCATCCTTAAGGCCATACTAGTGGAAGTAGCATCAGGGTACGATGACATTATGGTTTAACCCAATGCATAAATAGGGTTTGATAGTCTTGAGTCTTGACCCATGATATAGGTGGGTGGTAATGACTCTATAACCTGATCTAACTCAATGCTTGAGACTATAAAGAGATACGTTCATGAGTATTATGACTATCTCTTGTTCACTTCCAACATCACTATGATTATCCTTCTAGCATAGAATAAAATAAGGTATGGGTGAGGCTCATGGTGGCTTGGTTGGAACACGAATGCTTAGTGTATAATTGTTTATTATTTTTTGTAGATTTATTGTTATCTTGATATAAACCTATCATACTTGTGTACACATGTTAAGGATGCATTAGTGGTTTCCTACTAGTTTTTATTACTCAAAACCTATACGGTCATCTTGATGTGCATGTAGACTTTATTTATAGGTATACAGGTAAGGGTAAGGGCTCGGTGGTGGATAGATAAGTTTTTGAGAATGGATATGGTAGCGAGACTAGGAAAAATTTGGAGGATTTATATATAGTTTTATTTATTTATCACCTTTAAATTTATACTCTGGTTTGTCTTTCCATGTTGGGATTCCATTTTATTTACTTCATGACATGTGTTCCATCTGATATCAAGTTATTATGATTTATCATCCATCTTGTTACATTGAGTTGATTTATATTTTTTATGCTTTATTAATATTTTGGTGTATTTATATGAATATCGGAGGCTATAGTCTCCCCACTGATGACATTCTGAACTTTTTTTCTAGTCAAGAACCTCTTTATTATGGGGAGGCATGCAAGAGATATTATGGATCTTCGAATCTAACTTGGTGGTTTGGATAAGGGTGTTACAAAATGGTATCAGAGCACAATTATTTTTACTAGCTTGGTACATGGTATAAAAGAGATTGGTTATAGAAGACTCGAGTAGGAAAGTTTCCATGTGTCTGGATAGATCATGTGTAATGAACCTCTGAGTTACCATTAACAGGATGGATGTTACTATTTTATGGTATTTGGTTGTGTTCATGCATCATGAGTTGGAACGTAGGATCACATATCATATATATACCTATTGTGTGCTCCATACTAGTCCTTTAATTCAATTCCTTGATTTTTTTTATTTTTTGGGGATGTAATTGTATTCTTTGTTGAGTGATATATCTATATTTTCCTTGCTATTGTGATATTTCTATTGGAATTTATTAGTTTAACTTGAGAATGTTGTTTTGTTATATATATATAAAATTGTGTGTGTGGTTGTGACTAACATGAAGGGATGGAGAACCTTGGGTAGTTTTAGGAGGGATATACCTCGAGTTATGGGTATCCTCCTAGGAAAACCTTTTTGTGATCCCATATATGGTTTAAGATCTATCCTAACAACTGCAGAAGTTTTAATGTTTCCTTCTCATTTCAGAAAGATTCTACCTCTAAGGAGACTGATGGGACCGCCAAATGATGTGGTTCGGGATGTTCCTACTTGGGAGGTTTCCCCCATTCCACCACCTACTGTGTATAAGAGTATAATAGAGCATGCTCCCACAACTACTCTGGTGGTGCAGGTAGTGGGCCCACCTCAGCCTAGAGTCCTTTCACTTATACCTATCCAGGGAAGAGGGGAAATGAGGTCCATGGTCAACTATGCTAGATACTTCTAACTCTAATATCCACAAAATTTTTAAGGTACTAGAGGGTTATAGGATGAAAATGACTGGATAGATATCACTGAGGGTGTCTTGGACCTCATTGAGACACATAAGGATAGGAAGGTGAAACTTACAATGTTCATGTTATAGGGACCCACCAAGATATAGTGGGGCATGATGGGACATGCTAGCAGATGTGAGGGTCTCACTTGAGAGGACCTCAAGAACATTTTTTTATGGTAATTCTTTCTTGAAATACTAAAGTTGGATCAATCAAAGGAGTACATGGATCTATAGTAGGGATCCCTAATGGTTTCAATATACTTTGATATTTTTTATGAGCTACTTCATTTTTTCTCCCCTCCTAGATGGGAATGAGGAAAAAAGACTAATAAGTTAAAGATCAATCTTCATCTTGACATCAAAATATAATTTATGATTTTTGACCTAATTACTTAACTAAATATTCTATGCAAGGCCTTGAATATCGAGAAGGATCTGGAGGAAAATCAAGCAGCTGGTCTTCATCCACCCTTTAGTACATAGGTGGGTGGACCTCCAACAACTATGATGAGTGTTTGTTCTAATATCAGAAATAGGTAGACCAAGGACATGCAATGGGGTAGTGGTAATAATTTGGACCAGAGAATTACTTATTCAACTCCATTAGTAGGATTCCCATAGTGCTTCAACTATGGAAAGATTGTATATTACCACAAGTCTTATTCAGTACTTCAGAGTAGGTTTCAATAGTTTTGAAAGATTGGTCATCTCTAGTAGTTATATTCTATAGTTTTGAGGTTATAATTCCACATGGGATTGAGGAAAACAAATTTAGGGAATGAGGGATATAATTGGGGTCCTCAAAAGTAATCTTAGATGATGATGACTTAGGCGAGTCATTCATCTTCGGGATAGGGTTGTGGAGCTAAGGTGGGTTGAGTTTTTACATTGGATCAAAATCCAATGGATTTTGGTGAGGGGCCATCTACTATTTGAGGTACGATCATGACCACTTCTATATTGTATACTACTTTTTTTGAAAGTGGTTCTTCTCATTCCTTTATATCTACATAATTTATTGATGGTATTGACTTACCGATCAAGTTATCTTTTAAGTTTCTTTCATTTGATGCATCACTGAACATGAATGTAGACTATCTTTAGTGATTCCCAGAGTATCCTATAGTCATTTCCAATTATAGAAATATGTGGGACTTCATGATTATCAAGACGATGAGCTTCAATGCGATTCTTGGAATGGACTAGATGACTAGATTTCGAGCTTGCATTGATTGCTATAAGAGACGAGTATATTTTACATCTCTCAATGGGGAGAAGTTTCTAATGACCAATGAGTGGGAGTTGGGAGTAGGTATACTGGGTTCAAACTTGAGCTAACTTGGGAGGATTACAACACAAATTATAGGCTTGGATCTTTAATTAAGATTAGTGGTACCCCCATCACCTTTTCCTCTAATTGTGGATCTCTATCTGAACATATTTCCAGATGACTTTATAGGTATCCCCACAATAGAGAGTTGAGTTATTGATATAACTCATGTCAGGTACACATCCCATTTCAATACCCCCTTATTATATGAGACTGGATGAGTTGAATGAGATAAAGGTATATCTCAAGTAATTGAAACATAAGGGCTTTATCAGTCCAAGTAGATCATCGTGGGGTACACCTATTTTTTCCCAATAAGTAAAATAGTAGCCTTTTACTCTGTGCAGATTACTATAAGTTTAATCAGGTGGCCATGAAGAATATGTATCCTTTACGTATGATCAATGATATCTTTGATGACTGATGGGGATCCTGGTGGGTCTTCAAGATTAATATCTAATTTGGTTATCACTAGCTTTGAGTTAGAGATGTGGACATAACAAAGTCAGCATTTAGGAACAGGTATGGGATATATGAGTACTTGGTTATACTGTTTGGACTAACGAATACACCAAAAGTATTAATGGATCTCACATATAAGATATTTCACTCATATATTTATTTTTTCTTTGTGGTGTTTTTTGATGATATCTGCATCTATTCACTGACCCCCAAAGTAGTATTCTAGACTTCTAAAGATAGTCCAGAGTACACATCAAGCATGACCGCTTTATGCCAATTTTTTGAAGTGTCACTTTTGGATTCAGGAGGGGAAATTTTTTGGCATGTGGTTTCTAAGACTGACATATCCATAGACCCAAATAAGTAAAGGTTGTAATTTCCAAGGCAAATCCTTATAAAATGTTTTATATTAGGAGATTTTGGGTTTAGTAGGATATTATCAGTGTTTTATCTAGGACGTTCCCTATTTATAATCACCTATGATCATGCTAAAGAAGAAAGATGTGAATTTTCAATAGTCAGGATAGTGTGAGGAGACTTTTCTTGAGCTGTATATGAGGTTGAATATAGCTCTATTATTTATTATTCCTAATACTGGGAATGAATATTTAATATACTACAATGTATAATGTATTGGTTTCAGAGTAATTTTGATATAGAGGGAAAAATAAGTAGCTTTTGGGCCACATCAATTATGACCCAATGAGAAAAAATATCATACCCATGACTTGTAGTTGATATCTTCGGTCTATGATTTGAAGTGATAATGACATTTTCCTTTTGGTGAGATGTTTATTATCTACATGAACCATATTATCCTCTGTTATATCTTCTCATAGTGGGATTTGAACTTGAGGTAGAGGAATTGGGTAGAGTACTTATAGAAATTTGTCTATGATATGACCTATACAATGGGTATATGTGATGTCATTGTATGTTATCTTAGTCATAATATGAAGGTATCTTATGATCTTGGTGAATGACCTTCATAGAAACAATGACATCTGATGAGCTTGTTGGCCGACTGGAGGATTGATGCTTTTGAGGATCAGGGATTACTGACATGTGATACATTAGTAATCATGTCTCCCTTAGTATACCAGGTGAAGTATAGTTAGGAATATGACCCAGAGTGTTCTGTAATATGGGAACAGCTAGCAGATGGTGTCCTAATACCTGGGTGGTTGTTGGAAAATGATGATGTGATCCTAGTACATGAGATAGGTGTAGCCTCTACATCCCTCAGGGAAGAGCTATTGAGATACTTACATACCTCTAAGTGGGTGGTGTATCTTAGAGTGAAAAATATGTACCATGACTTTTGGTGGAAATTCTAGTGGCTAGGGATGAAGAGGGACAGTTTCTGATGCTTTCGTCGGGGTGCGCACGTCCGTCTCATTCGGGGACAAGAGGTGCGGTTTTTGTTGCCCTGCATTCCCACTTTCCAAAGGCAGACAAAATCTGATCCTTATTCAGGTAAATCTTCTCCTTGATCGAAATGGGATGATTGGATGTCAGTTCTTCCTTCTATGGATTCCTCCTTGGAACTCGTCACCTAGTCCGGGTCTCCCTCATAGACTTAAGGTGTTGTTCGTGAAACTCTTCCTGATGTCATATCTTCATGGACACCAGTTAATTACACTGCTTCTGTCAGGACATTCTAAGGGTTCTGGTCAGGGCAGAAACCTTCGGCTAGGGGAGTAGTCATGTTGGGCATCACTGGCGTGTCTGGACACTGGGGGATTGGTGTGTCTGTCTTCTGTCCCTTATTATAGGGCTTCTCAAGGGTGCAGAAGCCAGAGTCATCCCACATAGAACACATGGAATCGTATTCCATGGGCATGTATCTGAGGTTTTCCTCACCTTCTCATGTTTAACACATGGTATTCCGCAATTTTAATGTCCAGTAGATATGGATCGGGCTGATCAGAACACTGACTAGAGTGGATCAAATGGAGGAACCCCTGGAGGGAACACCGATACTGGGGCCATCGTTTGGGTGGCCTCCCGAATGTTGTTAGTTGGAATGGGGAATGGGGTGGCATGATTCCACCGGGATGTGGCGGCCCGGGTAAGAATCGGGATGGATGATGGAAGGTTTCATGAGGGGGTGGTGAATGGGATGAAATCTTCATGAGGATGATGATGGTTTTGGGCTTGAGCCTCGAAGAGGATTCCTACGTATCCTCATGGTAGGGAATCAAAGTCCACATAGTTCGTCTGATGGAGGCTTGCCAATGATTTGGGGTTTCAATGGCTTACCACTGGATTAGGACACAATGACTTACCTTTGGATGGGGTCACAACGGCTTATCTCTAGATGGGGTCCACCATTTAATGTCATGCAGGATGGGGGAGAACCTATGTGATGGGGGTTGGAACTGTTGGGTGTTGGGCTTGAACCTCATGTAGGCTTCCTACGTACCTCACCTTTTCAAGGATCAAAGTCCTTGTAGTTTGGATGGGGCATTTGGGACTTACGCTCTGAGGCGGACTAATGAGTTGGTGAACTGACATGAAGATGGTTGGAACAAACGATGTTGGGCTTGAACCTCAGGGAGGCTTCCAACATACCCTGCCTTGGAAAGGATCAAATATCTCATAGTTCGGATGGTTGGGAACCGATGTGAAGGTAGAACTGGGGTCCAATGAGTGGTGATCTTGAACCTCATGGAGGCTTCCTACGTACCTTGCCTTGGAAAGGATCAAAGACCTCGTAGTTTAGGTGAAAAAGGGGCTATTGAACCGACGTGAAGGGGTGTCGGGACAACTGGGTGTTGGGCTTGAACCTCAGGGAGGCTTCCTACATACCTTGCCTTAACAAGGATCAAAGTCCTCGTAGTTCGGAAGTGTGGGAACTGACGTTAAGGGGGTCAGAACCAATGGGTAGTGGGCTTGAACCTCGGGGAGGCTTCCTACGTACCTTACCTTAGCGAGGATCAAATACCTCGTAGTTTATGTATGGGTCATGGGGCTTACACCCTAGGTTTCCCAATGGTTTTGTGAACCGACGTGAAGATGGTCGGAACGATCGAGTGTTGGGCTTGAACCTCAGGGAGTCTTCCTACGTACCCTACCTTGGCAAGGATCAAATATCTCATAGATTATGTATGGGTTTGGGGCTTACACTCTAGGCTACCCAGGGTGTTGGTGAACCGACATGAATATGGTCGGAACAACTGGGTGTTGGTGGGCTTGAACCTCGAGAAGGCTTCATACATTCCCTTCCTTGGCAAGGATCAAAGACCTCGTAGTTCAGGTATGGGTGTGGGGCTTACACTCTAGGCTACCCAGGGTGTTGGTGAACCGATGCGAAGATGGTCAGAATGAGCAGGTGTTGGGCTTGAACATCAGGGAGGCTTCTTATGTACCTTTCCTTGGAAAGGATCAAAGATCTTGTAGTTTATGTGGTGTTGGCGAACCCACGTGAAGATAGTCGGAACGACCAATGGGTGTTGGTGGGCTTGATCCTCAAGGAGGCTTCCTAAGTACCCTGCCTTCGCAAGGATCAAAGACCTCATAGTTAAGGTGTTGGTGGGCTTGAACCTCAGGGAGTCTTCCTACGTACCCTACCTTGGAAAGAATCAAAGATCTCATAGTTCAGGTATGGGTGTGGGGCTTACACTCTAGGTTTCCCAGGGTGTTGGTGAACCGACGTGAATATGGTCGAAACGACTGGGTGTTGGTGGGATTGAACCTCATGGAGGCTTTCTACGTACCATGCATTGTCAAGGATAAAAGACCTCGTAGTTCAGGTATGGGTGTGGGGATTACACTCTAAGCTGCCCAAGGTGGATGTCAAGATCAGTTCTTAATCTAAACCCACGTGAGTCATGCTCGGTGTGAGAAACAAGAGGCAGTAGAGACCTAACAATCACGTCGTTAAAGGTGTGTCTCTGGGAATTAGAGTGGGGCTTACACGTGATCGCATCCCAAAGAGGAAACAGGGGATTATGCATTGTTAGCAGCCCAAAGAGGTTGGGACTTACTCTAGGAGGGAGGCCCGATGGTGACAAAGGGCAGTGGGATAGGGATTTGGGACCGAAGAAAAGAGAACCACCATTCCCCATCATGCCCTTTGCTGAACCTGGGGACCGAAGAAGAATGGAGGAGAAGGAATGTTGCCTTCTACAAGAAATATAGGGGCTCACACTGAGATGGTTGCCCTTTCCCCACGGATAAACGCCACTCCCATGAGGAGGATATAATCCCCTATGGAGACCAGTGGGCATGGAGAATGTCCAAGGTGGGGGCACCCTGCGTGCAAGGCATGGGTCGAGGTCACAGTTTAACGTCATGTGATGAGGACGAAGGTGCTTGGATTTTTAATGTCCTGTAGCTTGGAAGATGTGGGTTTTCTCCGCACCCCCTAAGACATACATAACGGGTACCCTCTGCTCCTTGGTGCAGAGAGGGAACAAGAAAAGTCGTGGTGAGGGGGTGTCATGGAGAAAACCATCGGGGGGTCCACATTAGCATGGCTATGTGAAGAAGCAATAGACATTAGCGTGTCTATGCGAATAAGAATTCAGCGATGCAACGCAACAGGCATTATTATCCAAGGGACTTTGAAATCACATCATGCAAACGTGGAGGGCCGCATGGGAAAAGGAATTGCAAAGCAGAGGGGTTCATAGGGAGGGGCCTTGTGAAGCTATATTGCTCTGTGTGGCGGAGGGCACTTGCGAAAGGGTGTGCTTCACAAAGTGGGGTGCCTCAGCCTAAGCATAGGGCAGAGGTGCATATGGTAGGTGCTTCGCGAAGTGGAAAGGCATTTGCATAGAAATGCCTCACAGAGCAAAGGTGCCTCGCGAAGTAAGGTGTCGTGAAGCAATGTGCTTCGCGAAGTATAGTGACTCTACCTTAGCATGTGGATCATGTGTACATGAAGGGTGTTTCATGAAGCATAAATGCTTCGCGATGACCTGGGTCCCCTTGGGGATCCTCTTCCTTCACGGAGGCCCTTAGTCTCTGTGAAAGGCATCCCTCCCAGAAGAGGGGATCAAAACAAGACAAAGGGGAGGCACTTCACAGAGTAGAAGTACCTCGCACAGCTCATGGTTTGCAGAGCAGAATGGTGCTTCGCAATTTGGGAGCTAGGAAGTCAAAAGGTTGGATTTTTTGTCCCCTAAACTTGGGGGGAGTGTGGTATTTATAGGGGAGAGACGTCGTGAAGCAGCGATCGCTCGGCATGAATAGAAAGTCATTTTCTTCGCGGTGCATCACAAACATCAAATGCGGTCATGGAGCGTTACCACCTCCTTGCTTCACGGCGGGTTGCGAACTTCAAGGGTGGTTTGTCATGACCCGTCCCAGTGGGGCCCACACCGTGACTCTCCAAGCCTGCCTCCAATAGGCCAGGGGCTGGTGACTAGCACCAAGTAGGCATATTACTAACATGGGAGGCATTTCCTATATACCTATACACACGCACACATCTCTAAGCCCAAAAATGCTGAAATGTAAAAAAACACTAAGGAAAAAACATGCATACAACTAAACCCAACCAATAGAGTACAACGAAAGGTAGAGTACTATAAAAGTAAATTGGGCCAGAATACAAGCCCACTAAAAACAAGAGTCTGAAAACTGTAAGGTCCAACCTGTAACCAAAAAAGGTACTGGGACTGCCGCTCATAGTCGTAGGAACACCTCATCCTGTAGGGAACTCAGAAAGCTCGGTCCTATCTTGGTCCACCCTAGGCTCCTTAAAAATGCTTCTCGTCTTCACAAGACACCTGACGTGCGGGAAAGGCCCGTGCAGGGGTGAGTATAACAATACTCAGTAGAGGACCCTGAAAACCACAAAGTAGTACAAAAAGAAAAGGTACAGTCATCTATACACAGTATATGTCTACAGAACATATAGGAGAAACCATATATACTCAAAAAACATACCCATGGTCTAGAGACAAATCACACAACCGCATACCCCTATTAGGGATTCTGTTCAAAGATTATGTGGTGCACTCGTTCTGGGAGAATACACTCCATGAGTCTTATAGCTCCGATGACGTCTGTATGAGAAGTGATGTTTGTCGGGAACTGTCATGAGAGGTAGCTACACTCATTATGGGATACACACTTCTGATTGGAAAGGTTATGGTAGATAGAAATCACTAATTACGGGAGACACACTCCTGAGTGGAAAAGATCACGATACACAGATGAGGATCACTTCCAGGGCCATGGAGGATACCGCGACTCATCCGGATCCACCAGTTAGGTGATACACTAGCTAGGTAGAGGATCAACGCCCGGTAGAGTTGGTCACATCGATGCCTGACTCTACCAAGGGTCAAAATGGATATAGGATCTCGATCTGGGCCTCTCGGATGGATGCCTGACTCTATCACGGAAAGTCCTGCTGAAGGGATCATACTCCTGTGTGAGGAAATGATGTCTAACCTTCAGGGGAACGAGAATAAGGGGTACTAACCCAAAAGAAAGATGTCCAAGATACGGTGAACAAGAGGACCATGTAGTTTTCCAAAAAGTACATGTTGTGTTGAAAAGATACACGCCATGTTGTTTGACCCCGGGTACTGCCCATGTACAATGGCCCGTGTCATAGGCTGGTCGTATAAAAAAACTGAGTACACGGCATATATTACGATGTACATGTCGTGTCCGAGTGACTGGGGTTGGTCTCGTGTCACTGGCCATGTACCCGTACACAGTCTCCAACCCGTGTGTTTCAACCCATGTTCGTGTATCCCCGGGATACACGCCGAGTCCCGCGTAGCTGCTTCTGTCATGATGTACACGCCGTGCTGCCTGAATCCGTGTAGATCATCCTGTGTCCATGTATTTTCCAAATTATATACCGAGTCTTTGGGGAAAGTCCAACACGCCATGTGACCGGGGTCACACGCCGTGCAATTCTTCTCTGACCCTCGAAACCCTAGTCGCTGCCTCCAGTACTACACGGCGTGTTCTTAGGAAGTACACGCTGTGTATTCTAGAAATTTCCAGAAATGACTCCCTTCACCAGCGCGCCTCCCGTGCTACTCCGATCGTCGATCCAACCACTCATCTCCATGAAACCTTCGGGTTTAGGTCACCCCGACACTATGAAGCTTCTCCCGATGTTTTCAGACCTCCAATCGGTTCTGAAAACATATTTTGATCTTCCTGCGCAAAGAATGACTTTTTCCGATTTGGTCTGATTCATCGTTTTCCATCATCGTCGCACCTTTGAAAGGTCGTTGAGGTGTCGAATCCTTGATTTGGGATCGTTTCGTCACATAATAGATGTGCAACAATCCGTTGTTCATCGCCCCGCGAAGGACGCGAAGAACACGCAAGAAGAAAAGGGGAAAGAAATCCAATAAACAAAAATTGAGGAATGAACCTCTGCCATTGTTCATCACGAAGTTGATCCACTCCCGTTAATAGGATTAAATGGAGCAGAAATCAACATAAATAAAAATCATGGATTAATTCCCCACAAACATCCCAAAGAAAAATCCCTCCCGCAAGAACGTACGAATCCACAGATCAACTTATTTGTGGTTGATCTCTGTTCATCATTTAAACTAAAAAATAGGGAAAGAGGAATGAAATAACAACCCCTGCCTTTAGAAAGGATCGATCGTTGAAGAAGGTGTCGTGCTGCCGTCATCGTCGAGATCCTTGAATTTCATTGGCGCTGTGATTCTCAACTTCAATCCGTCGTCATTCGTCATCGCGAGTTTTTCTCCAACGCACCGTGGATTCTACAGAGGTTCTTCTCAATTGTCGCCAATGAGTAACATTTTATTATCCCAATAAAAAGGGAAATGTTTTTGGCATTTAATTGTGCGGTATTATTAATGAGTCCAACTTTCCATTTTTGCGTAATTATGATGCGTCATTAATTTAGGAAACAGATGTGCCGTTTATCGTGCTGCAGCGGATGTTTCCTTAAAAGAAATAAAATAAACTTGTGAATTTATTTTATTTCATTTTACTTTAAAACATACAAAAATTAACTTTTTCCCTCGACCCATGCCAGTTGAGGTTAGACTCGTTCTTAGGTAAATTTGGAGTCCTAGACACAACGGTGCCCTCAGATTTTGAATCTGGGCATCCGTTTGGAAACTGCCACTACTGCGCACAAGCGCCTACTCGCATAACTTTAAAAAAAAGTCCAAACCAGCATTACGGGCTCACTGGACCTTGGAATGATGTGCCATCTTCACGTCCGGTCATGAAATAATTCCATATAATATTTAAAAATAATAAACGGAAAAATACGAGGCATTAAATTCTCCCCACCTTGGGGATTTATGTCCCCGAAAATCCAAAACAAAGGCAACTCAAAAAGATGTGGGTACTGAGCACGAATTTGGGACTCCCGCTCCCACGTGCTCTCCTGAAGATTCTCGTGCTGCCGCCGGACCCGCACCAAGGGAATCGATCTCCCACGAAGGATCCTCTCCTACCGATCCTCGATCTCCACTGGGTACTCAACAAAGGTCACTCCATCCTCAATGTCCAGCTCGCCCCATTCGATGATGTGCGACAGGTTGTGCATGTACCTCCTCAGCTGCGACACGTGGAAGACATCATGTACCCGATGCAACTGTGGCGGTAGAACTAGGTGGTACCCCACCTCGCAAACTCTGCACAGTATCTGGAAGGGTCCGATGAACCTCGGAGATAGATTGCCACCTTGTCCAAATCTCTGTAACCCTTGTCGAGGTGAGACTCGAAGAAAGATGTGGTCTCCCTCTTCGAACTCTAGAGGTCTCTATCGTCTATCAGCATAAGACTTATGCCGGCTCTGTGCAGTCTTCATCTGCTCCCGGATAATCTACATCTTCTCTGTGGTATCTTTCACCAACTCTGGACCCATGAGTGCTGACTCTCCGGGATCGGTCCAGCAAAGCGATGACTGGTAGGGTCTCCCATACAAGGCCTCGAACAGTGTCATACCAATGGTGGAGTGGTAGTTGTTGTTTTATACAAACTCCACCAGTGGTAGGTGGTCCTTCCAGCTGCGACCAAAGTCCAAGATACAAGCTTACAACATATCCTCCAGAACCTGAATGGTCCTCTCAGTCTAACCATCAGCCAGGGGATTAAATGTTGTGCTCAAGCGTAGATGAGTCCCAAAATCCTCCTGCAATCCCTTCCACAACCGGGATATGAAGCGGGCATCTAGGTCCGAGACTATAGTCGAGGGGACGCCATGAAGCCAAACTATCTTCTGCACGTAGAGGCGTCCCATGCTCTTTACAGAACTCTTCTCCCTGATAGCTAGGAAGTGGGCTGACTTGGTGAGTCGGTCAACGATCACCCTGATGGAATCATACCCCTTATACGTCCATGGTAATCCTATCACGAATTCCATCAATATTCCATCCCACTTCCACTCTGGAACTTCTAGGGGGTGAGCTAATCCCGCTGGAACCTGGTGCTCAACCTTCACCTGCTAGCATGTGAGGCATCGAGAAACGAAATCCACTACTTCCTTCTTCATGCCTGACCACCAGAACTGTCATCGGAGATCCTGGTGAATCTTTGTCACCCCAGGATGTACCGCCAAAGGGGATATATGAAACTCCCTCAGGACCTCCTCCTATAACGCAACTGTTACAACAGTGCATTCTCTGAAAAGAAGTATGTGCTCCCCACCTTGTGAATATCCATAAAGAGCGTGTCTTGTGGATAACTGAGCACGTAAGGCCATAAAGTCGACATCCCCAAGCTGTTCCTCCCTAACTCGTTGTAAGAGTGGAGGGGTGACAACCATCGACTGTAGGTAAGCTGTATCCTCTCCATCCATGAAGGATAACTGTAACGCGGCTAACTGTTGTGTCGCCTCACTCAACAGTTGTGAGCTCGACCTTCTGCTAAGAGAATCTGCCACATTGTTACCCTTTCCAGGAGTATAGATGATCTTGAAATCATAGTCCTGGAGGAACTCTAGCCATCTTCTCTGCAGCAAATTCAGATCATTTTTGCGAAAATATGTACTTGAGGCTCTTGTGGTCAGAGTAGACAATAAACTGCTCACCCATAAGGTAGTGTCGCCACATCTTCAATGCGAAGACTACCGCTGGAAACTCGAGATCATGGGTTGCATAGTTCTTCTCATGTGGCCTAAGATGATGTGAACCATAAGCAATCACGGCATACCGCTTCATCAAGACACAGCTGAGCCCGGTCCCTGATGGTTCGTAGAAAACTACGTACTCGACACCCTCCTCCGGAAATCTCAAGACTGGGGAGCTTGTCAAAATCTGTCTCAACTGCTCAAAATCCTATTGGAACTTCTCTATCTACACGAAGGGTTTCCCCTTTCTGGTCAAGGCCATCATCGGTGCTGATATCCGGGAGAAATTAGTAATGAATCTTCAGTAATATCCTACCAACCCAAGGAAGCTTCGCACCTCCATCACGCTCTGAGGTGGCTCCCATGCTAACACAGCCTCCACTTTGGCTGGATCTATAGCTACTCCATCTGCTGAGATGACATTTCCAACAAAGTGGACCTCTTGAATCTAGAACTGGCACTTTGAGATCTTCCCATAAAGCCGATGATCCCAGAGTACGTCCAGAACCATCTTCAGGTGTCTCACGTGCTCCTCCTCTGACGCCGAGTACACGAGGATGTCATCGATGAAGACCACCACGAACTGGTCCACGTACGGTTGGAAGATCTGTTTCATCAGCCCATGAACATTGTGGGGGCGTTCGTCAAACCAAAAGGCATCACCAAGTACTCATAGTGACCGTAGCGGCATCTGAAAGATGTCTTCAGTATATCCTCATCTCGCACTCATAGCTGGTGATAGCCTGATCGAAGATCAACCTTCGAGAACCACTGTGACCCTCTTAGCTGACTGAAGAGGTCATCGATTCTCGGTAGTGGATACTTGTTATTCACCTTCACCTAGTTCAGGCACCGGTAATCCACACACAACCTCATACTTCCATCTTCCTTCTTAGCAAACAAGACTGGGGCCGCCCAGGGTGAGACGTTGGGTCTTACGAAACCCTTGCTCTGCAAATCCTCCAACTACACCCTCAGCTCACGAAGCTCTATGGGAGCCATCCGATATGCCGATGAGGAAATCGGTGTCGTCCCGGGGTGTAAGTCGATGCAGAAGTCAATTTACCGGTGGGGAGGTAATCCTGGAACATCTTCGGGAAAGACGTCCTCATACTCTGCCACCACTGTTGGGAACTAAGATCGCACAACATCTACTACTCTGAGGGTAAGTCTATCCAACTCATGAGTGATCCGCGGCACCCTCCTATGCATGAGTCCAATTTGTGCTACCTGGGTTTCCTTTTCACTGGCAAAGGAAAACCTCATTCTATTACGGCAGACACACCACACTCTTCGCCTAAAACAGTAAATCTGGGCATGGACTGAAGATAACCAATCCATATCAAGAATGACGTCATAAGGCCTCGATGCTACCACCAAGAGGTTCCAACCGAAACTCTCGCCTCCAAGGGTAAGATCACACTGTCTACAATGGTGCGTGATCGTCGAGTCTCCTCCCGTAGGTGTCTCTAAGCGTAAGGATCGAGTCAACGGTTCTACCAGAATCTAGAGGTTTTGTACAAGACATGTGGCTATAAGGGAATGACTGGAACCTATGTCTATGAGTATGGAAGCTAAGATAGAAAAGTCATAGATCATACCTAGAATCATCCCTGGAGCCCCTGGGTCGTATGCCTTGACCGCATACAGTCATCCCCGCCCTTGTCCCCCAGCTCCCTGAGCCTGGTGCGGACCTCCTGAGGGTGGTGGTGGAAGTAAGTCAAAGAGTCTTCCACCACCAGTAGCTCTCCCTGCTCCTCTGCCACGTCTGCCACCTGGAGGGTCTTCTTGTTATGTTCTCTGCCTATGCCTCAGTGGTCCATCCACTGCTTCCCTATCAGCATCTCGACAGGTTGGGAAATCTCTAGCGATATGTCCCCTACCGTCACATGTGTAGCATCGCTTCTCCCTAGGCTAACTGGATCCTGCCTGAGAGACCTGGACTGTCGATCCCCTATCCTGGATCCTCCTCTGATGTCTCTCATGTCCTGATCCCTGTGTCTGATGCCGACTCCCTACCGCTGAGGTCTCCGCACTTGCTGTTGACTGTCGGCGGCTGTCTCTGCTCCTCCAAGAAACTCTCGATCACCAAGGCCCACTCGAGCACTCCAGTATAAGTAGATATGCATAGAGGCACGACACTAGCTCAGAAGTCATGTCGTAGACCTCGCTCAAAGGTCCGATATCTGAAGTACTGATCCCTGACCATATCCATCGAGTACCTGTCGAGGTTGGTGAACCTCGATGAATAGTCAGTTACTGTCATACCGCCCTGTTGGAGCTGAAGAAGCTCTTGGATGCATACAGCTTTTAGCGTAACCGGAGAGAAATCCTCCCTGAATAGTCTCTCAAATATCTCCCCATCGTGAGTCTGTGTGGTCAGACTCCACCATCGTCATGCCAAACCCTGAAGAAGGCTCACTCCTACGATCACCATCTGGTCTGCTGGTGTCCTCACTAGACGAAAAACTCTGGTCACCGCCTCAAGCTATTCCTCAGCCGCCTGAGGGTCGGGCTCACCTCAGAACCTGAGGGGTCTCTGTCTCTGGAACTCATGGAGCACTCTAATCCTGCACTCCTCACCGGTCGGTACTGCAGGTACCATTGGCTACTCCACTGGGGGTGGTACAGCGGGTGCTCTACCTGGTGGCAATGCCTAGGGAACTGGTCCTTGTATCGAAGCCTCGTCACTGAGGGGGTAATCCTCATGATCGTTCTGCTGAATCCTAGCGGGTATATACCGCGGAGGCATCCTGTAAGGAAACAATATGTACCATGGTAAAAGAGTATATCTGGATAGCTGACACCAAGGACATGGAAACCACAAACCATTCCTATATGATGCATGTACCTTTTATTCCTCCTCAACCCGTGTTTTCATGTACCGAGTCGAAAAGCAGGTTATCAGAGTCCTGGTGTATGGATACATCGGCTTCCGCACCAACACTGGGGTCTCTGGCCTGAAATTTGAACCCAAAACACTCAACACTGTTGCCCCAAACCAACCTCACAGACTCTTGGTCCTAAGGTAGAATCGATCAGCTCTGATACCACTCTGTCACGACCCGTCCCAGTGGGGACACTCCGTGACTCCCCAAGACCACCTCCAATGGGCCAGGGGCTGGTGACTAGCATCGAGTAGGCATATTACTAACATAGGAGGCATTAACTATGTACCTGTACACACACACACATCTCTAAGAGCACAAATGCTGAAATGTAAAAAAACCACTAAGGAAAAAAACATGCATACAACTAAGCCCAACCAACAGAGTACGATGAAAGGTAGAGTAATGTAAAAGTAAACTCGGCCAAAATACAAGCCCACCAAAAACAAGATTCTGAAAACTGTAAGGTCCAACCTGTAACCAAAAAAGGTACTAGGACTGCTGCTCATAGCTGTAGGAACACCTCATCCTGTAGAGAACTCAGAAATCTCATTCATGTCCTGGTCCGCCCTGGACTCTGTCAAAATATTTATCGTCTGCACAATACACCAGACGTGCGGGAAAGTCCCATGCAAGGGTGAGTATAACAATACTCATTAGAGGACACTGAAAAACACAAAGCAATACAAAAAGTAAAGGTACAGTCAGCTATGCGCAGTATATGTCTACAGAACATATAGAACAAACTAGATATACTCAAAACCCAGACCTGTGGTCTAGAGAAAAATCTCACAACTCAATACCCCCGTTAGGGATTCTGTTCAAAGATTTCTTGGTGCACTCGTTTCGGGAGAACACACTCCATGAGTCTTATAGCTTCGATGACGTCTGTCCGAGAAGTGATGTTCATCGGGAACCATCATGAGAGGTATCTACACTCATTACAGGAGACACACTCATAAGTGGAAAGGTTATGGTAGATAGAAATCACTCATTACGGGAGACACACTCCTGAGTGGGAAAGATCGTGATACACAGATGAGGATCACTGCCAGGGCCATGGCGGATACCGTGACTCATCCAGATTCACCAGTTAGGTGATACACCAGCTAGGTAGAGGATCAATTCCTGGTAGAGTTAGTCACGTCGATGCCTGACTCTACCTAGGGTCAGGAATGGATAGAGGATCTCGATCCGGGCCTCATGGATGGATGCCTGACTCTATCACGGAAAGTCCAGCTGAAGGGATCATACTCCTGTGTGAGGAAATGATGCCTGAACTTCAGGGGAATGAGAAGAAGGGGCACTAACCCAAATGAAAGATGTCCAAGATACGGTGAACAAGAGGACCATGCCATTTTCCAAAAATTACACGGCGTGTTGAAAAGATAGATGTCATGTTGTCAGACACCGGGTACTACCCGTGTACAACGGCTAGTGTCATAGGCTGGTCGTATAGAAAAACTGAGTTCACAGCGTGTAGTACGATGTACACGCCATGTCTGAGTGAATGGGGTTGGTCCCGTGTCACTGGCCATGTGCCCGTACATGGTCTCTAACCCGTTTGTTTCAACCCGTGTTCGTGTATCCCCGGTATACACTCTGAGTCCTACGTAGCCGCTTCTGTCATGATGTATACGTCGTGCCGCCTGAAGCCGTGTAGATCATCCCGTATCTGTGTTTTCCCAAATTAAACACCGAGTCTTCGGGGAAAGTCCAACATGCCATGTGACTAGGGTCACACGCCGTGCGATTCTTCTCTGACCCCCGAAACCCTAGCTGTCGCCGCCAGTACTACACGGCATGTTCTTAGGAAGTACACACCGTGTATTCTGGAAATTTCTAGAAATGATGCCCTTCGCCGGTGCGCCTCCCATGCTGCTCCAATCATCGATCTGGCCATCCAATCACCACGAAACCTTTTGGTTTAGGTCACCCCGATGCTACGAAGCTTCTCCCGATGTTTTCGGACCTCCAATCGGTTCTAAAAACATGTTTTGATCTTCCCGCGTGAAGAATGCTCGAAGAACACCTTTTTCCAATTCGGTCTAATTCATCATCCGTCGTCATCCTCTCACCTCTTAAAGCTAATTACGGTGTCTAATCCTCGATTTGGGATCATTTCATTGTAGAATGGATGCTCAACGATCCGTTGTTTGTCACCCCGCGAAGGACGTGAAGAACGCGCAAGAAGAAAAGGGGAAAGAAATCTAATAAACAAAAATTGAGGAACGAACCTCTACCGTTTTTCATCATGGTGTTGATCCTCTCCCGTTAATAGGCTTAAACAGATCAGAAATAAAAATCAATAAAAAAGCATGTATTAATTTCCCACAAACTTCCCAACGAAAAATCCCTCCCGCAAGAACGTACGAATCCACTGATCAACTTATTCATGGTTGATCCGCGTTCATCGTTTAAACTCAAAAATGGGGAAAGAGGAATGAAATAACAACCCCTACCTTTAGAAATGATCGATAGTTGATGAAGGTGTCGCACTGCCATCGTCGTTGAGATCCTTGAATTTTTTTGGCGCTGTGATTCTCAACTTCGATCTGTCATCGTTCATCATCAAGAGTTTTCCTCCAACGTCCCATGGATTCTATAGAGGTTCCTCTCAATCGTCGCCAACGAGCAACATTTGATTATCCCAATAAAAAGAGAAACGTGTTTTTCATTTAATTGTGCGGTAGTATTAATGAGTCCAACTTTCCATTTCTGCGTAATTATGACGCGTCATTAATTTAGGAAATAGCTGCGCCGTTTACCGTGCCACAGCAGATCTTTCCTTAAAATAAATAAAATAAACTTTTGAATTTATTTTATTTCATTTTAATTTAATAAGTCCGAAAATTAACTTTTTCCCTTGACCTGTGCCGGTCGAGGTTAGACTCGTTCATAGGTAAACTTGTCGTCCTGGACGCAACAGTGCCCTCAGATTTTGAATCCGGGCATCCGTTTGGAAACTGCCACTACCACGCACAAGCGCCGACTCACTTAACATAAAAAAAAGTTCAAACCACCATTCTGGGCTCACTGGACCTTGGAATGATGTGCCATCTTCATGCTCAGTATCGAAATAATTCCATATGATATTTAAAAATAATAAACGGAAAAATTCAAGACATTACATGGTCGCAGAGCGTTACCGCCTCCTTGCTTAGCGGTGGGTTGCAAACGTCAAGGGTGGTCACGGAGCATTACTGACTCCTTGATTTTCGGTAGGTCGCGAACGTCAACGGTGGTCGCGAAGCATTACCGCCTCCTTGATTCGTGGAGACGCGGTGCGACCGATTCTTCACGAATGGGATTTGCGAGGTAGCCATCGGTTCTATGTCTTCTTCTCCTCCCCACATTTTGGCATCAAAAAATCCCCCCCCCTCAGACTTGGAGCTAAGAAGAAGTCAAGAGTCGAAGTCTTAGGTTCAATCGCCAAATTCCTTAGTCGTTCATGAATTTATCTCACAAAGAGGTCTCACCATGCAGGAAAGTGAAGCTATGGCCAGACACGCTGCGAAGTAGGCATCAGCCGGGATGCGCCACAAAGCTCCGAGGGTCCCCCTCCTATAAATATGGGACCTGAACACTCTTTTGTATCTTCTCGTCTCTGCAATTTTAGACTTTATCACTCTCGATTCGCGAATCTCCGCGTACTCCGTGACTTCTCCCCATGAATTGGGACTTCACTCCACAGTGCACAACGAGTTTTTGACTCCGCTATAGCGCTTTGCAATCTCGTGGAGGTGTGGGCAGGACTCCGCGAACAGGCTTCATGAACTCTCTCTGTGAACCAGCTTCATGAACGCTTTATGTGAACGAGCTTTGTGAACCAACTTGAAAATCGTCCAAGTTCTAAAACCGAATGGCTCACCAAGAAGCTGTCGAGGGGGTTCTTGCGGATTCCACCCGAAGGGGTGAGATGGAGAATAGTCTGGGTCTGGGGGAGTTAGTTCGTAGCCACTCAGACCATAGTTTATTGGTGGAGCTACTATTAGAGATCCATAAGAACTACCCAATATATAAGATGTTTCCCTTGTATGGCTTCGGGCTAAGGTATGACGTCTTCTTCCCTGAAGCAAGCCGGGATGAACCAGCTTACTGGTTTAGGAGCATGCCATTCCAGCGCTGATGGTTCAAGGCCGATGATGGCCATGCCCAGGAGGACTTCACACCCGTCAATGCTGATTGCTTATACAACCACCTGAATAACGTCGATGGGAAGGCATTTTAGCCGGGGAGGTCTCCTCCTCTGTACCAAACAATACTGAAGTAATCCTTGAGGAAACTGAGGAAGGGGTGGTCTGAAGAATGGGACCTATGCCAGGGCGGCAACATCACAGACGATTAGGCCTGGGCCTACTAGGAAGGCACCTCGTGTGAGGAGTTTGGGGATGAGCTGAGGAGAGTGGGTTTGTATGAGGTGGCTTGGGCCTCTCAATTCCACATATATCAACCGAAACAACAGATTCTAGAGCTATTGAGCAGATGTTCATCGAGGACCAATACCTTCCACTTACACCATAGGGAGGTCAGTATCATCTTGTGGGATATCCACCAGATCTCAGGGGTCCTGATACTGGGGGATATGTATGAATAATTCCTCCCTGTCATGAGTGCGTGGGAGGATCCAGAGAAAATGCCACGACTGGCAATGGAACTGAAGGAGATTGTTCCCAGGGAGGACAAGGAGGCAGTAAGGGATGTCCACTTCAGGCGGTGGTTCAAACAATTCTTAAACTTCCTGGAAATTAGGCAGTTTCTGGCGAGGCCTCAGAATTGTCCAAAGGGGCCTCAACGGGGCAAGGAATACTCGTACTGGCGGATTTTGGAGGACATCCAGTGGAAGACGTGGGATTCAGTGTCAGCACCGAGCAACAACTAATAGTTAGGCTGGCGGCGTTCATCGCGACGCTGATTTGTGGTTGGATCCTGCTAGTGAGGGATACCAACATGGGAGTATTCCAAAGCACATTCATCATGGTGTCCACATTGATGATAGGAGGGCGGGTCAAACTAGGAATCCCGATGATCGCCAAGCTGTATAAGGTTTTGTGGAATATCAACAAGAGAAAAAGTCGTCAGAGTGTATGTGGGCCATTCCACCTCCTGTATGGGTGGATAGAAGCACATATCAGGGGGTTTATGAATACCCGAACCCTATCTCTCCTCTAGGATCGAACTTCCGCCCATCAATCCTTAATGCTACCAGGAGCTTTCCAGCCAAGCTGACCGCACTGTCGGTTCTGGACCGGGTGTGGAGGGTAGAGGTATTCAATTTCCACCCATTTTCGTTGCCTACTGGGGTATTTACTAATGACGGTTTGGGGACAGAAGAGAATCAGGCCTATCTACTTACCTTTCGAGGTGGAGTCCTGCTGGGGAGGGTGGACCATGAGCCCCTCTATGAGCCGTATACCTCACACCGGTTTGAAAGGAAATTCCGGTGTATGCAGTGACAGACCCCACATGTCTATCTGAAGGTGTGCCATGAATAACACCCATGCGTGATGTGACAGATGTGGATCATGTTCATGCGGGAGGACGGGAAAATGTGGAAGGAGTTGCCTCTGCTGACCATCATCCTCAGGCTGGTAAAGGAATATGCCTAGAGCTAAGAGGTGGCCTACCCAGGGGAGATGCTGAAGCAGCCAACTATTCGGGTTGGTGATGGTGAGCTTTCCGGACCTTGGGGTCGGGGATGGAAGGCAGCAAGGGCATCCCGTGGTGGCGGGGTTTCCGTGGCGGAGAGGCCTACACCAGTTTAGGGTGAGGCAGCAGCCATAGATACTGTAGTGGTAGCGTACCTGGAAGTTCCAGCAGAACAGAGCCATCCAGAGGGGAGGCCGCTGAGAAGATTCTACAGGATACCTACCCAGGCTCCGGGGAAGCGGCTACGCCATATCGACATGTCGGAGGATACTATATTCCCGGAGGCCTAGGACATCTAGGAAGTCAACAGGAAATTCCTCAGCCCCGCCGAGTTTTGACAGCACCTGAACCATCTTGGGATGGATTTACCAGGGATATGCCTTATCTGGGTCGGCTTTGCGGTGCCCCAGGCGGAGGCAGAGGGGTACCTGGTAGAGCTGGAGGACTTTGTGCATTCCCGGGGTTCCCCTCATTCAATGACAGATTGAGTTAAAGTGTTGCTCGATCGCACTACTCCCCCATAGTTGTTGGACACTGATTTGAGAGAATGCTTCCCTCTGCAGGAAGAATCGGAAGAGTCCTCCTGGGGAGACGAGGCCGGGAGAGGGAGCCTGTTGGGGGAGGGCGAAGTTGCAGGTCAAGACTCGGATCTTAAAGAGTTCACAGAGGCCCTTGAGGTAAAAATATGAAACCCCCTTCTTTAAGACTTTCTTTGAGGTCATTATGGACTCCTTGTTAACATCTGAACCGTGCAGGAGAGTCTTATATATAGAACTCGTTCTCATCCCTCAGGGGATGTAGATGCGGGACCTTCAGGATATATGCATGTTGTCGCATCTATTGTTGTATCCAGCAGGTCTAGGACACCTGAGGTGACCCCTTCAGAGTTTTCAGACCTTCTGACCATATATGGGGGGCCACGCTTCGGGGTGCTGATGGCATCAACCAAAGAGCGAGACCAGGGATTCGATTTCTGTAAGTCCCCTCTACCGATTTCATGACTGTCATCCCTTAACCATGTTTACTAACATCCATGCCCCATTTTTTTCAGCACATACAGTTCTTCAAATGGTGTGGGTCACTTTGGCGAGGTTGGTCGGGGCTTCTAGAGGCGTCCTTACCAGGGGAATGTCGGTGCTCGTGGAGGTAGAGGTTTAAACCGACCTAGCAGTGGTGATCCCAATCACTGGTGGGACTATTATCAGGACTGATCCCAAGATCATCGAGGTAGGATCTGATGATAACGATCGATCAGATAATCCAGATCCCACCATGCCTGATCAAACACCAGATTTGGACCCGGATGAAGAGTTCATGGGGGTATTCCCAGCGTATGAGCCTTCCAATCATGCCGACTGGGACGAGACAGCCTCTGACAAAGAGGATAGCAAGATAGTATGTCACCTATCATGGAAGCTAGTCACGCGCTTCATCAATGACACCCCCCAAGCACTATGGTTGGATGAGATGGGCAGAATTCTCTCACGACTATGCAAACTATGTTCTGGGGGATTGGATTCCCAGCATCCTCACATGCTTGTCCGAGATCTTATAGTGGAAAAGATTTGGGAGTATGGTTGTGGCATCAGTGTGGGCTGGCAGCGGAGGATGGTGGTAAACATCAAGAGGCTCCAGGAGGCTGAAGATGAGGTCCAGCAGCTGTAGAATTGGGCAGATGAGTACTCGATCTCCCTCAAAATGCAATCTGAGCTGATATTTTGATTGAAGGACTAGCTAGTAGAAGCCGAAGAGGGCCTGAAGCGAGCCTCTGAGGAGATGACTGCCATCCGAAACGATGTGGAGCGGGCCCAGATTGCGTCCAACGAATTGTGCCCTCTCACTGCCGAGGAGGAGTAGGAGCTGAACAGGCAGCAGCAACTCCTGGATGCCACCATCCATAGGGTGGTGGAGCTTCTACGCACTTTTGACGAGGTCAACATGTCCATGGGGGGAGTCGACCCCCGGTTACTATAATGATTAAAAACCCTCAAAATTACTTTCATTCTTTGATTGTTTGATGCCATATCATGCATGAGTTATGTTGCTTACATTAGTTTATTACATCCTAATGATATTTTTGGAGCGTCCAGTGATCATTCCCTAAGATCGCGTGGGTTGGGCTCGATGTGAGAAATAAGGGATGACCACCTTATCACCCCATCCAAACGTAGGATTGAAACCAATCTTCGGGTATCCGGGGTTTGAACAACTGGTCCGGATTTCAGGGACGAAATGGGAGAGACCTGACTAGAGAATGAATCTCTCAGAACAGCTGAATTACCGTTTTCCCTGTGTGCCCTTGTGCACGAACGGGGTAACGCCAGGGGCATTAGAATCAATCTGAACAGATGGGAATGGGAGGTGTGAATCATGATACCTAGGATTCGGAACATTATGGGGGTGGAATGACAATAAAGAATAACTGTTGACTGCATTCGAAACATAGTATCCTTATTGTGTTAGCCTGGAGTGGGGATAGAAAATTATGGCCGACCGCTGACCATGTTTGAAACACGAGGCTTGACTCAAAATATCATCTCTTAGTCTTCCGAAATGTTGGCCCAGGATAATAGGTGGTCCATAGGCCGAGCATCCATACTGTTATGGGGTTCCCTTATACATGAAAGAGGACGAGGGTTCGCATAAGGGGTACGCAAAGCATGGAATGTGGAGTTATGGTTTGTTCAAACAGAATCCAACACTTGAAATTACGCCACCGTGGTGGGAGCACATTAGATGGGTGAATCAGTCTGATTATGGATCATTCCTTCTTTTAGAAAGGACCTCTCTGGCGAGGTATCTATCACTTCCCAATGTCATCATTAGGCATCCCAAACTTGTTCAGGGAAAATCTTCAGTTACATGGTTCCCCACAAGGGGTCAGTCCAGGGGGCCAGAAATGAGGAGGAATAGGATTTATGATTCCTGGGGCTGGACCCAAGGCAAATTGCATGGGTGTCTCTACATATCCCATGAGGATGGGAATCAAGACATATTTAGTTCTTAAAGAGATCATATTTTATGGTCTTAGATCTTGGACCATGGATGGTAGGAAACGCGGGAGACACATGGTGGGGTAATTATAAAACCCGGCGTGAATGGGAACCTGGGGTTTTGACCACCGTGTGTTCCCTGGGAAGGCTTTAGGTCAAGGGACCGGAAACAAAATTTAAGTTGGGCCCAAGGCAAGGTGCACGAATGTTCCTAGGTACCCCATGAGGATGGGGATCAAGATGCACGTAGTTCGAAGAGGTGGAACGGTAAGGTACCAGTTGCAGGGATAAAAGGGGCGTGCAGGTGTGGCCCTCACACCAAAAGAAGCGGTATTTAATAAATATTGTTTTTCCCTTAAGGTGAATGGTTTTTTTGTGAAGTGACAGGCCTAGGATAGAAAGTCCTGGCATCGCCACAAGAATCAAGCCATATGAAGGCGTTGAAAAATGGTACGGCATGTGACCGATACCAAATATGGTGTCCCCTTGAGAGAGGACATCATGATGTAGTGCCATTTTTTCGTCTTGCGCCCAGGATGATAATATCATAGTTTAGGGTCAAGTGATGGGACCAGGCGTGCATTTTAACGTCATGTGGCATAGACGTAGTAGAGATGAGGCTAACGAGGGAATGTTCACGGGGCAATAAAACATACCCGATGTGAATGAGGATATAATCTCATACCACACCTAACGAGATTCCATGAAATAAACCTCGGTCCAAGGGGCCAAAAATAGTGGTAAGAGGGTAAGGGGTAGGAAAAAATAGCTCCCAATTAAGCTGGACCTGAAAACGAGACGTTTGGGTGTTCCTACATATCCCATAAGGACAGGAATCAAGCCACACATAGTTCTAAAAGAGATATTAGTTTATGGTCTTAGATATCATACCATGGAGAAGGGATGTCAGTGTGGAGCCTTAAATGACACCTTTATCGCAGATTTGTCCTTCTAATGTGCAAATGCGCACTGAGGGATAGTGTTAGGAGTTTTAAAGTTCCACTTGAATATGATGGGGTGGACAATGATGTGAATCATGTATCCAACATTCAAGGTTTAAAGGGGATGGCGTGACGATAGAGGATGATTGTTGACTATGTTCGAAACACGGTATCCATATCGCGTTAGCCTGTAATGAGGAAAAACAAATGAGTGTCGTCCACTGACCATATTCGCAACGTGGTACTTGTATCGATTTGTTGTCTGAAACCCTCGAGGACGTTGTCCTGTGATGGTAGGAGATCCCTTGGACCTGTCATCCATGTCATTCGGGGGTCCCTTCGGGTGTGGAAGATTATGGAATCCCAAATTAAGGGGAACATGAATCCTGAAAAATGGGCGAAAGCATGTCCACGCAGAATCCAACACTCCAAATGCTGAACTAGAGTACTCTTAAGAAGATTGGTGCATCGCCGACAAGGGTCGAGGAGGGTGCTCAACTTGAGAGTAAACAATTTGAAGGGATGAGTATAGAATATAAGGATAGAGAACTCCCAGGAGGGAGAGGTATGTGGTGTGGTCGTTACAAACCTGACGTGAAAGAGGGCATAGTCCCATACCATACCATATAATCCCCTCCCCAGGAAAGGGTAAGCCAAGGGGCCGAGGTGAAAGGGAGATCTCTGAGAGATGGAGATGGACCCGAAGTCTAGACGTTCAGGCGATCCTACGTATCCCATGAGGATGGGAATCAAGCTATACGTAGTTCTACAATCGCACATAGGGTTAGGATACCCTAATGAGGGGGGTGTACGGCATAGCGAGTAACCCGACGTGAATGAGGACATAATCCCATACCACACTGTATAACCCTAAATAGAAACTTGGGTTGGGGCCCGAAATGGCCAAGGGGACAGAGGGTGGGCCTCGGTCAAAAAGGCCCAACCAGTTTGCAGTTTAACATCTTGTAGTGAGGATAAAGAGAGGAGTAAGATACCCCAAACAAGGGATGTGTACGGCATGGAGAATAACCCGATGTGAATGAGGACATAATCCCATACCACACCATACACTCCTAAATAGGAACTTGGTCCGGCAGCCTGAAAAGGCCAAGGGGCCTGAGGTCGGGCCTCAGTTGGAAAGGCCCGGTCAGCATGCAGTTTAACGTATTGTAGTGAGGATGAAGAGAGGAGTAAGATACCCCAAACAAGGGAGGTGTACAGAAAGGCGAATAACTCGACGTGAATGAGGATATAATCCCATACCACACCGTACACTCCGGGTAAGAACTTGGCTGGGGCCCGAGAAAGCCAAGGCGCCTGAGGCTGGGCCTTGGTCAGAAAGGCCCGACCAGTTTGTAGTTTAAAGTCTTGTAGTGAGGATGAAGAGAGGATAAGGTATCTCATCCGGGGATTTGTATGGCATAGAAAATAACCTGACGTGAATGAGGACATAATCCCATAACACACCGTCCAATCCCATAAGAGAGAACCTGGGCTGGGGCCCAAAAAGGCCAAGGGGCCTGAGGCTGGGCCTTAGATGGGAAATACATACGTCCTCTTGTATGGTTACCACCTCATCACAGCTTCTAAGCCCATGTGAGCAGTGCTCGGTGTGGGAAACAAGGAGATGATCTCTTATCTCCCCATCATATGGGGGTCAAAAAGGTGGCATTTACCGAAGGGAGTTCGTCGATTGGAGACATAACGGGTCAGAATTAACCAATACACTGAATGTTTGGGACATCTTGGGGTGGTTCCAACGACACACGGCAACTTTTGACCATGTTCGAAACACATCATACCTATAGTGACCTGAAATGGGAACAACAAATGAGCATCGACCACTGACCATATTTGCAACGTGGGACTTGTATCATCTTGTGGCTCAACATCTGTGAGGGAGTTGGCCCGAAGTGGTAAGATAGACCTTAGTCCTAGCATCCATACCATTCGTGGGGCCTTCTGGACAGGGAATATGATGGATTCCCAAACAAAGGAGTGAGTGAAGCATAGTTGTACCCATCTATGAAAGAGGCGCACATCTTCAGGGATTGGGACGTATGGCCGGATCGAGATTAGCTCGATGTGAATTGGGGAAAAAGTATGCACCCCTACCATATTTCTTTACCCAAGGGGAAGATTCTAGCATTTGGGTTGGGCCAATAGACAAAATGTTTGGGTGTTCCTATGTATCCCATGAGGATGGGAATCAAGCCATACGTAGTTCTTAAAGGCCGTGCAGTTTAACGTCGTGTAGTGAGGAAATGGGAGGATAGAAGAATAAGGAGTGGGCACATGGTGCAACAATTATAATCCTGGTATGAGTGGGGATAAGGAATCCTACACTATATCATAAAAATATCCCACGAGAGAAATATACCGAGTGGGAAATAGTCAAAGAGAAGAATTTAGGGACTGGTCTCAAGATGAAACCCTTGAGTGTTCCTACGTATCCCATGCAGATGGAAATCAAGCCATACATAGTTATAAGGGCGCAGTTTAATGTCTTGCAGGATGATGCATAGTTTAAAGTCATGTAGGACTGGACAGTTTAAGTTCATGCTAGACTATCATGTAGTTTAAAGTCACACGGGACCATCCAGTTTAAGGTCATGCAGGACCATCATGCAGTTTAAGGTCATGCGGGACAATCCATTTTAAGGTCCTGGAGGACTATTAGGCTCAAGAAAAGTATTTCTTGAGAAACATGGCATTAGTGGGAGGAGTTATACGATCTCCATCTATGGTCACCAGGGAGTATGCTCCATTGGGGTAAACCCTGTGAACTATGTAAGGTCCTTCCCATTTGGGCTCTAACTTGGGTGGTTTCCTTCTGGGGATCATTGGCGCCCATAGGGCCAATACCAAGTCACCTTGAAGAAAAGAGTGGAGGTGAACCTTCTTGTTAAAGGCTCTAGCTATCTTATTCTGATGCCTTTCCAGATTTTGCAGGGCATGAAGCCTATTCTCATCAAGTGCTTCCAATTCGTCCAGACGAATTTTGGCTACCTTATCTGGCGCCTGCTGGTCATAGACTACTGTGCGTAACGAAGGCATCTGGATCTAAATTGGCAGGATGGCCTCAGCTCCGTACATCAGGGAATATGGGGTCACCTGGGTGGAATTACGAGTCGTCATCCGATAGGCCCATAGGGAGTTGGGGGGATTGTCCGGCCAACTCTTCTTGTTCTGACCAACCATTTTCTGCAAAATTTTAGAGAGGTTTTTTTTGACCACCTCGATCTACCCATTCACCTATGCATGATAGCAGGAGGTATGGTTCGAATGGATTTTTTACTTGGCATAAAATTTATTCAACTCGACTACACGGAAGTTGGTGTTGTTATTGGTGAGGACGACGTGAGGGACCCCAAATTGGTAGATGATGTTAGATCTCATGAAGTAGATAATAGAACGGGCTTTGACCTCCTTGATTGGAACTACCTCTTCCCACTTGGAAAATAAATCTGTGGCAGTCAGGATGAACCTGCATTGGTGAGCTGTCGCTGGTGGATATGGTCCCACGACATCGAGTCCCCACACCGCAAATGGACAAGAGTACTTGGTGGAGTGGAGAGGTTCTAGTGGCCGATGCATGAAGTTATCATTGATTTGGAACGTGTGACATCTCTTGGAGAACTTGATACAATCATGGATCATAGAGGGCCAGAAGTACCCCAGTCTCTGGATCTGATGGGACAGCTTTGGCCCAGCTTGCTGGGCACCACAGGAACCGACATGAACCTTCTACATGACCTGAGAAATCTCAACTCCTTGGATTAAATGGATGAAAACACCATCGAACCCATGCTTGTAGAGGATCTGATCAAGACTGGGACCACTCTAGAGGGTTAACTGCAGCGTGCGGCATCGGATTCGCTCACGCCCAGCCCGATCAACCGAGAGGCAACCATTTTGGAGATACTCGACAAAGGGGGCTCTACAGTTGGGGGTCACTTCAACCACTACATCTGAGGAACCCGTGGGTCCTAACATGGAGGATCTAGTGCTAAGATGGCTTACTCATAGTCCATCGTCATCATCTGGGGTGACAGGAGAAATGAATCTCTGGTGTGCCACATGTATAATCAAATCATCCTGCTCGGGTTCTGCAAGTGATGTAGCCAGGCCGGCTAGGGCATCGGCTCGACCAATCTGAGATTGAGGGACATAAGTAACCTTTGGTCGAGATGGAAACTAGGCCATGAGCTCTAGGGTGCACTCCAACAATGGTACGAGATCTAGATTTCTGACGACATAGCCACCATTGACTTTCTTGATGACTAGTTCGGAATCCCCTTTCACATGAAAATGGGGCACATCGATCTTGAGGGCCAGCTCGAGGCCAGTGATAAGAGCCTGATACTCCACCTTGTTGTTGGTGCAGCCTTTTGACAATAGGAATGAATAAGATATAATGGCTTGCACCGGGGTAATAAAGACAATACCCAGGCCCACTTTGTTGAGCCTAGGATCATTGAGCCTCCTGCCGGTGGGGTTTTGGTAGGCACCGTCGAAGTTCATCTTCCAACACAGGATGTCATGATCTACCGAGAGGATTGCCTCGTCGGGAAAATCCAATTCTAGGGACTGGTTCGCGGAGGTTGGATGGGTAGCAAGAAAATCATCCAATGATTTTCCCATGATGGATTTCTGGGTGACAAACCTGATGTCAAACTACGGGAGGATTACCGCCCACTGTGCTAGATGGCCGGTCAACATGGGGCGGTTCAGGATGTACTTCAGCGGGTCTACCCAAGAGACTAGTTGTACCTCGTGGTGCTTCAGGTAATGTTGCGACTTTTGTATAGCAAATACGAGCACAAGTCAGCTCTTTTCGATGGGGGAGTATCTGGTCTCTGTATTGATAAGCATATGACTGAGGTAGTAGAGGCTATTTTTCGTCCCCTCATTGTTCTTCTGGGAAAGAAGGTCATCGAGAGATAATTTCATGGCAGTCACATATAGTATTAACGGCTTTCTGGGGATGGGTGGCATTTGGATCGGAGGCTGGAGCAGATACTACTTGATTTCCTCAAATGTGGTCTGGTACTCTTCATCTCATTTGTAGGCAGAGCCTTTCTTCATTAGCTGATAAAAGGGCTTAAACTTGCCAGAAAAATTCGCAATGGATCGGAGTATGTAGGCTAAGTGGCCTTGGAAACCCTGATGCTCCCGAATATTGCTCGGGGGAGGAATCTGGCTAATGGCCTTGATCTTCTCTGGGTCGATCTTGATGCCCCAGTACCTGAAAAAAAAAGCCAAGAAACTTCCCAGAGGTGACCCCGAAGGAACATTTAAATGGGTTCAACTTCAAGTGGCAAGAATGGAGGAAACTGAACACTTTCTCAAGGTCCTTGAGATGGTCTTGGATCTAGCGGGATTTGACCACCAGATCGACCACATAGCATTCCACCAATGTCCTGAGGATTACCTTGAATATGTGGTGCATGGCCCGCTGAAAGGTGGAACCTGCATTATTCAGGCTGAAGGGCATAACCTGGTAACAGAAAGTACCTTGGGGTGCCCTGAAAGCAGTGTAATATTCATCCTTGGGGGCCATCCGAATCTGATTATATACAGAGTAACCATCCATAAAGGAGAGGGCTTGGAACCTGGTTGCAGTGTCGATCAAAAATTCTGTCACTGGAAGGGGAAAATCATCCTTTAGACAGTGACGATTGAGATTTCAGAATTCAATGCAGACACTGATCTGTCCGTTCTTCTTCCTGACTGGCACAATGTTGGCTAGACACTTGGGTACTATACCTCCTTGACAAAGTTGGATCTAATGATCTTGTCAACTTCAGCCTCAACCATGGAACCATGAGAGGGGTTCATCTTTCTGGGAGGCTTCTTGAACCCACAATGATTTGTAGGAAGACTGAGGCGGTGGACGACTACCTAAGGATCTAGTCCTGGAATATAGTCGTAACTCCAGGAAAACACGTCACGATGCTGTTTTAGGAAATCTACATATCGTTGTTGCTCCTTGAAGGACATGGTGGCACTGATCAATGTGGGTCTCGGATCTGCCTCGCTACCAAGGTTTACCTGTACCAGTCCATTGACTGTGGCGGAAACAAATTATTCAAAGGCGGGGGGAGCATCCTTCAAATCCACTTCTTTACTTGGGGAGGATGGATTCCCAGTGAGAGAAGCTTCCTCTGGGTTGGAAGATCCTGACAGGAGGCTGGTACCAGCCTGGACAACAGTGGACAGCATATCAGGAGATTCACATGTCGTTGAGACCATAGCGATGAAGGCAGTCGATCCGATCCCATATGGTCTTCAGCCCAATGGGACACGCTTGATGATATAAAAGAAATAGTGGTGCGTCGGCCTGATCCAGTTAATCCCAGCCTAGAAAAATAGACATGTATGACATATTTTCATTACCATGGGGTGGACATCCTGATATCGTACAGGGGTAGGAGGCTCTGGGATCCCCAGAGCCTGGATTGTGTAGGAGTACGAGGTGATTTTCTACCGTCACTTGGACTTGGGAATATTCTTCCCTCTTGTACCAAAGACAACAAAGAATTGCCCCATATCAGGGGTTGTGGCCTCCAATCGATGGATCAGGAAGATGTAGGCGTCATCCATACTTGCCCAAGGGTCAGTTGCGAACATGACCGGTTCGACGTCACTTTCCTAAATCTACTTATCCTTGATCTTGTAATAGTTCGCATCCAGGTATCGGGCTTCACAAGAGGCAAAAGGAGATGCATCACCTTGGAGTATGCCTACTCGACCATTAAGGGAGTACTTGATCTACTGGTGATACGATGAGGGGATCATCGCGTGAAGTTGGATCCATGGTTTTCCCATCAATGCATTATACGTGGGGTCCTGGGGGACAACCATAAACTCGGTACTAGAAACTAGGCCACTGAACTGGGTCTTCAAACAGATCTTGCCGACCGGGGTCTTCTCTGTCCTTCCGTATCCCTAGATCCTTAAATCAGAGGGAGTCAGTTCATCCTTGGATAACTTTAGCTTCTACATTTTCTGCATCTATATAAGGTTTATCCCAGAGCCAGTTTCAATAAGACAGTGGCGAACCTCCATGCCATTAAATTAGCCGGTGATGTACAGTGGATGGATATTCCCCTGTATGGGAGATCCTTAATCTTCTCTTGAGAATGAAATGATGGACTGACATTCAGCGTCCTCGACCTCTTCAGCATGAAAGGATTATGCAGCTGCTACCTCCATCTCAAACTGGAGGGGGGTTCTTAAAGCCTCAGTGAGGGCCTCGCGCATATCTGACGACATGAAAATGGCATCGAGGATGGAAATACTTGCTGGGATATTGGAAAGGTGCTTGAGAACATCATACTTCCATTCTAGGCGTGAACTTCTGATTACAGGAGGCCACTCTGTGATAGGAGGCATGGAAGGCCCTTCCGAATGGACCGAAGGCTGACTGGTGCTGGGTATGTCCCATTCCTCACTAGTTGAAGCCCAAAGAGTAGCTTCCGGATGAGGACCAAATGACTTAGATTGGCCTATAGATGGGCGAGGCTGGTTGTGGCCTGGATATGGTAGCTCTTCCTGATCCAATATCACAAACGGTGGTGGAGGCGGGCCTGAAGGCACTAGATGAAGTGGTTGCGCATGCTGAGCTTTGTGTTGGGCCTGATGTCTGGTCTCAGTGGAATGCATGGCCTGGATGGAGGTACCAACTGATGCGCCTCTACGACCCATATGGTCGCGGCTCCGCCGATGTTGACGTCGACTGGGGACGTTGTGGAGGTTCTCTTGGAAATCCCCATCATTAGGAGTCATATAGGGGTTTACCAACTCCATGGTATTAACTGAAGCATACCCTTGACTATCACTTGAAGAGTCATCCACTACTGGGAAGATTATGGGAGGAATCCCCATCTCAGGGGGCATGAAGTTGCCGAGAGTTTAGGACGACGATGGAATTGGCAGGGTGCATTGCTTCCCCTTGCGTCGTCGATGCTTGCTCTTTTGGGAAGAGGCTGGTTGAGATGATGATGTAGAAGTGGTGGTCGCAGCTTCTAAAGGCTCCAGTTGACTCAAGAGTTCCCAAATTATTCCATGGGGTTGAGAAACCGTCTTGCGAGCCATCCAGTCGTCGTACTTCTAGGACTCTTGGTTAGAAACCTAGTACCACTCGCCTTCTCTGTTGATACAGATGTCTGGCCTTACAAAGACTCCTACCACTTGTGTCGGGGTCGGGCCCAGCTGAACTATGTTGTTATCGACCTGGTCTTGAATCCAATCTTTGAACACATAGAACTGCTTCAGGGTGTTCCCCAGAATCCGATGATAGGGGCAGTAGTTGGGGCGATAAGTGAGATTCTTCTCTTCCGGCCTTCTGCACTCAGGCAAGCATACAATCCCCTACTCTACAAAACTTATGAAATTGTCGAGGACATGATTCTTGTTGAATGAGTAGGTCTGGTTTATTCTATCTGAAAATGGGACCCTTGGGGCCTGGCCCTGATGAGGATCCGGAGGGGCCTATTGAGGAGGTGGAGCCTGGTTGTCCCACCTGGGCGGTGGCGGCACATTCCGCGGAGGTGCTTGCCGATTCTGAGGCAGACGCTACTGAGCCAGAGGATGCACCTGAGGAGGAGGGCCTCTGCGAGGTTGCGGGGCTGGTGCCACTGGTAGTAACTCCAACTATCTAGGGGCTTCTATTTAGGACACCGTGGCGGGCTTGGATCTTGAAACCCTCCTTGCTGGAATTACAGGGGGAAACGGACGTGCCTGGCTGGCCTGTTGCATGGCTTCCTCCAGGCTCTATTCCTTATTAGAGAAGTCTCGGAATCCTCCAGGGTAGTTCTGGGTGATCAGAGAAGGAACCAATTATGTCTTGATATTTCCTACGCACATCGTCAGTAATTGCTCCTGGGTCAGTGGAATGTCAAGGGAGTATGTGAGCCCCTTCCACCGGGCGATAAAGTCTGTGACTCTCTCATCATGCCTTTGCTTGCACTTGAAGAGGTCTTTGATGCTGTTTTTCCAGGTGGTAGAGATGAACTAGTATAGGAATTACCTGCGAAGGTCCTCCCAGCTGGTTATGGATCCTACGGGGATCTGGTTGTACCAGACGAACGTCAGCCCCTCTAGTGTCTGAACAAAATAGCGGAGCTTGGAAGCCTCCTACTGCACTAGAGTCCCTAATATGGGCCCACACCTTGAGTTAAAGTGAGCCAGGTGCTACGGTGGGTCCTCCGTTCCATTAAATGAGGAGAAGGTGGGATTTCTGAAACCTGGAGGTGTCGGCATATCATCTACCCATGCCATATATGGCTTACCATCAGGTGGGATTTCCACCTGTCGCGTTTCCAATGCCTCAAGGTGGGCTTTGACCACTTCCATAGGATCATCTAGGCAGGGGTCCTGGTCTTGATGGGTATCACTAACTACAAGCGCATTGGCTGTTTCTTCAACACAGTAAACAGGCTCAATAGATCGTAGAGCGGCTGGTGGAGTGGCCTATGGGGCAGCTGGGGGAACCCAGGCCAGATTCCTTTGATTTCCACACCATTCGGAAGGGTTTGGAAAGACATACCATTCCCTCTTACCGTGAGCTCCGGCTTTAGTCCTATCTACAGGGGCAGCATGATCAAGGTTTTCTGGAGGCAGCTCACTGAGGGGTAGTTGTTCCTGCCCCTGCTGCCCTGGACTAGGATCACCGTAGTTGGGTCGTCGCTCTATAGTGAATTCAGCCAGGAGTTCTTCAACCAACTTCTTCTTCTCAGCAAGTTATTGGAGCAAAGTGGCATTCTCAGGGACCTCCTATATCTTCTATACTGAAGCATATGGGTCATAGTGCTTGACAGCTCTGACATGCTCTTTTCCCTTACCATAATTCCTACTGAGTACCAATGCCTCGGTGGGCACAGGGAGACCTAGTAGGTTCCTCTTCTGACGAGTAACCCTTCTTGATGGGTCCAATAGTGGTGTAACGCCCTCGGTAGGTAATTATACATCAGTAAGCTCTAGCTCTTCCTCCAATTCCACTAGGTCAACCATATTGATTTTGACCCTTCCTGGGGGCATGTCCTCGATATCACCTAGAAAGTCGGGCTACCGCCGAATAGGGCTGAAGAGGAGGGTAGCATACTTCCCCAACCACTTATTTTCACGTTAGGGGTATCCTCCTTGATAATTTTGTTGAGTGCCTTGATACTCTGAATGCATTGCTGCTGGAGGGCCTCACGGCAACCTGGTGACTCAGGGCGCTGGGCCACAGGGAGCACAGCCAGATCAACCAGACGAAATTGATCATTGAGGTCTTTGAAATGCATTTGGATCCTTGGATAAACCATGCGCTGATGATGAATATTGAAATGTTTCAACCAGATGGTGTAGTGGAAACACTCAACTTCCTCCAGGGTGAGGGATTCTAGTATGCAGAAATTCTGTGATGCCATGGGCCAGAACTTCTCGGGGAAGTGGTCTGCTACGAGGATGTTCCAGAATCTTCTCATCTTCGATTCAGGGTCTGGCCCTTGATTTACCCACTCATCAACTGGGGGTGGCTGAGGAAATAGCAGCGGTACTAAGGAAAACCACTGGGATGGCAGGCTAGTCGATGGAGAGTACGGCGAGCGGGCTGACTGGCCGCCGATTCTCAGACTGTCCTCTGAAGAGTGTAGCGACCTAGACGCTACGTCACGGTAAGAGGGTCTGACGACCTCCATTCCTGGATCAGGGGATAGGGATACTGGTGATAGGTTGCGATGTTGCTTTCCCACCATTGCTCCCCATAATAGCTCTCTGTGATCTCTTGTGGAGGTAGAGAGCGCTTCTGGTGATGATGGTGGTGATTGCACGACCGTAACCTGCGAGGTCTCCAGATTTTCATCCTCTTGGATATACCTGCGGAGGGAGGCGAGGATCATATGAACCCCCCATTCCAGGAGCACCAGGATGATGCGCCTTGTTCCTGCCCCGACCCTTGACTCGGATGAGCGAGGGGAGGGTTCCCGAGCTGAGTCATACTCCGCTTCAGATTCTGAGAAGCAGACCGGTCTTATCTCTGTCCGGACCTCTACCAAATTCCTCTTATGGTGGATACGGCCCGCCTTCCTACCCCTAGTTGGCTCCTCGGGACAGGGATGATTTCTGATATGGGGTCCTTCAACCACACTGGTGTTGGGGCAGAGAGGGTTTCCACCCGAGAAAGTCGGGGTGCGAGGAGCACTGGGAAAAATTTCGAAAGGTACATGGGGAGGAACTCCATGGATAGCACTTGAGTGGGAAAGATGTCTTCTAGGACTGGCAGGAGCATGTGGAGGTCCTCCATGCTTGTTTTATCAGGCAACCTCAGCGCGAGGAGGGTCCTTGCGCTGGTCTAACAACACATGGGTAGGACCTCCGTGCTGGGTGCGGGTGGAGCGAGACTAACCTTCACCCCTTTGGTTTCCGGGGTGAGGAGGAACTTCACCGGCTGCTGAGAGGATGCAGGGAGGATTCCCACAATAGAGAGAGGTCGGATGGGCAATGTCCCTACACCGGCGGTCGGGGGCAGGAGGAATGACTCCATACCCAGTGTAATGGGCAAGGGAGAGGTTTCTGTACCGAGTATCACTATTGCAGGGACAACCTTCATTCAGATTGGGGGTGGCACGGGGTAGGCCTCCATGTTGAGCCTCAAAGCGGGGAATCCCCACCCTCTCTGTGGTAGTGGTATGGGGAGGACCTCCGTACAGGGTGGAATCACTGTGGGTTGGTTCGCAGCGACCACTACTCGTGTCTGCAACCAAGAGAGTCGACCCAGCCTTCTCGTGGGGCGGTTGGGGCCTCGATCCCAGTCGGGCGTATAAGTGCCCCTGCTCAGTGTATGCAGGGAACTAATGGTATGCGTCTACGGTGGCTCGGTCCATAGTAGCTACTGATATTGACTCCCCTTGGCGGGCGTCCTCCTCAGCTTGTGCTCGACACTGGCGTCCAGTCGGACGAACTGGGGCCAGTGGTGCAGGTGCATAGCTTAACTACTCCTCGTCCAGCAAGATCGGGCGATGGCGCTGACACGGCTGGGTGGGAGCCCTCGCTGGGATCCCCTGTAATGGGACACTGACCAAGCTGGGTCAGACGTCGCCTACCTCATCTGCATAGGGTAGGGAATCGTTGAAGCATTCTGGGGACAGGCTCCCGAAACGGTTGTATGTTGGGGTGGGGAGAAATGGCTCCTTGCGCGGCCCTTGGGGGTGGCATTGTCGATGAGGCACAGACTCCTCCAGATCCAGGTGGGCCATATCCCGGGTCGGGATTATTCCCTCCTCCTCGTAACGACGCACAAGGTCATTAATTACCCTTCGTTGGATAACTTCCGATGGGGAGATGTGGCATGGGTGCCCAGTATTCATGGCCACTGAGACCATCATGGAAGAGTCAAAAACACGCGAGATTCCCGTGTTGGTATTTCCCATGCGCCTGTGTCGGTGGGTAGGTGGTGATCGTGTTCCTTATGCAGCAACCTAATTCCTCAGGGAGATTAACTCATCAGTGCTGAAAGAAAAGGAATCGACGACCAATGCCCCAACTCCATCCCGTCTCACGTGATCTGTAATAGGGATCCACACTGACAACGTCGTAGAACGGGATGTCCAACATTCTACTACCCCAACTTCTGGTGAGTTCCACACCAAGCCCGCTATTTGCTTGGTGGGACCTGGTGCCGGATAATTGGATCTGGTGACATGTCAATCCATTGATTCATCGAATGATACTAGTCTTCATTTTGAGGATAATAATTTCACATCGGGTTCACCATTTCTGTTTCTGATGCTTTCGTCAGGGCATGCGCGTTCGTCTTGTTTGGGGATGAGAGATGCGGTTTTTGTTGCCCCGAATTCCCGCTTTCCAAAGGAAGGTGACATCCACTCCTTATTCAGGGACGTCTACTCCTTGATTGAAATGGGATGATGGGATGTTAGTTCTTCCTTCCATGGATTCCTCCTCAGAACTCGTCACCTAGTCTGAGTCTCCCTCATAGAATTAAGACGTTGTTCATGAAACTCTTCCTAGCACCATATCTTCATAGAGACCAGTTAATTACACTGCTTCTGTCAGGACATTCCAAGGGGTCCGGTCAGGGAAGTAAATTTCGGTTAGGGGAGTAGTCTTGTTGGGCATCACTGGCATGTTTGGACGCTAGGGGATTGGTGTGTCTGTCTTCTCTCCCTTATTATAGGGCTTCTCGAGGGCGCAGAAGCCCAAGGTATCCCACATAGAATGAGGGGAATCATATTCCATGGGATTGTATCTGAATTTTTCCTTAACTTCCCATGTTTAACACAGGGTATGCCACAAGTTTAATGTCCAGCCGAGATAGATCGGGATGATTAGAACACTGACTAGAGTGGATCAGATGGAGGAACCCCCTGGAGGGAACACCAATACTGGGGCCATCATGTGGGTGGCCTCCCAAATGCTATTAGTTGGAATGGGGAATGGGTGGCATGATCCCACCGGGATGTGGTGTCCCAGGTAAGAATCAGGATGGATGATGGAAGGTTTTGTGAGGGGGTGGTGAATGGGATGGAACTGTCATGAGGATGACGATGGTTTTGGGATTGAGCCTCGAAGAGGCTTCCTACGTATCCCCATGGAAGGGAATCAAAGTCCATGTAGTTCATCTGATGGCGGCTTTCTGCCGATTGGGGGTTTCAATGTCTTACCTCTGGATTGGGACACAACAGCTTACTGTTGGATGGGGTCACAATGGCTTACCACTGGATGGGGTCCACAGTTTAACGTCATGCAGGATGGGGGAGAACTGACATGAAGGGGGTCAGAACTGATAGGTGTTGGGGTTGAACCTCATGGAGGATTCCTACATACCTCGCCTTGGCAAGGATCAAATTCCTCATAGTTCATATGGGGCATTTGGGACTTACACTCTGAGGCAGCCTGATGAGTTGGTGAACTGGCGTGAAGATGGTCAGAATGACCGGTGTTGGGATTAAACCTCAGGGAGGCTTCCTATGTACCCTTCCTTGGCAAGGATCAAATATCTCATAGTTCGTATGTTTGGGAACTGACGTGAAGGTGGGCCTGGGGTCTAATGAGTGGTGGTCTTGAACCTCGTGGAGGCTTCCTACGTACCTTTCCTTGGAAAGGATCAAAGACCTTGTATTTCAGGTGAAAAATGGGGCTATTGAACCGACAATAAGGGGTGTCATGAAAACTAGGTGTTGGGCTTGAACCTCGGGGAGGCTTCCTACATACCTTTCCTTAACAAGGATCAAAGTCCTCATAGTTCAGAAGTGTGGGAACCGACGTGAAGGGGGTCAGAACCAATGGGTGGTGGGCTTGAACCTTAGGGAGGCTTCCTACGTACCTTACCTTATAAATGATCAAATACCTCATAGTTTATGTATGTGGAATGGGGATTACACTTTAGGATGCCCAATGGTTTGGTGAATCGACGTGAAGATGGTCGGAATGACCAGGTGTTGGGCTTGAACCTCTGAAAGTCTTTCTACGTACCCTGCCTTAGCAAGGATCAAATATCTCATAGTCTAGGTATGGGTGTGGGGCTTACACTCTACGATGCCCAGGGTGTTGGTGAACTGACATGAATATGGTCAGAACGAACGGGTTTTGGTGGGCTTGAACCTCAGGGAGGCTTCCTACGTACCCTACCTTGGCAAGGATCAAAGACCTCATAGTTCAGGTATGGGTGTGGGGATTACACTCAAGGTTACCCAGGGTGTTGGTGAACCGACATGAAGATGGTCAGAATGAGTGGGTGGTTGGATTGAACCTCAGGGAGGATTCCTACATACCTTTCCTTGGCAAGGATCAAAGATCTCGTAGTTTAGGTGGTGTTGGAGAACTGACATGAAGATGGTCGGAACGACCAATGGGTGTTGGTGGGATTGAACCTCAGGGAGGCTTCCTACGTACCCTGCCTTGGCAAGGATCAAAGACCTTGTAGTTCAGGTGTTGGTGGTCTTGAAACTCGGAGATGCTTCCTACGTACCCTACCTTGTCAAGGATCAAAGATCTCGTAGTTCGGGTATGGGTGTGGGGATTACACTCTAGGCTGATCAGGGTGTTGGTGAACCGACATGAAGATGGTCAGAATGACTGGGTGTTGGTGGGCTTGAATCTCAGGGAGGCTTCCTATGTACCCTGCCTTGGCAAGGATCAAAGACCTCGTAGTTCAGGTATGGGTGTGTGGCTTACACTCTAGGATTCCCAAGGTGGATTTCAGGATCGGTTCTTACTATAAGCCCATGTGAGTCATGCTTGGTGTGAGAAACTAGAGGCAGCAGAGACCTGATGATCACGTTATGAAATGTGCGTCCGTGGGAAGTGGAGTGGGGCTTACACGTGATCACAACCCAAAGAGGAAACAAGGGCTTATGTGTGGTTAGCAGCCCGAAGAGGTTGGTACTTACTCCAAGAGGGAGGCCCGATGGCGACAAAGCACAAAGGGAGAGGGATTTGGGACCGAAGAAAGGAGAATCACCGTTCACTATCACGCCCTTTTCTGGCCTTGGGGACCAAAGAAGAAAGGAGGATCAGGGATGATGCCTCTTACAATAAAGCTAGGGGCTTACACTGAGATGGTTACCCTTTCCCTGCAGACAAACTCCACTCCCATGAGGAGGATATCATCTCCTATAGAGACCAGTGGGCATGGAGAATGTCCAAGGTGGGGGCACCCCACGTGTGAGGCATGGGGTGAGGTCACAGTTTAACGTCATGTGATGAGGATGAAGGTGCTTAGCAGTTTGACGTCCTGTAGCTCAGACAAGGTGGATTTTCTCTGCACCCCCTAGGACATACATAATCGGTACCCTCTGCTCTTTGGTGCAGAGAGGAGATAGGCAAATCAGTGGTGAGGGGGTGTCATGGAGCGAACCATCGGGGGGTCCACGTTAGCGTGTCCATGGTAATAAGCAATAGCCATTAGTGTGCCTATGCGAAGAATGTGGCGAAGCAACGCAACGGGAAGTATCGTCCATGGGACTTTGAAATCACATCATGCAAACCTGGAGGGCTTCATGGGAAAAGGAATTGAAAATCAGAGGGGTTTACAGGTAGGGGCATTGTGAAGCTCTGTTGCTATGCATGGTGAAGGTAACTTGCGAAGGGGTGTGCTTAGCGAAGTGGGGTGCCTCAGCCTAAGCATTGGGCATAGGTGCATATGGGAGGTGCTTCGCGAAGTGGAAAGGCATTCGCGGAGCACTTCCTTGCGGAGTAAAGGTGCCTCGCGAAGCAAGGTGTCGTGAAGCAATATGCTTCGTGAAGTACAGTGACCCTGCCTTAGTATATGGATCATGTGTACATGAAGGGTGTTTCAAGAAGAATAAATGCTCCGCGATGACCCGAGTCCCCTTGGGGATCCCCTTCCTTCATGGAGGCCCTTAGTCTCTGCGAAAGGCATCCCTCTCGAAAGAGGGGATCAAAACAAGACAAAGGGGAGGCACTTCACAGAGCATAAGTAACTCACATAGCTCATGGTTCGTAGATCAGAAGGGTACTTCATGATTTGGAATCTAGGAAGTCGAAAGGTCAGGTTTTCCATCCCCTGAACTTGGGGGGAGGCTGGTATTTATAGGGGAGAGGCACCGCGAAGCAGCGCTCGCTCGGTGTGAAGAGGAAGTCGTTTGCTCTGCGGCACATTGCGAATGTCAAATGCGGTCATGGAATGTTACTGCCTCCTTGATTCGCGGCGGGTCACGAACGTCAATGGTGGTGGCGGAGCGTTACCACGTCCTTGCTTTGTGGCAGGTCACGAACTTCAAGGGTGGTCGCGGAGCATTACCGCCTCCTTGCTTCACAGCGGGTCGTGAACGTCAAGTGTGGTCGCGGAGCATTACCGCCTCCTTACTTCTTAGCGGGTCGCGAACGTTAAGGGTGGTCACAGAGTGTTACCGCATCCTTACTTTGTGGCGGCGCGGTGCAGCCGGTTCTCCGTGAATGGGCTTTGTGAGGAAGCCATGGGTTCGGTGTCTTCTTCTCATCCCCACATTTTGGCATCAACAGGGACATTTCTGGATTCATTTTCCAATGCCTTTCTTAACAAAGGATAAGTTCCATGCAATAGTGTTTAGTGGTTTTCTATAGACACTTACCCTTCCCATGTGGAAGTGTGAGGACATCACAATGTCCTTTTTGATGGGGTTACCCAGTACCCTGAGGAGATGTGACACTATTTGTTTAATTATTGATTGTTTGATGATAGTTTTTCATTTCTTAATGATCTATGAGACTCACTCAGTATATGAGTTGAGAAATTTTCATGTCCATGAGATTATGTGCTTATATGGAGTCCCCTTGAGTATAGTATCTGATAGAGATGTACATTTTACATCACAGTTTTGGAAGGGATTACAGAAGGCCTTAGAGTATCATCTAATATTGAGCACAACGTACTATCCACTAATAGATAGATAGTTAATGTAGATTATTCATATATTAGAGTATCTGTATTTTTAACTTCTTAGGATATTGGGATGATCAAATAGAATTGGATGATTTCAAATAAAAAAATATTTACTAGGTTTTGATTCATATGGCACCTTATGAGGCTATTTATGGTAGTCCATGTTGTTTGCCACTTTTTTGTCATGAGGTTGGTGAGACAACAGTTGTGGGTTCCAATATAGTTTAGGAGACATCCAAGACAGTTATATTGATTCATAATAGGTTTATCACAATATAGAGTAGACAAAAATATTATTCCAACCACATAAAGAGACTCCTAGAGTTTTCAGCATGCGACCAAGTTTTTATGAGAGTTCCTCCTCAATTGGGTCTCTAATGTTTAAGAAATCAAGAGAATCTAGTGTCATGTTATGTTGAACCTTTTGAGGTCACTAAGCAGATTAGAATAGTGGTGCACCATATGTATCCTTGTTCTCTCTATTGAGGAATGCACATTGTGTTTCATATGTCACAACTATTCTCGATCCTATGCATGTTATCAACTACGAGGATATTGAGATGATTCCTAACACATCATACATGTATTGCTTGGTGTGGATTGTAAACCGGAGTGAGAAAGTCCTATAAGGGAAGATGAAATCACTTTTCCAAATTTTATAGCATCTTGTATAGATCTTGGAGGATAATTTGGAGTGGGATGCATATGTTCAGGCTCAATGGCTTGAGTTTTTTGAGTAGAACTATTGAAGGTACTTCTCATGGATAATAAATCACTAGAGAGGGAGAATTGTAACATCCTCACTAAATTCTATGTATGAGATGTTTTAATATTATTAAAATATTATTTTATATTTTGGTTCAACACTAATATAAATGTTTAATAGGTTGGTTTCTATGTGAAAAGTTTTAGGTAATCAAAGTTTGGAAGTTTTCTTGAGGTTGGGTTGTGTGTTGGATAGAAATGTTCCATCGGGTAGTTGGAGGAACCCACCGAACAACCAGTGAGGGAACAAAAGGTTTTTAGTTTTATATAGACCCCACTAGACAATTTTTGGTGCTTCTAGGACCAATGTAGTTCTACCTACCACACTAGATTTCCAGAGACCATTCATCAGCTAGCTGGTGGTGCCACCGGCTAGCCGGTGAGGCCCATCGACTCACTGATGTAGTCTGGGCTGGTGTACATTAAATTAACCCCATGTATTTTAAATTATAATATGTTTTTACCAACTTAATTAAAAAATTATAACCATGAATTCCCTATTTTTAATTGGATAGTACCCCTCTTGACTCTAAATCTCTCACATTTATCTCCCCTTGGTTATTCAACAATGGACCAATTTCATGATGATAGAACTATAAGTTCTCTCTATATTTACACCAAATTATTATTCTTCCTTTATAGGTGTGCATGGATATATGAGGGATCTATGAATTAAATTTAGATTAAATGAATTTTTTTTCCTCCTATGTAGATCAGTGATAGATCTTGGTAATTAATGATGTCTCTTGATCGGATCAAGGTCTACCACTGAGTACATACATATTATAGGTATGTGTTTATGAATTATCTTCATCGACCTCATATTGATGGAAGATTAATGATAGAACTATAATCCATTGATGATGATTTGGTGGATTGGTGGTGGTTTTAGCATGTCAATAACTTCTCATTGACTGGGGCTAGATTCATTATGAATGATAGAAACTTCTAGGTAATTTGTCTTAGATTGATCATATTTAGACCTTTTTCTTCTTAAATCTCATCTTAGATATCCGTTCTAATGAAATATTATTGGTGGATATATGTTCATTGGATAAATTTGAGGTTTTATTTTATAATTTAAAAGTAATTCATGATCCATTCTTGAATCCTCAACAGATCTGGTGAATTGATGATCTCTTCTTCGACATATCTCAGAACTAGTTTTGTTGACATAATCTATGAGTTATGTGATTATAGAACTAACCTTATTAACATGGAACCTCCTCATGTATCTTTTATAAACCTCTTCCTTAAGGAACCAAAACCCAATATAGGCATAATTAATGTGTAAATTTGTTTTTATGGGTGAACAATGTGTTTCAGGCATTGATCCTTTGACGAATATTGGATTACTTCATCAATGAGCTTGAGGTAGTAAGTTCCTTACCATTTTTGGATCTTATATACAATTATTAACTTGATATGATTCTTATTTTGTCATTTTAAGATTTAAAATTCTTGATATTGATCACATTTTTGTGTTTTTGTGTAGCTTGTGAGACCTATATATGATGTTTGATTCCATGAGTATGCTTATATATGTTTGATTTTGATTGCATGTACCTATATGTTGCTACTAATTCTCATGACATCATGTTATGTTCTACCTTATATGATGTAACATGTTATTTGTATTACCATGATTAATATGTAAGGTTCTTAGTACTCAATACAATGAGACCACCATGATATGGATACCCCTTAGAGGGGAAGTTCACATGACATGTAACAATGATGGAGATTTACCTAAATACAAGGTAGGTACATGATGAAATTGAGGCCAGACCATTGAAAACAACATTGTGTTACAATGAACTTGTAGCCTAACCAAATTCATATATGGGGTTCAATGGTCTTGAGGCCTAACTCGTGATGGAGGCGAGATGTGACAACTTTGTAGCTTAATTCAACTCGATGGTTGAGACTACCGAGAGATATGTTCACTAGCCTTATGAATAGATCTTGGTCACTTTTGGAATCATTATGACTATACTTATAGCATGAAGTTGGAGCAGGGATGGTCGGGGTTTGTGGTGGCTTGGTTAGCACACGGATTCTCGATTTATGATTGTTTATAATTGCTTGCACATTTATTTTTATCATGGAATACACCGGTTATACCTATTAAAACATGTTATGGACTCATTGATGGTGTCCAACTAGGTTTTATTACTCACACCCTACATAGTCATCTTGATGTGTGTGTAGAATTCATATATAAGGATATAGGTAAGGGAAAGGGGCCTATTTTAAATAGCTAAGTTATAGAGCATGGAACTGGTTATGGGATCAGGATGAAATCTAGAGGATTTCCATGGAGTTTTATTTATATATACACTTTTACTTTATACATTGGTTTGGATTTCTCCACTAGGATCACAATTTATTTAATTTATGACATGTGTGCCATATAATATTACATTATGATGATTTATCTTCCACCTTGGTACTCTGATATGATTTATATTTTCTTATCTTTTATTAATATATTAGTGTTTGACTATGAATACTAGAGGGTATAGTATCCTCACTAACGACATTCATGATCTCATTGTTAGTTAGTGACCTCTTTCATAAAAAGATGCACGCATTTAGTCTTGTGGATATCCATCTAAAACCTAGTGGTTTGGGTCATGACATCACACACAATAATTATTAATTCTTCAATATATAAATTCAATAAAAGAGTTACCTCTAACAAAACATCAATGATACTCAATACACAAAGGTATTTTTCAAGACCTCCATTAAACACATTTCTCTCTATACTTGTGTTTTCCAAATATATCATACATAAACATGTATAATCATATAATCCCTCTGTCCAAGGTATCAAGTAACCATGAGACACAAAGTATATCAATCATGTATAGATACTCATATATTCTAAATTCTCTACCAAAGGTATGAACATGTCATATGTCATTAATCCTGATGGAAGGGAAAATATCTTGCCTCTAATAAAATATATGAGCATATCACATGTCAGTTATATAGGCACAATCATATTGTCATGACCCCTCCCTAAAAATTCACCCCTCCTGGGATGATAATGAAGAAGGGGGGATAATGGTCCCCTACGTCCTACCACCAGTAGGCCTTGTATTAGAGATTACCACCGAGGGTATCAATAAAGTCACACATATGATATTCATTACACTTAATAGATAAGTAGGATCAAGATATCAGTTGTAAACCGGAAAACAATTCCATAACATAAAGAAAAGGAAAAATCCACAATATCCCACAATTCATGTAATTTTTTATGAATACAAATATAAGTCTCCAAGAAAAGTGCAAAAATACAATCTTATGACAACACATTGATAGATTAAAACTCCAAGTTAGAAATGTCCATCTTGGTCTCCAAATCCCTACAAAAAACCTGAAAATAGTTTATATATAAATACATACATATATATATATATATATCAGGGTGAGAGTAACATGTATAATCAGTGGGATCATATTTAAGGACCCTCATACAAATGTGAGAAGAGCATACTAATGCCTCATTGAATAAACAACAGAATCAACAAGCACATATTAGTCAATTGGTTCCCAACCTCACCAAGGATCACTCACCAAATAACACATCTAATTGTAGTAATATAAGAATAATCATATTGATAAAAGTTACCTCACACCACTTCCCCTCTAATTTTATGATCTCAAACCCCAACATCGTAAATCCTAGTGCTCACATTCCTTCTATGTCCATCAACCTCATTCCATCACAAGACTTAATATAACGGGAAAGCCCCAACTCTCAACTAGTTCCACAACCATTACGTCCTCATCATCCCATAACCATTTCTATAAACCATAATAGTAGGGTATCATTATTATGAAAGACATTAACTTCATTCCCTCCTCCTACCATGCATGAACCCCACTGTGAACCATCTCAACCTCTCATCGATCATCACATCTAGTGAACTATAACCACAATCCATCACAATATGTGTGTAACAACCTTTCCAGAAAGAGATAGTGTGGTAGAAGGGGTAGCCAACCATCCATCCTCACAAACCTGGATGTTTCGGAAAAACACACAAAACCCAAAACCTTTCAGAACTGGTGTAAGAAAACGACTTGGGTGGAGTGTGTATAAAAATAAAAAAGAAAATATAATATATAATAGTTAAACACAACCCAACCCATGGTTCCACACAACCAAAAATCACTGTTGTAACACCATCCACCCATCCAGCCCCATTTACCATGCACACAAACACACATCAATTTCATAGTTCCCATTTAACCACATTAATTACCAACCACTTAAATGTTCTTTTACCACCCATACATATTTAATTTAAAAATAATTATCCCATTTACCATTTCATCATTCATTTATTTCCATCCACAAACCATTTATTCCAACCAAATTCCATTTAATTAGAATTTACCACTTTCCAATCCTTCCCTAACTATCATAAAATTTCCAAGTCGTCACACAATTCCATTAACTATTCTTATATCAGCTCTATGCTTTAATACCACACATCATAACTACATCAAAGATACCTACATCACTTATCATGCCAAAAAACCATGGTTTTTTCGCCCAACGCATTCCAACACAAGCTCAATAACCACCAACACTGGAAAAATCCCAACAAGATCCCCACACACATCATACAAGATAACATAACTAGAACAAAAACACATAATATCAAATTTCAAATTATACATATATTGTAATTTTAGATTCAATGAAAGGGATTTTATTAATTTACTTAGATTTTTTCATGGTTATTCTCACACAATTTCAGATATCCATGGGAAAACACTTTATTATTCATTATAAGTTCTTAAAATTTTATTTAGGGTGTGATAAAATAACCAACACAACAAGGGTTTTACAATTATAACAACTACAACACAAAAAAGGTTAAAAATAGCCATGATTTTTAATAACATTAACAAGAAATCATAATTCCATTAGTAATATCATCAAGAATAGTAAATACATGTGAATACTCCCCTTACCATTTGATTTATGATTAATCCAATTCATTATATTATTATTTCAACACTTGTTATCCACCCAAAGGAAGAAAAAAGAATTTTATTCTCATAGATTCACATAAAAAAGGATAAAACAAGGATCCCCTACCTTGATTGTCATTTCAAAGAGAACCACACTCACGACGAAAGAATTAGGGGATTAAACTCCACCAAGATCTAAGGGAAAACCACCCAAATTTACCCATAGAAATCCATACCAAACCATGCTCATAACTCATCCCAAAATAGAGGGGTTATCCACAATGAATATCTAAACAAAAAAGGAAGAACAAAAGAGAGAAAGAAGAAAAGAAGGTACCTTGAATTAAGGTCACTCGATTCTCCATGATCCAAGAGGTTATAACCCTCAAAAGAGATGATCAAAGGGTGCCAAGGGTGTCAAGATTTGGTTAAATATTGAGGTACAAGGAATATAATCAAGATGGGGGAGGTTGGGCCCTCTATTTATAGAGGAATCCGGAATAGCCTCACTATAGTGCGGAAATATCCTATTATATCATGTTCTCCCTTAGCCAAATAAGATTTGAATCTCCTTAGGTCTTTTCACCATTTATCACATGTTTTAAAAACTTGATTTAACCGTCACCATGACCTAGTACATGACATGGTAAAAATCATGTTGGATCCTCCGATTCCCATCACGACTAGCCATTACAATGTAGCACTAAAGGCTTAGATATTTTCTTTTCACCATGCTCTGGACCATGATGTGGTGATATCCAGCTCCCCATTTTAGATAAGTGCTCCCCCAAAACACAACACCCAACACCATGCCCTTCACTTAGTATTTCCAAGATACTCGTTTCACATAGGGTGACTGCCTGAGAACTATGCCCAACACCATGACCAACCAGGACATTTCACTCATTGCGGCTTATCCCAACACCACATGGACAACCCCACAACAAGCCTCCAAGAACCCAACACCAAAACAGCCAGTACCACACCCTCCACCATGGTGTGGTGGCCACATGAATATCCAAAACACTCCCTTATCCTCCAAAACACCTCCAAACTCCTTATTGACACCACCAAGACTAAGAAAAATATTGAGGGGGAGTTATAGGAATTTTTTCCCTCATATTAAATACCTCTAAAAAAATTCCCATCCTTGAAAATAAAAAAATAATTCATAAAGAATAAGGAGGAAGGGAAGGGTCTGAATAATTATACCTAAAGATACCTCTCAAGGATCACTTTACGGTATAAATGTAACCATCAGATAAACACAATCAACGAGAGGGAAAAGGAACATTTCACTTAAGGAAAATAAAACAAACCCAAAACTCAAAATAACTTTCGATACTAAGCACAAATATATGTATCACATTCCTTGGTACTCTCCTCTAAGACAACATTCCTCTATAGGACAAAAACTTAAGGGATAACATACCCACACAATAATTTCTCTTGATGGTATTGGACCTCAACTGGTCATTCCACAAATGATGTGTCATCCTTGATATCCTACTCTCCCTGTTGAATGATATGAGAGTCAACATGAAGATATTGACAGATCTGAGATACGTGAAATATTTCATGGATCTGGTATATCTATGGAGAGATCACCAACGAATAAGACACCTCACTAACATGATCCACCACCACAAAAGGTCTAAAAACGTAGGATTAAAACTTGTTTCCCTGACCAAAACTATACTTCCCATGATGAGGGGAAACCTTCAAGAACACATGTTCTCTAACCTAAAACTCTAAGGGCCTAATTCTACATTCAGTATAATACTTCTTATGGTCTTAAATTGCCTTTATCTTGTCAAAAACCATCTAAACCTCCTTGATCGTACTTTTTACTGCATTGGGATCAAGAAAAGATGACTCTATGACTTTGATCCAGCACAGCAAGGATCGACACAACCTATTATACAATGCCTCAAATGGAGTCATGTTGATGGATGAGTGGTAGTCGTTGTTATAGGTGAACTCAACCAAAGTCAAGTGCTTCACCTGTTACCCATTAAAATACAAGATGCTCACTTGTAACATATCCTCCAGTGTCTGGATGGTCCACTCTATCTACCTGTCTGTCTAAGGTTGGAAAGCAGCATTAAGGTGTAACTAAGTACCAAAATATTGTTTCATTTCTCCCCAGATCCACGAGGTAAAATGATTTCTTTTTTCTAATAATACATACCTTGTAAATCCATGAATCAAGGAAAACACATCCACATACCTACTTTCCAAAACATCCATGTGTCTCAACTCCCTCATTGTTAAGAAGTGAGTTGAATTCATCATCAAATCCATTATTACCCAGATAACATCATATCCTTCCGAAGGTTGGGGTAATCCTATGTCAAATCCCATCATGATGTATTCCCACAACTATTTGGGGACATCAAAAGGTTGCAACAAACCATTAGGAATTTAATGGTCTACCTTAACCTGTTGGAAAACTAGACACTATGCCATGAACTCTGTCACTGCTCATTTCATTTTGGGGAACCCGAACTGCATCCTCCAACCATGGTACATTTTGTAGAATCCTAGGTGAACCACTAAAGGAGAGTTTTGAAACTCATTAATGAATCCCTCATGAATCACTATTGGGAAGAACATCCTACTCTAAAACACCAACTGATATTGGTAATCCTCTGACCACCCTTTATAGAAATCACCCTGAACAACTTGATCCCACATCACTTCTACCTTTGGGCCTCCCCACTGAGACTTCTCCACCTACTGCATCAGAGAAGACCACACTATCATCTGAATCATGAAACCTCCACCATCAATTTTTCTTATATCAAGTCGCATGACTGTTAACTCCTCCATCACCCGCCATGCATCCCTAAACTCATGAACAATATCCTTCTGCTACTTCTTACTCAGTGCATTATACATGGAATTCCCTTTTCCCAAGATATAGGAGATCTCAAAGTTTTAGTCCTAGAGAAAATCCATCCACCTTAGTTTTCATAGATTAAGGTCACAATGTGATAAAATGTAGCTCTGAATCTTTTGATCGGTGAAGAAAAAAACATTCTATGATGAGGTAATGTCATCACAACTTCAAGGAAAACACCACCACCACCAATTCCAGATCATGGGTGGCATAGTTATAAAAATGAGGGTGTAACTATCTGGATCCATAGGAGATCACCGACCACTGCTACGTCAATACACCTCATAAACCCAAGAGAAAAGCATCACAGAACACATCAAACATCACCCCCTCCTTTGGAAACCAAAGGAATGGGGAACTGACTAATTATACTTTCAAATATTTAAAAGCTACCTAACATTGATCAGTCCAAGTGAATGCATGATCCTTCCTAGTTATAGTTTTCAATGAGGTTGTAATCCATGAAAAATTGGACATAACCCACTAATACTAACCTGCAAGACTAAGGTGTTAGAATGGCGTAGTCTAATCCTTTGGATGATATTGGGTCGACGACTACACTACTGAAAAATGTGTAATATATAGCATTATCCTTTATCATCATTGATAAAGGATGTCATTATCAGGGGTAAAAAAAGTATTGATAAAGTACACCTTTATCAGTGGTTTATCTATAGCACTGATAAAGGGTAACCTTTATAAGTGCATTTTCTAGCCCTGATAAATGTCTCGATAGTGCATACGAGTCCCAAACTGAAATAGTGGATGTCTAACCACTTCTTTAAATATGATTTCATCATAGCTTAATCTCAGAAGCCTGTTGCGGGGATGGGCTCCTGAATTCACTCTTCATACACATACATATGGTCCCACGAGCTCATGCAGCCCTTGGCCCACCCTATGCTTCCTGAAGGCTTTATCCCACCCCCATACACCGGTCGGGTCCTACACGACCCGACCCATCAGCGTCCCCTCATTTGGGCCTATATACTTCCTGGCCCACCTATAACCCAATTTTTTATTTATATTCCAATAAAAATAAACCAATAAAAAATACAAGTATTAAAAATATTAAAAAATTGAAATAATTAAACAAATAAAAATTAAAAATTATTAAATTAAAAAAATATTAAAGAATTTATTAATTAAATAATTGTTAATAACTTTAATATATATATATATATAAACAATAAATATTAATAAATAGTATATATTAAATAAAGATGTATAAAATGAATAAATTGTAACGATTAAACAAAAAAATTAAAAATGAAAAAATAACAAAATTATTAATCAAAAAATTATTAATAAAAATGAATACATTTAATATATATATACATACATACATACATATATATATATATATTAATTATAAGTGGTAATAAATAATATATATTAAATATAAATATATAAAATGAATAAAATGTAATAATTAAAAATATATTATAGTCTTATTCATTTTTAATGGTTTTTATACATAATTATCCATTAATATTTTTAATATTTTTAATATAGATATATATATATATATATATATATCAATATATATATCAACATATATAATATTTCCTAAAATATGATTTTTATAATACAAAATATTTATGCTTACATTAAATAAGTAATATATTTAGTGAAGAATGGTTTATAATTAAAATTTTATATTAATTAAAAATATTGACTAATTGTATTGAGTAATGGACATATAATTGAATGTCATTTTATTTTTGAATTTAACATATATCAAACATGTGTTACATTGATTTCACACATACATATATGTAATTAATGCATTTTTATATACAACACACACACATAATATTTCATTAATTTATTCATTTTTTAATATTCATTTTAGAATTATATTTATTTACATAATATATTTAATATATATTATGTTTCTAATTGGTAAATTTTATCATTTTTAATATTTTTATTCAATATATACTATTAATTAATTTTTAACATTTCTTCGAATTTATTCATTATTATTATTATTTATTTCATTAATAGACGCTACATATTATATAATGTCATTACTTTCACACAAACAAATATTTACACAATTAATGAAATCTTATATATAAACACATACATCGAATATTTATGTAATTTATTCAAATTTTAATATTCATTTTAGAATTTCATTTAGTAACATAATATATTTAATATATTATGTTTTTAATTGGTAAATTTTATTTATTTAGTTTTAATATTATTATAAATATTATTATTTATTCATTTTTAATTATTTTTATTATTTACTTTTTTGTAATTTAATCATTTTCTAATATTTATTTATACATATTTATTTACTATATTTTAATATTTTCAATATGTATTCAACTTCATTTCAATATATATATATATATATAATTTATTCATTTAATAAAACTTATACTTTTTTTAAATATTTTTAAAGAGCACTCATTTTTAATTATTCAATTCCACTCATTTTTAACATTCATGCATTTGAGATTATATATTCATTAATAATGTTAAAAATATATTTGTAAATAAATATTTATAAATATATATATTTATAAATTTATATTTACTATATTTATAAAATTATATATTTATAATTACAAATAAATATATTTTTAAAAATTGTTTAGATAATTATAAATAAATAATTATATAGTTAAATAATTATAAAATTATAATAAATATATTTAAATAATAAATATATTTAATATGTATATATATATTAAATAAATATATATAAATATATATAATGATATAAATATATAAAATGATATAAATATATATAATGATATAAATATATATAACGATATAAATATATATAATGATATAAATATGTATAATGATATAAATATATATAATGATATAAAAATATTTATTATTATAAAATTAATATAACTATATTACAATAATGAATATGTTTGCTATATTTATGTATATTTATTATATATATATAATATAAATATATATAATGATATAAATACACTTATAATTATAAATAAATAATTATTAATATATTTACAAATATATACATTTATAAATGTATATTTACTATATTTATGAGATTATATATTTATAATTATAAATATATATATATATATATATATAATTTTTTTAAAAGTATTTATATAATTATAAATAAATATATTTTTAAATAATTTCAATATTTTAATAAATATAGTTAAGTGATAAATATGTTTAATATATTTATATTTATATTTATAAATATTTCTTAAATATATGTATATAATTATATAAATATATATAAATATATAAATATATTTATAATTATATAATTATAATAAATATATTTAAATTGTGAATATATTTTCTAAATTTATATTTATATTTATTAAATATATATAATTATATTTATATGTTAAATGATATAAATATATTTACAAATAAATTTATTTTTAAATGTATATTTACTATATTTATAGAATTATATATTTATAATTATAAATAAATGTATATAAGTTTTAAAAATGTATTTCTATAATTATAAAAAAATAATTTTTTTAAAATATTTATTTAATATATTTATATTTATAATTTTATATATTTATATATTTATTAAATGTATATTTACTATATTTATAAAATTATATATTTATAATTATAAATAAATACATATAATTTTTTTTTGAAAAGTATTTATATAATTATAAATAATTAATTATATTTTTATATAATTATAAATTTACAATAAATATATTTAAATAATGACTTTTTTTTAATATATTTATATTTATATTTATATATATTTATTAAATATATATATAAATATATATATATATATATATAATTATATATATATATAAATATATTTATAATTATAAAATTATAATAAATATATTTGAATAGTAAATATATTTACTATATTTATATTTAGATTTATATATATTTATTAAAAACATATATAATTATATAAATATATATAATGATAGAATTGCATTTATAATTATAAATAAATAATTATAAATACATTTACAAAGGGGGTCGGGATGAGTGAACTACGGGAGTATCTCTCTCTAGTTCTTCATGGATTCTAGATTAGAATCTCGATGGGATCACACCTGGATTGTTTCTTCGATCCTCAGGAGGTATTTGTTGGCCCTTCACGGACGTCTCATGATGCGGTAGAAGGTGCGGACCATTTGCCGCATGTGGTGGCGGTTCCTTCTGGATGTGTGGTTCACAAAACTAAGGCATCTGATTCGGCCAAGAATTCTGCCATTTTGGGAAGCATGCCACCTCCCATTGTTGTAAGTTCTTCTAATATCAGATGTTTTGTTGATTCTCAAACTGAAGTACAGTTGTAGAAGAAAATCACCCGGAATGGACCGATTGCATTTGTCTAGGCCAACCCTATATTTTTTCAAGATTAGATGGATGTTTGTAAACACTCAATAATTGGGAGGTTGTCTCCGATTAGCATCAATAATGCTTGGAAGCTAGAAACTTTGAAGAACCGGCTTCGCTAGATATTGGGTTTCGATAATTGGAGGCTGGTTTCAATTGGAATGGGGTGTTTTCACTTCATATTTCCTTCTTTGGATCTCAAATTGAGGGCCTAGAGCCATGGATTCATCTCTCTAAAATCGGGTATCTTAAGGTTGTAGGAATGGGACCCCTGGTTTGACCCTGTTACAGCTCGGAACTCAACCATTCAAACTTGGATTCAAATCTGGGGATTAAACTGGTTTTTTTGGCACCCGCAGATCCTCTGGGATGCTGCCTCATTAGTTGGAATTCCTATCAAATTTGATAAAGAGACAGATATTGCAAGGTATGGTCACTATTCTAGGGTACTTGTGGAGGTTTACACTACTGGAGTTTTACCCTTTACCAATGGTTTAGAACCATTGGTAAAGGTTGGGAAACTGTTGGTATATTATATACCAACGGTTTCTCAAACCATGGACTAGTAATCCATGGGTAAAGGATTATACCAACAGTTCTATGTAAACCGTTGGTATATGTGTTAAAGTAATAGATATACCAACAATTTCACAAACCATTGGTATATGTTACCCTTATACCAATGGTTTAGAACTGTTGGTATATAGTGTGCAATATACATCTAAAGGATATACCAACGGTTTTCAAAACCATTAGTAGAAGTTTATACCAACGATTATAACAAAACCATTGGTATAATATACATCAAAAGGCTATACCAACGGCTATACCAACGGTTTAGAAAACTGTTGGTATACATATGTTGCAGCTCCACAGCATCCAGCAGCCACCTCAAACCTACAACTCTCCATGACCTGCAAGAACACATACAACCAGAATCCAAAAGCCTACATGGGATGTTTAAAATTCATCCAGAATTCAGAAATTTATAAATTTAAAATTCATTCCTCACTCAAACCATAACACAAGAGAAAAATCTAAAATCCAATACATCCACAATCCAATACATCCATAATTGAAATGAAATAACACCCATAACACCAATACAAAATTAAAATCTAATACATCCAGAATCCAATACACATAACAGTATTCAAAATTTAGAATTCATTTCCAATACAGCCAGAATCCAATACATCTAGAATTTAGAAATTTAGAATTGAAAAGAAATAACACTCATAACAGTATTCAAAATTTAGAATTCACTCCTCACTCAAACCACAACACCAATACATGCAAGAGAAAAAGACTACATGTTATAGGAAGCACATGGGATGTGTACTCATGGTCTTGGGTTGACTATCTTAAAACCAACAGAAAAACTTGGGTAGAGTGGACAAGGATCATGATACCCATAAGATAGAAAATGGTAGTGGTCATATTCCTAGACCTAGGATGAGTTATAGGAAGCACATGGGATGTTTATATTCCTCTAATGACTATGTATCCATGTATAAATGGTTCTTGATGTGTTAGTGGGAAACATTGGCCAATCTCGACATATGATATGGGTTACCAAAATAGCCTACATGTTTTTCATAGACTTTTCATTTGGAATAAGGGGGTATGTGGATAATTGTAATTTGGTCTCCTAGGTGTGATGTTAGATGAATCCCTATTTTGGGTGGTGGGTATGAATATTCAATTATGTCTTTGGTATTGGGTTCCCAAAGGGACTTTGGTTTGGTCTTAGAACCCACTGTTTGAGGATGGTATTGGCGTATTAAATGTCATGTGTTTTAGAATAGGGGTAGGAGTTCCTCATATGAGAAGTAGATTGTGTAAGGTTGGACCTTGGATCCTTGTGTCAAAGTATCAACAAAATACGAATGTGTTTGGTTGGTTTTCCGTATGCCAGTTGTTTTCACTTAAATGTTGTCCATTTTAAATAAAAGACAGACACTTTGAGTGATATCGGCCACACCATGCCTCATATTGAGGCGGGTTTGACTCGTACACGTCACATATGACCCATGGATCATCTTCCTAAAGTATCAAGACAATCTGAATGCGTTTGGTTGGTCTTCTATATGCCAGTTGTTGTTTTCACTTCAAATGTAGTCTATTTAAAATAAAAGTGAGACACTTTGAGTGGTAATGAATAAACCCTACCTCAAATTTAGGTAGTGTTGACTCATACACATCACAAATGACCCATGGATCATTGTGCTAAAGTATCAACATAATCTGAATACATTTGGTTGGTTTTCTGTATGCCAGTTGTTTTTACTTAAAAGAGTATCCCTTTTAAACAAAAGAAAGACACTTCAAGTGATACTGGACACACCGTGCCTCATATTGAGGCGGGGTTGACTCTTATACATCAAAAATGACCCATGGATCGTTTTCCTTAAGTATCAATAGAATTCGAATGTGTTTGGTTGGTTTTTTGTATGCCAATTCTTGTTTTCACTTAAAATGTTTTCCATTTCAAATAAAAGTGAGACAATTTGAGTGTTATCGGCCAAAATGTGCCTCGTATTGAGGCTGGGTTGACTCGTACATGTCAAAAATGAAACATGGGTCGTTGTGCTAAATTATCAACACAATACGAATACGTTTGTTCAGTTTTCCGTATACCATTTTTTGTTTTCACTTAAAATGTTTTCCATTTCAAATAAAAGTGAGACACTTTGAGTGGTACCAGCGAAACCATACTTCAGATTAAGGCAGGGTTGACTCTTACACATCAAAAATGACATATGGATCCTTTTGCTAAAGTATCAGCACAATCCGAATATGTTTGGTCAATTTTTTGTATGCCAGTTGTTTTTACTTAAAAGGGTGTCCATTTTAAACAAAAGAAAGACACTATGAGTGATAACGACCACACCATGCCTTGGATTGAGGTGGGGTTGACTTTTACACGTCAAAATTACCCATGGATACTTTTTCTATAGTATCAACACAATCTGAATGTGTTAGGTCAGTTTTTCGTATGCCAGTTGTTTTTACTTAAAATGTTGTCCATTTCAAATAAAGGTGAGACACTTAGAGTGTTACCAGCCACATCGTGCCTTGGATTGAGGTAGAGTTTACTCATACACATCACAAATGACCCATGGATACTTTTTATAAAGTATCAACACAATCCAAATGTGTTAGATTGGTTTTCCGTATGTCAGTTGTTGTTTTTACTTAAAATGTTATCTGTTTCAAACAAAAGAAAGACACTTCGAGTGATACCAACCACACTTCACCTTGGATTGAGCTGGGGTTGACTTTTACATGTCACATATGACCCATGGATCGTTTTCCTAAAGTATCAATAGAATATGAAAGCATTTGGTCGGTTTTTCGTATGCCAGTTGTTGTTTTCACTTAAAATGTTGTCCACTTCAAATAAAAGTGAGACACTTTGAGTTGTACCAGCCACACCGTACCTCAAATTGAGGCGGGGTTGACTCTTAAAGGTCAAAAATGACCCATGTATCCTTTTTATAAGGTATCAACACAATCTGAATACGTTTGGTTAGTTTTCCGTATGCCAGTTGTTTTTACTTAAAATGGTGTCCATTTAAAAAAAAGACACTGTGAGTGATACCAGCCACATCGTGCCTCGGATTGAGGCGGGGATGACTTATACACATAAACAATGACCCATGGACCGTTTTTAAAAAGTATCAACACAATCCTAATACGTTTGGTCAGTTTTCTGTATGTCAGTTGTTGTTTTCACTTAAAATGTTGTCCATTTCAAATAAAAATGAGACACTTTGAGTGGTACCATCCACACCGTACCTCATATTGAGGTAGGGTTGAATTATACAAATAAAAAATGACCCATGTATCCTTTTTATAAAGTATCAACATAATCCAAATACGTTTGGTTGGTTTTCCATATGCCAGTTGTTTTTACTTAAAAGGGTGTCCATTTTAAACAAAAGAAACACACTACGAGTGATACTGGACACATCATGCCTCATATTGAGGTGGTTTTGACTCGTGCACGTCAAAAATGACCCATGGATCGTTTTTCTAAAGTATCAACACAATCCGAATACATTTGGTCAGTTTTCCGTATGCCAGTTGTTGTTTTCACTTAAAATGTTGTCCATTCCAAATAAAAGTGAGACAGTTTGAGTGGTACCGGCTACATTGTGCCTCATATTGAGGTGGGGTTGACTTGTACATGTTCCAAATGACCCATGGATAATTTTTCTAAAGTATCAACACAATCTGAATATGTTTGGTCAGTTTTCCATATGCCAGTTGTTGTTTTCACTTAAAATGTTGTCCATTTCAAATAAAAGTGAGACACTTTGAGTGGTACCGGTCACACCGTGCCTTGGATTGATGCGGGGTTGACTCATACATGTCAAAAATGACCCATAAATCTTTTTGATAAAGTATCATCACAATCCAAATATGTTTGGTTGGTTTTTCATATGCCAGTTGTTTTTACTTAAAAGGGTGTCCATTTTAAACAAAATAAAGACACTATAAGTGATACCGGCCACACCATGACTTGTATTGAGACGGGGTTCACTCTTACATGTCAAAAATGACCCATGGATCGTTGTGATAAAGTATCAACACAATCTGAATTCGTTTGGTCAGTTTTCTGTATGCCATTTGTTGTTTTCACTTAAAATGTTTTCCATTTCAAATAAAAGTGAGACGCTTTAAGTGGTACCAGCCACACCGTGCCTCAGATTGAAGTATGGTTGACTCTTACACATCACAAATGACCCATATATCCTTGTGATAAAGTATCAACACAATATGAATGTGTTAGGTCAGTCTTCCCTATGCCAATTGTAGTTTTTACTTAAAATGTTGTCCATTTCAAATAAAGGTGACACACTTTGAGTGGTACCGACTACACCGTGCCTCAGATTGAGGCGGGGTTGACTCATACACGTCACAAATGATCTATGGATCCTTGTGATAAATTATTAACACAATATAAATGCATTAGGTCAGTTTTTTGTATACCAATTGTTGTTTTTACTTAAAATGTTGTCCATTTCAAACAAAAGAAAAACACTTTGAGTGATGCCAGCCACAACGTGCCTCGGATTGAGGCAAGGTTGACTCGTACATGTCACATATGACCCATGGATCATTTTCATAAAGTATAAATAGAATCCAAAAGCATTTGGTAGGTTTTTCATATGTCAGTTGCTGTTTTCATTTAAAATGTTGTCCATTTCAAATAAAAGTGAGGCACTTTGAGTGGTACCGGCCACACCATGCCTCAGATTGAGGCGGGGTTGACTTGTAAACATCAAAAAAGACCCATTGATCTATTTTCTAAAGTATCAACACAATATAAATACGTTTGGTCAGTTTTCCGTATGCCAGTTGTTTTTACTTAAAAGGGTGTCCATTTTAAACAAAAGAAAGACACTACGAGTGATATCGGCCACATCGTGCCTCGAATTGAGGCGGGGCTAACTCGTACACGTCAAAAATGACCCATGGATCATTTTTATAAAGTATCAACATAATCCAATTATGTTTGGTCAGCTTTCCGTATTCCAGTTGGTGTTTTCACTTAAAATGTTGTCCATTTCAAATAAAAGCGAGACACTTTGAGTGGTACCGGCCACACCGTGCCGCAGATTGAGACGGGGTTGACTCGTACACATCAAAAATGACCCATGGATCCTTTTCCTAAAGTATCAACATAATCTGAATGTTTTTGGTCAGTTTTCCGTATGCCAATTGTTGTTTTCACTTAAAATGTTTTCCATTTCAAATAAAGGTGAGACACTTTGAGTGGTACCGGCCACATCGTGCCTCGGATTGAGGTGGGGTTGACTCGTACACGTCACAAATAACCCATGGATCCTTGTGCTAATGTATAAACACAATCCAAATCTCCCAGGATCTCTTAAGGGTGGATCTCCTTCGATCCTTGGGATCTGAGGCGCCGAATTAAGAGTGTGATTGTCTCTAGAATCAAGGTAGGTAGTCGATGCTTGGTTCTAAAGTAACAGTAATGTAATGTTAATTAGATTGGGATTTAGGGTGAATCTTGAAGAGAGATTAGATTGGGATCAGTGACCTTATGATGTAGTGATTGGTGTGATGATGTCGGTGATACACAGTTGTGCGAGGTACCCAGTGGAGGATTATGATATATGTGGCGGGGGTTATGCATGGTAGGAGGAGGGTGGGGGCTGTCCAGGGTCCAAGAAAGAGGGGGGTTGTCTAGGGTCCAGGGAAGAGGGTGGGGGTCTATCTGAGGGGCTCTCCGAGGGGCTTTCTGGGGTCCAAGGAGAAGGGGGCTATCTGGGGGGCTGTCTGGGGGGCTGTTCGGGGGGTTGTCTGGGGTCCAAGGAGGAGGATGGGGGTTGTTTGGGGGGTTGTCCGGGGGGGGCTGTTCGGGGTGCAGGAAGGAGGGTGGGGGGTTTCCAGGGTCTAGGGAGGAGGGTGGGGGATATTCGGGGTCCAGGAAGGAGGGGGGCTTTCCGGGGTCTAGGAAGTAGGTGGGGTTGTCTAGGGTCTAGGGAGGAGGGTGGAGGGACTGTTCGGGGTCCAAGAAGGAGGGTGGGGGGCTATCCGAGGGGTTGTCTGGGGGCTGTCCAAGGTCCAGGGAGGAGGGGAGTCGTCTGGGGGGCTGTCCAGGGTCCAAGGAGGAGGGTGGGGTGCTGTCCAGGGTCCAAGAAGGAGGGGGTTGTCCGGTTTCCAGGGAGGAGGGTTGGGGGGTGTCAGGGGGGCTGTCGGGGGGGGGGGGGGGGGGGGGTTGTCCGGGGTCCAGGGAGGGGGGTAGGGGGGCTGTCTGGGGGGCTGTCTGGGGGGCTGTTCAGGGGTCTTTCCCAGGTTCATGGGATGGTATTTACATATTTTCTAAGAAAATTCTTTCAAGTTTAAAATAATAATTTCATTATATCAACTTCTAATCGGACCACCAATTTTCTAAATTCCACAAAAAATTTACAATTTCATTATAATAGGAAGATTTCACAGAAAATCATCAAATCAAGTTTTATTATTTATAGATTAAAAAATAAAGATAATGTGACCTACCTAATCACACATATATTCAGGCACAAAAAATAAATAAACATCAAAGGTCAGTAATATCAGTAAAAAGTGTTACGAATCAATTTGTCCCTCATCACCATTACTATCATCACAATCATACTCACCCTCACCCACGTCCTCATCATCATCCCCATCATCATCCCCTCCCTCCTCCTTGCCATTGTACTCATCCTCATCCTCCTCATCGCCCTCTTCCTCTACCTCGACCTCCTCCTCGCCCTCCTCCTCCACCTCAGCCTCCTCCTCACCCTCCTCCTCCTCTGCCTCAACCTCCCCCTCACCATTGTCTCGACCACCACTAGAACTTACACCTAGTAAACCATATATATAATGCATTGATGACATATATTCATTACAATAAGTGTTGGACTCTAGTGGAAGTGTTGGACGTAAAGCTTCCATCAGTTTCATAAATGCATTGTTTTCCATAGCAGATTGTTTTGTTGTCTATGTGGCACTTTTTCAGCCTGTTCTGCATGTGCCTTAACCTACTGTATCTTGGTTGCACTACAAATCGTACCTGAGGAGGTCCAATACCTCATCAGAACTATACTCTTCCCAGGTCGGCAGTGTACTTTACCAGGGTGCTCATCTCCCAACACCTGATGTAAGTGATTGTTTGTCCCACAATTGTCAGGTTACTGGGCATCAAGGGCCTCTAAAGAATCCTGTTACAAATATAAATATATTATTAAGTTACAAAATAGAGATTAAAATTTTAAATCTACAAAGTAAAACTTATAATCTTCTGCTGAGTCGGTTCATTAACCGCACTTCCATCTTTATTCTTTCTACTCGAGAAAAACAGTTTTGCTCAAGGAACACGTCCTTCTATATTCAATTTATGCCTATAAAATGACATTGAATGTAGGAAACCATAATTAAAAATAGAATACCAAAAAAACATAAATTTCATAACTAACATTATATAACAACTTTAGAAATTGAATAAATTATGGCGGAAGCAATAGAAAGTTCAAGTCGTAAAGAAAGATTATAAATTTTCATACTTGTTGTCTCTCATGATCTAGCATCATAGTACGTCCCAATGTGTGGATGTATTTGTTAGCATAAATGTTTTTTTATTTCTTCCAGATGCATCCTAAATAAAATTCAATAATTAATATTAACAAAAAATATGACAATTTTCATTTAAATACCTATAATTTGATTAAAACTGTAAATTGGCTAGTTTCCCAATGAGTAATCATATGTCGGTACTGTTCTAACAGACAATCATTCATGACATGGATCGCCTCTAACTCTTTTCCCACTCTATCATTCCATCCAATGTAAAACTCATGCTTATAATTTCTCCAAAGATCACCTAAATCCTTTAGACATGATGGTCGTGCACCCTCACCATCGGGGAAATTAAACCATAGCTGACACCAAAATACTAATTCATATAATTAAAAAAATTAATATATTACATAAATACAACAGATTTTTGTACCTATATCTATGCTTAGTCTTTATCCTTGACTTAATTTGGCAGCTGTCTCCATGAGAGCAGGCTGATAGGAATGATGTCGGAGTATTTGGAAAGCGTCTCCAAAAAAATCCAACATCGTTGCCCTGATTTTTCAATCATCTGACTATCTTCATTGTAGTCCACCATCAACTGTGTGTGGCGGTTCCACACCGCACGCATGCATGTACACCCCCACCCTCACCTCCTATCAGTATATGTATCAATACGTGTTATAATGAAAATAAATAATGGTGTAACAATATGTTAGGGTTGTATAAGTATACATGTGGTAGTCTGATCAATGGGCACAGCTAGATCCGCAGAAACTGAAGGAACACCCTATATAGATGGATTGAGTCCTAATGTATGCTCTGCAGGGATAGACTCTGGTGAAGTAGGAGTTGAATAAGATGGAATATAAAATCCCGGAGAGGTCTAAGTAGTAGTAAAATAAGATGATAGGGATGGCTGGAAAAATGTTGTATGGGGAGTGGGAATCATCATCGGATATGGTACAGGCGGGTGAGGAGGGTCAGATGTAAAGGGTAGTGAAAACATGGGAGGCCTAAATATCCTATGTGTCCCTAACGGCACACCGGGTTCAGAATGTGGGATGGATGGTATGTTAGTGGGAGGGACAGGGTCTAATCGAGTACGCCGACCAGATCATCTAGCACCTGTACCCCCCCCCCCCCCCTCGTACGAACACCCCGAGTATTGGGAACACTACTAGGCTGCTCATAAAATAAATGTCTCCTAATAGATGGATCCTAAAAAATGTTTTGAAAAAATTAATCACATGACATTATATATAATTTAAATAAATATATTAGAAATAAAATACTCACTGCAGGCACTAGTGGTGGAATTCCCAACTCAATCATGTGATGATTGTTATCCATAATCTATTTCTGTCACCTCTCTTCAATTGGTTTCATTTCCTGCATTTCAAGACAAATATGAAAGTAAATAGAAAAGTATAACTAATGTGTAACCCAAAAAACAAAATAAATAAGAGGGAATAGGGGGATTCATGGATAATTTAACTAACCATTTTTTAGGTGAGCTTGAAAAAATATATAATGAAGTCAATAAATCATACAAGATGTAATAATGAAATTTAATTTTTAGTAGGATGATTATTTACTAAGTTTCATCACTCTATTAAAATCATGGAACATTGATTTTACCATATTCATAAGTGGAAAAGCAATTGTCAAAATTAAGGAAAATTTTAATTTCTTTATCTCAGGTAGATGATGCAGGTTTCAATACATGTTTTGCAGAAGAATACAAACCATCATGTTCATTACCTGGTAAAATGTTAAAGAGAGGTATTAGAGTCATACAAATTTTATAAAAAACATAGTTGAAGCATTGAAATGTTCACCAAGTTATAAATGTTGGATTCATAGGTTTAAATACAGTTCAATTCCATATTATAAAATTCAATTAAAAAAAAATTCAACCAATAAACATTGAAAATTCACATAATGGTCAAGTCAGATACAACATATTTGTAATCAATATTAAATCAATTTGAATAGAACCAACCTTAACAACCCAACTCGAGGCAAACCAAAAGAATTGAGAACATGAATGGATGATTTTATATATTTCCCACCACAACTTCAGGTTCACAGTCAACTCTAAAAATTGAGCTATTGGAGTCATCAAAAGAAATAAATGGGTTGGTTCCAATGGTAGTAGGGATGGTGTCAATTCCATCATCACTATCATCAAAAATATGTCTTGGAATTACTTCAACTATGACACTAAATTTAGGTTGAAGTTGGTCTTTGACATAAAAAGCTTGTTTATCCATTGATGCCAATACATATGGTTCTTCGGTAGCAAGAGTGTGAGTCATATTAATTATTCGAAATCCACAATCATCAATAAATGTGCCATGTCTCATCATCGAATCAAACCAATGGAATTTCATCATTGTGAATCATCCATGAGAGTAATAATCCAACATTTTTTTAATGACTTCATAACAACCCACATTTTCAAATCATGGTCTACTATCTGATTCACTGGCATAACAATCTGTTGTGGTAGTAATCATAACACCATCATGTTGTGTTCTCATGTTCTTTTCTCATTCAGTGACAATAAATTTGTACCCATTGATAACAATGGATTTACATTCACGAACCACGATATTAGGACCAAAAGCCAAAGCTCTTATTTACTCAGAGACAGATTCAGTAGGAAAACTCAATACCTATAATATAAATGAATATTAAACTTAATTAAATATTGATTTAATTATTTTAAACAGTAATATTTTTACCTTCAATTTTAACCAAGAAGAAAAATCTTTGCTATGAAAAGTCTTTGTCCTTCTCAAATATAAAGAACGATGCTTTCTATTTATTATTGTTTTATGTTCTATATAGATAAAAAAATATGAATAGTTTAAAAAATTTATATGTAAGATATACATATTCAATTTAGTTACTTGATGTTGTCGTCGAACAAATCACAGTTGAACAAAACTGTGCAATGTGTCATCTCCCGCTCTTCAAGGCTTAATGTCTTCAATGCATATGATTCAGGAATTTCTACTGTTTGAGGAAGTGATGGAAAACTGGGTTTAATTTGATCATATTTTTCTTATTCATTTCTCATTGGTCTATTCATTCTTGTAGTAAGATCAGAAAAATGCATTGAGTAGAAATCCATACATTCTTGAGCCAAGTAACCGTTCACGATAGAACCTTCAGGATGATTCTTGTTTCGGACATAAGACTTTAATGTGTACATATTTATTTTTGTGGGATATATCAAACAAAAAGAAACTGGTCCTCTGAGAAGTATTTCAGTGGGAATATAGATAGTCAGATGTAGCATGCATGTGAAAAATGATGGAGGAAATATTTTCTCCAACTCACACAAAATTAATGGGGAATCTGTCAACATTTTTTACAAGAAAGACTTGGAAAACTTCTTAGCATAAAGATATCTAAACAAATGGCACAACCGAATAATAGTCACCCTTACATTATTGGACAAAAGATGAAGGATTTCTATTGGAATCAACTCATGCAGAAGAACGTGATAATCATGAGTCTTCAAAGATTTTAGCTTCAACTCTCTTCTGTTGACCCGTTTAGATATGTTGCTTGAATATCCATCAGGAACTCTAATAGTCTCTAATACTTCCAGAAATTGTTTTTTTTCATAGGTGTCATCACATAAGAAGCACATGGAACTTGCCATTTATTTTCACTGATACGCACAGGATGCAATTCTGGTCTGATTCCCCAATCCACCAAGTCATGTCAATACTGTAAATCATCTTTTGTCTTTCCCTTAACATTTATAAGTATCAAAAGAAACATTTCACATATATTATTTTCAATGTGCATTACGTGTAAGCAATGACATAACAAATTGGTTGACCAATAAGGTAAATCAAAAAAGATACTCCTCTTCTTCCAATTTTAACTGGTTTTAGTGGAAATATTCTTTCTCTTTCAAGATTTTATTTGACCCTTCCCAAATGAAAAACTAAAATCTTTCAATTCATTAAGAACTTCAGTTCCAGACATACGCTGAGGTGGATAATCAGTCTCTATGGTATTATCAATTCTTCAACGATTATTTCTATATGGATGGTGCATTGGAAAGAATCATTGATGTCCCATAAAACATAAACTACAATGATGTTTCAGTCTTCTGGATCATGTATTCTTCATAAAAATAGTACATGAAAGTTTTCCCTTCGTGCTCCATCTAGACATCACTGCATAAGTGGGAAAATCATTAATCATCCACATAAGCGCAACACACATCTAAAATATGTCTTTCAAATATGCATCGTATGTGAGCATACCCACATCCCAAAGAAGTTTAACTCTTTTATTAAAGGTTTCATGTATACGTCAATATCAATGTCGGGATCAGAAGGGCCATATATGAGTATACTCATGAAAGTGAAAGGTTTTTTCATACACAACCATGGGGGAAGATTATAAATGTGTATAAAAACTGGCCATGTGTTGTGAGAAGTAAGAATCTACCAAAATAGATTAAAACCGTCACATTAAAGACCCAGCCTCACATTACGCACGTCAGCTACAAAATCAGGATATCGAGCATCAAATCTCTGTCGTGCAAATCCATTTACAGGGTGAACCAACTCATCATTACTCTTCTTTCTCTTGTTATCATGCCATCTCATTTTTATTGATATTTCATCATACATAAAAAGATTCTAGGGTCCGGGGATCAATGGAAAGTGTCACATTACTTTCTGTGGAATGCGGGATGGTGTTCCAATAGATTTTGACTTCCAGCAGGATGTACCACATTTTATACAATCATTTTTTTCAGCGGTTTCCTCCCAGAATAAACAGCAATCTTTTGGGAAAGCATGAATTTTGTTTCTTGAAAATATAAGTTCCAAAACTAACTTCCATGACATATAGTGGTTTGAGGGAATATCTGCATCATCTTGAAGAAAATCCTTCAAGAAGGTAAGAATGTAATAGATTTATGTATTAGAAATCCCATACATAGTTTTCCCATGAAACAATCGGATTAAAAATTCCAGATTTTTCATTTTATCACACAGTCAATATATTGGAGTCGTGGAAGCATCATTCAATTTTTTCACCCTAACAATATCATCATTTTCATTATATGCATAATATATCCTCATATCAAAGTCTTCTTGAGTATAAATCCTTTATTTTTCATGATGACAAATAAACGGAAATTGGTCATCTAACAAATTCTTCAGTCCAGTCCTTTCATTTCAATCATCAGCAATTTGATATTTCATTTTCTCCCCATTCTGAAACCACACATAGTAGTTTTCTTAAAAACCATATTTGGTTATGTGGTAGCTGACTTATTCATGGCTCAACCAAGGTATACCAACACAATTGGAACATGGGTAGTTTATGCGGCCACTATCTGAAGCATTGTGAAATGAAAAATCTAAAAAGCTCTCCAAATTGTTTTGAAAAACGCTTGATATACGATCGATTTCATACATCTAACTTCTATCCATTCTGTAAAAATAATTTGTATAAGTCATTGGGTCATAATAAATTCAATAAGATTTAAGTTTAATAAAAAATATATTTAAGTAAATGATAAAGGAAGGAGTTTCTAGTTGATGTAGTGAACTATTAAAACAATATAAAGATATAATAATTCAGTTATGTGTGCCTAAATTTGAGGTGTGATGTGTTTTGTAATTTTTTCATTTATCACATACAAGAAGACACCATAGACCTGATAAAACATTGTTCAAGATATTACAAAGTGAAGGCTTTTCATGAAAGATGAAGAATGTGTAAAGAGAGTTTTTTAAATAATTTATTGATGCTAAAAAATGGAAATATTTTTAAAAGTTAGTACATTTCAGAACACCCAAACTAAATACCACATAAAGTACCATATCACCCCACTAAAAAAAAGAAAAACCACCTACCCCACTACCCCAACCATCCCCAATCCTTTTACATGGATCATACTTATATCCATTACCCACCTCGATAAAATATGACTAAACAAACCATTTACCATCTTTGAGTGGGGATACATCTCACTAGCACCTCCATTAGTCGATATGATTCACTAACTACATAAAAGGAGTGGCTATGAAGACTTAAAATCAAGTTGATTCATATAATCATGACACTTGAATTATAAAACGAAAATAGAAAACAAATCAAACTACACTTATTAGGTTGTCAAGCCACAAAAGTCACCACCTGGTTTAGGTCAAATCAAAATATAAACAAAGAATAATAGATTCAAAACATTAAAACTAAGTTAATCATTACAGATTTGGAGTGTAGAACTCAAAAATTTATTGACTTCGGATGGATTTATAGGGAGGAAGGAGTTCCCAACCTATGTAAAGAGATAGGCCTCTAATTTAGAATCCAAGGGGGACTTCTCCAAGGATTCCTAAATCATAATCACTATGAATCCAAGGTAGATTTCCCCAACGTATTCTAAACCAAATAATCATTAATCCAAGGGGGTTTCCAAATGGAATTAAAAGCTATGTTTTTAACATGAATACTTGGTTGGTTTCTTCAAGGAATTCCAAATCATTAATCAAAGAACAAGTACTCAAAAATTAAATTAAAATTTATTTATATTCATTTTCAATAGGTCTCATATAAGAGGCACATGCCTCAGGTCCCATTATGTGTTATAGGCATTCCAAATCATTCACTCATGTTCAATAACTCATTCTTGGCACCCTTATGGGCATACCTTTCATTACCCAATTAGTTCCCCAGGTCAAGCGCACCCCTCGGGTTAGGGTTCACCTGCGTAGGGGCTTCTAGAAATCGGGGGAAATGCAAAGTTATCTGCTTCTGTGTAATCGGGACAGGATGTCCACGGGGGTGGAGGGGCTATCCAGGGGGTATGGGGTGTTCAGGGGGGTGGGCGGGCTATCCATGAGGGTGGTGAGGCTGTCCAAAGGGGAGGGGATGTCCAGGGGTGGGTGAGCTATCCACGGGGGTGGGGGATATCTAGGGGTACGAGGTGTCCAGGGGTGGGAGGGCTATCCACGGGGGTGGAGGGGTTGTCCAGGGGGTACGGGGTGTCCAGGGGGTGGGCGGATTGTCCACGAGGGTGGTGGGGCTGTCCAGGGGGGTAGGGGGTGTCCAGGGGGTGGGTGGGCTATCCACGGTGGTGTGACTGAGAGCTATGAGATTTAATTGGGTTTTCATTCATGTTATGAAAAAAAACGATGGGTGTTAAGGATTAGAATAGTATTTTTTAGTGAAAATCCAATTTGGTAGGATTAGTGACTTGATAACATGATGGTATCAAGTTCTCAATTGGGAAAATGTTGGGGCATTGGATTCTAAAAGTCTCCCACAACCTTCCAAGGATATATTATTTCTAGAAAAATGTGTTTTGGGAGAAGGAATTAATCCTATATAGTTGTTGTCACTTTTAGATCATGTGATGCCTTACTCATCAAGATGACTAGACAAGAACCAAAACAAAAGAGGCCTCAAACCTATCCAAATATCTAGAAGTGATGACTTCCCAGTGATTATTGGTGAACTGTGGAACTGATGACTTCCCACCTGCACAGTCCCCCTCCTCACCTCACCCCTAGAAGACTCCCCCTGCACAACCCCCCTCCCATCCACCGACTGCACAACCCCCCCCCCCACCTGCACCCCCCCACTTACACAGCCCCCCACCCCCACCTGCACAGCCCCCTCCCATCCACCCACTGCACAACCCCCTCCCCCCCACCTACACCCCCCCCCCCCCACCTGCATAGCCCCCCTCCCCCCACCCCCACCCCCACCCCCACCTCACCCCCCAACATACTCCCAATTGCCCAGCCCACCCCCCAACCTACACACTCCCCCCCACCCACTTTCACAACCCCCCCCCCACCCCCACCTGCATACCCCCATCCCCCCACCACCACCTATACACACCCCCACCTCACCCCCCCCCAATAGACTCCCACATGCCCAGACCCCCCCCCCCCAACCTGCACACTCCCCTCCCCCCCCCCACCCACCACTTGAACACCCCCCCCCCTCCCCTACCCCCACCTGCACAACCCACCCCCACCCCCACCTATACAACCCCCCACCTCACCCCCAACATACTCCCCCCCCCACTACACACCCCCACCTGTACATCCCCCTTCACTCATTGCACCCCCCCCCACCTAAACACCCCCACCAGCACACCCCCTCACCCCACCCACTGCACCTCCCATCACCTGCACCCCTCACTTCAAATAAATTAATTCACACATGACATCAAAACAAAAACAAAAAACATATAAAATTGAAATTGTTGGGTAGCATACTGCACAAACCTCAGGTTTAAGCCAAATCAAAACAAAAAACAAAAAAAATAGATGAAAAACATTAAACATAAGGCACTACTTACAGATTTGAAGTGTATAACAAAACAACTTTGTGATTGAAGATGGATCTGGTGGAAATTTTCCAAGTGAGAGAGGTATTAGGTCTCGGCTTTAGCACTTCAATTGCATGGATGGGAGATCGAGTTTGCTATCAATTTAAGGGAAAACTTTCCCAACGATTTTGAAAAACCGCTGGGAAAGGTAAGATTTACCAATGGTTTAGAGAAACCATTGGTAAATCCTTCCTAAGTCATGGACTTTACCAATGGTTTGTACAAAACGTTGGTAAAGGGAGAATAATTTGTAGATTTCCCAATGGTTTCTTCAAACCGTTGGGAAATACTTCACTAACTCAACCTTTACCAATGGTTTGAATAAACCATTAGTAAAGGACCCTTATACCAACGGTTATATTGAACCATTGGTATAAAAGTGTTGGGAAAACCCAGCTTCCCAGTATTGTTATGTTGTTGATCCACTTATTGAAACCATTTTTTTGGTTGCTGATGAGTTTAAATTTGAGTTATCTATATAATTTGATTATTTTCCAGATTTCTATTTTAATTTTTACTACATAGGGAATCTTAAGCAATATTTTCTTAAGGGATTGAAGTGTGTTAATTTTAGGAAGAGTGGGCACAGGGATGAGAATTGTAAATTTAAACTTCCAGGTGATAATATGGACCGTAGGCCAGATAAGGGGAATGTTGTTACTAATATTTAGAGTTCTCTAATGGATAAAAATGGAGGTATTGAGGCCGGACCTTCTAGTATGGAGGGAAGATTAGCTTCTTTTGTTCTAGATCATTCTCAACTGTTGTCTTTTTCTACGGTCGTTTTTGGGTCTAAGGATGACATTTCTATCACCCATGCTTCAGGAAATGCACAGAAGATTGACTCTCCTGCTCAAAGATGGGGAGATATATGTGAAGACAATGAGGATGTTTATCATGATAGTGAAGTTGGAGGAGATCTTGCTGATGATATTGAGGATAAATACCTATCTTGTGGTAAGGTTTGTTATTCGAACTCCCCCTATTTGCAGCACAAGAAAGAGGCTTTGAAATCTGATTCAGGTGGAGTTGCACCACTTCAAGTATCTCTCATTAGGAAGGCATCAGGGAAGGGTAATTTTATTTCAGAAGTGAAGGTTTTCAAGGAATCTGGTAGAACTAGTGTTTATATGTTGTATTCTTGTTCTAATAAGGGAAAAATGGGTGCTGGATTGGAGCGTGATGAGATGTCTTCATCTCCAAATTTTTTCAAAATTCTGAACTCCATTAGTGCCCCCGAATTTGGTGTCTTTTGTGTTGAATGTCTAAAGAAAATATGGAGAGTTTTTTTTAATGTTGAAGTGGTTGAGGGTGCTGTTATGACCCCCTCTCAAGGGATTTCCACTGGGATCCAGGAGCTGCAGGTGCATGAGGTTGTTACCCATGAGGGTGTTGTCAAGGACATTGATGCTAATGTACACATTCTAGATGATGGTGTAGGTACCTAGAAGCTGGTGTTAGTGGATGCTACCCCGGAGGTGCAGGATCAGGATGGTGAAGGTACACAGGAGTAGGCGCTGGTAGATTCTTCCTAGGAGATGCAGGGCCAGGATGGTGTAGATACCTAGGAGAAGGTGATGGTGGATGCTACCCAGGAGGTGCAGGATCATGATGGTGCAGGGGTCAAGGGCTTCAAGGAGGATACTACAAAGGATGATCGAGGTGGTCCATGGGTCACCCCAAAATGGAGGATAGTTCACCATCCTCGAGGTTGTGGTAATGCAAGGAATGTGGGTAATAGACGTTAAGGACAATCCTTCATGGGTGTGGATTGGTTTGTTTGTTGTGATGCATGTGTCATCATTTTAGTTGCATCCTTATATCATGTACTTTTATATTTTTATTAATAAAGTTTTGGGGACATAGGCTATATTCCTATGATTTACATTGTTTGGTTACATTTACAAATATATTCATTTATAAATGTATATTTACTATATTTATAAAATTATTTACTTATAATTATAAGTAAATATATATAAATTTTTAAAAAGTATTTATATAATCATAAATGAATAATTATATTTTTAAATAATTATGAAATTATAATAAATATATTTAAACAATTAATATATTTAATATATATATATATATATTAAATATATCTATAATTATATAAATATATATAATGATATAAATATATTTATAATTATATACAAATATTTATAAATATATTTAAAAATATATTTATTTATAATTATAATTATAAGTCTTATAAGACATCTTTATCAGCATTAAAGTTTTAGCACTAATGAATATATATCTTTATGAACGCTAAAACTTCAGTGCTAATAAAGTTGTTTTTGATTAGTTCTTATTATTTTAGTGCTAATAAAACTCTCCCTGATATTTTAAAAATAACCATAACTGCACTGATTATAGTCACATCATTCAAGTTCCCACGAAATTCCAATGTTATTGTTGCTCCCCTCGACCTTCTCATAGACGAATCAAGCCTTAAATCTAAGGTATGTTATTTTTTCTCCTTATCTCTTGTTGCTTGCTTGTTCGGATTTAGCAGTGTGTGATAATGTAGCATTATCTTTAATCGGTGGTCTCGTGGTTCCACATTCAGCAGATCTGTTGATGAAGTCCCCACCATCGTTCATCATCCTCTAGCAGTTCCTTTTTTCTGGGTCTCTATGGTCCTGATTTTACCCTATTATGGCTCACATAGGTCCTACTAGTTTCATGTGTTGTTTTTTAGTTTTTGTGTTTCCAACCCACTCCATGACCATTGGTTTCCTCCTAGTATTAGTGTCACCCCATTCTAGGAGCTCTTTAGCACTACCCTGTATATATTCTTGTCCTCTTATCTACCACCTAGGCTAGCTATGATAGAGTGTGGCCACTGCCTCATGATGGAAGATCATTTCTCCTACATATTTATTACTCTAAAATCCCATAGGCCTTAGATTTTTATTTATTTTTTGATAATACCCCTTTTAAGGGTTGAGGGGGAACCCTTACATGACTCATAGGCCTAAGACACAAGGTCCATATATGACCCAAAGGCCCAGAGGCACAAGGCCCTATACATGACCTTGAAGGCCCAAAATTTGACAAATTTAAATAGCCCCTCCCCTACATATGCATCTTTTAAGGTGCCTAGCTCCTCACCTCACATAGTAGATTGACTAGCATTGCCCTGTGCAGAGTTTCAAAATGTCTGGTACTGATGGAAGTTGTTATACCCTCTTATTCTTCCAATCTAGTTAGCTCTACTCTGGTGGTTGCTACTTGATTTGAATCCTATTCTAGGTCTATTCATGTGTAGTCTACCCAGGATTATTCTTGATCTTTGTGGCCCGAAGTCCCTATGACCTGAAGGCCATTGGTGGCCCAAAATCTCTATAGCCCGAAGGCCCTGTGGCTAGAAGACCTTTGGTGGCCTGAATTCCCTAAGACCCATAGGCCCTATAGTGATTCTACAGTAATCAAGAAATTCACCCCAACCCGGATTTGATACTCGGTCTCTTGGATGCCAAGAAGGAGCCTCTACCACTCAGGTACAAGTTCGTTAGATCCTACGGATTTCTTAAGGTTGAAATATATTTTAATAAATATTTCATATATTATATCCTAGACCACATTTCACTAAAGTGTTTATTTTTATCTACTAACACTCAAATAATAAAGCATATTTGTTTATTCTTTAAATATTTATTATTATTTTTTCACCAAATATCATCTCAAATATAGAATATGTTCAACACAATTGAAAACATCATCAATTAATTCAAGTCCTTCTTAGTTATGTTCATACACATATCAAATATCTTATATGATATATCTTACAAATTTTTTATTTTGATTAAGGGAAGAATATTAAGTTTTGACAGTGAAACATACATATATAGTAACACTTATATATGATGTCAGTGGTGTAATGTTTTTCAAAGTACAAAATATTACATATATAGTGGATGCTGAATAAATATTTAAGTATTGGAAGTTCAGAATTTTTTCTAGATAATAAAACTACATGTATTTTGTGAGAAGTGATGTCAACTTTACCCAATTAGAGCCTTCAAAAATGAAAAAATATTACACAAACAATGTGTCTTAAAAGGTGTGAGGAATTGGGAGGAGAGGAGGCCTTTTATAATGGAGGAGTGGTACTCTTGTAAAATTTTAAAGGCGAGGAAGCCCACCAAAGTTTTTTTTATTACAAGTGGATAAATAATGGTCCAAAGTCAATCCAAGTGAATATAGGGTCGAAATGTGGTCATCAAATATCTTTTGGAAAAGTTTGTAGGTCATTTTGGTCCCTATGGTTATGGTTTAGTCCCTTATTAATCTTAATTTAACCTCAATCATTGCAATTAATTTTAATTTCTTTCCCTAATCTTTTTGGTCAAAAATAATTTGACCTTATTAGACATTATAAATTATGCTGATTCTAAATATGGAATCCATTTTTCCAAATTCAAATCACTAAAATGGCATAAATTAATTTAAATATAATCCTGCAAATGGGATGACAATGCGATTTTTTAAAGTAAAAACATTCAAAGGTTTTCTATGTTTTATAGCCAATTTCAAAATGAAATTTATTCCAATGACCTAAATTGAATAAATTGATAAAAAAATATCTAATTAAACTTTAAAATTAATTAAAAATATAATTTAACTATATAAATAAATTAGATGAAAAGCCAGTTTTGAGTTAAAATTCATTATTTTCAACTATTCATTAAAAAATTAAACTTCACATAAAAATACCAAAAAAGTCACCCTAACCTAAATTCAATGTTTCTATTGTAAATATGAAGTTTATTTTGACATATTAAATCTATAAAAATTGCAAAAATTGGATTTAAAAGTGGTTCTCTATTAAAAGGTGGTAAAATTGCCTTAATAAAAATATTGTGTTTTATGTGTTAAATTGGTTTTATTCTTATCTTATGCTTATAAAATGTATTGAATAAAGATTAAAAATATTTACTTTGATATATAACATAGATATTTCATTAAAATTACTTACTAATTATAATTAATTTAATTTATTATTATTAAAAAAACCCTTCTGAGCATAATAATAGTTTTCTATAAAAAATACTACTTTTATATTCAATTAGTTTTTATATTCATTTATAAATAATTTGTAACTAATTAATTAATTTTCCATTTTTTTAAACCATATATTGACATAAATTAGTTAATAATATTCGTAAAATCTAATTTAACAGCTAGGTTATATGTTATTATTTTTTTAAATAATATATTATTGTTTGGTAATACTCGGTCTTGCATGCTACATAACCCATTGATGAAAGTTAGTCTTTCGTGAAACATAATCTTACGTCAGTGTTCATTATAGAGTAAGCTAACCATTATATTGCATGTAGTGCATGATTAAATTGGAATTACATATAACACAACCCAACTAGGTGCTTTAATATATATAAAATAACTATTTTCAGTGTTACGTGAAATAAAAAATATCAAAAAGATTAAATTAATTCAAAAATATATATTTCAAAAAATCTTGGGGTGCTACATTATACCCCTATTAAAATGAATTTCTCCCTCCAAATTCATCTGGGTTATCAAATTTTTAATACTTGGTATTTCCTTTTATAGAAATCCACATCATAAAAATGAACACTAAAACTTTATTTAGAAAAAAGAATGTTGGAAACATGATGGTTGCCAAAAGTAACTCATAACTAGGTTTACACATGAGAGAACATAGGTGTAAAGTGAAAACATGGACTTGGAGGAAAAGTGTAAATATTTATAAGGAGTGATTGAGGTCATCGATCACAAACAATTTAAGGATTAGTGAAATGTTGAGGGCCTCAAAATCATAAATCTATGATTATTTAGAAGGTCATAGGCTCAACAAAAATTAAGGTATTAGGACAGTATTTTTTTTTGATGATTTTCCTAAATTTGAGTAATTATTTTATTGAATAATAATAAAAGTAAATATAATTACTTGATATATTTAAATAAACAAAATTTAATTCTTTGGTTGTGCTTTTATCAATTTCAAATTCATCCATTGCTTCAAGAAATGAATGTCTAGAAATTAGATTTGATGCCTTCAATGCTACAATACAGTTTTAGAAGATCTTAAGGCCCATAAAACAATGAAAATTATAACCATTTGTCTCTAAATATTATTAAAAATCGATATGGTTAGTACATTAATCTATAAACATGAAAATTAACTCTATGGGTTCATCGTTAATAATTATCAAAAATAATTACACATTAACCTGGACATCACGTAGGACGGTGGTAGGCATGAAACCCTTATCATCCTTTGGTCATGGGTTAAAAACCCACAGCCTTTCCAGACTTTATTGGTTGTCACCCGACATATATGATGTCCTTTTCTAAAACCACACTAATATAATTTTCAAAATAAATAAGATAAACATCCTTAAAATAAGTTTAATCACTAAATAGCCTTTAACTAAGGTTTTAAATACAACCTTAATACATAAATAGTTCATTGGAATATTAACTTAAACTTTTCATGAATGGATAACCTTATAAATTTTCTAAAATATGAAAACAAAAAAACAATATAAAGAAGCTCACAAAATCAGTTTAACATTGATCCCCCACATATCAGAAAATAACCCTTAGTTGTCACATTCCAAACATGTGAATACCCTCATCTTATATTCTCTTGAAACATGGTAATAACATGAATTACCATTAATACTTTTAAAAAATATTTATGCTTCCTTATTTCAAAGGTTACTAGATATATTCCTTAAATCCAAGAAGTCATAAACTTCATCCATTGTAACATAGATTACTTTGTCAATAAATCCTTTATGCATTCTGAGGTAATCAATACTGTCCAATTTACTTGTTCATATCCAACATATCTTTATACAAAAACAATTATCTTAACATAAGGATCATATTAAGGGTTATCTTCCCTTATTCAAAATTTCACCTTATCATTAAATCACTTTTCCATTCCATTGGAAACATTCAACATAAACTTTTATATCCTTAGAAAAAAACCATCCTTGTATATTTCACCATTCATATAACATAATTTTTTTGAATCTAAGAACATAATAAATTTTATTATTCCACTTCATACTTATTCTATTAACAAGGTTACCTCATCCTATTACACAATACCTCTTTCCTTTCACATTTCATCAGTATTCTCTTCATCCTCAAAAATGTAACCATTACTCACACCACCTTGTTGGTTCCCTTCAGGAGATTTCATCTTGGGACATTGAGTTGCATAATGCCTATTTATTCAACACTTAAAACACTTAACCTTTTATAAAGACTTAGGGAGGCCAATATTCTCATCCATTTCATTAACCAAAATCTTTATTTTTATCTTAATGTTTCTATATTTTTGTCCTTATTTTCCATAGTTAAAACTTATTTCTGTTCCTCTAATACATTCAATTAGGTGATTATTTCCACATTATTTACATGAAGGAAATAGAATTTTCCTTCCTCCATGGTCTCCATTACCCGAACTCTCAGTGAACTCCTTCTTTCTCTTCTTTGGGTTGTAATGAATCGACCCAGGTTACCCTTAAATCTAGAACCCAACCTAATCCGCCACATGCTCGAAGGGAGTTCATGATCCCCACAGGCTAGTGAAAAGAACCTAGACATCAAACAACACACCAAAGGGAAAATTTTCTCCCAACTAGAACAAATGAATGGCATATATGTATACAAAGAACGAAATAGAAAACAGAAGACTAATGGAATATATATTCCATAACAGTAAAAAGGTAACAGAAACAAACAACTGAAAAAGTAGTCAAAGCTCCAAAAAAAGTCCAAATATAAGGGCCAAAAACAAAAATCTACCCCATGCGATGGTGTAGACGAACTCCCCCCATCTCACCATCAGCTACCCAAAACTAGATAACATGAACCTCACTGCCTCACAATGGTTCCTTGACTTTCTCTACATTGGAAGACATACAAAGGTCTACATACCAGTGAGGAGGTGCATAGGTTGGAGCCAATAGGCTCAGTAGGATACCACCCTGGTGTTCCATATCAAGTATCTGTATAACAATTATTGTATGCTTATTTTAAATAAAAAATGGCATGATAAGAAGTAAAGAAATTTTATAGAAAACATGCTAAAATTTTCCCTTTTTCACAGTTCTAAAAAAAATAAGGTATAAAATGTATATCAAGGCTAACTCAAAAATCCAAGAAGTACAAAATAGAAGCAGAATCATAGACATCAGTTCCAAGGATCACTATAGGCCAGAATAGCAGAATACTCATACCATAATCAATCAAGTACCCAATCTAGTTCTAGAAAATAGGCCTAGGAATCATGGTAATACCCCATGAGTAAACACCCCAACAATGTCAATATTCTTCCCCTAGAACAATGATATTAAGAAACAAAGGAAATCCTCATGAGAAAACCTCTTGATAATCACAAAACATGGATGATGGTCTCAAGATAAACATTCCACTTTAGTACCCAAGGTAACCCATGTGCTCATTTTCACAAATAAATTTCAATGCTTTAAATGTACGCATTTCCTTTTCATTTATCAAAAACTATGGAAAACCCATTTCCCTTTAAAACCCCTTTTTTAGCACACACAAATAGTCATGAAAATTTGATAAATCAATTTATAAAGCAAGAGAAAGTCAGAATTATCATCATAGGCTAGAGACGGAACCACCTGCCTCAAAGCTCAGGTCTCACACACCTGCAATGGGATCCACCAAAAAAAACCAACAACACTAATGGATACCCTCAAGAAGTAATGACCACCATAACATAACCAACAAAGGAACAAACTCTTGAAAATAGATCGCACAATAGATCTTGTAAGAAGACAAAATAAAACACCAACTTAGACCAATGGATCTGATAACACGATCCAAGGGTTCCACCATGATCAATAGAAAAGAACAAGAAGAAAGGTCTCTTACCCAGAGAGACGCACCAAAACTACAGAGGAGATCAAACACTGATTGTATCGATCTAGAAGGAGATGAGTCTCTCAAAAAAAACTTGTAATTTCCATGGGTTGAGTGAAAGAGAATTTAGGGAAAGATACAAGACTAAAATAATTGCTCACCTATTTTAAAAACTATATGTGGGTCATTACACGATGTGTAATATAATTACATGCTGTGAAATCCATAGTGTTCAAGTAAGATAAGAAATTTGATGCCTCGGATTAAAAATCTGTTATTTAGAGAACTCAAAATGTAAAATGGATCTTCACAATGTGTAATATTTCACAGCATGATGTCTTTCACAACTTGCATCCAGAGACCCCTACATGTCGTGTAACCTATTTACATAGTGTGAAACCCCTTTGAAACTTGTAGAAAACACTAGTTAATTTTGAGAGTCCAATAAGTCTGTGACTTCACTATCACATGAATCCTCCCAATTCCTTCACAACCCTATATGGACAATGAAAGGGAGGAATCCAATATGAGTTTAAAGGCGTACCTGAAAAATCAGTAACGGGATGTTACAAACTCCCCACCATAAATAATTTTTGTCCCCATGAAGTCATGTGGAAGATATAATCCCTAGAAAAAGATGAGGTCATTGATCCCTCATCAATGATTCATGTTCCCAAGTCTCATGGGAATATGATCCATGCTACCACAAAATTGTAAACAACGGAATCAACTTCCCATGCAAGACTTTCACTTGAGATTCAATGATCTCAACTAGTTTATCCAAAATAGAAACATCTGGCTCTAACTCAATTTATTCCCAACTCATAATGTGAGAGGGATCAGGATGATACTTCCTAAGCTGATATATGTGGAAAACATAATGAATTCCTATCAACTAAACTAATAACTAGCCTGACCTCAAATAGTACAACATATCTTGGATCCAATTTTCCTTTTTTTCCAAGACAATGGTGACCTAACCAAGGATAAACTTTCAATAAAACCCAGAAAACTATAGAAAACTCCAAATGATGATTCTGCTGGTCTGCATATGATTTCTGTCAACTCTGGGCTGTTATCAGATGTTGATGTACATCTTGAATCTTCACTGATGTTTCCTGAACCAAAATTGGTCCAACTAAAGATACTTTTCCCACCTCAATCCAACAAAAGGTGATCTACATGTGTGACCATACAATGCCTCAAAGAGAGACATTCTGATTGAAAACTGATAATTATTGTTATAAACAATCTCAACCAGTCCCAGATGGCTATCCCATGATCCTCTGAGATCCAAGACATAGGCAGAAAGCATATCCTCCAATATCTGAATCACAATCTCCATCTAACCTTATATCTATGGATGGTAAGTTATTCTCAACTTGACCTGAGTTCCCATTTCCTCTTGAAGACTCCTCCAGAACCTCGAGGTAATCCTAGGATCCATATCTAAAACAATGGTAGAAGGACTCCCATATAACCTCACAATCTCTTGCACATACAGCTTACATAGATCTTAAAATTTAGTGGTGTCTTTGATCAGAATGAAATGAGAAGACTTTGTCAATTGATCAATAACCACCCAGATAGAATTCCTCCCTCAGGTAGTTTATGGTAATCTAACTACAAAATACATGGATACCATGTTCCATTTCCAAATCGACATCGAAATAGGCTGAAGTAAACTACAAGGTTTCAAGTGCTCTACCTTTATCCATTGGCAGGTGTAATAGCGAGACACAATCTCCGTGATGTCATGATTCATAACCAACCACTGTAATCATCACCTCAAGCCATAATACATTTTTGTATTCCCTAGATGAACAAACCACCAAGAGAAATGACAATAAAACAAGACTAAAATTCTTACAAATTTCGGGAAAACAACCTGCTTCCCAAAGTGAAGAATTCCATCTGAAGAGAGAGACCAGCAAGAAATAGTCTCCCAACCATAAAGACTTTCTCAAGTCTTCTAAAACTCATCATCCTGCTGCTGCCTCTGCAAAATAGAATCCAGGAGGGATGATGATAATTGAAAACTAGTTAGAACCATACCTGAAACATCCTCTAGAGCATTCAGGTGAAACTATGTGAAAATACCAATAAGGTTTCACTCCTCCTTCAATTCTAGAACAGCCTTTGAAGATATTTTCTTTCTAAGAGTGTCTACAATGAAATTTCCCTTTCCTGGGTTATAGGCGATATCGAAGTCAAATGTAAAAAGGTATTCCACCAATTTTGTCTATCTGAGATTCAATTATTTCTAAGAAAAGATATGACTCAAACTCTTACGATCAGAGAAGACCATGAACCTCTCCCCAAAAAGATAGTGTCACCAACATTTGATCGCATGCATGACTACAGAAATATCTAAATCATGAGTGGGGGTAATTATTATCATGCGGTTGGAGATGATGAAATTTTTAATCTACTATATAGTTATCCTGCATAATCATGCATCCTAAACTAGAACTCAAAGCATCACAAAACACCATGTATCCATTACTGAGCTCAAGTAATACTAGAATAGGTTTCTATGTCATAATTCATTTCAGTTCATCAAAAGAAGACTGACACTCCACATACCAATTTAATTTCACCACTTTCCTAGTAAGATCAGTCAAAGGTGACACCATCTTAGATAAATCCTTAACAAACATTCAGTAGTATCTAGAAAGACCAAAGAATCTCTGAATTTCAAAGACATTTTATGGTTCCTTCCATGATGAAACAACCTTCACCTTCTCCAGATCAACAGATAATCTATGTTCAGAAACATTGTGCCTTAAGAACTTCACTTCTTGAATCCAGAAACTTCACTTTGAAATATTTCCTTAAAAATGGTGAATTCTTATAATTTCCAAAACCAAAATCAGATGGTGTTCATTCTCATGATCAGATTTCGAGTAAACCTGAATATAATCTAAGAACACTAACACAAAATTGTCAAGATATTGATGGAATATTCGATTCATCAAAGCCATAAAAACTATAAGAGAATTAGTCAGACTAAAAGGCGTCAAAAGATCTTCATAATGGCCATACCTACTCCTCAAAGTTGTCTTCAGTATATCGGACTCCCGAACTCTGAGCTAATGATAACCCGACCGAAGATCAATCTTATAAAAAAACTTCCCCCCCTTAAACTGATCAAACAAATCATCCACATGAGGCAAAAGATATTTGTTCTTAACTATCACCTGGTTCAACTTCCGATGATCCACACATAACTGAATCGAACCATCTACTTTCTTAGCAAAGAGCACAGGGACTTCCCAAGGTGAAACACTAGGGAAAACAAAACCCTTTTCTAATAGGTTTTACAACTGAATATTGAACTCTTTCAGCTTAGCTAGTGCCATATGATATGAAGGTATCGATATCGGTTGAATACCTGGCACTAGGTCAATACTAATCTCTACCTCTCTCTCTAGAGTAAGACAAGAGAAATTGTCTGGGAAAATGTCAGAAAAGTGCCGAACAATAACGGGAGGACCAATAGGAGAAGAATAGTCATTAGGCTCAATCACAATAGTAGACAACTATCTTCTGAGCTCTAGTTGGGAAGGTCTTTCATGAACATACCTCGGGTCCCACTCCCCCTGAAACACATGAGATCTCCCATCGGCAACAAGAAATGAAACATTCCGATTATAACAATCAACCTCAGCTTGATGAGTGACAAGCCAATCCATACTTACATTGACGTCGAATAGTTCCAAATCAAGAATGAGAAATTTCTAGACCAACTCCTTATCGGCTATCATTAACAAACAAGAAGGACACTAAAACCCCTTCTCTTTCCTCTTACCAAGATGTGTCTCTAACTCCCTTGTAGAGGAGATAAGTTCCGTTGAAATATTAAAAATATCAACAAAATGTGAAAATATAAGAGTGGGAGGCACCAATATCAAATAAAGAAATTACTACTAAAAATGAAATAAGGATAGTACCTCTCACTATTGTCGGACCTGCATCGACTTCCACCAGGCACTCATCTATTGTATAAAAATGCTTTACTCTTGAGGCCTATGGATGGAGCCATGTAGTCTTTGAAGCTATTCTAACTGCACCATAGTAGACTTTGGATTCGACAAACCCTAACCATAATGAGGCATATTTATATCCTAAAAGAAGCGTTGTAAGTGACCAATGCATCCACAACTATTTTAAGTCATCATGAGCATAGGATAGGAACATCCTGTGTATCCAACCTTTTCACGCTGATAGAAAGTCATAGGAACATTTTTAGCTGAAATAGATGGTGTAGAGGAGGCTTGCTACTGAGACCCACCTCTACAACTTCTGTGATGATCCTACCACTTCTTTTTCTTCCCTTGTACGCCACTAAAACTACCACTAGATGGAAGATAAGGGTTGAAAAGACTGGGATTTCTTTCTATATCCATCTTCACCATCATATCTTTGTCTACCATCTTCAAATAGGTAGAAAATGTCAACATGAACACCTACAATCTAATATCCAGTCACAAACCCTGCAAGTACTTCGGATCCTTTAGCTGGTCATTCCTCACCACATCCGAAGAAAAACAGACAAGCTCATCAAATTGGTTGGTGTATATTGACACTGAAAACTCTCCTTATTACAAAGACATGAACTCCATAGACTTTTACCACATCAGGGACACTAGGAAAAATTTCTAAAAGGATAGGGTTTTGAAACCCTTCCAATCCAAGTCCACATGCATGTCTACCTGGACCATAGAATTCTGCCATCACTTATCAGAACCCTCGAGCCTAAATGCTACACACTCTACCCTAATATTATTAGGTGTTTCTATAAAGTCAAATATATGATCGATCATGTCTATCCAATCCTCTGCCTCTTGAGGTTCATTCATTACTTTAAAGGACAGAGGCTTCTTGTGCAAGAATTCTTGTGATCGATCAATTTCTACTCCAGCTCTTGGTTATACCCCAAATAATATGTTCTAAACTGGTGGAATGTCCTGATTAATAGCATGAACTACTCTTACAATAATATCGATGATATTCTGATCTATATGTGGATTCCCTTGAGGTGCATCAGCTACACCTTCCTGAGGATCTTGTGGAAGATGTCTCAGAGGCATACTATTGCAAACTGAAACACAAGGATGATCAAACAACAAAATGAATCTTAGTTCAAATTAGAAAACCCATAAGCAAAAACTAAGATTTAAAAAAAACTCAACTCTAGAGACACACATCTCAACATCCCATAGAAACTTGAGTCTCGTTACAACAAGATCTGGTCAAGTACTTATCGCAACATACCTCTCTAGCCCCAACAATCCTATCTCCAGTCTAACAGATTTCCCAAGACAAGGACTCTTGAGGATAGACCTCCTCTAATACTATTTTGTAATGAACCAACCTAAATTACCCTTAAATATGGCACACAACCCAATCTTCCACATACCCAAAGGGTATTCCTGATCCCCATGGGATGGAGACAAGTACTTGGGCATCGAACAACACACCAAAGGGAATGATTTCACCTAACCTTAAAAAAACATGGAATATATGTATACACAGAATGAAAGAGATAGGGGAAGACTAATGGAATATACATTACATAATAGTCAAGAGACAATAGAAACAAACAACTACAAAAGTATTCAAATCTACAAAAACAAGTCCAACTGCAAGATCAAAACTGAACAGCTACTCCATGTGATGGCATGGGAGAAATCCCGCCATCCCACCACCATCTATCCAAAACTAGCTGATACAAACCTCACCACCTCACTAAGACACCTTGATTTTCCCTGAATTAGAATATATATATGAAGGTATATGCACCACTGAGGAGGTGTGAAGGGTGTGATCTAACAGGCTTAGTAGGATCCCACCCAAGTGTTCCATATCAATTCTATGTATAAAAATTCTTGTATGATTATTTTCAATAATACATGGAATGATAAGTAGTGAAGAAATTTTATATAAAACATGGTAAAAATTTCCATTTTTTCATAGTTCTAAAAAAAAGCAGGTATAACATGCATATCAAGGCTAACTCAGAAAGCCAAGTAGTACAAAATAGAAGAAGCTACATTGGCAAAAGTTCCTAGGATCACTATATTTCAGACTGGTAGACTACTCATACCATAATAAATCAAGTGTAAAATCCAATTCCTAGAACTCAGACCTAGGAATCAAAGGAATACCCCATGAGTAACCCCCCCTACGAAAATTTCAATATATGTCACCTAGAACAACGGTCCTAGGAAACAGAGGAAGACCCCATGAGAAACCTCCTGATAATCAAAAAACATGGACATCGGTCTCAAGCTATACCTTCTACCTAAGCACCCAAGGTAACCCATGTTCTCATTTTTAAAAATCAAGTTCAATGTTTTAAAAGTACCCATTTCCTTTTCATTTATCAAAAACTATTTAAAACCCATTTTTATTTAAAACCCCCTTTTAAACACACACAAACAGTCATTCCAATTAGATAAATCAATTTATAAAGCAATATAAAGTTAGGCTTATCATCATAAGCTAGAGACGGAACCACCTAACTCAAAGCTCAAGTCACACAACCAGCAACATGATCCACAAAAAATAAAACCCAACAACATCAGTAGATAACCTAAAGAATGAATTCCCATCGCACCCCAAACGATAAAGGAATAACCTCTAGAAAAGAGACCATGCAACAGATCTTGGAATAAGACAAAAGAAAACACCAACTTAGACCAATGGATCTGATAATGTGATATAAGGGTGATACTGTGATCAATAGGAATGAATAAGTAGAAATTCCGCTTACCTGGAGAGGAACACCACAACTACAAAATAGATCGAATTCCAATTGAATCAATCTAGAAGGAGTGGAACCTCTTAAAACCACTTGGGAATTTTCCTAGTTCAAGTGCCATAGCGCCTAGAGAAAGATCTGAGACTAAAATAGTCAATCACCTATTTTAAAAAATGTACATGAGCCATTACATGATGTATAATTTGGTTACACGCTATGAAATCCACGATGTTCAAATACACTAAGAAATCTGTCACCTAAGATTAAAAATATGTTATTTAAACAACTCATGATGTGAAATGAATCTTCACAGCATGTAACATTTCACATTTTGAAGTCTTTCACAACTTTCATCCAATGAACCCTACACTTCATGTAACATGGTTACATGATGTGAACCCCCCTAACAATCTATAGAAAAGACTGGTTAATACTGAGAGTCCAAAAATTCTATGAATTCACCATCATAGGTATCCTCCCAATTCTTTCATAGCCATATATGGACAATTAAAGAGGGGAATCCACAAATAGTTTAAAGGTGTACCTTAAAAATCGATAACAGGATGTTGCAAACTCTCCACCATAAAAAAATTTCATCCTTAGGCAGTCATGTGAAAGATTTAATCCCTGGAAAAAGATGAAGATAGTGCTCCCTCATCAATTATTTACATTCCCAAGTCACATGAGAATCTGATTCATGCTGCCACAAGAATATGACCAATGGAATCAACTTCCCATGAAAGACTTTCACTTGAGAGTCAATGATCTAAATTGGTTTCTCCAAAATAGAAACATCTGGATCTAACTCAATTTCTTCCTAACTCATAATGTGAGTGGGATCAGGATGATACTTCCTAAACTAAGATATGTGGAAAACGTCATGAATTCCTATCAACCGAACCGACAATTCTAACCGATAAGTAACCTGCCTGAGCCACTTGGTGACCTCAAACAGTCCAACATATCTCATAGCCAATTTTCATTGATTTTCAAGATGACAGTGACCCAATTGAGGATAAAATTTCAAAAAAACCCAGTCACCTATGAAAAATTTCAAATCTCAACACTGTCGATCCGCATACGATTTATGTCGACACTGGTCTATTATCAAACGCCGATGTACATCCTAAATCTTCACTGATGTTTCCTAAACCAAACATGATGGAACTAAAGATAAATCTCCCACGTCATCCCAAAAAAGAGGTGATCTACATAGGAAACCATAAAATTCCTTAAAGGGATCCATTACGATTGACAACTAATAACTGTTGTGATAAAAAAACTCAACTGGTCCCAGACGGCTTTCCCATGATTCTATGAAATCCAAGACACATGCAGGAAGCATATCCTCCAAGATTTGAATCACACACTCTATCTGACCATCTGTATATGGATGGTAAGTTGTGCTCAACTTGAACTAAGTTCTCATTGCCTCTTGAATACTTCTCAATAACCTTGAGATAAACCTAGGATCTATATCTAAAACAATGGTAGAATTAATCCCATGTAACCTCACAGTCTCTTGTACATACAACTTACCCAGATCTTCAACATTAGTGGTGTCTTCGATCAGAATTAAATGAGTAGAATTATTCAACCGATCAAAAACCACCTAGATAGAATTCCTCCCTCAGGGAGTCCATGGTAATCTAATAATAAAATCCATGGATACCTCATCCCATTTCCAAATCAGCACCGGAAGAGGCTGAAGTAAACCAAAAGGTTTCAATGCTCTTCCTTTATACATTGGTAGGTGTAACAGTGAGACACAAACTCCATGATGGCATGCATCATACCTAGCCACCAGAATCATCACCTCATGTCATAATACATCTTCATAGTTCTTGTATGAACGTCCCACGAAGATCTATGATAATCAAACTAGACTACACTTCTTACAGATACCAGGATGAAAACCCACTTCCTGAAGTGGAGCATACCATATAAAGAGAGTGACCATTTAGAAATTGTCTCCCCATCATAAAGGATTTCTCAAGTCTCCTGAAACTCGTCATCTTATTGATGAATCCAAAAAATAGACTCCATGGGAGATAATGATAACTAAACACTGGTTAGAACCATACCTGAAACACCCTACTGATCATCCAGGTGAAACTGAGTGAAAAGGCTCATAAGGTTCCACTCCTCCTTCGATTCCAGAATAGTCTGTGATGGTACTTTTATACTTATAGTGTATACAATGACATTTACCTTTCCTGGGGTATATGTGATATAAAAGTCAGATGTCTGAAGGTATTCTACCCATCATCTATGTCTAAGATTCAAATCTTTTTGATAAAATATATAACTCAAACTCTTACGATCAGATAAGACTGAGAACCTCTCCCCAAAAAGATAGTACCGCCAACATTTGAGCGCATGCATGACTGCAACAATCTCTAAAACGTGAGTGGGGTAATTCTTCTCATGCGGTCGGAGCTGACGAGAGCTATAAGCTACCACATGGTTATCGTGCATAATCACACATCCCAAAATAGCACCATAAGCATCACATAACATCACATATCTCTTATCAGGCTCAGGTAAGATCATAATAGGATCTAATGTCAGTAAATAGTCCATCACCTTCAACGTTTGTCTAGTTCCTTCCTATTCCCATCATTGACTAAAACCAAAATCATAGTGTGACCATTACTTATCATAGCAGAAAATCATATATTCATGAAAATAATTACTTATAGGATGTCTAAATCATGAAACATTCCTTAATCTATGACACCCTAGGTTCCTCCTGGGTTATACACAGCCAAATTATATTTAAATCCATCGTGATGGTTCGTGAATATTTTTGTGAATTCCCAAAGAATATCCCCAAGGAGTTTCAGACTAGGTGTGTAGTAAGGCCCGTTTTCATATACCAGATTACCCTGAGTCAGGCCCGGAACATCTTGTCAGAGTTTTTTCCCCTAGGTACATTTTTTCCAGATCCACATCCACTTGTAGTATCTAGATAGGGATGTATTTATAGGAAACCACTCACTCTATCTTTTACCAAAATTAAAGGGAATTTTCCAAAATGTTAACTCATCCTTATACTTATCCTTAAAGACATACCTAGACATATCCTTAGAAATATACCTAGGGATATCGCAAAAGTTTTATCATCCTAGTTTCCAAAGGTTGACTAAACCTTTCCTTTGATACCAACTATAGTGACCAAGGCATAACATATATGGATATTAAATAATTTTAGATGAATATTCAGTACATTAAAAATATACATGCCTGAGGACCATAATAGTATATTGTCTTTGGAAACTTGGAAAAAAATCTTTTATCCTGGGGAAAGATCTTTAACATCTCCCATAAAGATCTCCACATTTTTTACTTCTACCTAAAACCTTTCTTCATAAACTGGGAAGGAAACATAAAAAGGGGTGATCTCAAATGCTCAGTAAGGGTAAATAAGGGAAAAATTTAATCATAAACATGATCATAGGATTATGAGAACATGATCAAAACATTTGAATATCATACCCTATGTATCAAAGGTCATTGACATGAATCGTGACATAAATATTGGAAGGTCATAAGATATGAATCATAAGGAAACAAAGAACATAATCCATAAAATCATAACATATGAATAAGAAATGGAATTGTGGAAAACACATAATAATATAATATGATTTTCATAGTAGTCAAGGAATTTATTATAAGACCATATTGGTAGTACGGGCTCACTCCCCATACCATTTTGGTAGCATGAGTTCACTCCTCACACCATCTTGGTAGTCATGGTTCACTCAATGTCCATATTAGTAGTCAAATTTCACTCCCAAGACCATCTTAGTCTATATCATGACATATAAATCTTTACCCAATGCATTGGAGGAAGATATAAGTCCCACCCATCTCATAATGAAATCATACATACATGTGCCACAAAATCATAAACAATCATATCATAACCCATGAAATGAAATGGGTATCATAAAAATGTAATCATATTATAACTTGTGGAAAAAGATACAAGTTTCATAATCATTTCATCAAAATTAGAACCTGTGAAAGAAAAAAGAATTTTTATAAAGACCATTACATCAAGCATAAACCCTTCAGAGAAATAATATGAATGGAACCTTTAGATAATTTCCAATAAAGGTATGATTAACATCAATGTGTGTTATATTAGATGGAAAATAATTTTGAAATGTCTTTCAAAAACATATCTTGAGGAAAATATCCTTTCTTATTTGAAAAAGGATTTTTAAAAACATAAAACTTTTTGAAAAACATTTTCTTGGGAATAAAACATATAAAGGAATCTTGAAAACATTTTGACAAACATTTTACCTTAAAAACTATAAAATAATATTTAAAATATTTTGAAAATTATTTTCCATGAAAACTTATAAAATAGCTTGAAAACCTTTGGAAAACCTTTTTCTTTGAAAATACATTGAAATAATGAATTTAAAGAATATTAGGAAATCATTTTATTTTTTAAAATAAATTTTTAATCTTTTAAAGGAATCTTCAATGGAATTTTGATCATCACAGCAGATAAACCTGAACATACCAAACATTCCTATTACACTGTAAAAAGTTTAGAAAAGTGCCTCGACCAGAAAATGATAAGAAGATTATTTATTAAAATAAATTTTGTTTAAAAATGTCAAACATGGGTAAAATGTCTTTTAAATATCATAAGAGAATAATAGAACATTTTTGGAAACCTTTTTTAAGACATGGTTTTGAATGAACATAGATTTCTGACCGAAGAGAGAGGTAAAGTCGAACTTTATTAAAAACACTTTCTTGACTATCTTATATACCAAAGAGTGGAAAAAATGGTACCAATACATGAATATATAATGAATAACCAGAGGACAACACAATTTAGGAGTGTTCTTGAGATATGGATCATAATATTTCATCAAATAAATCATAATCATAAACAATATCGAGAAGCAATGAGATTCTTTCAATAAACTCTTATAACTTGGTAACTTTAAACCATGCTCCCCATGTAAGAAAATGAAATGAAATGAATCTTAAAATATCATTAACGGAATTATATTAATTATATAACATTTAAAAGGTAGTTTTATACCCCTCATATAAAAAATTTAGGTTTATAACATGGCATGTTTCTCAAAAAAGGCTAATTGAGACAAAAAATTACCTTACCGATTTGGTAACTTTTGAAACATAAAACCCATGATATAAACATCATAAAATGTATTTTTAAATAAAAATTTATTTAAGTATAATAGGAATATAATAAATTAATGGTTATTATATACACCGCACAAAATAAGTGAGCGGTGAATAAGGCATGTATCTCACGAAAATAAGGAGTGAGATGAAATTCCCTTACCTTGTATCTTGAATCTAATAGTACTCATTCAAAAATCATATATAATAAATATAAATTTATTATTAATCTATAAAAGAACCATATTATTACTTATAATACCATATATGGTTTTATTATGGATTTATATTACATGCTTGTTAACAATTCTATGTTAAGGATTCATTTTGGGTAATATTCGCTTTGTTTTTTGCATATGTCTTAATTTGTTATATCTTTGGTCCTTTTATTTATATAATGATTTCCAAAATGTAAACCATGATTTAAATATAATTTTTATTTAGTATATTTTTATTATAATAATCCTTATAATATAGATTTATCAAACGGAATACACCATTCATGGAGACAGTAAATCGTACGTACGCATGAATGTTATTTCTGTTTAATAGTCATGTTGAAAGAAATAAAGTAAAAGATATATATATATATATATATCATTATTAAAGTAGATTTATTATATAATATATATCATATATATTCACTAAAATCATCCTTAATACATTCAATGTAGTGTATGAATGAATCACATCACTTTGAGGGGGCGGTAGTCCACACTTCCACAAGCGATGTTATCATGTTTACAAAAAATGGAATGTATAAAAATATGTGTTGTAAAATAATTAAAGAAGCTTAAAGAGATAATAAAAAAATATTTAACATATATAAATATATTTTATATCATAATTTTAACCATGATAGGTGGTAAAGTAAAATTGAACAATCATCATGTAGTGAGGTGGTAGTTCATTGTACACACAAACAGTATGTTAGTTACCCATTAGATGGAAGTGTGTGTAAGTGTAGGTTGAAACCTTAGAATAAAAACGTAATAATATATTTATTATAATGTTGTTTTATACAAAAATGGTATAATAATATTTTAAGGTAGTGAATATATAAAATAAAATAAAGGAGTTAAAGGAGGGTGTTGCCTCTTAATCGGGCAACTGCTTTTGATTTTCACCAAAGGGCTTCCTTAGAAGTATTTCTTCCAAAGGGAGGATTTGAGAATAAATTAAGTGATATTAATGAGATATTTGGGCATATTTATTTTTGATATAAAGTGGATTTAGAGGTGGGAGGATAAGAGGCCTTTTATAATGGAGGAGTAGTGACACTCTTGTAATATTTTATAAGAACGAAACCCCACCAACATTTTTTTTATTGAAAGTGGATAAATAATGGTCCAAAGTATATCCAATGGAGGATAGAGTCGAAAATTGTCCATCCAATATATTTAGTACAAGTTTTTAGGTCTTTTTGTCCTTAAGGTTATGGTTTAGTCTCTTATTAAGCATAATTTAACCTGAATTGTTGAAATTAATTTTAATTACATTCACTAATATTTTTGGTCAAAAATAAGTTGAAATTATTAGATATTATAAATTATTATGATTCAAAATTTGGAATCCATTTTTACAAATTCAAATCACATAAGTTGTAGAAAGTAATTTAAAAATAATCTCGCAGACGGGACGACAATGCGGGTTTTTAAAGTAAAAATGTTTAAAAGTTTGCAATATTTTTATAGACAATTTAAAAATTAAATTTATTACAGTGAACTAAATTGGATAAATTGATAAAATATTGATATAATTAAACTTTAAAATTAATTAAAAATATAATTTAACTGTATTAATAAATTATATGAAAAATAAGTTTTAAGTTAAAATTTATTATTTTTAACGGTTCATTAAAAAAATTAAACTTCATAGAAAAATACCAAAAATTTACCCTAACCTAATTTTTATGTTTTTATTTAAAATATTAATTTTATTTTTACATATTAAATATATAAAATTTCCAAAAATGGATTTAAAATGGGTTCTCCATTAAAAGGTAGTAAAATTTTCTTAATAAAAATATTAGGTTTTATGTGTTAGATTGGTTTTGTTCTTATCTTATGGAAATAAAATATATTGGATGAATATAAAAAATATTTACTTGGATACATAAAATATATATTAAATTAAAATTACTTTCTAATTGTAATCAATTTAATTTATTAGGATTAAAAAACTATGTGATCATAATAATAGTTTTCTATAAAAATACTCCTTTTCTATTCAATTGGTTCTTATATTCATTTCTAAATAATTTGGAACTAATTAATTCATCTTATATATTTTGAATACCATATATTTACATAAATTAGTCAATAATATTCACAAAATCTAGTTTAACGACTTGGTTATGTATTATTATTATTGTTGTTTAAATAATATATTTTTGTTTGGTAATACTTAGTCTTGTGTGTTACACAATCCATCGAGGAACGTCGGTCTTACATGAAACATAATCTTACCTCATTGTTCCATATAGAGGAATCTAACCATTATATTTCATGTAGTGCATGATTAAATTGGAATTACATATAACACAACCCAACTTGGTGCTTTAATATATATAAAATAACTATTTTCAGTGTTGCGTGAAATGAAAAATATCAAAATGATTAAATTAATTCAAAAAATATATATTTCAAAAAATCTTGGGGTGTTACACACTTGGGGTTCCTTGGTCATAGCTAGAGGTTTAGAGGATAGAACATTGAATCTAACTGAAAGGGAAGTGGGAGCAACACTCATTAGAACTTCAACTTCTAAAAGTTTAGAAATATGAAATTGTCAGCTTGGGCACCTCAGTGAGAAAGGTATGAAAGTTATTGCAGAGAATGACATGTTGAAGATAGAACATTCATACTTCATAAGTTTTAGAATTTGTATACTCAACAAGCAATATAAGATGAGCTTTGACTAGAGTGGAATAACATTGAAATTTTAGAATCTATAGGTACTACATACAGATGTATCAAGACCTACCCTAGTTAAGTATCATATAGGTTCACAATATTTTGTGACTTTTATTAATGAATACACTAAAGAAGTATGGTTATACTTCCTGAAACATAAATCAGAAGTGTTTGGAGTGTTTTTAAAATGGAAAGTTATAGTTGATAGGGAAACTGGTGATGGAGATACATTCCCTAAATCTATATTCATGTGATTTATACTATCATAGGACGTATATGATTTATATTTTATGATAAATATATAAATATGCATTCATGAAATGATATTTCATGCATGATACTGCCTTTAATCTCATGAGAAACTAAATATTAAGTGTCACGACCCGCCTTCACCAAAAGGAGGGAAGGGACAATAGATTGTCAGACCCTTCCTTCTTTAAGTTGACGGAGAGATAATGACCCCCAATTCCCGCCTTCAATAGGTCTCGGAGTGGCGACTAGAACCAAGGGTATAGAATCACACACAAGATGGAAAGGATTACCCTTTTTATTTTAATTGGATCGAGAGATAAGGTAGAAACCCCAACAACACCAAAGCTGGAAGTAAAGGTAAATCCAAAAGTAAACCATTCTCATATGCATGTTCAAAAGTAAGGGATACAAGCCACAAAAACTCCAAAGGTAATGTACCAAGAAAAGGAAAACGACAACAGCAACTTCCCCAAGGTCTGATCTAGTATGGTCCCACACAATCCCTGAAGTCCTCCTAGAAACCTGAAAACAGTTTTATATACGTAGGGTGAGCATACAAGTACACTCAGTAGGGAAAACCAAAGACTCTCGTGCACAAGTGGAGAGGAATTCTAATGCCCTGTGAGAAAAGAAATCCAAATCACCTAGCAAGGAAAAACTATAAACCCAAGTCTCACCAAGGCACACTCCCCAAATAACGCACGGAAAGTAAAGTATAGTAATAGCACATCAATATTTGGGTACCCTGTGCCACTTTCCCACTGGTTATTGAAGACATCTTACGCATCTAACCAATCCTTCCATTCTCACTGCAGTCCCACTACCAAACCCCACCCGCAAACACCTGGGCCATAACCTCACCGTATTCCCACTGCCAAACCCCTCCTGCACACACCTGGTCCACAACCGCCATGTGTAACCACACCTGCAGACACTAGGGTCAGAACAACTACTGCCACACCCGAAGACACCTGGGCCTCATCCCGAAGACACTTGGGAAACAACCTGCCCGCAAACCCCAGGTCCAACTACCACAACTAACCTTTCCAAATATTCTTGGGCTAATAATGGACCTCAGACCATCACAGCCTGCCTGAAGAGTCTTGGGCTATTCAGGAAAGGGAGCAGAAAAGGAGCTAATAACCTGCCACTCATAGGAGTGTTGGAAAAAAAACACCCTCCCCATGAAATGGGGTGTTCGGCACTAAGTGCTCAACTTGGGTGGGGCGTGAATAAGAAACATGAGAAATACGGATATATGTATAGGTAACAATCACTCACCCAACCTAGGGTTTTCCAAAGCCAGCCTAATCACAAACACACTCGTCACTATCAATTCAAAAAAGAAAAGCACAACACCCACGACCAACTCGTTCCCAGAACCAATTCCCCATTTAACCCATTCTTATTTCCATGCCAAGTTATCCTATTTAAGTAAAATTCTTCACCACTGGGAAACTAAAAGGCATAAGCACAAGCCAAGCAGAAAACTACATCCACGAAACAATTTAAACATTCACACTCAATTCTCTTGAGAAGTTACAACAACAATGGGATAAGTGAGGTCCCTCAAAGTAATGGAAACAAAGAAAACCCCAAGTCACAACCCCATGTCCCCAGAAACAACTTTTTCTCAATAGCATAGGATTCCACCCCAATTAGTGATACAAGCAGAGGATCCCATCCTCACCCACATCGCCCCAGCAATCTAAGCCCCTATCCAAGAAAACCATAAGGTCACCCAAATTCGGCCCGTGGAAGAAAACAACCAAACCACTACTACAAACACAAAGTAGGCCCAAGCAGGTATTTTCATATTTAAAAGATCTAACACACTCCATGGTTTCAATTCAACTGGGCTTAAACTGGGGTTATCATAGAAAATGATTTGATCCTGGTGCTTTCAATTTATTTGACCGAATATATGTAACTAACCAATTTCCTTTATACAACACAAGGTCGAAAACCAAAATACAATCCATTTAAACATCACTGGAGGTAAGAGTTCATTATTTCACAGAGAAAGACCACCAACGACCATGGTTTTCAGTAGGCGCAAGCCTGCGCAATTCAGAAATCATTAATCATGAAAGAAGAGAAGACAGAGAAGCATCATCGATCACACCCCACCCCTTCATTCTTTTAAAAGTTTGTTTGTTATCTTAATTAGTGTTTGGTTCATCCATTCCTATAGAAGTAGTAGCGTACCCACCCTACTTGATACACAGAAGGGAGAGACGAAGGAAAAATCCCTACTTGATTGATCAAAGATCGAAGTTTTTCTCCACACGCTAGGAATAGAGGATGTGCGGCCTGTAGGGGAGGAAATCCATGGAAGACGTGCAGAAGGTTCCAGTAGAGGCACACCACAAGCCATGGGAAGAAGGACTCCAAGCACTCTAGGAAGAAGAAATAAATTCAACTGAGAAGAAAAGGAGAAGTCTAGCGGGAGATATAAAGAGAGTTACGGGATATGGAATTTAAAACGCTGGAAAAATGGATCGCGGTTCCTGCATGGGTGGGCAGTTACACACGATGATATTAAGGAGTTATTTAATATCCCCCATTGGGGATGTTTCTCAGGATTCTTAGGAATCAAATCTGGGTTTTAAATAACTTCAAAAAGGGTATTAAAATTAATTTACGTCAAAAGATACGTTACGGGAGAGAAAAGTCGGGTACTATAAAAAAGAACGAACGGTGAGGGGACACGGTGCCACCGTTACGGTGTCACCCTCACGGTGCCACCGTCACGGAGCCACCGTCATGATGCCACCATGACCGGTGTGACCGTCACGGTGCTACTGTCATGGTGGAGCCGTGTTTTTAGTAAAGTAATGGCTAGGGGGTCCGGGCCATTACATCAGATACCTATCAAACTATTCTCACCCTCGATAATTAAAACCAAACCCGAAGAAAGGAGAGGGTCCAAAAAACCACCTCAAAAGATACCTCTAAGGAGTGAACCCGAACAATTACAAACACCGTAAGACAAGGAAAACCAAACACTCAATAGAAAAGGAAAACCACACACTCCATAGTTAACAAGGTAAAGCGTTCTGTCACAACAATACAAAAAATAGCACAAAACTCAAAACAACTTTGGGTAATAGGCACACATCTGTGATTTTATTTCCTAGGTACTCTCCTCAAGCCCACCATGCCTCCACAACGCACGAACCAAGGGAATGGTTCGTCCATGAAGCACCTTCTCTTCACGACCCTCGACCTTCAGTTGTCTTTCCACAAAGGTCACGTCGTCCTCAATGTCCAGATCTCCCCAGTCGAGGATGTGTGAATCATTGTGCAGATACCGACGGAGTTGGGACACATGGAAGACGTCATGTATCCTCAGTAGCGGTGGTGGTAATGCTAGCTGATAAGCCACTTATCCCACCCGTCGCAACACTTCGAAGGGTCCGATGAAACTGGGGGAAAAGCTTACTTCCCCTATCAAACCTCCATTGTCCATGTCGAGGGGAGACCTTCAAGAACACATGGTCCCCGACCCTAAACTCCAAGGGTCTCCTCCTATTATCGGCATACGACTTATGCCAGTCTTGAGCCGCTTTCATCCTCTCTCATATAAGTTGAACCTTCTCTGTCGTGCTCTGCACCACCTCCGGGCCAAGGACGCATGCCTCTCCGATTTTCGTCCAGCACACGGGTGAGCGACATGGCCTCCCGTACAGGTCTTCGAATGGAAACATGCCAATGGTAGAGTGATGGATGTTATTGTAGGCGAACTCTACCAGAGGCAAGTGTCGTTCCCAAGATCCCCCAAAGTCTAGAATACATGCCTGCAACATGTCCTCCAACGTCTGGATGGTGCGCTCTATCTTCCCATCTATCTGGGGGTGGAAAGCAGTGCTAAGACGTAACTGGTTGTCAAAAGCATGCTGCAATCCTTTCTAGATTCGTGAGGTAAAACGTGCATACCTATCCAAAACTATGGATCTCTGAACTCCATGCAACCGCACCACCTCATCCATGTACCTTCGTGCTAAAGCATCCAATGCACTCAACTCCTTGATCTCCAGAAAGTGGGCCAATTTCGTCAACTGGTCCATCACTACCCAGATATCGTCGCATCCCCCTAGAACCTTGGGTAATCCCATGACGAAATCCATCGATATTTCCTCCCACTTCCACTCGGGGACATCTATAAGCTGCAACAGGCCGCCTGGAACACGGTGTTCGGCCTTCACCTGCTGACACACGAGGCACTTTTCTACGAACCCTACTACTTCCCATTTCATCCTGGGCCACCAAAACTGTCTCCTCAAACCCTAGTACATCTTGGAAACTCCTGGGTGCATCGCTAGGGGTGAGTTGTGGAACTCACTAAGAACATTTCCACACATCGCCTCTGGAACAAACATCTTCCCCCAGAAGAGCATCCGATTCTGACCATCCTCTATCCACCCTTCTGGAGCATCGCCCTGGTCAACTCGGTCACGCATCACTTCACACTCTGGGTCTCCCCACTGAGACTCCTCCACTTGCTGCAATAGAGAAGACTGCACTGTCATCTGATACAGGCAACCTCTACCACTATCCATCCTCGCATCCAGGTGCAGGGCAGCCAACTCCTCCATCGCTCTCCAAGCATCTACCGACTCTCGGACCACATCCCTCTGTGACTTTGTGCTCAAGGAATCATCCACCACATTCCCTTTTCCTGGAGTGTAGGAAATATCGAAGTCGTAATCCTGGAGGAACTCCATCCACCTTCGTTGTCATAGGTTTAGGTCCCGCTGGGAGAAGATATACATTAAGCTTTTGTGATCCGTGAAGACCACAAAGTGCTCACCGATGAGGTAATGCCGCCACAACTTTAGTGCGAAAATGACTACTGCGAGTTCCAGATCTTGGGTGGAATAATTACGCTCATGAGGGCGTAGCTGTCTAGACCCATAAGAGATCACTCCTTGTTGTTGCATCAGCACACACCTGAGGCCTTGTCCTGAAGAATCACAGTACACCTCATATGTCGTCCCTTCTTCTAGAAATCTCAGAACTGGGGAACTAACCAACTTCTCCTTCAGATAGCTGAAGGTTTCCTCACACTACTCATCCCAAACGAAGGCCTGGTCCTTCTTGGTCAAAGCTGTCAAAGGTTCTGCAACTCGGGAGATGTTGGGCACGAACCTCCGATAGTAACCTGCCAGCCCAAGGAAACTACGATACTCTGCCATGTTCTTGGGTGTTTCCCAAGAAACAACCGCCTCGACCTTCGATGGGTCCAATGCTACTCCCTACTCGGACACCACATTCCCAAGGAAGTGTACTTCTCGCATCCAGAACTTTCACTTCGACAACTTCCCATATAGTCGGTGCTGTCAGAGGACCTCCAAAACCGTCCTCAGGTGCTCAGCGTGATCCTCCTATGATCTTGAATAGATCAGGATGTCGTCGATGAACACGACTAGGAACCGATCTAGATACTCTTGGAAGACGGATTTCGTGAGTCCCATGAACACAGCTGGAGTGTTCGTAACGCTGAACGGAATGACCACAAACTCGAAGTGCTCGTATCTGCACCTGAAGGCCATCTTCAAGATTTCTCCCTCCTTCGCCATCAACTGGTGATATCCAGATCATAGATTGATCTTAGAGAACCATATTGCCCCCTTCAACTGGTCAAAGAGATCGTATATCCTTGGAAGAGGGTAGCGATTCTTGACCATTACCTGATTCAGTCTCCTGTAGTCTATGCACAGCCTGAGACCATTGTCTTCCTTCTTTACGAACAAGACTGGAGCACCCCACAATGACGCACTCGGTCGAACAAAACCCTTCTTCATCAAATCATCAATCTGAATCTGTAACTCCCGTAGCTCTGAAGGTGCCATTCAGTAGGGGGCCATTGAAATCGGATGAGCACCAGGTTGCAAGTCTATCCCAAACTCGATGTCACGTCGAGGGGGTAGAGTCGTCACCTCCTCAGGGAAGACGTCCATAAACTCACTGATGATTCCCAGGACTTTCACCATTTTAGCATCCACTGACTCCACTGATATCTCATCCAGCAAGGAGAGGAGGGGTTCCCCTCACTTGTTGTTTCCCTGGAAACTTCGCTCGCCGATGAAAGTCACCCGTCGGCCGCCAAAGTCTTAAAACACAACCCTTCCTCGGAAACAGTCAATGACAGCACATATAGAGAACAGCGAGTCAATTCCTAAGATGACATCGTATGGTTGTATCTACAATAGAAGAAGATCTCTGATTGACTGATGGGCCCTATCATCAATCTACATCCTCGAAAAACATATGACAAGATGGTCTGACCTCCGACTGGTGTGCTCAGCACTAGGGGCACTGGAAGTCTCTCAGTGTCTAAACCCAGAGCGTGGGCTAGACTGGGTGTAACAAAGAAGTGAGAATCTCCTGTATCGAACAAGGAATATTCAAGGGTACTAAAAAATCTGATCGTACCTCGAACGACCTCTGGCCCTGCTGGAACTGCTACCTCCGCGGCGTGCAACTGCCCACACCCAGCTCCTCTACCTCTCGGCTGTCAGCCACCTCCCCAACCACGCCTTAGTCGAGCCCCTTTAGGAGATCCCTGAGGTCGGCCTCCTCCTGCAACGTCGGCCCTCGGCAGAGTGGGAGCCCACTGCCCCTGCTGCTGCTGCTGAAAGGGCCTAGCCGGGGACTACTGCTGCTGAGGTGGGTGTTGGACCTGCCCACTCCCATCATACCGTATTCTGTCCGGGCGCTAGTTCTGAAGGTTCCCATGGCTGCCACAGACGAAGCACCTCGGTCCCGGGCCCAAAGGGAAAGGGCGAGGACCAGGAGACTGGAACTGGAACTGCTACGACCTACTCCATGCTGGTCGGAACCTAGAGGGTCCCGATGCTGGAGGCCTGCTACTGACGGCCTTCCCCTTTGATGATCCCAGCTGAAACCCCTCACGTGACATACCTCCTAGCGTGTGCATCCTCTCCACCACTTCAGCCTTCTTCTTCACCTCCAAGTATATCGGTAGGTTGAAGGGGGTAACAGCATACTGGAGGGAAGGTCAGAGCGCCTCCTCTAAATGCCTCACCCGAGACTCCTCATTCGGAAAGAGGTCCGAAGCAAAGAGGAGGAGATCCTTGAACTTGATCTCCAACACCCTTACTAACATACTCCCCTGCTGGAGGGAGAGTATCTCCTGCCTATTCTCGTCTTTCATTTTTGGGAGAGAGGAATTACGCCCGGAACTCCTTCTCAAAATCAGCCCACGCAATCTCAGCCTCCTTCCTTTCCCTGAGATAAAGCTTCCACCACTGACGCGCTACTCCCTACATCTGGATGACGGCCAGAGGAACCCAGTACTCTGTCGGAGCTCGAATCAAGACGAAATCTATCACTAGCTCCTCAAGCCAGCTCTCCATCTCCATATCTGATGTGTTTCCCTTATACTTTTCGAGGGTCTGTCGTTGGAAAGAACGAAGCGTCTTCTGCCACTGATCATCCTCCTCCTCTCGGTCAGCCCTCCGTCGGTCAGCCGAGTCAACCTCCTAGGCCTCGATCACCCACACAACTCGTGGTCATCTCCCAGGTGCCATAGCTGCGAGTTAAACAAATATTGCCTAAGCCCAAGTAGTATAGAAAATTGTTCTTAAATTTTCCTTAAACTTCTTATTCATTTTAATTTCCCAAAACACCCCAGAAACACGAGAACACAAGTCATTATGATGCATGTACCTTTCCTAGGTTCTCTACCCTGAAATCAGTGTAGCCTCACTTGGTCGTTCGGTAGGTCCAGAGTCCTTGCATCGGATCACGGGGGGGCCTAAAATCTCGTGTCCTAGCCAGTCTTCCCTGGCCTAATTCATGTACCAAGGTCACCCAACACTGTTGCCCTACTATCCCATGCAATCCTCACTATTCCTAACTCCAGACTCTATCCTATCTCTCAACCTTGCTATGATACCATTCTGTCACGACCCGCCTTTACCAAAAGGAGGGAAGGGACAACAGATTGACAGACCCTTCCTTCTTTAAGTTGAAGGAGAGATAATGAACCCCCGAGTCCCGCCTTCAATAGGTCCCGGAGTGGCGAATAGCACCAAGGGTATAGAATCACACACAAGATGGAAGGAATTACCCTTTTTATTTTAATAGGATCGAGAGATATGGTAGAAACCCCAACAACACCAAAGCTAAAAGTAAAGGTAAATCCAAAAGTAAACCATTCCCATATGCATGTTCAAAAGTAAGGGATACAAGCCACAAAAACTCCAAAGGTAATGTACCAAGAAAAGGAAAATGACAACAACAACTTCCCCAAGGTCTGAGCTAGTACAGTCCCGCACGATCCCTGAAGTCCTCCTTGAAACCTGAAAACAGTTTTATATACGTAGGGTGAGCATACAAGTACACTCAGTAGGGAAAACCAAAGACTCTCGTGCACAAGTGGAGAGGCATTATAATGCCATGTGAGAAAAGAAATCCAAAGCACCTAGCAAGGAAAAACTATCCACCCAAGTATCACCAAGGCACACTCCCCAAATAACGCACGGGAAGTAAAGTATAGTAATAGCTCATCGATATTTGGGTACCCCGCGCCACTTTCTCACTGGTTATTGAAGACATCCTATGCATCGAACCAATCCCGCCATTCTCACTACAGTCCCACTTCCAAACCCCGCTCGCACAGACCTTGGCCATAACCTCACCACATTCCCACTACCAAACCTCGCCCGCACACACCTGGGCCACAACCGCCATGCGTAACCACACCCGCAAACACCTGGGTCAGAACAACTTCTGTCATGCCCGAAGACACCTGGGCCTCATCCCGAAGACACTTGGGAAACAACCTGCCCGCAAACACCTGGGCCAACCACCACAACTACCCTGCCCGAAGATTCTTGGGCTAATAATGGACCTCAGGCCATCACAGCCTGCCTGAAGAGTCTTGGGATATTCGGGAAAGGGATCAGAAAAGGAGCTAATAACCAGCCACTCATAGGAGTGTTGGAAAAAAACACCCTCCCCATGAAATGGGGTGTTCGGCACTAAGTGATCAACTTGGTTGGGGTGCGAATAAGAAACATGAGAAATACATATATATATATATATATATAGGTAACAAGCACTCAACCAACCTAGGGTTTTCCAAATCCAACCTAAGCACAAACACACTCGTCACTATCCATTCACAAAAGAAAAGCACAACACCCACAGCCAACTCATTCCCAGAACCAATTCCCCATTTAACCCATTCTTATTTCCATGCCAAGTTATCCTATTTAAGTAAAATTCTAAACCACTGGGAAACTAAAATGCATAAGCACAATCCAAGCAGAAAACTACATCCACACAGTAATTTAAACATTCACACCCGGTTCTCTTGAGAAGTTACAACAACAAAGAGATAAGTGAGGTCCCTCAAAGTAATGGAAACAAAGAAAACCCCAAGACACAGCCCCATGTCCCCAGAACCAAAGTTTTCTCAACAGCAGAGGATTCCACCCCAATTCGTGATACAAGCAGAGGATCCCATCCTCACCCACATCGCCCCAGCAATCTGAGCCCTCATCCAAGAAAACCATAAGTTCACCCTAATTTGGCCCGTGGAAGAAAACAACCAAACCAATACTACCAACACAAAGCAGGCCCAAGTAGTTATTTTAAGATTTAAAAGATTTAACACACTCCATGGTTTCAATTCCACTAGGCTTAAACTGGGGTTATCATAGAAAAGGAGTTGATCCTAGTGCTTTCAATTTATTTGAACAAATATACATAATTAACCAATTTCCTTTATACAACACAAGGTCGACAACCAAAATACATGCCATTTAAACATCACAGGAGGTAAGAGTTCATTAGTGCATAGAGAAAGACCACCAACGGCTGTGATTTTTCATAGGCACAAGCCCACACAATTCAGAAATCATTAATCATGAAAGAATATAAGAAAGAGCAGCATCATCGATCACACCCCACCCCTTCATTCTTTTAAAAGTACATTTGTTATCTTCATTAGTGTTTGGTTCATCCATTCCTACATAAGAAGTAACGTACCCACCCCGCTTGATACACAGAAGGGAGAGATGAAGGAAAAATCCCTACTTTATTGATCAAAGATCGAAGTTTTTCTCCACGAGCCAGGAATAGGGGATGCGCAGCCTGCAGGGGAGGAAATCCGTGGAAGATGTACAGAAGGTTCCAGAAGAGGTGCACCACAAACCACCGGAAGAAGGACTCCAAGCGCACCAGGAAGAATAAAGAAATTAAACCGAGAAGAAAAGGATAACTCTAGAGGGAGATATAAAGAGAGTTATGGGATATGGAATTTCAAACACTAGAAAAACGGATCACGGTTCCTGCGTGGGTGGGCAGTTACACATGATGATATTAAGGAGTTATTTAATATCCCCCATTGGGGATGTTTCTTGGGATTCTTAGGAATCAAATCTGGGTTTTAAATAACTTCTAAAAGGGTATTAAAATTAATTTACGTCAAAAGATATGTTACGGGAGCGAAAAGTTGGGTACTGGAAAAAAGAACGAAAGGCTCGGTGAGGGGACATGGTGCCACCGTGATCGGTGCAACCGTCACGGTTCCACTGTGACTAGTGCCACCGTGACCACTGCCACCGTCATGGTGCCACCGTCATGGTGCCACCGTCATGATGGAGCCGTGTTTTTGGTAAAGTAATGGCCAGGGGGGTCCGGGCCATTACATTAAGTGTATTGATATTTGAATAGTTCAAACTCACATAAAGTTATCATTTATTATATCGTTTTGTGAGATGAAATGAATGGAAGGTGAATCATTCATATGATGAAATCATATACTAGCCAGAGCATTTATTCATGCATTATAATGCATGAATAAATTCAATCCATTGAGTAGTTCCTTATATAGCCTATTTAAACTACTTCCATGTGATGTAAGTAGGTGTAGTGCTTCCATGATGCTTGTACGAAACTCTTTAGTGCCCAAATACTCTCTTTATCTTTCTCCTTTGCATTAGAGACTCTAGCAGACCATGGAGGAAGAATATATCAGATTCAAACATCAGATGATTCACTCGACCAGTGGATACATTACAGAGAGGGGATGTCTTTTAGATTCTCTTTTTTTATATTTATCAAATCCATGCGATGATGTTTGAAGATGTTTTAGATTCTCTTCTGTGTAAGGTACTCCATTTATAGTATTTCTTTATTTTAGTTTTATATGCAATTTCATTTATTTTTTATGGGAGATCCTCATATACGGGTTTAAATCACTTTTTTCAACTAATAATCGTTATTATACTTGTTCAAACCCATTTAGTGGTATTAGGTTGAAATTCATGATTAATATTTATAAAATCCTACTTCAAAATGAAAAAACAAGTGAAAACATAGCATCGTTTTTCAGTATTTTCAAAAATATAGAAATACAGTTTAACCTTACGTGGAAGGGATAATTAAAGGTGACCAAGGTGTTACCTTCACACATATGTGTATCATAAAGATATTGAATGTGTTACCTATATGTGGTATCTCACGTAGAGGTCATATCTTAATTACCTATACGTGAGAGGTCATGTAAAGGTATTCGAGGAATTCTTCAAGCAGTGTAAAGGTTGTTGCATAAAGGTTATGTAGTAGTTTTAAATCTTTCATAAGGGTTACAACAACTACCTTGGAACAATGAGGTATTTATATTTATGTAAAGGTAGTACTCTATTTTAAAGTCTTGTGTAAAGGTCTTCACACAATTACCTTTACATGAATTGGTTTACCTTTACATGAAGGAGTTCACGTAAGGGTAATCTGATTTTTACCTTTATGTGAAGGGTTCACATAAAGGTAAGAGCTCAATACCCATACATAGTATGTGTTGTGTGAAGTTCAAGCCTATATACCCTTATATTGACTATCTGTGTAAGGATAAAGGGAGTATACCCATATGCAGAATATAGATTCAGCATAAAGGTAAAACTAAAAGTTTTTTTAAAATTGTTTTTAAATTCTTAAATGGTTTTAATGGTTTATAAAGTGTTTATAAATTATATTAAAATATATTTTTGGATTATTTAATTTATAATTAATTTATAAATAAATTAATTAATTATAAATGGTCTATAATTATTTAAATAAATGTTTATAAAACTTTAATATTATCAAATATTAAATGTTAATATTTGGAACACATTTTAACCAAATTATATGGAATGACTTATCATCTAGAAATAAAATTTTTCATTTAGAAATAAAAAAATGATAATTTATAAAGGGTTATAAATTATGAAATAAGGTCAAAATATAAAGTTTTTATATTTAATTATTAATGGGTAATAGTTAATTAATTTGAATTATTAAAATTAAAGGGGATTTTTTGGATATTATTTAAATCACATCAAAAGTATTTTGATGAATGATATGATCAAAGTTTAAACAATGATTAATTGTATGATGTTTAGATTATTTAAAATGTTTAGATAATATAAATATATTATAAATAGTTTCTAATTCATCAAATATCATGTATTTAAAATTAAAGTCATATAATATAGAATATTAAAGAGTTCATATTAGAATGAATATAAAATGTTTACATTCAAAATTATGGAATTATCATAATGTTAAATATGAGATTATAAAAGGTTTTATTGTTAACTTTTATTTATGAATTGTTCATGAATAATTATCTCATGTTTAAACATTTTAATTTTTCTTTTATTTAAAATTTTATTCTCACTTTTAATCATGTTTAGTAAATTTTTTAAGAAATGTGAATATTATTTATGCTTTAGTTTAATTGTAAAACTCTTCTGGACAGAGCCTTGCATTACATGTTAGATATGGTAATGAATTTAGTTTTTCATCTACCTTGACATCGGTTTGTAATTGAAGTTATTATCTCCAATTTCATTATTGAATATAGTTTATGCATATTAGGTTTTAGAGATATGTTGAACTGAATTCTCTCTTGAGTAAAGTATCCCTAGGTAAAGGGGCTTGGGGTCAAACTACCTGCCTTCCTGAAGGCTTATGCTTCATCTAGGCTGGTGAATGGGGTTGGAAATATGTTTCTTTAGGCTTACTCATGTAGAGATTGTCAATCTCATATAATTCTAAACTTTCACATGAAGAGTTCATATAAATTATTCATATGATGCATTTGGATATGTATGAATATACTTGAATTTTAATTTTGGGTGAGTAACACAAACTTGTGGGTTGTGTAAAGAGTTAGACATCAATATGGTTTGAACATATTGATTTGGTGGAGATAATATGATTCCAAACTAAATTAATAGAAGCATGCATATAAAGGGAATAACATGAGATAAGATGGTGAGATTAAATCCTTAAATACTAAGTGATAGATTCCTTATAAAGTGACACTTTTCAAGACCTCAACCATCCAGCCAGGTAGTTTCACGCCAAATCAGGGTGTCCTTGGATTATCTTATGTAAGGAAAGTAAGTAATGGGTGATACTAGATCATCCTTGGGTATTTTCACACCAAAGTGGGTCACCCCTAAATTTTCTTATGATTAGATCATTTTTTACATTTTATTTGGGTTACACTAGATGGGAACCCCCAAGGGTTGGGATACTAGGGGAATATAGTGGAATTTATCCATATAATGGATTAGACAAAGAGTTCCCCACTCGATTATCCAAGATTCATATATGATATTATTGGGATGATGCCTTTCCCAAATAGCTAAGTGGTGAGAGGAACTCCAAATTGGACTCATTACTTAGTGAAATATGGATCTTGGACTACTAATAGATATGTTTCACAAAAGGTATCATCATTTTAGTGGGATCTTGTTTAATAAAATTCCTTATTAAATGGTTATAATACATGATACTCATCTGATAAAAGCTTCTGTTATAGATAAATAGCCTCATCATTATCAAACTAAATTTTGAAATTAATCCTTGAAGGAGAAGATTAATTTAAGTTACTCATAAAATTAGTAACTTAAGAAAAGTTCTTAAAGCAAGATTAGTTATTTAAGAAAAGTACTTAAGGAAAATTCTATGTGTCGGAACAGTTCCTTCCTATGTAACCAAGTGTTGAAATAATTCAACAAGTGAATCTAGTTTTTTATGGAATAGTATAGTTATTCATTCAATATTTTGAAGGTATTAGATTAAAAATGACCAAAGGAATCTTAGTCTCCACTCATGTACTCAATATGATTGGATATGTCAATGATTTAAGTAATTATAGTCTTATAAACTCAATATGATAGGGTATGTCAAGTGATATTCAATATGGTTGAATATGTTGATGACTCAGTGAGACTAAAGGTTTCCTTAAAACTTTATTGTTTATATAAATCAATTATATTATTCTGATAGACATGATATCAACTGTATGTTTTACAAAGTGTTGTAAATATACAGAAGTTCTAAAGATGAAAATAATTGAAGCTTTAAGTTTGATTTAAAGTAATGGATCCAAGAATTTATTGTATTGATAGCTTGGATACTTTAATCTTGGATAAACTTGTCATAGGATGTGTATATTTATCTCATTTATCTCTTAAGAAGAGCATGAAAACAATAGTTTTCTAAATGAAATAATATGGTTATTTTTAATACACATTGTTTATGATTTTTTAAATTCTATAACATGATTTAAGGGGAGACTAAAAGATGGCTTGTTCTAGTTAGGGAAATTATCCTATTTTCATCTATGGAAATGTTATGAAAAAATTATTAAATTCAAAGACATTTTACCTGATATTCTCAATGTGTTGGGAATATATATAAACTAGGCATATGATGTCTCGGTTTTAAGGTACTGTATAGATAGTACAAGTAGGTAAAAGTTCAAATCAGAAGAATAAAATTTGGTTTAAAAGTTCAATAATGTTTCTTTAAGAATCCAATCAAGGTCATTGAAGAATAGGGTTGTTAGGAATAAAAAGTAACAATTCAATATGATTGTATTATCCAAGATATACCTAAAGGAGCTTGTGGAACTCCATGAAATGTACATGTTGGGTATGGATGTTATAGAAATTAATTCTTTTATTTTGAAAGGTATGTGATGCCAAATGTATATTTTACAAAGTGTTGTAAATATACAGAAGTTCAAAATCAAAATGAATAACTGATTAAGATTGTAGTTTATATTCATGAGATGTAGTAAACAGTTACTATATCAAGGATTTTGATTTAAATAATTTTATCAAGCTCAAATGAATCTAAGTAAAATATGTGTATCTACATCTCATTTCTCTTATTTGATAAGAGAATATGTTCGATAATAAAAAATTATTATGATCAACATGAGATTATTAATTTTATACACATGGTTTATGAATCATTGGGTTCTATAACACGTTCATAGAGGAATATGTGGATAGAAGTGTTTATCCGGGGTAAAAGTGTTTATCCAAGATAAAAGTATTTATCTAGTTGTTTGTTAAAATAAGAGGGAGTGTGTTTTCACCACTTATCAGTGGTATATTTTAACAAAGTTTTCTTCTCAAAGGAAAAATGCACAAAAAACATAGAATATTATACACGATATGAAAATAATAGTTTATTTTTTTAACATTCCTACAAAAATGAAATATGTGTTAATTCATAAACAAAAGGTAGTTTGTGTTGAATCTTAGCAAGATATTCTAAAAATAATATAGTGTCTAAGATGTCGGTGGGAGTATGTTTGGACTTGGATACGTTCAAAGTTAATAAATAAAGGAATATTGTAACCTTAAAGTGATTTCCACTTAATATCTTAAAATTTTTAGGATATATGATGGTAAAAAAAAAATTAAAGTGTTACATTTAGTTACCATTTAGAAATTGAATATCCCAATTTCCTAAATGATTATACCAATCTAAGATTAAAGTGTTTTTTAATTAATATCCTAAGAGAGTTTAGGACATGTGATGATAAAGAAATTTGTAAATAGTTATATTTAGTTATTATGAAAAGTGAAAGATACTATTTTTTTGAAGGGTTGTACAGTCAAAAATGAAAAGTGGATTACACTTGATATCCTAGAAGAGTTTAGGTTATAGAGAAAAAGAAAAATTTTAAGAGTTACATTAGTTACCATAATAATGTGATTTTCACTTTATCCTAAAAGAGTTTAGGAGGACCAATAAACAATAATGTAAGTAATTAGATTATTTAAAAAGAAAAATTTTAATGGAATGGGGTTTTAAGGATGATGATGATGAACTTAGAAAGAGTTCTAAGTAGAAAACATAAATTCTTCTCATTAAAGAGTTTCATGGGAGAGTTTTATCAGATGGTCATATAAATATGTGACATAAATTACATATGATGTAATGTGTTAATAAAACCTAGAAAGTGTAGCAATTATAAGGTTAATTTGGAAGTTTTTCATATATGATATGATAAATGATATCCCTATGGGTGTCGTTAATTTCCGTTGGGTTACCAAATTTAGAAATTTAACAGGAATCAAACAAATCACTAAACTACATGGTAGTATAGGATATGAAAGTCCAAGGTCGAACCCATAGAGATAGGGTTGGAGAAATTATTAATTAAATAAGATAAACCTAAACTAATTTTGAATAAAATCAAATCTATCAAGCATAGGATTGTTTAGAAGGTGAGAGGAGACAATATAAAAAGGGTTTCAGGCAGCAATGAGTCCAGATTCATGAGATGACAAGGTATGAAATAATTAATGGCAATTATGCAGTCGTTGGAATCAGGTCATAGCGAGTTCAATGGTCATGAAAAACACTCTCCGTCACAAACTCTCCTTTTCTCATAGTCAGGTACTTCGGATTGAAAAGGATGGGTAACCCAAAACCTTATTTAAATATAGGGAAGAGAAAACCCCAATGGTCATGATGGAATCCTAGTCCCTAGATCTCATAGTAAACAAATGTATTCAATCTAGGCAATGTCCATGCACAAAGAAATAAATTAAACCCAATCTCTAACCTCATTCACAATGGTCATGCAAGAAGAAATCAGGAAAAGTATATAATTTAGGAACAAATGTGAAATCCCAATATCAATTGCATTAAAATATAAAATACCTCATACATTCAATTCCTCTTCATCACTCTTGCACTAACACAAAAAAATCACCCACTCATGCTAACCATGAGAAGGTATGGAAAATAAATAAAAGAAAATCCTACTGAAAGTGGTGGCACATGTGGTTGTACCTTCGTCCGATGGTGGCTCCTCATCGAGCTCCAACCAAAAGATGCTCCAAATGGTGTGGTAAAGGGCTCTATTTATAGGTGTTGAATGGGGTATGTCTGTCATCGGTCACGACGTGTACCCTCATTCTGAGTTGCCTTTGTGTCCGCATGAGTCTTCTGCGTATCGCGTATATTAATTCAAAGTTTGACTATCATCACATCGTGTATGGGGGGATCACGACTTGTACTTTCTTGGTCTTCAGTTGTCGCATATATTGCCAAAATATTCTCCAAAATTTGTGATGAAAATATTCACATCGTGTACTGAGGTTACACGATGTGTACTTTTCATTCACACATGTTTTCATGTCACGACTTTTTCTGGTGGTGGCCTGCTTTTTCGATGAAGTCACGATGTGTAGTCAAGGTACACAACGTGTACTCATGTTCCTCCAAATTTCATCTCCTCTTCATCCTCAAAAATCTGGTGTCACATTTAAGCTCCAAAAATCATCTCTTTTCATTAATTTTTCAAATATTCAACATTTCCTACCACAAAACATAAAAAAAATCAAATCGTTCACAGCTTGGAAAGATTCATCAATTAAATACACAAATCATAACATTAAAACACTATAAAATGTATGCATGAAATACACTTATCAATAAACCGTTGATTTTTTAGTTTTATTGAACATTATTAGTGTTTAAGAATATTAAAATGTATCATATTGGAGGTAACCTCCATTTTATCATTTTTTTACATTGGCTACATAAATGTATATAGATATGCATTTCATGATGAGTAATGATAATAGACCTCTCAAAGTAAAAAATTTAGTTTACCCCCAACTGATGTTCATCATGGAGTATTATAGGTTATGATGAAATGTTAAGGTTAGCATGATTAGAATTCTTGCATAGAGATATAGAATATGATCACGAGACACACACAAAAAGAATAAGATTCTTTGTGTGCACTGGATGGTTTACAAAGTATACCACATAAAGTGTCATATAGATGTATTTGGCATACTATGGTTTCATGAATCATATTTGAGTCCCCATTACCTAAGGTTAGAAAGATACATAGCATGAGAACCTTCATATTTTGATACCCTACTTACACAAGTCAATATATTTACTTACTTAATACAAGGGTGGTTAAGTATGTTGTTAATCATGTCATCAGTTAGAGCTTAACCAAGATGGGAGTTTTCATCTCATATGAAAAGTATAACATCTAGGCCCTCGATTGAGATAGATTTTCGGAGTGTGCAACCACACCTAGATATTTTATATTTATCAAGATAAGGGACACGTGATGTTTTTATTGATAAGTATGAATGACATGTGATTTATTCATCGATTAGATCAGTCTACACTCGAAGAATCAAGAACAGATGGGTCGACTATATGGGATTGACATATTTCATGTCCCATGGTCACTCGATGTCTTAGACAAAGGAAAAATTGAGAATGCACCTTTACATATGATGCAGACTGGTGGGAATATGTATAGAAATACATGTGTTTGATGAAGATCGTGTCAGACCCATTTATAGCTTGAGTAGTATTAACGTTTTACTAGAGACCGCTCTTTTCTTACATATATGGATCTAGAGACTCGTATTTTTTTTAACACTATAAAGGCCTGTGAGGTCACACTTTTTGGTTAACTGGATAGATATTGAGTTTGACTCAGAGAGCTACTCTAAATGTGATTTAGAGTTCATCCAAAATTGTTTTGGATGGGTATTCACAAGGTATTTCATATGATGTGATACAAGATGAAGTTAATGATAGCTTTCCAAAAGTATTTTGGAAAATATTCATAATGAGTTTTGGATATGTTTCAGAAGCTATTTTATATGATACAATGTATGGTGAAATGGAACAAAGTATTTTAGACTTTAGTTCAAGTGGAATATTAAAGGAAATATATGCCCTAAATCCATATGCATGTGATACATACTTCCATAAAACATATATGAGTTATATATTATGTTAAATATATCAAGATGCATGCATGAAATGAGGTTTCATTAATTCCACTACCTTTAATCGAATAAGAAATAAAATATTAAGTGTGTTAATATTTGAATGGTTTAAACTCACTTAAAGATATCATTTATTATATTGTTTCATGAGATGAAACATATGGGATGTGAAGCATTCATATGATGAATGCATATATTGGCCAAAGCTTTTATTCATGCATTGTAGTGCTTGAAAAAATGAAAGTTTTTTAGGAGAATCTTCTACATCCTATTTAAACTACTTCCATGTGATAGCGATAGGTGTGGTGCTTCCATGATTCTTGGTTGAAACTCCCTAGTACCCAAATACTCTCTTTATCCTTTCCTTTACATTAGAGGCTCTAGCAAGCCATGAAGGAAGAATATATCTCATCCAAACATTGTATGAATCGATCAAACCATAGATACACTACGGAGAGGGGATGTCTTCTAGATACCCTTTTTGTGATCTTTATTAAACTCATGTGATGGTGTTTGAAGATGTTGCAGATACTCTTCGGTGTAAGGTACTCCATTTATAGTATTTATTCATTTCATTTTTATACATATTTTCATTTGTCTTGCATGGTAGATCCTAATAAAATGGTTTAAATCACTGCCATTTCATCTAATAATCATTATTAGACTCGTCCAAAACCCTTCAACAAGATATAATCTAAAATTATTGAGATCATACAATAGAGGTGAGTACACTAGAAGAAGTTTCCAAAACTTCTACAAACACAGAGGCATTATGAATGAGAAAATTGTATCTAGAAAACCTAATAAAAATGGAAAATATAAACGAACAAATCAAATATTGATGGAAAGGGCGTGAAGTATAAGTTTCATTCAATAATTCCCAAGGTATTTTGGGTGGAAGCAATTAATACCAGAGTGTGTCTGATCAATTAGATCCCTTCAACGCCAATGGGACAAGAATTCCTAGAAGTTTTGTGTACAGGAAAAACATTGGATTTAGCTCACCTCATGGTGTTCAGAATTTTAGCCTATGCACATATTGATGTCAAATATTGGGATAATATATAAGTGAAATCTCATGCATGTTTCTTTATGGGCTATGGAGATGAAAGTCTCAGATCTTGACTTTGGGGTGATGAGAATAAACAAGTGATTAGAAGTAGGATTGTTCTCTTCAATGAGAAAGTCCTATGGAAGGATAAGAACTTTAAGGGAAATGAAGTTGAAGGCAAAGAGTCGGCTTCAATTTAGGTTGATATTAATGGATTCATCATAAGTTCATACATTTTGAAAATTTTAAATGGCTCGGAGTCTACTAGAAATTCACAAATTCTAAAGGAAAGATCATAGGTTAGCACAGAATATTGAAGGATGAGACTAATGAAAGTTATACCTGAAAGCTCAAGAACATGTAAGGATTGGTATATAGTTTCAGATGATGAAATTCTGGAGGTTTCAGTTCCAGAGAGAGAAGAACCATAGGTTGAATTGTAGTGATCTACAAGAGTCGGATGACCGGTATAGTGGTATAGAGCCGACTTAAAAAATTTAATTTTAATGGATGGAGGAGAACTAAAGAGCCTGGAAGAAGAGGCTACCCTTGGTGATTCTGATAAGTGAGAGTTTTCTATGAAGGATGAACTGGGTTCGTTACATGTGAACAACACATGGGAGTTAGCAGAACTATAACCCGGAAAGAGGTTAGTTGAAAACAAGTGGGTTTTCTAGTTAAAAGATGAAGATGATGGAAGTAGGGTGTATAAGGAAAGGTTGGTGGTCAAAGGGTTTCGGTGAAAGGAGGGCATTGACTTTTTTGAAATTTTTTCTCTAGCAGTAAATCATACTACCATCCAAACAATTCTCAACATGGCTGTTTCCAAAGGTTTAAATATAGAACAGATGGATGTGAAAATGATTTTTCTTCACAAGGATCTAAAGGAGGAAATCTATATGAAGCAACCAGCTGGTTTTATGGGCCATCGGAATTAAGGTTTGATGTGTAAACTCAAGAAAAATCTATATGGTTTGAAATAAGCATCAAGGCAGTGGAAGTGGAAGTTCAACTCTTTCATGGTGGAGAAAGGTTCCAAGAAAAGTAATTTATATCATTGTGGCTATTGGAAGGAGTGTGGTGATTGGAATTTCATCCTTCTACAATTGTACGTGGATAACATGCTTATGGTGGGTCTGTCAATCCAACGGATTCAGAAGATGAAGAACGGATTTTCCTGGAAGTTTAAAATGAAAGATCTCAATTAAGAAAAGAAAATATTAGGTATGATGATTGTGCAAGATAAGAAGACTGAAATTTTGATTTTTTTTAGAAAGAGTGTATGGGAGACCATACAAAAAATTTTGATGACCGGATTCAATGTTGTTTCAACTCCTCTTATTGGACATTTTAAACTCTCAAAAGAACAAGCACCAAGAACAGAATAACAAGAAAAGAACATGGGGAGAATATTGTATGCATCATTGGTATAAAGTCTCATGTATGTCATCATGTTCACTCGATCAGATATTGTCCATACAGTGGGAGTTATTAGTCGATTCATGTCAAATACGGAGAAAGAACATTGGTAAGATATCTGGTGGATTTTGAGTATCTTAAAGGGACAAAACACAGCCCTTTATTTTGGAGATGATGATTCGTTAGTTGGGTATGTTGACGTAGACTTTGGGGGAGACTCAAATTCACGGAAAAGAACAATTAGGTTTGTCTTTACCTTTGGAAGAACAACAATCAATAGGATGTTGAGGTTGCAACAGATGATTGTTATCTCCAAAAATGAGGCCAAGTATATAGTAGCAATGGAAGAAAGCAAGAAGTTGGTGTGGCAGAAAGGTTAGATTGAGGAGCTTGGAAGCATCAAGGAAAGTGTATTGTTCTACCATGATAGTCAAAGTGCAATACATTAGGCCAAAAATTTAGTGTTCCATGTGAGGATGAAGCATGCCGACCTTAAGTATCATCATGTATGGAAGTTTCTTGAAGATGGTGTGATGTGGTTGTGAAAGATAGCTGGTTGATGGAACCCGACAGGTATGTTCACAAAGGCATTAGTTCAGGAGAGTTCGAGGTAACTTCGTGCCTCTGTCAGACTTGGGTGAATAGGAAGGGAAATGAAGAGGTGTTACATGTAGCAGAAGTATAGAGGTTGATGTTTGCCAAATTTTTAGAGGAACTTCAAGGAACTCTTTTTTCTTGTCAGTATAGCTGTTTTTCGATGCTTTCTGATGGGGTCGTGCATCAGGTGAGGTGATACGATTTCTTTGACTCTCCCGGAGTGATTCACATCCTTGGACTGGTTGCGACTCCCTCCGGGGTGTGTCTCCCAACATTCCTGCTTTCTAAAGGCGAGCGTCCTCCATCACCATAATCGATAGCGTTGGCTCCTTGATCGAAGCGAGATGATAGGATGTCAGTTCTTCCTTCCATGTATTCCTCCTTGGAGTTCATTTCCTAGTCTGGGTTTCCCTCAAATATTTAATACATGTTCATGAATCTCATTTCTGATGCCATCTTGAGGTGGATGTCGGTTAATTACATTACTTGTTGTCGCAACAGAGCAGCTACCTTCGGTTTGGGGATGGTGATGGTTGGGAGTCTTGGGCATGTTGGGCATCTTTAAAGCCTTCCTCGTTCAAAGTTGGGGGAATCTCATACATGAGGAATCTTGGATGGAGAACTTGAGGCATCCTATGTCCGCTATAGGGAAACTCATGTCATGAACATAAGGCATCCAAGGCTTGATGACTTGGGCATCCCATGCATGCTGCATGGGGTAGGTGGGTCACATGTTTAATATCTTGTGGGGACATGTGGTTCATAGGTTTAAGGTCTTATGGGGATAGTTGGGGCACAGGTTTAACATCTTGTGGGCATAGTTGGGTCGCAGGTTTAACATCTTGTGGGCATAGTTGGGTCATAGGTTTAACATCTTGTGGGGATGGGTGGGTCACAGGCTTATCATCTTGTGGGGATGGGTGGGTCATAGTTTTAATGTCTTGTGGGGATATATAGGTCATAGGTTTAACCTCACGGGTTTAACATCTTGTGAGGACAATTGGGTCACAATTTTAATGTCACGTGGGGAAAAGTGGGTCACAGGTTTACTGTCTTGTGGGGACAGGTATGTCACAGGTTTAACGTCTTGTGGGGATAATTGGGTCACATGTTTAACGTCTTGTGCGGATATGTGGGTCACATGTTTAACACCTTGTGAGGATTGGTGGGTCACAAGTTTAACATCTTATGGGGACAGGTAGGTCATAGGTTTAACGTCTTATGGGGGCAATTAAGTCACAATTTTAGCATCTTGTAAGGAAAGGTATGTCACGAGTTTAACATCTTGTGAGAACAGGTAGGTCACAAGTTTAATGACTTGTTGGGACAGGTAGGTGGGGTTGAGTGTGCCCTACGAGGGGAATGATCACACTTTGAAGTTTCTGCCTTCTAAGGGGGGAGATATGCAGATTTAATAGTGGCATTGAGGAATCGATATTGAACCTCAAGGAGGTATCCCATGTGTATTGGGATGTATGGATTGAAACTCATAGGGGCATCTTACGTACCATGTTAGGAGACGGGGATCAAAACCCATGAAGTTCGACACCACAGTTAAAATTTGTGTGACCGGACTCGTCCATTCAGTTTAATGTCGTACGATAAGGAAGCTCGTGTCACGAAATAAGTGACAATAAGGGATAGTGTGAGTCTTACACATAAAGTTTTCCTTGGTGTTGCTATGGAGCCGCGATGGTATGAATGGGGCTCACGCAATTGGATTGCTCGGGTACTGCTAGGGGCAGCGATGGTATGAATGGGACTTGCGCAACTAGGATTCCCAGGTACTGCTAGGGAGCAGCAATAATATGGTTGGGGCTTACGCATGGAAGCTTCCTAGAAAACAGGGTATCATCTCATGCGTATCACATGATACATCTCGTTCTTCTCACATGATGCATCCTGCACTTATAACACATGGCATCCCATGTTCATTGCATAGGGTAAGACCACAATTTAACGTCATGTGCAAGGACGTGGCATGTTATGCATTGAGATGCCCATTCTTTCTTCCTCAGGTCGAGTCATGAAGGAATCTTGACTCGTTGATGGGTCGAGGAATATGAATGGGGCTTACACCTAAGGAGGCCCATGGCGACTGTTTGGGAGTTGCGAGGATACATGTGGGGATTGCACTCTAGGGCTACTCGTTCTTCTTCCTCATGTCAAGTCATGAGGGTATCATGGCCCAGTTATAGGTCAAAGAACATGATTGGGGCTTACACCTAAGGAGGAGGCTCATGGTGGTTATTTGGTGGTCGTCTCATGATCATTACATGAGGAATCTTACGCTTGACACATAAGGCATCTCATGCTTTTCACAGAAGGCATCCTATTCTAATCACATAGGGAATACTATAGTTTAACATCAAGTAGTGAGGACTAATAGGTAGGAGATGCATAGCAATGGTTGGTGTGGGACATACGCTAAAGCAGCCCTTTCTTGTTCAACCTGGTACAGGAGTCAGGTATTGAGGTTTCAGGGATAACTTGAGGAGTATTTCAACTCAAGGTGTTCGAGGAGACCAAGAGGAGAATCACAACTTGTGGCATGAGAAAGAGACCAAGAGGAGTATGTCGACTCAAGGTATTTCAGGGAGTGTAGAGGAGTATCTTGACCCATGGTATTATATGAGGTGGACGTTGGGGTTGTACATACCGCAGCTCAAAATACCCTCAACTCAGTTCGAAAAGTTAGCGATGCGACTCCAATTTTCAAGGGGGTTAATGACAGTAGCGAAGGGGTCGAGCTGAAGGGCCAGGAGCGCAGCCTGACACTGATCCCTATTGGGGGTGCGAGGGGCGCAATCCCCGCGGTTTGGACCAACGGGCGCAAAGGTAGGAGAGTCGGGTGAATGGTTTTGCAAAATAGAGGAGGAGTTTCACGAAGGTGCTCAATTTTCAGGAAAGTATGTTCAATGAAAGGAGGTATCCAAATGGATAAAGAAAAAACTGTTTCGCGAAAATTTGGAGTTTCACAAAAATTGGAGTTTCACGGGGCATAGTCATCATTACGCGAACAATGTTCTTTATGGAAGGAAGTTTTTCGAAACATCCTCAAACACTTACTCATACATGGAAGGGTTTGCATGAAGGAATTCCTGAAAGAATATTCCTTGGGGACAATGACTTTAGCAAATTCGCGAAACTCTTTTAGAGTTTCGCGAATTGAGAGTGTGGTGTCACAGCTCGACGAGACCTCTAATTGATGACTTGAGGGAGTATTTATAGGTGCCAGGATACGTTTCATGAAAGTTACCGTCTTTCTTGAAAAATTGAGTTTCGCAGCACTCCGACTTCCGTTCACGAAATATTGGGTTTCACAAAAGTTTGAGTTTCGCGAAAGTTTGATTGTTGCGAAAGGTGGGGTTTCACAAAAGATTGAGTTTCACAAAATTATGTACTTTGTTCCAGAATCGCCATTACTGAGCATTTTCAGATGTCTTAACTTCGAACGGTCATAACTTTTGATATGTATGTCTATTTGGACTCTATGACTAGTCAAATTGAAGCATGTGAAACGAACTATAGCGACATTGGTCCATTATGGATGGATTTTTTTTCAGCACCAACAATAGGAACAGTGGTCTTCAGTGGGATGGCAGCGATGTTGTTGAAAGATATTTTTCAGATGGATGCTTAGGTGGTGGTCATCTCACCGAAAGTTTGCAATTTCCAGGAGGGAGTGTGCGTTTGAGTCTCTATAGCATGGACTTTGCAGGAAAAGTGTGAGGCGTTAGAAACACTAATGTCTTACTGATGATTGATGGTCAAACAAAGGAAAGCTATAAGGGATCGATGGTCGAACAGTGTAATGGATGGACTTCTATGATTGTAGGATGTCGGTGATACCTGATGACCTGGTGAGACCCTCTGTAAAAGGGGGTAAGACCACTTCGCTGAGACGCCACACATTTACTTTGGATAGTGATCTACATTGTTATCTATAAAAGGGGGTAGGACCACTTCGCTTAGTGTCCTTTCTCGCTTTTTACTTTCTTAATTACAGTTTGAATGCTTGTGTGAGTTTGAACTAATGGGATTGAATAAGGGCAGTTCAATGTGATGATTTGGATGAAAGGCACATGGTCTATGTTCGCTATTGCAATCACCTTGTGGTGAACTTCCAACAATCGCTATTGCGATCACCTTGTGGTGAACTTCCAACAACTGGCTTGATTGATGTGCTTTTAAATAAATTGTCCTTTGACCCAAAGTGAATTTATCGAATGTTTGGTTGCGTTATTTTTTTCTTTCCATTTTGATAAATCATTCATTCTTTGGATGAGCATCAACTTTGGGTTGTTTGATTACTGTCATTGTTTTTGTAAAAATGGGTTCTAATGATGAATTTTGCCTTGATTTTAAAATGATAAACTTGGTTGAAATGATTTGAAACGTGGATTTGTTTTCATATGCTTTAGTATATTTTGATGATTTGTTTTAAAATGATGAAAATGTATTTTTAATGAGATGTTGATAATGGTCAGGGCTTGTGAGGAAAAAATTGATTTGAGGATGTTTTAGGAAATTGATTTGTAAAAGACGGAGCAACAATCATGGGGGAACTGTCAACTCTGGGCCCTATTTCGATGTTTATTATCATAAAATGGATAGATCATAATTAAACTATTTCCCTAGATTGATCATAATAGGATGTGTCTAAACCAGTGATGACTTGGTTCAAATGTTTGATAAAATGACAACCCACTTCAAATAGCTAGAAACAGATTATATATAAGATCGATTACATCCATCACCGCAGAACACAACACAAGTAAATAAAATTACAGTAACATGCTGAAATTAAATGCAAATATATATCCATCAAACCTGAAATATATTCAACTGCAAAGTTGATGGGCTTGTTGCTCGCTGAATAACACAGAACCAGAAAATTGTCCAATATCATGCCCATCAACTGGTTGAAATTCATCACGCAAACCAATGGAAAACTCATCCGGACCCGATTCACCACTTCAGAAGTAATCGGCAATCTAAATATCAAACACAAGTGTAATTAATTGACTAGCTACACGTTCCAAGTTTCACATTCCATTTTGTTTATTTTTTCCATAATCTCAGCATATTATACCCATTCCTTTATTGGATTGCATTTGGGAGAGAATGAAGATAGAAGGAACCCACATGATTACCAAGAGCCATGCCACTTAAAGCAGCAGCCTCCAGGCTTGATCCCAGTAGCCAATCACCACAAATTCCAACCCTTCCATGGGGATCAAAAATGCAAGGCACCCCTGGGGTGTTCATTGGGAGGGCTGCACCCCTGCACATGAAGAACAAGTCCTCCATATGAAGAAACAAACGAGGCCCACGAACAACTCGTAAGGGGGCAGATTATAAATCATCAGGGAATTAATTTGGAAACTCCAAACATTTTCATCATGCTTCCAATAGATAAGGAATCTCAAAACCATGTAAGCTGAACACACAAAGAATGAAAGATTCATCTATTACAAGCAGTGTTTGGCATTCAAGCATTCACTTGAGAAGAAACTGCTTCATTCAAAACTACCTTATAAATGGTAAGAGGTTGAGTATTTAATCATTGAATAGTTACAAATCAACATTCAAACTAAAATACCTGCTAGCATAAAAAGCCACAAGTTCTACTGGATAAATTCAGTTAAAAAGTATAAATTTTAGCCAACTGCAGTGCTAAAATTGGAAACCAGCTTGCTTTGGGTTAAGATGCATTAGTAGTAACTTGCCAGCCTGTGTGTGTTTGGTTTTGAAAAACATTTTCAAATTTCATCTATCAAAAAATGCATTGAAAATGTATTGGATCGTGCGAATGAAAAACCTTTTTTAGTAAATGAGAATGAAAATATAAGTTTTTTTAGAAAACAATAAAAAAACCAGTTACCATGTTTCCAAAAAATGAAAACGCTTGAATACGTAATTTATATACTTTCACCACTTTCCAATGTATTTTTTTAACATATTTTCTAATGCATATTTGAAAAATGAAAATAAGGAATGATTTTCAAAACCAAAAGTTCAAACCTTTATTTCCAAAGATGTGGTGAAATTAGCAAATGCATTATAAAGAGTTTGCCAACCCTTTCCAAAGATTCTATTACTTGATAAAACAATGTTTAGACCTCATTCTTTTACATATCAAAAAAGAAATCAACAGATATCACCCAATTGCAATCACACTGATGAAATTAACATGGACATAAAAGTGATATTTTACCATAACTGAACTTAAGTAACTAAAGGCCTTGCCAAAGATCCTACTGGCAGTCCTAGAGCACTCTCCACACCCTCCAGCATGCATGCCTTCACCTACTCAGCTGTTGCGGTAGGAATATGTTCCTGACACTGACAAAATGTGAGAAAGACACCTCTTCTGCATAAAACTGCAGTATCACAAGAAATCAATGGAATTTACAGCATCTATGCTGTTGGAAATGATAATGTTTGAATCATACTTGACCTTTTGGTTTTCACAAACTACTTTATTCAAACAAATGCCAAATTAACAGAGACAAAATAATAAGTCCCATCTATCAAACCTTTAACCATGCTTTATCACTACTCAAGTCAGTTTAGCATAATTATGATTAAAGGACCTTTTGAAGCTTAATTTTTTCATGCCCAACATGATAAAAGTATGATTCCATCAAAAATAAAACCACCTGTGGAACCTTGTTTTGCTTTCCAAAAGCAGTTGTGCTGAAAAAGGTCCAACAGTGAGGTCCATCATTTTGGGAGCATAATAATTTCTTTGTGTTGTTAACCATCCACGAAACAGAATCAACTCCTTTTACAAAAGCTGCCTCAAAAGGAAAAGTAGAAGCACCGCCTGAGAAACAAAGTGGATCTTCAAATGCTGCTGGAAAGGCCCATATGGAACTCAATTCGAGTTTCTGCATTGAATTAAAAACGGACCATACAGAGCTCATTTCAAAGCAGTGTAAAATTAGACCAAAACCAAATAAAACAGCAGAATGTAGAAAATTGCATTGGGAGAACCCAGTTACAGAATCGTGTGTATACCTTCATTTGCTTTGCAACACCTGGCAAACCAGATAAAGCAAGCAAGGGATTTGCACATTTTCCTAAAGATATCAACACACCACAAGACAACAGAAAAGGAACAATGTTAAATAATATGGATTATGCAAAAGGAAAAGGATTCATAAGATTAATAAACATAGAACAATCGAGGGATAGATAATTGCTGTTGCGTTCACAAAAGTGATACATAAAGGGATGAATAAAGAAGAGAAACAACTGGTAGGATAAGATGGTGGAGCATCAAGGGGGGATATCATTTCAGAAGAAGCAAACATGGAATTACCCCACCTCAGCTTGGGAGTACCAATTCAGGGTTGAAGATGATGTGGAAGATGATGCTTGGGTGAGGAGATCGTGGAGCATGGAGTTGTGATGGCCAACAGATGAGCTGACAGAACCCAGAAGCCTCTGCGATGTGAAGAATCATCATTCATGATGGTGATGGTGATGATGATGGAATGCTACATGGGCTGAGAATGTGGTGAGATGGCCGAGAGGTGCATTGCCCTTTATGCACATACGAGGCCGTGGAGAAAGATGGTGCGCATTGCGTATCTGAAAGCTCCAATAAGGGAGTGTTACAGAGAGGCTAGAGAGAGCCAAGGAGTGAGAGCGCGTGATGATATCAAGAGGACACCCAATGAGAGCAAAGTGAGGGGGATAGAGGGTGATATCAAGAGTATACCCAATGAGAGTGAAAGGGAATAGAGGGTGCACATATTGCTTATCGAAGAGCACACGGAGAGCAATTCATGGAGACTTGAAGATCACCATATACCTAAGCAGTAGAATGTCAAGGTGACAACAAAGCATGGAGCTTCATGGCTACACCCATTTGAGAAATGTGATATCAATCAGTTGCATATTCTGTGGATAGTGAATGTGTGTGGCAGTGAGCCGTCTACTTGTAAATGGGAGTGCCCTACATAGGCAGTCACCAGCACAGTGTAAACAGGTTGATAGTGAATATGTGTGGCAGTGAGCCATCGGCTTTTTATGGGAGGTAGTGACCTGCACAGTGTAAACGGGTGGTAACCGAGGGTACAGTGGATGCCCTAAATATTGTACGAAATAAGGGAGGTCATGTCACATCCGTGATTTTATTTTGAGGTATTTTTCTGGTTTATTTTGGTCTCATCTTGGTTCCTTAGCTTTCCCAGGAGTTTTTGCTGAAAAATAGAGTTTTTGGACCCGATGGCGCACGGTTAGGGGAAACTGTGCGCCAACACATTCGGGATTTGCAGACCTAGGTGCCTCCTTAAATCTTGGGTGTTTTTGGTGTGGATTCTTCAAGAAATCATCAAGTAAGCCCCTTCTCCCTTGTTTTTCTCCTTCCTCTTAGGTTCTTCTTTCCTCTTCCTTGGGTTCTTCTCTCTCAAGCGGGTTGGTTGCCCTAAAATGGTTTGAACCATGGTTCCTTGGGTTTAATCTTGGTGTTTACGATTTGATCTTGCCTTTATAGGGTCCCCTTGAGGTGCGGTTGTGGTTTACCACCGGATTCCGAAAGTTTCCACGCTTGAGGTAGGTGATTTCATGCTTTAGCATTATTAGATGATTTTGGTATACTTGTTTTGCTTTCTATGGATTATGTGTGTGGTGTGAAATGTGCTTTTAAAGGGTTTTGAGGTGTGTATGGATTGAAAGATGATTTTCTAAATGAATTGATTGTGTATCATGGGTGCTTCCCTTACTGTGTCTCGAAATTGAGTTGTGTAAATGGTGAAAAGCATGTTTTCAAATGGCTTTAATGTGCGTATGGATTTGAAAGAGGTTTTGTTTATGAAAAATGATGGTTTCATGTGTATTCATATTGTTTGGTGTGTGTATGTGAAAGTGGTGATCTATGTGATATGTGAAACAAAATCGAACACCAAGGGAATCCTAGGTATCTAGGTAGGCGGACTAGGACTAATATGTTAGTTGGATCGGCAAGGCCGAGACCCGGTTTCTTCTAACACGATTGACGCTATAACACTAACTAAACTATGATGATGATTGGAGATCACTAGAACTTTTGATAGATTCCTCTCTTGTGGCTCGTGCACGATGACGCTGTGGGTTATGGTTGTTATACCATGTTTCACCAAGATACGAGGTTCTTAGGGTCCCACTAGTGCTAGTTTCTTTAGGGATTACCCATGGTGCTCTTGTGATATGATTCTTACCGTCAGCATACGGTAGACTTTTCTTTCAATTTAGTTTCAAAGCATGCTTTTCTTGAAAATGTTTTCCTTAAAAAAATTTCTTTAAAATGTTTCCAATTTCTTTCTTAAAATGTGCATGTTAATTTTTCTTGTAATGTTGTGGCGTTGAATCACTTTTGGGTGGCATCCTACCGGGCTTTGGCTCACACCCTACATACACCCTAATGTTCTTTTTTTGCAGGTGTTGGTGGAGGTGGTTTGAGGGGTTGTCCCTCTTGTTGCATGGAGGTTTAGTTGTGTAGTAGGTTCCCCTACCCATTTTTTGTATTTTGGTTTTTGGTTGAAGTAGTAAAATGTTTAACTTGAAATTGTTGTATCTCTTTTGGATAGGGTTTTGGTTCATTATGTGATGTTTTATTGATGTGAATTGTTATGGTTGTTTGCCTTGGGTGAAATCGTTCCCAAAAATGTGAAATGTTGATACCCAGACACTAGTTTTCAACCTTTGGGGATCGGGAATACCCTTGGGTCCATATCGTGGGCCGAGTCAGGTGCTGGTTTGGATGGCATCCTGACTTGATTCGCGACAAAATGATATCAGAGAAGGTTTCTCCCTTTCTTTGAGTAATGATATTTGGAAAAGTCTGAATAGACCAGAGCTAGGATTGTCAGGGCTTGGGGTCTTTGTTGCGAGTGGGGTGTCTGGCCAACACACCTCCTAACAGGCCTTGAGTCACCATGGTATGTTGGGATTTGGTTTGACTTTTTTTTCCATGTGAGATGTACAGGGTGCAGACTGTGCATGGACACCAGACAGGGATGAAGTGGTTTGGCTTGTTATTGTAATGGATATGGTTTGGTTTTGATCTATAGAAGTGTTTGAAATTTGTTGTTGTTACTAAATTTTTTCAGAATATTGTATTGATGATGGTATTGATGGTTTCCTTGTGTTTATCGGTTGTTGTAGCAAGATGCCTCCCCAGAGACTTCCTGTGCAACTGCGGGAAGAGGCCAGAGAGGGTTCTCCATCACCAGTTGATCAGAGGCTAGTAGAAGTCGTGGTTCGGGCTGTCCAAGCTTTGGGTCAAGGAGCGGGCTCTAGCCCTGCTCATGTTGATGATGTCGAACCAGGTCCTGGAGAGGAAAAAGCTCAGAAGTTCCTCAAGAACAAGCCTTCGTCCTTATAAGGTAGCACAGATCCCCAGGAAGCAGAGGATTGGCTTGAAAAAATTGAGAGGATGTTTGGGTTTCTTGATACTTCTGAGATAGTAAAGTTGAAATGTGTTTCGTTCTTGTTGGAAGGTCTCAGTCGAAGGTGGTGGGACTCAGTGGTTTAGTCTAGGAAGCATGAGTGGATGGGTTAGAAGGATTTCAAGGTCACCTTAATGAGTAGTATCGCCTAGAGACCTTGGCCTTCGCCAAGACCCGAGAGTTTCTAAATCTCCATCAGGGGGATCGGACCGTGTTGGAGTATGTCAACCATTTCGTCGAGTTAGCCTGATTCACACCCGAGGTGGTTTCCAATGAGTAGCTAAAGGCTCAACCGTTCAAAATGGGGTTGCGACCGGATATCTGATCTCAGGTCTTCTTGTTTAAGTTGAATACTTTTGCAGAGGTGGTTAATCGTGCTTTGATGGTGAAGACCGATCGTAGTAGAAATTCTAGTGTATCTGGATCAGTGTCAGCAGTAGGTCAGGGCAGTGGTAGTTCATCTGAGAAGAAGAGGAAGCAGAACGACCAGGAGAAGAAGGGAGGTGGTAGTTCGGACCATCCTTCCTGACTGTCTTCATCTGTGGCTTCAGATGTTGGGTCAGTACTGTGCCATCAATGTGGGAAGGAAAGGCACATGCGTTCGACATTTCCAGCTCCACCTGGACCTTGCCATCAATGCATACATATGAGGCATTTGATGTGGTTTTGCAGAGTTACACATCAATATCAGGGTGGATCAGGTTTTGTGGCCTTTAAAGGGTTGTTGGCCCAGTGAGAGCCATCTAGGACAGTGGGTTCTAGGTTTTCTGGTCGTGGAGGTAGGGTTGGATTTTCTTCTAGTCAGAGTCAGCTCAAGGCAAAGCTGTGGACTAGTGGTCGTTTTTAGGATCAGGCAAAAACGAGGCAACTTCATGTTGTGGATCAAGAACCAGTGGAATCGAATGTAGGGCCATCCGCAGTTTGAGGTAAGATTCTTATTGCATCGTCCATGGTTTCTGTTCTATTTGATACAAGTGCCTCTATTTCTTTTATCTCTTCTCGCCTTGTGGATGTGTTGAAATTTCCTACTGAGCTTATGTTGAATGCAATGGACTTGGTGACACCGCTTGGTAAAAAGCAAGAGTGGGGTTTGAGGTGTCTGTCTTGTGCACTAACCATGTCAGGGGTCGAGATGGAATGAGATTTCCTAGTTTTGGAGATGGACCTCTTTGATGTGATCCACAGTTTGGATTGGATTATGCATTTTCATGTGCATATCGATTATTATCAGCGGAGAGTGATCTTTGTGGAACCTGATGGGAGTACCCAGGTTTTTCAAGGTGAATGGGATCCTCGGTCGAGAATTGTTGGATCTCCACTTCTGAAGTTGGGTACTCTTTCTTTCCAGATCTCGTCACTCATGTTGGAGGATGATATAGAGGTTTTGAAAGTAAATTACCTCCTATGGTGGATGAGTTTCTAGAGGTGTTTCCAGATGACTTTTTAGGGTTGCGTTCGGAGCAGGTGGGGGAGTTTACCATTGATTTTGCATCGGGAACATAATTGATGTGTATTTCCTCGTACTGTATGGCTCCCACCGAGTTGAGGAAATTAAAGATACAACTGGACGATTTGAGATCCAAAGGATTCGTCCACCCGAGCATCTAACCTTGGGCAGCCCCAATCTTGTTTCCGAAGAAGATAGATGGATATCTATGGTTATATATCGATTACCAAAATCTAAATAAGGTAATGATAAAGAATAAATATCTTACCCCGCATCAAAACCTTCTTTATCAGATCAAGGGGGAGAGATGGTTCTCCAAGGCCGATTTTCATTCTAGGTATGACCAGGTCATAGTTAGAGAGGCGGATGTTCCAAAAACAGCATTTCGAAGAAGGTATAACCACTTTGAGTATCTAGTCATTCCATTCAGGTTGATTAATGCTCCAGTGGTCTTTATGACACTCATGAATGGGGTGTTTCATCAATACCTCGATTCCTCTCGTTGTGGTATTCGTGTACGACATCCTTGTCTACTCCAGAACCGAGGAGGAACATGAGTGGAAATTGAGGATTATGTCGGGAACTCTTTGAGACCATCACCTCTATGAAAAGCTCTTCAAGTTCACATTTTGGATCAGGGAGGTTAAGTTTCTAGGTCTTGTGATCTCGAAACGAGGGGTTTCAATAGACCCCAAGAAGATCAGTGCAGTGATGTCATGGGAACAACCAAAGAATGTTTTCGAAATCAAAAGTTTTTTGCACCTGGTAGGGTATTACAGGTCGTTTGTTTGTAATTTCTATCAACTTCTCCCATGACGGTGCTTACCTGGAAATGGGTAAAGTTTGAATGGATCCTAGAATGGCAAACATCCTTTAAGAAATAGTTGACGACATCCCCTGTTTTATCTTGTCAGAATCTGGAAAGGGATACATGGTCTACTATGATGCTTCAGGTTTAGGTCATGGGTGTGTACTGAAACAGGATGACCATGTGGTCTATTCTGACCACAAGATCTTGGCTTACATATTCTCCCAAAAATATTTGAATTTGAGGAAGCGTCGTTGGGTATATTACCTTTAGTGGTTCGATTTTGATATCGTCTATACCCCGAGAAAAGGTGATGTGGTAGTAGATTCTTTGAGTAGAAAAGCACCAGTTCAAACTTTAAAGGAGTCTAGTGATGAGTGGACTTTGTTGGGTCTTTTTACCCAGATGCACCTAGATACAAAGGAGCATAGTGGAGGTGTGTTCTACGCCAACATTCAATTGATACCCTCCCTCCTATAGTTGATTCGGCAAGAGAAACCTAGTGATGAGTTGTGTCAGTGTTCTATGTAGTTCCTAAATGGGGTGGTGTCTAGGTATGAGATGGAACATAGATGACTTCGTATCCAAGTATTATACTTGTCATCGGGTTAAAGAAAAGCACTAGAGGTCCTCTGATTTCCTTCAACCATTGCCCATTCCTACATGGAAGTGGGATGATGTCACCATGGATTTTATTATTGGCTTTCCTTGTACACCCTAGGGACGGAACATGATTTGGGTAGTGATTGACCGTCTGACCAAATCAGACCATTTCATTCTGATTAGAGATTCAACCAAAGTGAATTATTTGGGATGGTTGTATGTTCATGAAATAGTGAGGCTTTATGATGTGTCATCGAAAATAGTTTCAGACAGGGACCCCTCTTTTACGTCGCGATTTTGGGAAGACATTCAGAAGGAAATGGGGTCTTAGGTCAAGTTGAGTACGGTATACCATCCTCAAATAGATGGTCAGATAGAGTGGGTGAATCAAATTCTAAAAGACATGCTCTGGGCATGTGTGTTGGATTTTGGAGGCTCATGGTATAGCCATTTGGGGTTGGTTGAGTTTGTGTATAACAATAGTTACCAGTACTCAATATGAATGGATCCCTTTGTGGCGCTCTATGTTGGTCATTTCAGTCTCCTTTATGCTGGGCAGAGGTAGATGAAACCTCATTGTTGGGACCGATCTTGGTTTAGGAAACGTCTGAAAAAGTTAAGTTGATCAAGCACCATTTGTTGATGGCACAGAGTCTCCACAAGTCTTATGTCAATCAGAAGCATTGAGCCTTGAAATTCTCTATGGTTCATTGGGTTTTTCTGAAAGTGGAACCTCATTTGGGTCACCGTCGTCTTCGTAAGCAAGGGAAGCTAACACCGAGGAATATCAGACCTTTTAAGATTTCCAAGAGAGTTGGTAAGATGGAATACTGGTTAGATTTTTCTTCCCATTTGATGACAATTCATGACATGTTCCATGTCTCGCAGTTAAGGAAGTATAATATGATCCTTCTCACGTGTTTAAGTGGGAAGAGTTTGAGTTGGAGCCAGATTTTTCTATGTTTGAGTGGCCATTGCAGATCGTGGATTCCTGAGAGAAAGTGCTTTGTGGGAATTCCATACCATTGGTTCGGGTGCTTTGGCCACATGGTAATGACGAGCATGAAACATGGGAGAAGAAGTCTTGGGTTGAGGAGCTATATCTGTTTTTGTTCTCTTATCAAACTCTAGGATGACTTTCTAAGAGCGGAAAGTTTTCAAGGTGGAGAGAATTGTCACATCCGTGATTTTATTTTGAGGTATTTTTTTGGTTTATTTTGGTCTCATCTTGGTTCCTTAGCTTTCCCAGGATTTTTTGCTAAAAAATGTAGTTTTTGGACCTGATGGCAGGTGGCGCAATGTTAGGGGGAACCGTGCACCAGCCCAAAAGAGACAGTGCATCCTAGAAAATGGCACTGTCCAGGATGCATGACCTATCTCATAGGCATGTGCCCTACCCAAGAAAACTGTGCAGTCAGTTTACTCCTACATAAAGGATACAACACGGTTGCCGCATGATTTTATGTGTAATTTACCTTTCTACCCTCCCCCAATTTTAACTCAAATCCCCCATCTTTCTTCCCCATTTAGGATTTTCAACCCTAGGCACCTCCTTCCCTCCTCTTGTCTCCCTTGGACCCTCAAATATTCAGTGTTTTTTGTGTGGATTCTTTAAGAAATCATCAAGTAATCCCCTTATCCCTTAGCTTTCTCCTTTGTCTTGGTTTCTTCTTTCCTCTTCCTTGGGTTCTTCTCTCTCCAACAAGTTGGTTGCCCCAAAATGCGTTGAACCATGGTTATTTGGGTTTAATCTTGGTGTTTATGATTTGATCTTGCCTTTATAGGGTCCTCTTGAGGCGCGGTTGTGCTTAACCACTGGATTCCAGAAGTTTCCAAGCTTGAGGTAGGTGATTCCATGCTTTAGCATTATTGGATGATTTTAGTATTCTTTCTTTGCCTCTAAAATGTGTTCTATGGATTATGTGTGTGGTGATAAATTTGATTTTAAAGGGTTTTGAGGTGCGTATGGGTTGAAAGATGATTTTATAAACGAACTGATTGTACATCATGGGTGCTTCCCTTGTTGTGCCTTGAAATTGAGTTGTGTAAATGGTGCAAAGCATGTTTTAAAATGGATTTATTGTGAGTATGGATTTGAAATAGGTTTTGCCTATGAAAAATGATAGTTTTCATGTGTATTCATATTGTTTGGTGTGTGTATGTTAAAGTGGTGATCTATCTGACATGTGAAATGAAATTAAGCAGAAAGGGAATCCTAGGTATCTAGGTGGGAGGATTAGGACTAGTATGCTACTCGGATCGACGGGGTTAAGGCCTGGTTTCTTCTAGAAAGATTGAATCTAAAACACTAACTAAACTATGATGATGATTGGAGACCACTAGAACTTTGGATTGAATTATCTCTAGTGGCTCGTGAATGAAAAAACTATGGTTTATGGTTACTATACAATGTTTCACCGAGATAAGAGGTTCATAGGGTCCAACTAGTGCTAGTACCTTTAGGTATTACTCGTGGTGCTCTTGTGATATGGTGTTTACCATCGGCATATGGTGTACTTTTCTTTCATTTTAGTTTCAAATCATGATTTTCTTGAAAATGTTTTCCTTAAAATGTTTTCTTTAAAATGTTTCCAATTTATTTCTTAAAATTGGCATGTTAATTTTTCTTGTAATGTTAACATGAAATCTCTTTTGGGTGGCATCCTACTAGGCTTTGGTTCACACCCTACATACACCCTCATGTGTATGTAGATCTTGTTATGTTTAACCTAGATAAAGGCAAGATGTATCATGGTGGAAATGGTGGATCTGGTTGCTAGTGTTCTTATTTTTGCAGGTGTTGGTGAAGGTGGCTTGAGGGGTTGTCCCTCTTGTTGCATGGAAGTTTAGTTGTGTGGTTGGTTCCCCTTCCCATTTTTGGTTTTTTGGTTTTGGGTTGAATATGGTTATGTGATTTTTTATTCATGTGAATTGTTATGGTTGTTCACCTTTGATAAAATCCTTCCCAAAAATGTGAAATGTTGATACCCAGACACTAATTGTCAGCCTGTGGGGATCAAGAACACCCTTAGAGCCATGTCGCAGGATGGGTTGAGTACCGAGTTGGATGGCATCCCGACTTGGTTCTAGATGGGTCAAGTATTACAGGCATGGGAGCAAGTGAACTCCTCACACACCTTGGACTAGCCCCGCATTGGGGCCAACCAAGTAAAATGCTTGACCTCTATCTGTGCATGTTTTTATAGGAGAATGCCCAAAATCCATCTCCTAAGTGAGGTCAGGTTGCCCTATTTATAGATGAAGATAAAAGATACAATCCCAAGATGGGCGGGGGATTTGAATTTAAAAATGCATAAGATAATATTGACCCAGTAAAACCCCATATCCTAAATATATAAATACTTTAAAACTCCCCCTCAAGCTAGGTTTACCAAACATGGATGCATAATAAAAGAAAACAAAGTAAATACTCTTTTAATAATCGCCACAAATTATACATGACCATCTTGACTATATAAAAAGATAAGAATAAGATAAAAGAACATCTTCCATATTCAATCACCACCTAGTGGATCCCTCCTTCTTGATGGAATTCATCCTCCGTTGTGCGAGATTCCCCTCAGGATAAAAATGATCAAGAAGTAGAAGAAAAAATTGTTGTTGTCAAAGAATATGTGACAATCGAAGAACTGTCATGTTGGGGATGATCAGTGCTTGAACATGCCCGAATGAAACAGATACTAATGAGCAGCCTCAAAACTGATGGGTTTCTAAGTGTTGGAGTATGGGTAACTTCCAGCCCCACTAACTTTGTAACTTCCAGCCCCACTTCTTTTGTAACCTCCCTTTGTAACTTCCCTATATTTTCTATAAATGAAGGCTCTCTCCTCACCTTGAAAGTGAGGGGGATTTCTGAGTTAACATGGTATCAGAGGGAACTTAATCCCGATCCCCCCTCCCATCTATTTTTTTTATTCTGCTCTAGGTCTCCCACCTTTTTTTTTCCCGTGGGGGCGGCGGCCTCCATGGCTTACGAGCCATAGGAATTCTCCGCCGCCCCCTGCCGGCGATCCCTTCCAGGCGGCCCTCTTCTCCCCTGTCGGCCTCCCTTCCAGGCGGCCCTCTTCTCCCGGCTCGGCCTCCCTTCCAGGCGGCCCTCTTCTCCCCTGTCGGCCTCCCTTCCAGGCGGCCCTCTTCACCCGGCTCGGCCTCCCTTCCAGGCGGCCCTCTTCACCCGGCTCGGCCTCCCTTCCAGGCGGCCCTCTTCACCCGATCCCGACGGCTCCTCCCTCCCAGCGCGCGCGCCCTTCCCGTCGCGGCTCCTCCCGTCGGCCTTCCCCCCGACGCGGCTCCTCTTCCTGTCGGCTTTGCTCCGCCCCGACGACGGCACGCGGCCCTCTTTTCCTGGCTCGGCCCTCCCTCCCAGGCGGCCCTCCCTCCCGGCTTGGCCCTCCCTCCCAGCGGCTCTCGGCTCCTGCGGCTATTCCCGGCGGCATCGCTTCTAGACGCGGCTCCCAGTTCCCGTCGGGCCTCCTTCTGCGGTTCGTCCGGCTCCCGCGGGCTCTCCCGGCGGCATCTTTGTGCACGACGACCGCGCCTCCCGTCCAGCACCAGCTCTCTCGTCCGGCGGCCCGCTCTTCCCGGCGGCCCTCTCCTTACGCGGCTCCCCTTCCCGGCGGCCCTCTCCTTACGCGGCTCCCCTTCCCGGCGGCCCTCCTAGCCCGCACGGTGCTCCCGACGAGGCTCCCTCCAGCGTCGGGACCTCCCGCCCCGGTTCATCCCGCCCCGGCTTCTCTTCCGGCAGATCTCTCCCTGCCGGATGACTCCAAGCGTCGGCTGCCTTCCTTTCCCAGCCGGCTCTCCGCTTACGTTGCGGCTTCCCGGCTCCCATCAGCCCCGCCATCCGCGACGCCTCACGGCCCCGCCCTCATGCGGTATTCCCGGCTTCAGTCAACGGCTCTTTCCGGCAGCCTGCCTCCTGTGCGGGTGGTCCTTCATGCCGGCCTCTTTTTCTGTCGGTGCCTCCGACAGCCGGCCTCCAGCAGCTGGCCTCCATTCCTGCCGGCTCCTCCAGCAGTCGGCCAACAGCCCTGCCGGCCTCTCGTGCCACCTCTGCTCCTCTGCTCCCTCCATGCCGACCTCCACCTGCATCCTGCGGAATCCCCGCCTCTCTGCCCGGTGCCTCCTGCGGAATCCCCGCCTCTCTGCCCGGTGCATCCTGCGGAATCCCCGCCTCTCTGCCCGGTGCCTCCTGCGGAATCCCCGCCTCTCTGCCCGGCATCTCCTGCGGAATCACCGCATCTCATCGCCGGCCTCCTCCTGCGTATTTCCCGGCGCTTCGACGACCGGCACCCGCCATTGCGGATTTCCTTGGCACTTTGACGACCCCCCCCCCCCCCGAGCGGATTTCTCGGCGCTTTGACGATCGGCCCGACATTACGGTTTACCGGCGCTCTGACGACCAGCCCGTAGTGCGGATTTTCCCGACGCTCTGTCGACCGGCACCCGCCAGTGTGGATTTCCCGGCGCTCTGTTGTTCGGCCCCGCACTTTTCCAGCGATGACCCATCATTTTCAGCGGCATCACATTACAATCTTGAGGGGGAGCAGCATCATCAACGATTTTATTATTTTTGTATCTTCCGTTTTTCGTCTTGTTTTGTCATCAAGCTGGGTATGTCCAGCTTGAGGGGGAGTGTTTGCAGCTTTTTGCTTGCGTTGTTTTTCATTATGTGTCCAAGCTAGGTACACCTAGCTTGAGGGGGAGTGTTGGAGTATGGGTAACTTCCAGCCCCACTAACTTTGTAACTTCCAGCCCCACTTCTTTTGTAACCTCCCTTTGTAACTTCCCTATATTTTCTATAAATGAAGGCTCTCTCCTCACCTTGAAAGTGAGGGGGATTTCTGAGTTAACACTAAGGATTGATTAACACTTAATCAACATAACAGAAATAACCAGAGACCCAAATCCTAATACCAACTGATAGAGCAATTCCCCCTATACTTTATACTTACTTGCAAAGGGGGAATAAGTAATGTTAGTGTTTAGTTAGTCGGGAGGGGTTGGTTTGGTAAATTGTACTTTTTACTTTTCTTTTGGGTATAAGTATAGAAGGTGTATGTGAGGGAGGGGCAGTTATTCATTTTGGAACTTGGCTTAAGATTAGGATGAGATAGAATCTCCCAAGAGAGAGAAGAGTCCTCTCACATTTGTAATCGTTTGTAACTAGAATTCTCTAGGTAAGGATTTCTTTCCTGAAATTAAATTCTAGAAAGTTCTTTGTATATTCTCTCTCTGTCATCTTGGTGCTTTCATTGAGAGAGCTTCTTGAGAGAGATAATTATGCTTCGGAAAGAGAGTTTTTTTTCTGCGACGATCTGGAGGAGGAAAGGACACACATGCCCACACTGATGGAAGGTCGTATAACTATGTTGGAAGCTGCAATGTTGGAATTAACATCAGGTGATCAACGACATGAAACTCTAATGAAGAAGTTGACTACGGTAGTAGAGAAACTTACATTGAACGAAGTAGAAAATGTAATGAGGAGTTCTGATTAGGATGGTGGAAGTAGTCAGAAAACCGATGTAGCAAAGGGAAAGAGGCCTGATGCAGGAGAGTGTTAATTGGATGAACACGATATGGTGCTAGAAGAGATGTGTATGGATACAAAACAAGTGGAGATGCCATTATTCACCAGGTAGGATCCTGTAATGTGGATTACTCAAGCTGATATCTACTTTTCAATCTGGCGAACTCGAGAGGAGTTTAAAGTTATGTTATCTCAATTATGTATGGAAGGTATGAATAAATCTTTAATTCTCTCTAAAAATAGTTAAACCTGAACTCACATGGACATAGTTAAGGAGGAACTGTTGGGGCATTATAGAAATGCAACAAAAGAGGATCTGGTTATTGTGTTAAAGGGGTTGCGACAGATAGGTATTGTGGACTCTTATATTGACGAGTTTGAACGTATAGCTCTATGTATAACTAATTTTAGAGAGAAATGGTTTTAATCTTGTTTATTGGAGGTTTAAATCCAGAAATAGGGAGTATAGTTATGATGCATGGACTGCATGATAAGGATCAATTTTTTACTCTGTCACACAGAGTAGAAAGAGAGCTGTTGGTGAGAGGAACTATACGTTACTCTGACCCACGTACTAGGATCTACCCTCTAGTAGTACATGGAAGAATCTAGAGTACATCTGGTGAATCATAGGGGTATTTGGGAAAAGGAGGGAATACTGTGCAGAGAGCGTAATGTAAAATTATAGAAAAAGTAGATATGAAATCGGACGAACTAAACCAAATTCAAAAAACACATTTACAGAAGTTGTTGAGTTAGTATAATGTTGTATTTGACATACCAAAGAGCATGCCTCCAATTAGAGAGAAAGATCATTCCATAAAATTGAAGGGGTAGAAACTGTTAATATTAGACCGTATAGACATGCCTATCAGTTGAAGAATGAAATAGAGCTGAAAATTCAAGAGTTATTAGAGAAAAGGATTATTATATGTAGTACTAGCCCATATTCTAGTCTGATAATCATGCTATGAAAAAAATGGAGGTAGGAGGATGTGTGTAGACTATCGGGATTTGAATAAAATGACACTACCCGATAGATATCCAATTCCAGTAATAGAGGATCTCCTGGATGAATTATATGGGGCGGATTATTTTACCAAATTAGATCAAAGGGCCGGATTCCATCAGGTACGAATGAAATAAATTTATGTGAAGAAAATGGAATTTAAAATGCATGAAGAGCATTATGAGTATTTGGTAATTCCATTTGGGTTAATGAAAGTCCCAAAAACTTTTCAGGCGACCATGAATGCCTTATTTCGGAAAATGTTACAAAAGATAGTATTGGTGTTTTTTGATGATATATTAATTTACAGTAATGGATGAAAAGAACATCTACAGTGATTACAATAGGTTTTGCGGCTGATGGAAGAAGAATTATATGCTAATATGAAGAAATTATCTTTTGGATTGAAATTTGTTGAGTACATGGGCATATTATTTCTGAAAATGGTGTTGCAATAGATCTGGAAAAATTGGCAACTATAAAATGTTGGAGAGCACCAAGTCTATAAAAGAAGTTAGAGGATTTATGGGATTAATAGGTTATTACAGAAAATATAACAAAGATTATGGTAAAATCATCCATCCATTGACATATTTAACCAAAAACAATAAGTTTAATTGGTCTACTGAGGTTAAATAGGCATTTGATAAACTTAAGAACAACATGACAACAACCCCAATCTTGGTGATGCTAGATTTCTCCCAAACGTTTACTATAGAGTGTGATACATCAAGAGTGGTAATTGGCGCAATTATTATAAAGGGGGGAAAGCCTTTAGTATATTATAGAAAAGATTTTTATAATGATAATTTGAAAAAATATATTTATGAAAAAGAATTAATGGTGTTAGTTTTATCAATAAAGCATTGGCAGTAATACCTCATGGGAAGAAGATTTCAGGTGTACACTAATCATAGGAGTCTTAAAAAAATTTAAATAAGAAGGTACTATCAATATATCAACAATGTTGTCATTAAAAGCTATTGGGGTATGATTTCGCGGTTATTTAAAAGCTGAGAAAGGAGAATATTGCTACAGATTCATTATCAAGGGTAACCACACTAGTAGAATGTTAATACTTGGATATCTCTGAACCTTTCTAGGAGGACTGAAAAATCCTTAAAACTAAATTAAACCAAGATTCCACATTGCATGAAATAGTATTGGAATTGTAGAGAGATAATGCTTCAAAACCAGAATATTCCTATAGAAATGAGCTATTGTACTACAAAAATAGGCTAGAACTGCCTAAGGCTTTTGTTTTGATACCTAAATTGTGGCAACATTATCATTCTTCTTCTAAGGGAGGTCACTTAGGAATGTTCAAAACATTTAAACGGTTGTCCAATGGGGTTCATTGGTCTATAATGTCACGATATTTATAATGGTTTTTAGTCAATGTGGAGTTTTCCAAAGAAGCAAATATGAGGCTACTAATCCAGAAGGTCCGTTACAGCCACTATCAATACCAAAAAAGATTTGGGAAGAATTATCAATGAATTTTATCACCGGAATGACCAAGTCACATGGATATGAAGTGATATTCATGGGGGTTGACCGTATAAGTAAATATGCCCATTTTATACCCCTCAAGCATCCTTACATAGCCAAGATGGCAGCAGAAGCTTTTATGAAAGAGATTGTATAGTTGCATGGTTTTCCGTGGGCCATAGTCAGTGATAGGGATACCCTTTTTATAAGAATATTCTTGCGAAAATTCTTTAAGATGAAGGGAACTATGCTTAAGATGAGTTCTTGTTATCACCCACATAATGATGGGCAAACTAAAGTGGTCAATTGATGTATTGAGGTCTATCTAAGATGTTTCTCTTTTAATCACCCAAAGCATTGGATAACTTGGTTTCATTGGGAAAAAATTTAGTTATAATACCTCTTAACATACTTCTACTATAAATACACCTTTAAAAGTAGTATATAGAAGACATCCACCCTATATTGTGCATTATTCTAATAGAGAGATTGTGGTTGAAGAGGTGGCAGTTGCTTTGGTAGAGAGAGATGAAGCTTTGCAGTAGTTTCGGGAAAATCTCCATCAGGCACAACAAATAATGGTTAGATATTCTAACTAGCATCATTGAGACATTACATATAACCTTGTAGATATTTTTTGGGTGAAATTAAAGGTTAATTTTCCAATAAGTACAAGAAAATTTTGTTCTAAGCTTGCTGTATGGTATTTTGGACCATTTCCAATAGTTGGAAAGGTTGGGGCAATCGCTTACCAACTTAAATTGCCACAAAATAGCTGTGTACATCCAGTATTTCATGTTTCTCAACTTAAAGCGACAGTTGGACAAATTATGGAAGAAGGGGAGCTTCCTAAAGAGTTTTTGGAAGACATAAACAAACCTATAGCTATATTAGCAACCAAAATCCAGGGCAAGTGACCGAAATGGCTTATTCAGTGGAAGGGACAAGCAGTTGAAGATGCTACTTGGGAATATGGAGAAGCTATAAAGACACAATTTCTAGAATCCCACCTTGAGGAAAAGGTGGATTTTCACGGTGGTAGAAATGATAGAGCATAGCCACCTGTCCTCCCAGGACACTGTCAAAAGGGTCTTTGTCTGCATAAGACATGACACGTGCGGGAAAATCTCATGCAAGGGTGAGTATAAAAATACCCAGTAGGACACCCCGAAAACACTAAACACAAACCACCAAGTATAGTCATATCAATACAATATATCACAATTGATGTATAACAGAAACACCCAGATATACTAAGCAAAGACACCACACCATCAGGTGGTCATAACCAACTAACACCCACAAGATTCTTCTTGAAGCAACACTTGTTCCAGGAGAATCCACTTCATGATCCATGATATCATCAAAGACACTCGACGAAGAGGTATAGATCATTGGGCCCCAACCAAGAAAGATCACTGATCTAATAAGACTTGGATACTCAGATAGAGGGTTATGACCATAACTGCTTGGGGACACCATGAACCAAATCTAGATCAACCCGCTACGTAGGGGATTGTATGTCAAGAATACCACAAACTCTATAGATATGGCCTGAGAGATGAAGGATCATGTTGATTCCATAAACCCCATCTAGGGAACACAGATAAAAGAGGATCACACTCCAGTCTTGCAGAGGGACACCACAACTCTAGCTGAGATTCATCCTCTAAAGGGGATCACAATCCTGTGATATGGATGTAATTTCGCATTGTACTCTTGAGGGAATAGACCAAGGGAACTTGCTCAACCTAGATTTCTCCAAAATAAGGAAACTAAGAGCTACAAACACTCTTGAAGGGGGCACACGGTGTGTCCAGCTATCCCCAAGTCTACCCATGTGGAAAATCCTCACATGATATGTAAGTCTCCATATACACAACATGTAGAAGAAGTACACAATGTGTAGAATAAGTACACAATGTGTAGAAGAAGTACACAATGTGTAGAGATAGACAACATCCTTACCGTGTCACCTGGACATGTTCGTGTACTAGCCTATGTACACCTGGGCGTGTCCATGACATACACAGCGTGCCACTGGCCGTGTACTTTTGTCAGTGTCTGTGTACTTCTTAAAGTATACGCTGAACTATCACGGAGGGGTCACATGACATGTGATACTTAACTCCAGCCAAAACCCTAGTGTTTCATCCATGGGGGCCCACACTGTGTGTAATCCCAAAATACCATCTGTGTTGCTCAGGAAAATTCCAGATCCATCGGATCTTCCTCTGCGTCACCCTACGCATTGTCAGAGTCGCCGCCCTCACCAGAAGTTGTAGACTGGGGTTTGATCAGTCCTTGCCAATGTCGATCAGTGTAAATATGGACTTGAATCCACTCAAAAATCACCCCTTTAATCCAATGTCATCATGTGTCAAATATCAAGAAGAACTAAATCCACAAATCCATTCTGGTCCACCACAGATCATCCACCACCATCATCGCACCTCAATCACACCATCAATCAGAAACCGCACCAGTGGTATTGATCTATTGTGCCAAAGAACAATTGTGCAACGACCAAATACTAGGTATTATTCGAACCACATGAAAAATGAAAATGCATTAGATGAACATTTGAAGAATTAGGGAAGAAATTCAAAATCCAACAAATGTGAGGAACGAACCATGGCCTTTGTTCATTAGGACCTAGTTCGTTGTCGTAGAATGAGATGAAAGAAGAGGGATAAATCAAAACAAACAAATAACAATTTCATTAATCTAATTCTACCAATGATGGGTGTATCAATTATGTTCGTGGAATTGATCCACGTTCGTCCGAGATAAAGAAATAGGATGGAAATCACAAAACAAAACATCTTACCTAAAGTTTGGATGGATTGTTAACGAAGAATGGTTGTGTTGTCATTGTTGAAAAGATCCACTAACTCCACTGGCGCAATGATCCACGATATGATCTCGGTCTGTTGTCGTTCGTCGAGAAAGATCTCCAACGGTTGTCTGAATCACCCGAGTTTGAGTAGAAAACCCTAAGGAAATCCTATAACCAAATATTTGAATAGGAAGTAGGTCTATGTGTCACAAAAATAAAATAAATTCTTTAATTTATTTATTTTATTAATTTCCCACCTGTGATAACTTTTTCACAAACGACCTGCACTGACAAAGATTATGCCGCGCCTAGGTTAAAACTCGTGTTCTGAACTCAACGGTGCCCTTATATTTCTGATCTAGGCCTCCATTCAGAAGTTATTCCGCTTTTTGAGAAAAATTTCACGTGCATGCTATTTAATCTATTTAATATATTTAAAACATTTATTTCAGACACACTAGGTTCAGAATCGCACACTGTATCAGCACCTGGTCTCAAAAATAATCCATATAATATCCAAAAATAATACATGAAAAATTTGAGTCATTACATTCTCTCCAACTTTGAGATTTTTGTCCTGAAAATAGAAAAAACTACTCAAAAAGACAAGGGTATTGGTCTTTCATATTTGTCTCTTACTCCTAGGTGATTTCTAGAAGATTCATGTACTTCCACCAAGCACGCACAAGTGAAATCGATCATCTATGAAAGATACTCTACTATCGATCCTAGATCTCCACTGGGTACTTTGAAAATGTAGTTTCATCCTCGATGTTCAGATTGCCACATTCGATAACATGCAACGGTTCATGCACATAACTTCTCATCTACGACACGTGGAAGACATCGGGTACCTGGTCCAACTATGGTGGTAGAGACAAGCGGTACACCACCTCATCAACTCTACGTAATACCTGGAAGGAAACAATGAATCTCGAAGATAACTTGACACCGTGGCCAAATTTTATCAATCCACATTAAGGTGACTCTCAAGAACACATGGTCTCCCTCCTCAAACTTCAAAGGTCACCGTTGTTAGTCTGCATAAGACTTTTGATGGCTCTGTGCAGTCTTCATCCACTCATGGATGATCTGCACCTTCATAGTAGTATCTTGCAACAACTCCGTGCTCATGAGTGCTGACTCACCTAGATCAGTCCAACAAAATGGTGACCGAAAGGTTCATCCATACAAAGCCTCAAATGGTGTCATACCAATAGTGTAATGGTAAATATTATTGTATACAAACTCCACCATGGGTAGGTGATCCTCCCAACTATGACCAAATTCCAACATACATGCTCATAGTGTGTCCTTCAAGACCTGAATGGTCTTATTTGTCTAGCCATCAGTATGGGGTTGAAACGTCATGATCAAGTGTAACTGAGTCTCAAAATCCTCTTGTAATCCTCATCATAACCAAGATTTGAAGCGAACATCACAACCATAGATGATTGTCGAGGAAGCTCCGTGGAGTCGGACTATCTCTTGCACATACAGGTGTCTCAAGCTCTCCACTGAACTCTGATATCGAATAGCTAAGAAGTGTATAGAGACCCTAGCCTTTTTCACATATTATTACATGATTTTAAACATAATTAACTATAAGATTTCAAGTCAATGATCGTAAAGTATAGTATCTTTGGAAGACTAGGTACATAAAACTGAAAACATGGGACTAAATAAAACATTTATTTATTTATCATCTATTATGAGCTCCTAACTTCTTTTGAGACATTAAATTTTCATAGGATAACCTAGGGGAATACATGAACGAAGGGATGAGCTAAAAACCCGAGTAAGGGAATAAACATAAGAATAAAGCATAACACATGGGTTAGAAGTCATAATAAGATGACACAAAAGACATGGATATACATAAGGAACCATAACATAAGTAATCATAGAATCATAGGATATGTGGAAACAACATACAACATGACATAAGAATGAGTCAAGTCTCATTTCACATGAAGGATTATGAGTCAAGGTTAACCACCAAGACCGTTGCACATGGAGTATGAGTCAAGGCTAACCACCATAACTGTTTCACTTAACGTCTCATGAGACTAAATATTATTGAGTTCTATCTAGGCACACCCATCGTAACATATTCATGAATATGTGTGCCTGATTTTATTAATATTTTAATGACTTATTATATACCTCCTTTACTGATTTTATATGAAATGTGCATAATTTGTGTGAAATATTAATGTTTTAATACTAAGTATAATTTTTGAGCATTTTTAGAAGTAGTCCAATTGAGTCAGTTTACTATTTTATTTATAAATCTCACCCTAATGATTCAAATTGTGTGGTTCTTGTTTTTTAGGATTTCTTATTCAATTTATCACATATAATTAGAAGTAATCATGGGCCAATTCTTCCATTTGAAGGCTCATATGGACCACACAAGATGACCCAAAGAATTTGTGAAGAAACTGGACTATCCATGATTATTGAGTTACTGGTCTCACTCCTGAAGCCCGTATTTTTTGAAACTTCACCATGTGTTCTTGATTATCCAAAATAATCATGGATAAAAAATTTAGTGCACAAATCCAAGAACAAGGGGCCTAACTAATGTCTTAAATCCATCCCACCATTCTGGTCGGGAATTAAAATTCTGACACTATTCATGACATATCGCATGATGTAATCATAAAATGGAGCTGATATTTTTCAATGTAAAACATAAGATATATTTGGCCAACTTTTTTTAATAAATAATTCGGTTTTAAAGGCATATTCCTATTCAAAAATCCTTTCACATTTTGGACTTCAAAAAGACTGGATTGAAATGGAAAGATTAAAATCGTTTAATAATACGGTCATAACTTTAGCTACATAGGTCCAAATTCCACCAAATTTTGATATTAGTCGGAAAACATTATTATCTACAACTTTTAAGAAGGATATATCTAGAGATTATGCTGTATAGATTTCCAAATAGTCGATCTAAGTGGAGAGATAGATTGGGAATGCAAACAGTCCACTTCCTTGGGCTATAAATACATCCCCCTCCCCTCCTTCAAAGGGATTGACATTTCATAAGTGAATAGAATCAATTGGTATGAGAAAATACTTGTCAAAGTATTGGGAGTATCTTTCATACTCAATTTTTCACTTGAGATACTCTTCCTCCTCTCTTTGTTTCCTTTCACTTTTGTGTTGTTCTTCGTTTATAATCTTGTAAGTTTGTGTTTTGTAATTCTATTTTAATGAAAGTTTCTTCTTCAATTTCTCTTATTCTCATACACCTTATGTATATTAATATTAATTTTCTTAAAATAGTTTAAATATAGTTGAATCCCCTTCCCTTATTTTGCTTCCTCATTCAATCAAAAGTCTGTTTTTTTAATTATCATCATTGTTCGTGTGTGTGTGTTCGACGCACCACTCTTTTCTTATCCCTTTATTTTTCTTCTATTATTAAATTATAATCATAATAATTATAAACATATTATTAAAAACCAAAATGGATGAGTAAATCTCTCATTGGGGTGAGTTATAATTTAGGTATGTTAAGTGATTGAGAGCTTTTGCTCGATGAATATTCCTTGAATTAACATTGTGTGTGTTAGACTTAACATGTCATGGATTAATGACTTGTTTTGTTTAAAATGTGGTTTACATGGATTATTGGAACCATAAATACACCACCATAAATAATATCTTATTGATATTAGAATATTAAGTTAAGTTAAGGCTTGGATTAATGCCTTGACACTTAGGAATTCTAATCAACATCAACTTGTGACATGAGTGTTAATTTAATGAAAAATAAAGAAAATCTCAAGGATATCACAAGATTAAATAACTAATGATGAACTCACCACAATATTTATCAATTTTTTAAATAAAAAATCATCCATAAATTATTTCATAAGCTCTACAGACAAACCCCCAAAATCAGAATACAATTAACTAAAAACAAACGACTATTACAAAGTATCATCGCCGAGGATTTGACCCGAGTGCTGCTATACACATTAGCAGAGCACCGGAACCTTGACCGGTCAATAGGTGAAAATCTTCCATGAATTTCAAATGGATTAATTGCTGGGGATGGTTCTTTAAGTATTCATTAGTTTTTTTTATTGAAAAAAAAGCAAAAAAAAACTAAATTTGAAAACAAAATTGAAAAAAAACACAAAGAAAAACCCGCCTTCTCATAAAAATCATAAACTGAAAAAAAATGTCTTCATCTTTCTTCCAAATCTTACTGAATTCCCCTTTGCCTCCCAAAAAATCCATCGGATTTGTTTGACCCTGAAATTTAGAGAACACTTCGCCAACTTAGGAGGAACATAAGAGATAATCAAATAATTCAAGAACTAGTCCTTGTCCAACCAATTGAATTAGATATGGCCAATCCTAGGGAACAAACACTTAAAGAACTTGTTGCCCCTGATATGAATTACCAACCTATTGGTATTCAATATCTAAACATAGAAACTTACTTTGAACTCAAATCAAGTTTGATTCATATTCTTCCTCATTTCTATGGGCTAGCCGGTGAGGATCCACATCTTCACCTTAAAGAGTTCCAAGTGGTGTGCTCTACCATGAAGCCTCAAGGGGTTTATGAGGAACAAATCAAACTTTGAACATTACCTTTCTCCCTAGATGACACTACCAAGTCATGGCTTTACTACCTCCCTCCTGGTTTTATACCCACATGGAATGATATGAAGTGACTTTTCTTAGAAAAATTATTTCCTGCTTCTCATACAGCTTCTATCCGAAAGGAAATAAGTGGTATCCGTAAATTCCCAAGTGAATCACTCCATGAGTACTGGGAGAGGTTCAAAAAGCTTGTTGAAACCTTCCCACACCACAAAATACCTGACCAACTCTTGATTCAATACTTCTATGAGGGGTTATTGGAAATGGAGAGAACCCTCATTGATGCCGCAAGTGGCGATGCTCTAGTTAATAAAACTCCTGTAGTTGCAAGAGATCTCATAAGAAACATGGATGAAAACACACAACAATTCCATACTCGAGCAAATGATCAAGTAAAACAAGTCCAAGATAATAAATCAATTTAGCCTAACAAGATGACCGAGTGGATGACTGAACTTACAGGTCTTGTGTGACAACTAGTTGTGGCTAACAAATCCACAACCTCATCTTCTTCACAATAAATGTTTCATGGACCTATCAAAAACTATGGAATCTGCAACTCTTCATCTCATCCAACTGACACATGTCCACAACTTCAAGAGGATCAATCTGATTCATCTGGACTAATGGAGATCAATGCAGTATATGCTCAGCGGAACACCAACCATCAACTATCAGGTCAGTTTGTTAGAAACTTCAACCAACCTCACTCTGAGCCCTTCTCTTCTTCCTATAACCAAGGCCTAAGGTATAGTAATCCCATCACTCATCCCCCTCAATTCCCTCCTCAAAACCCAAACTAGTTTCAATATGGTCAAGGTGTTGGTAATTTCCAACAACCTTACCCTTTTATTCCTCAAACTCAAAGGAATAATCCTCCTCCTGGATTTCATTATCCTAGTGAGCCTTCTCAATTACAGAAATAATATAATTGATTTTCCAAGAACCAAAATCTAGGTAATCCCAATCCGGGACAAGCCTCTTCTTCCAAGAAACCATGGGAAAGTGCAGTGGAAGATCTTGCCTCCTTCACCCATTCCAGCCTCAAGAACATTGAAACCCAAATCGGTCAACTTGCATCCCACCTTAGTTAGCAGTAACCATCCAATTCTTCCCAACTTCCAGCTCAACCATTACACAACCCCAAGGGTAATGTAAGTGCAATTGCACTTAGATTAGGAAAGAAAATTGTTATACCTCAAGATAAGTCATATAAACCACATTTAAATGTTGACCTAGAAAATGAAAAGAAAAAGAAACTTGAAAAGGAACCTGAAACCATTTCCTCACCTCCTTAAATTCCACTTAGGAACCCAATTATTTTTCCTCAAGCTATTTATAATCCAAAGAAGTCCTTTGAACCTGATCCTGAAATGCTCGACATGTTTAGACATGTTAAAGTCAACATTACCCTCTTAGATGCCATAAAACAAATTCCTAGGTATAAAAAGTTTCTCAAGGAGTTGTGTACCCACAAGAGGCAACTTAGGACCTTCGAAAATGTTTCAACCCAAGAGTCCATGCCCATTAAGTTCAAAGATCCAAGGACCTTTACGGTTCCATGCCAAATTGGAAGTTCCAAATTTGATGATGCACTCATAGACCTAGGAGCCTCAATTAATGTCATGCCCAAATACATATTCTCCAACCTTGGTCTAGGTCCCTTAAATCTAATGAGTGTTGTCATTCAATTGTCCAATCGAAGAACAACCAGTCCTAAGGGTATAATTGAGTATGTCCTTGTCTGAGTCAATGATCTTATCTTCCCTACAGATTTTTATGTCCTTGACATTGAAGGTGAGATGACCTCTTCTCAATCTCCCATAATTTTTAGGAAGACCATTCCTTATGACTGTGATAACTAAGATTGATGTCCATTCAGGCATCTTATCCATGGAATTCGGTGACCAACTGGTCAATTTTAACATTTTCCAAGCCATGCGATACCCATCTGAGGATCACTCCGCATTATCAATCCATGATTCTGAGGACACTTCTAAGAGTCAATCAAACCCCAATACACCATGTTCTTCATGTTATAATGACAAAGGATCTTGTGAAATCTTCACCATGATTAACAAAGTCATAAATGGTGAAGTTGATGTGGACCTTTCATTCATAGACTCTATCAATCTAGAGGATCTTGAAAACTCTCTTGAATCCCACATCAACTCTGATCTCTACTGCTCCACCTTGGACAATATTAAGGAAAATGAATCTGAAGGAACTAAAGTCCCTTCTTCCATTACTAATTTGTCTAACCCAAAAGTGAAAGATGAGACTGATCTGAAACCTCTTCCTACACACTTGAAATATGCATTCCTTTTCCATGATCACTCATATCATTTCATTATCTCTTCTTCACTTACTGAAACCGAGGAGTCCAAACTTTTTCAGGTGTTAGAGGAAAATAAAAAGGCCCTAGGTTGGACCCAAGATGACATACCATGAATCAACCCTGATCTTTTCATACATCACATCCATCTTGAGGAGTAATCCAAACCAATTAGACAACCACAAAGAAGACTCAATCCACTCATACTTGAGGTAGTTAGGGAAGATATCACCAAGATTTTCAAGATGTATTATCTACCCAATTTCTGATAGTGAATGGGTTAGTCTAATTCAAGTTTTACCTAAGAAGGGTGGGATAACTGTTGTCATAAATGAACATGGAGAGGTAGTCACAACTCGAGTGAAGAAAAAATGGCGTGTGTGCATCGACTATAGGAAATTGAATGTTAAAACAAGAAAAGATCACTACCTCTTCCATTCCTTAATCAAATGCTGGAACGATTAGCCGTAAATTCACATTGTTGCTTTCTTGATGGATACACTGGCTACTTCTAAATCCCAATCGCACCTTAGGACCAAGAAAAGACTACTTTCACATACCCCTTTAGAACATATGCATATAGAAGAATTCCTTTTTGCCTTTGCAATGCTCCTTCAACATTCTAGAGGTGTATGATGAGTATCTTTTCTGAATTCATTGAACACTGCATGGAAGTCTTCATAGATTACTTCACTATTTATGGTGAGTCATTTGAATCTTGTTTGAATTCACTCTCTCTAGTCCTCCAAAAGTGTGTCAAGTGTAAACTTGTGTTAAATTTTGAAAAATGTCACTTCATGGTTGCAAATTAAATTGTTCTAGGGAACATAGTTTCAAAAGATGGCATTGAAGTCGATCCTTCCAAAATTGAAGTGATCCAATCACTTCTTCAACCCACTTCTGTTCGAGACATCCATTCATTTCTCAGTCATGCCAGTTTCTATCAGAGATTCATCCATAACTTCCGAAGGATTTCCCTCCCACTCACTCGATTGCTCCAAAATGATGTCCCTTTCCATTTCAATGAGGTTTGCAAGAGCGCCTTTGCTGAACTCAAAACTGCTATAACATCTGCCCCAATAATCCAACCCCCAGATTGGTCCTTACCCTTTGAGTTGATGTATGATGCTTCTGATAGAGCCGTTGCAGTTTTTCTTGGTCAAAGAAGATAAAAAATTCATCATGTCATCTATTATGCCTAAAAAACATTGGATGAAACTCAATATCACTACACTGTCACTGAAAAAGAACTTTTAGCAGTTGTTTTTTCCTTAGATAAATTCCAGCCCTATCTCTTAGGTGCCAAGATCATCATCTTCATAGACCATTCTGCTATAAATTTCTTACTCAAGAAAAGTTATTCCAAACTGAGGCTAATAAAATGGATCCTAATGCTCTAAGAGTTTGACATTGAAATCAAAGATAGACCAAGAAAATAAAACCCTATGGCTGATCACTTGAGTAGAATTTCTAATTCTTCTCATTCTGAAATCATCGATCCTAAATTCCCCACTGAGCACCTTTAATCTCTCACTCCAAAAATACCATGGTATGCCCCGATCGTAAATTACTTAGTTTTTGGTGTTTTTCCTAAATTTTTTTCAAAAGAACAAAAAATGAAGTTGAAAATTGATTCAAAATACTATTTTAGGGAAAAAATAAACTTTGGAAAACTGGGGCTGACATAGTAATTAGGAGATGTGTTGATGAAGATGAACATTCCTCCATCTTAGAATTTTGTCACTCACTTCCCGGAGGTGGACACTTTGGACCACAAAGGACCTCCCGAAAGGTCCTAGACTATGGATTCTTCTGGCCTTCACTCTTCAAGGACTCACATGAGTTCTGTCAATCATGTACCACTTGCCAAAAGTCTGGCACAATTTCAAAGAGAAATGAAATTCCCCAAAAACCATTAATTTTCTGTGAGATATTTGATATTTGGGGCATCGATTTCAGGGGACCATTTCCCCCTTCAAATAGATTCTCATACATCCTTCTTGTGGTTGATTATGTTTCTAGGTGGGTCGAGGCCAAACCCACTAGAAAGGATGATTCACATACTGTTAGTGAGTTATTAAAGACACACATCTTCCACCGATTTGGCACACCACATGCCTTGATAAGTGACTTAGGAACCCATTTTTGTAATAGAACCATGGAATCTCTTTTGAAAAAGAATGGAGTTGTACATAAAACTTCAACTGCATATCACCCCAAAAAAATGGAATGGTTGAACTTTCTAATAGAGAAGTGAAAAGTGTTCTTGAGAGAATTGTAAAACCCACCAGAAAAGACTGGCCTGAAAGACTTGGTGAAGCACTTTGGGCTTATTTAACTGCCTATAAAACACCCATTGGGATGTCTCCTTTTAGGCTAGTTTTTGGTAAATCATGTCATTTGTCAGTTGAAATCCAACATAAGTCATTTTGGGAAGTGAAAACTTGTAATTTTGATCTTGAAAAATCCAGTGAAGAAAGATTGTTGCAATTGGCTAAACTGGAGGAGCTTTGACTTGATTCTTATGAGAATTTTAATCTCTACAAAGAAAAATCTAAGGCACTCCATGATAAACACATCCTGAGAAAGTTCAAGTCCAAGACCCCTCTTCCAAAAGGACATTCATGGTTAATGGAAATCGGTTAAAGCATCACCATGAGAGGACACACAATCCTGGATCAACATTGACTTCCACTGGATCCCCAACTTCTACAGTCGACCCACCACTAGATCGAAATGGCGACCCACCAAATCCAAACCAGGGGGCACCTCTTTCCCTTTAACTCTCTCTATCTCTTCCTATCTCTCAGTCTTTCTTCTTTTTCCTCTCTATTTCATTTTTACCACTTTCTTCATCAAACCATTTCTTTTTCTCTTTATATTTTGTGTTGGTATGTATTTTAAATAACACTAGAAAAACTAAAAAAATAAAAAAAATGTAAAAAAACCAAGAGTCATACTTACACACCTTAAATTTTCAAATTTTGTCCAACCATTTTGGGGAGTCAAAAGACATGGTTTCATCTCAATTTTTTTTCATCATATATTTGGATAAGGAAATTTTTTTCATGAATAATACATTTTGAATGCTCGGTTATTGATTTGGAAAATGCTTTTCCCCGACCATGAGAACCAACATTTACTTTCATGCCAATGCTACCTATGGCCATATTTTCAAAATGTGTGTTTTCACCCCCATTTGTGAGTCTTGAGTTTGTGGACCTTCAAGCTGAATTTCTTACTTGAGTGTGCATTAATATGATAAAGGCATTTTCTAAACCACATGAGAATCACAATAGCAAAATAGCCTCCCATTTCCCTTACATTAATCCTCTTTTTGAAAGCCCCTTCAAGCTTATGAAAATATTTTCTTTAATAGTCACATTACAATCCCAATACCTTTTCCCACCCAATATCAACATGTATTTTCATTGCATAATTTTGTTTTGAAATTTAAGTGTGGGGGGGATAGATTTTATTTTAGGTACCTTTTGTTGATTTCACCATGTTATCATATGCTTGAGGGAAATAATCCATTTTAGTGTGGGGGAGAGGTTTTCATTCAGTGTGTTTTGGGGAATGTAATGTACTTTCATTTATGAAATTTTGTTAATGTTATTGACAAGTGTTCAAAAAAATCAAAAAAAAAATCAAGAAAACAAGAACAAAAAAAATGGGTTGTTTCTTGGGTAGGTAAAAAATTACTCTTCCTCAACCTTTGATCTTATTATAACTATTACAATTAGTGTCATGAGGAGATCAATCATGGGTTGAGATATGAGTGTGAGATCTTTTCCAAGTTCAACTTTTGAAAAAAGAGAAAAAAAAAGAAAAAAAAAGAACACTTACATTATATTATTATGTCATTTGGAGCAGTTCTTTAGTTTGTAAATATTTCATCTTCTCATACCCTTCAAATTTTCATCCTCTATTGTGTCTTTCTTCACACAATCATTCCTTTTTAAATATGTGTTTTCATTTCCTTACATGTTTTATTTCAAAAAAAACATGCATTGCTTTTTCTATGTTGGTGTTTTACCCCTATTATTTTCTCTCTTGGACATTATATTCCTACTATACCATAGCCATAGAAAAACCCCTTAAAAAGACTTTTTGATTCTTGTTTACTTTGGATAGGGATTGGAAGCTGAGAGCTCTTTCAAACTCTAAGATTTTCACTTTTGGTTGGTGAAAGAGTGAACCTCCACAAATGAATTTTATCATCTTGAGAGGTGTGAGCTTTGAGTGTCCACATTTTCCATTTCTAAATTTGATAATTAAAAAATGAATTAGTTTTGGAACATTGTTTCTGTAACAACTTGTGGTGGAATTCAAAATGGATGAGTGAAATAGTCTAAACCTCCCCTGATTGGAGAAAACAAAATTTTAATATTTGTTGGTGAGTGAAAATGATTTTGTTATGTTTTTATATTTATTTCACATGAGGACATGAATAAGACTAAGTGTGGGGGAGTTGATGTTATTAATATTTTCATGACTTATTATATACCCCATTTATTGATTTTATATGAAATGTGCATAATTTGTGTGAAATATTAATGATTTAATACTAAGTATACTTTCTGATTATTTTTAGAAGTAGTCCAATTGAGTCAGTTTACTATTTTATTTAGAACTCTCACCCTAATGATTAAAATTGTGTAGTTCTTGTTTTTTAGGATTCCTTATTCAATTTATCACATATAATTAGAAGTAATCATGGGCCAATTCTTCCATTTGAGGGATCATATGGACCACACAAGATGACCCAAAGAATTTGTGAAGAAACTGGACCATCCATGATGATTGAGTTACTGGTCTCACTCCCAAATCCCATATTTTGTTAAACTCCACCATGTGTTCTTGATTATCAAAAATAATCATGGATAAAAATTTCAGGGCCCAACTCCAAGAACAATGGTCCCAACTAATGTCTTAAAGTCCAGCCCACCATTATGGCTAGGAATTAAAATTCGGACACTATGCATGACATACCTCATGATTTAATCGTCAAATAGAGCTTATATTTTTCAGTGTGAAATAGAATATATATTTGGCCGACTTTGTGGAAGAAATAATTTGTTTGTGAAGGCATATTCCTATTAAAAAACCCTTTCACAATTTGGACTTCAAAAAGACTGGATTGAAATGGATAGATTAAAATTGTTTAATCAGCCAGACATAACTTTGGCTACATAGGTTCAAATGCCTCCATATTTTGAGAGTAGTTGACCAACATTATTATATACAACTTCGAATAAGGAGATATCTCGATATTCTACTATCTGTATGTCCAAATCGTCGATCCAAGTGGAGGAACAGATTGGGAATGCAAACAGTCCACTTCCTTGGGCTATAAATACATCCCCCTCCTCTCCTTCAAAGGCGTTGGCATTTCAGAAGAGAGGAGCATAAATTTTCATGATCAAAGACTTTACAAAGTCTTGGGAGGACCTTCCATACTCAAGTTTTCACTTGATATACCCTTCCTCCTCTCTTTGGTTCCTTTCACTTTTGTGTTGTTCTTCATTTATAATCTTGTAAGTCTGTGTTTTGTAATTCTGTTTTAATGCAAGTTTCTTCTTCAATTTCTCTTATTCTCATCCACCTTATGTAGATTAATATTAATGTTCTTAAAATATTTTAAATACAGTTGAATCCCCTTCCCTTCTTTTTCTTCCTCATTCAATCGAAAGTCTGTTTTTTTAATTATCATCATTGTTCGTGTGTGTGTGTTTGATGCACCACTCTTTTCTCATCCATTTATTTTTCTTCTCTTCTTAAATTATAATCATAATCATTATAACCAGATTATTAAACACCCAAATGGCTGAGTAAATATCTTATTGGGGTGAGTTATAATTTAGGTATGTTAAGTGATTGAGATCTTTTGCTCGATGAATATTCTTTGAATTAACATTGTGTATGTTGGACTTAACATGTCATGGATTAATGACTTGTTTTGTTTAACATGTGGTTTCCATGGATTATTGGAACCATAAATACACAACCATAAATAAGCTCTAATTTAGATTAGAACCTTAAGTTAAGTTAAGGCTTGGATTAATGCCTTAACACTTAGGAATTATAATCAACGTCATCTTGTGATATGGGTGTTAATTTAATGCAATATAAAGCAAAGCTCAAGGATATCACAAGCTTAACTACCTAATGATTAACTCACCCTAATATTTATCAATTTTTTAAATCAAACATCATCCATAAATTATTTCATAAGCTCTGCAAACAAACCCCCCAATCAGAATACAATTAACTAAAAACAAACCACTATTACAAAGTATCATCACCGAGGATTCGACCCGAGTGCTGCTATACACATTAGCAGAGCACCAGAACCTTGACCGGTCGATAGGAGAAAATCGGTCATGTGTTTCAGTGCCACATGAATAATCATAAATAAGGAATCAAACATAAACATAAGGATTACCCATGATAAGAATTGGGTATCATAATCTTGTCAAAAGGCATAACATAAGAGAATAGCACAATGGTATCCATGAAAGAACAGATTTAAATTATACATGGACATTCATAATGGAAAATAGGCATAGATCATGATAAGTGATTTCAAACTGAGATGAATACATGTAAAAATGATGTTTAAGAAAATTTATAAATAAAACATTTTAGTGGATTTTAAGGAAAATATTAATGAGCATTTAAAACAGAAAAGGGAATAATCTTTTATATAAAAACAAAAAGGAACCAAGAAAGTTTTTATAATAAAATTAGTGATTTTAGAAAAAATAATGGTGGCTTAAACTAGATTATGGAACACACTTGAAAATGGGTAAGAATTCAGGAAGTTCTCTTAAATCGGGCTTGCTTATCGAGAATAATTGAGTATGGAATCTTTTAATAACATATATATCCCCGAAAAAGAAGGATAAATGGAACTTGATACATGAGTTTGGACTATATACACATTATTTAGAATATGTAAATAAAAATAAAGAGAATATCATTTGGGTAAAAAGAGAGAAATAATAACCCGAATGAATAATGGAGGTTCGGGTAGAATCCCTTACCACAAGTCCATAGGTGTTCTTCACTTGATCTTAATGTCCTGGATAATCAAATCAGATTCAATAATTAATAAGTCCAGAACTTTTTATCTATTTAATTGATTTAGTATAATTTTATTAAGTTTATTTATTTATTTTTGATGGGTTAATAGATTCAATTTCATCATTTAGGAGCTTTGATTTCCTTGATTTTCATGATTGGTTTACTTGTATACATGTATGGATAATCATGTAAGATGAGAATAGTTTTCCAGAATTGAAGTTATATGTTATTAATGAACATACAGAAGAATTAAAGGTCATAAAAGTCATTTGGTTAATTGGGGTGAGGAAGAATAGTTAGATAAAACTTTAACGATAATCATTTGGATTAATGGGTGGTTTTTCGATCATCGTGGTCTAGATTTGTTTCATTATTTAAAATCACATACATATAATGATTTCAGAACATTAAATAAAATATAATACATATATTATAATCTAGTTCAACCATAAAAATGGTTTCATGACCAGCCTTGAAAACAATAATAGAAATTGAAAACCAATCGTCCTTGAATGCGATAAATTAACACATCACAAATGATGATTCCATTTTTAATATAAAAGGAGGGAGAAAGAGAGATGATGATGAATTATTCCGTTAGCATAATAATATTCTAATATATGTAAGGTACTAGAGTTATCATACTATTTTGGATGAGGGGATATGAGGAGAGAAAAAGAAAAGAAAGGAACTTGAAAAGAAATTAAAAGAAAAGGAAGAGGGGTTTACCTCTTGATTACTTCTTCTTAAGAACCTCCAGGATGTGGGGGAGGGTCTTGGAAGAAGATTTGAGAAGAATTTGGACAAGGCTCAAAGCTTGAGAGGTGTGAGAAGAAGTGGTGGTGAGGGTGGTATTTATAGTGGAAGAGAGGGGTGTTTTCTCTTTATTTTAATCATTAGTTTATTATTTTGGCTCAAGACTATGAATATTTTGAGAATTATCACCAAAAATATTAAAATAGTAAAGGATATTTTAATATTTTGGACTTAAATCACCCATACATCATCTATGACTCCATAATTCATGTATTTAGCATTTATTGTAAATTATCATATTTTACTATCTATAAAAAATCATGTATTTCAGAAAAATTCCAAAAAATCACCCTATCCATTTTTCAACATGTAGAATTCAAAAATGAACTCCATTTTTTTAAAAAATTATAAATATGAGAAATTTAATTTTTTAATTAAATTCGTAATTTACTTGAAAAATCCAAATTTTAAAATTATAACTGATTTTATAACTCTTAGAAAACTTAACTAAGATCTTGTAAAATTATCTTATAATTGCAAGAAATCAAAATATTAATTTATGAATACATTTTATGAAAATAAATTTTCTTTTAAATTGTTAAATGAGTCATAAAATTGTAATTAAATATTTATAACTTAAAAAAAATACCAACACTTAATTTTTTTTACTTTTTTTAGACCGAGACACAATTTATTAGATAAAATAAAGGAGAACTACATGAGTTTGAAATAAGGGATCTTATTAAAATCTTTGTCATAGAAAGGGAGAAGCTCAATGGGCAAGTCTTCCTTCCAAGTTATACCATGGTTGATTCCCTTATTAGCAAGACCATCAGCAACCATGTTCGCTTCACGAAAGGTATGTGTGGAAATGAAATTAGTTCTTATAAGCGAATCAAGGTAGTTCATCCAGCGGGTGGTCAGTGACCAGGAAAGATGCACCACACCCTCCCAAATAGTATGGACAATAGTGGCTGAGTCACTTTCAATACAAATATTGTTCCAACCCTTTTTCTTGGAAAAGCTGACGACATGTATCACACCCATCATTTCTACCTCCAGAGACAATGCAGTACCACACCTGCCAAAGAAGCATCCAAGACATTGACCAAGGTAGTCTCTGAAGATAGAACCACATCCCCCGGGCCCCATATTTCCTTTAGAAGCACTATCCACATTCACTTTGATCCATCCTGGAATCAGTGCTTGCTAGAACACCTCAAAAGTGCGCTTTGGCTATTTGTAGATCCCATCAATCCGAAGTATATGGAGGATCTCAAAATTACCAAAAGTTTTGTCATAATACGCTTTTTGGATCAAAGAAACATCCCTAATGGCAATGAGAATTTTAATCTTAACTACATTGAGATTGAATGAGTAGTTGTTGTGAATAATTGAATTTCTATCATACCAGATCACATGAAGGAGTTCAAAAACTACAGTGAGGAAGAGGTTTTTGATTTGTTGAGAGAAATCTAGATCCACACATCGTTTTAATTGAAATCTGAGAGAATCAATAAGCATCCATCTACAGTTAAAAATGTTGGAAATATAATTCTAAAAGGAAGAGGTAGTAGCACAAGATAGGAACATATGGTTAGTATATTCTCTATGTTGGTGGCAGAAAGGACACCTGGAGCCATGTTGGACTCCAAAGGACTGAAGACAAACCTCGGTGGGAATATGGTTATAGGCGAGTCACCAAACTTGAGTAAGTCTTGAGGGTTTAATCCAGGGTTTCTCAAAAGATTTCAACCAAAAAAAATCAAGATCAAAATTTGAAACATTGTGTTTATAGAAATTTTCTGAATCAAGAATACCATTGTGAGAAGGCTCCCAAATGAGGGAATCTTCCGAATTAGAAAAGGCATAGTTATCAATAACTTGAATGATGTTCTCAGGAAAGTTGGGGAAACTAGAATGTATGATATATTTTATAGTAGTGTTGGTGTTTTTTGGAAGATAATTAGGAGAGAACATGGAGATGAGGGGGGTGCCAGACTAATTATCTATCTAAAAGTTCAGGGTAGAGTCCATACTAACCATCCATCTAGAATTAGTCATAATATTAGAAAAATATTGCCTAATAGAGGTCCATATAGAGGAATTAATGTAGTTCAAATTTCCCTTTTTGAACTTCAGAAGAAATATTTTTTTAGAAAAACAATGGACTCAAAATTGTTATGGATTATCCTCCATGTGAGTCTTTATTGGAGGGAATCATTAAATAGACATAGGTTTTTTATGCCAAGACCACCTTTTTCAAGATGTTTTCAACAAGTAGTCCAGGGGACGATTACTAGTTTCCTTTCAAGAATGATGCCTATCCAAAAAAAATTTCTTGATGTAAATGTTGATTTTATTAAAAGACCAATAGGCCATTTGTAGACCATCAACGAATAGACCATCTTGGAAACAATAGTGTATTTCACCAGATAGATTTTACCAGCCCTCGAGAGGGACTTACCCTTCTAGGAGGATAGTTACTTTATGATATGATCCATCACGTTGGTAAAGTACATGGATTTGGGCCATCCCCAAAAAATAGGAACTCCAAGGTAGGTGAAAGGGAAAGATCCTTTTTTGATGCCTAGACTATTTATAATACTATTTTTCTAGAAGAAGATAAATTTTTTCCAAAGAAAACATAGGATTTGTTTCAGCTTATATACTGGCCAGAAATTTCTTCATAATGAGACAAGGTGTTTTTTAAAATTTGAATATTCTTTTTGTCCCCTTTGATGAATAATATTATGTCATCAGCATATAGAATATGAGTAGAAACAGTTAAGTTTCTAGCAGCCTAAATAGGGTTGAGCTTGTTTTGATCCATAAGTAGGGTGGGAAATCTACTTAGATAATCTTCTAAAATAGAAAAGAGAATAGTGGATAGGGGATCACCTTGTCTGAATCCTTTGGTGTATTTAAAGTAACCCTTATGGGAACCATTGACATAGATAGAAATGGAAGTCGAATTTAATAATGAATTTATCCTATTGATGAAAGTGTCATTAAAACCAAAGGATTGAAGGACTTTGAAGATGAATCCCCAATAAATGGCATCAAAAGATTTCCTAATATCAAGCTTAATGGAAATGTTTCCTCCTATGATGAATTTATTGAGGGTGTTGGTACATTCAAAGGATAGGAATATGCAGTCTTGTATAGACCTTCCCATGATGAAACTAAATTGATTCCAGGAAACAATTTTATTGCATAAAGCAGAAAATCAATTAGCAATAAGTTTAGTAATGATTTTGTAAATATAATTGAGAAGAGAAATAGGTTGGAAAATATGAATTTCAGAGGTGTTTTCCACTTTTGGAATTAGAGTAAGGAATTGAGAATTTAGGCTATGAGGAAGATTACCATTTGAAAAAAAGGCTCTGAAAAGTTTGCAAACATCTGTGTGAATAATTTCCCAGTATTGTTATAAGAAACCATTATTGAATTCATCTAGTCCTGGGGAACTATCAGGGTTAAGACCGAAGATAGTGTATTTGATTTCATGGACAATAGGGATTCTAAGAAGATAGACATTCTCTTTCCCAGTTACCATAACCGGAATGAACTCAGGAAGGAGGTCTTTGTTGATATTTGGGCCATTTAAAATATTATCAAAGTAAGAGAACACATGATTTGTTATGCCCTCCTCAGAGTCAATGAGAACATCATCGATCCTGAGAAGAGAAAGGGGCCTACATAATTTTTTGATTCTTTGAAGAGAGTTGTAGAACTTGGTATTTCTATCACCATTATAAATCCATTTAGCTTTAAAAATTTGTTTTCGTAGGTTATCCTTAAGTGTAAGGAGAGAATTTAATTTCATGGAAATGTTGATTTTAATCTTGGGGTCCAAAGAGAAATCAGAGCTAGTGGAGGAGATTTGAATTTGGATAAGCTCCTTCTCAAGGTTAGATATATCCTTGTCCATTTGTTTATATTTATCATTACACCAATTTTTGAGACATAGATTGAGGTTCTTTGATTTGGTAACACAAGAAAAAACACCATTGAAATGATTCATAGAATACCAACACTTTTTTATGATGTTAGAATACTCCATATCTACAGACCAAGCATTGTTGAATCTGAAAGGAAGAATGGGTTTATCTCTTTTAGTAAAAATATTGACAAGAATGGGATGATGGTCCGAATTAATTTTGGGAAAGGTGAAGCTAGAAATGGTGTCCCAAGTGTCCAGATCAGGTATATTTGTGAAGTCCCTATCCAATTTACTGGAAATAACACTATTGTAGTGTCTTCTATACCAAGTGAACTTGGAAACAATTAGGTTAACTTCTAAAAGGTCACAATATTCAATTGAAGTTCTAAAATCCCTAGAGGAAATGGAGGAATGTGACGGACCAATTTTTTCACTTGGGGAAAGAATAGTGTTAAAGTCACCAATCATAAACCATAGATCCTGAATAGTGCTTGCTAGCCCATAAAGATCATACAAAAGGTGACTTCTCTCTTGATATCTATTCTTAGCATAAATCATGGTAAAAAAAATATGTGTACCATTTAGGGAAAAATCACAAGTGAACATATGCTCAGATCTTTTGAAAGTATTAACATTCTATAAGGAAGCATGATAAAAAAACCCAAAGAGATTTCACGCTATTACCCTCTTTGAAAGAACCTAAAAAGTTATAACCATAAGTAAAAAATGTGCATAAACTTCAAGGAAAAGTTGGTTTTTGGTTCAGTAATAGAAAATATTTTGGGGCGATGAGTAAAAAGGAATCTTTTAAGAACATTATAAGTATCAGGGTTAGTAATGCCCTGATAGTTCCAGAAAAATAAATCCATTAAAACCTGTTTTGGGAGGCAGAACCTCCCTTTTTCTTTTTGGAGCCACTCGAGCCCTTCTTCTTCTTGGATCTAGTGCCAATTTGAGAAGAGGTCAGAGTGGATTTCATTTCTTGATTATTTATAAGAGAAATAGTAGAGATGTAAGTAGAACCTGCATTAGAGGTGTTCTGCATTGTTTTAATTATTTCACCATTTAGTGGGGTGTTTATGGAGTTGTCCCTTAAATTTGTTTATGGGGTAACCTTATGAGAGACAGTGGCCATAACAGGATCTAGGGGGTCAGAATAGTGGTAGAGCATGCAACTGAATGATCATGCACTTTCACTACCACCATTTTCTCTTTGATTGAGTCCATACAAGATTGAGGGATGATACCTGAGTTTTAAACATGGAGGGACAAATAAGCAGAGTCATCAATGGGTTTCACATCATCAGTTCTGCAATATAAGATCTTCATGGGGATCTTATCCTAGGGAAATATATTTCCAATAGTGTGTCCAGTGCCCGTGTGTGATGCAGGAGCAACAACAACTGCAACACTACCCTCAGCAGCATGTCCATCATTTATAGTGTCTTCAAGGAGTTCATGTTGCATCCCATCGTGGGAAAATTTTCAATTTTCTAGAGCTGTGTCACTGGAAATCACGTGGCTATCTGGAGCACTTTGAACAGATGAAAGGCAAGTACCCTTTTTGTCGTTAAGAATCTCCTTCTACCTTTCAATAAAAGGAGGAGAGCAATCACTGGGTGGGTCCGCAATACATGCATTAGTTTGTCTAGGTTCGGAGGTAATTAAGTGACCGAAGCCTTCCCTAGTCGAGACATCATGGGCCTGATCACAATCATATAGTACTAGTTTTTAAATTTCCTCTAGAATGCTTTGTTCCATGTTGGCCTCCTACTCTTCCTCCACCATCATAGCCTAGTTCATACCCTAAGTCTCTCATACATTAGCTGCCTTTTTCACCCTTATCTCTGATTTTTTCCTGAGTGGTTCAGCCTTCTTGAAGCCAGTACTCTTACCCTTCTTTTCCCTTCGAACTTCAGTCCATACATCTTCCTTGGTCTTAGAAGTTTGGATCTTCATAACTCTACAATTCATCAAATAATGACCTACAATTTTTTAGAGATAACAGAATGGTGTCTTGCACTCAAATTCAATCCAGACGTCTGTTTTGTAGTCTTTATCATTGAAACAAATGACCTCTGGTAGCTTCAAGTCCAAATAAACTTCAACCATAACACGAGCATATAATCCAATCTCAGCATTTAAGGTACGCTGGTCGATCTTGAGAGGATTACCAATGTAGGATAGCAAGTCATTTAGGATCTTGGTGTGCCAAAAAAACCAACTCAACCCATGCAATCTAACCCAAATTTGGGCCGTATTATTCCTAAAGGTATGCGGATTAAAGGTACAGTTCCATTAAAAGATTTTAAGAACACCAGGTTTAAGTTGAAGACTCCCTAAATTCCAGACTCTATCATGCTCATCCTAGGATTATAATAGCATATAAAAGTATCCCATTCTAATTGGAACTATTTTTCAGTCGGATAATCCCCAGAGATGAGTAATCCTATTCTTCAACTAATCAGTTGACCAAGATTTTTCCCCTTTAATGTATGAAATTCAACCCATAACTAAGAACTTACACATTTTCGTTCTTTGATTTAGAGCCTCAGGATAGGCTTCCACTACAAATCTACCATCATCAAGTCACTTTTATAGTGAGGTTTTCATCGCAGTAGATTTGTAGTGTGTTGTTCCTTTAAGAGCTTCCATGAAAGTTATCCCTCTAGATCTTTCGACCGAAGGGACCTCTTCATTTTTCACTTTGGAATCATTATCTTGGAATACTCTTTCCCATTCTGGATCAAAATCTGCCATGATAGATCATAATCAAGATAAACCATGGCAAGCATTATCACAGATGGGTGTAAACCCTAGACGTTGTGAGGAGAGCGCCGCCACCAATACATTTTTCATCACCAACGATCCCAACACTTAATTAATAATTTTTAAAATATTTATTTACTTATACTATGATATAATTATATCATATTGTCACTTATAAGATGGATAAATTTTATTTATACTTTCATTGGTGATTTTACTTTTCAATTGTCTAGATTACTATTTATAAGGGTCGTGTTACTATTCCAAAGGTCAAGTTACTATTTCACAATATAGGTTCCTTAACTTCTAAATACACTTCTTATTTCATTCTTTCATCATTTATAAAGTTTGTATTGTGTTCAAAATATGATTTTATGTGATTATACCACATGAAAATTATAAGGAAATTTCCATTGATAAAACTTTGGGTCGTTACAAAGTGGGATGACTTAGTGATTCGGTCTACGATCACCCAGATGGAATCATGTCCCCTGGACATACATGGTAAGACCGTCAGGAAGTCCATGAAAATCTCTTCCTACTTCCACTCTGGAACCTCAAGAGGATGGGTTAAAGCCGCTGGAACCTGGTGCTCTGTCTTTACATGCTAACAAGTGAGGCATCGAAATACAAACTCTACAAGTCTCTTCTTCATGCCTAACCACCAAAACTGATGTTAGAGATCCTGATACATCTTTAAAACACCTTTATGTACTACCAAATGGGATGTATGAAACTCCCACACCACCTCCTCCTGCAATGTCAAAGGTGCCAATGTCTATCCTCTAAAAAGAATAGTGTGCTCCCTACCTTCAGAATACCCATCAAGAGCATGTCCAGTGGATATCTAAGAATGTACGGTCTCATAGTCAATATCTCCACATTGAGTATACTTGGAACGCTGTAAAAGTGGTGGGGTAACAACCATCGACTAAAGATATGAAGCACTATCCTTGTCCACATACGATAATTGCAATGAGTCTAATTGCTCTAACGCCTCGACCAACAACTGAGAACAAGATCTCTTGCTAAAGAGTGTCTGCCACCATGTTCCCCTTCCCAAGAGTATAGACAATCTCAAAATCATAGTTCTGAAAGAACTCTAGTCATCACCTCTGTCTCAAGTTAAGATTTTTCTGGGATAAGATATACTTGAGACTCATGTGGTGAGAGTAAACGATAAACTGCTCACCCATCAAGTAGTGTTGCCATTGAAGGTATCGAGCATGCAACGGAAGCCTTCAAACTTGGGATTTTAAAACAAATCTACCGACGATCAACATGAGCTCATCGTCATTGGTGAAACACTGCCCAATTACCATCAGAGGACTTCACATGGGGATTTTAAGCACAAAAATAAAACCATAAATACTTGGTTAGTTCTGAATCCGCGCTCGACATGTGCTCGTCGATAACGATCACTGCTCAAAAAAACTAAAACCAAATTCCACTAGATCATCCACATGTGCTTCAAGAAACTGTGAGAGCTGCAATCATTAAATTCTGGGTGCTAGCGCGGAGATCCGACAACGTATTCGATGCTCTGACGATCACCACATCACCTTATTTGTGATGTGAAAGAGAGATCTCGATATGAACTCCTAGATCCAAAGCCTCTCTCTAGAATGTTGGAGAGAGAAGAGAGAGAGGCAATGGATAGTCATTGGTGAGAGGCTCTACTCTTCTATATATAGTGTGTTAATAAATTACTCAAAAATAGCATCCCGACCCCCTGAATGATTTTCCACCCTATAAATGATATTATGAATACTATATTGCACCATAAATACCATTTATATTATAATCACTTTCTTGTAATTTAATATATATATATTATGTGATAATACCCAAGTCATAAACTTGACTCATCATTCCTACAAATATTAAATGAATCCTGAATATTTTAAACTAATATTCGTTCAAATAATATTTCCATGTATTTATTTTAAAACATGTAAATACATTTGATAAATAAATTCAATGTAAATTATTATTAACTTGAATAATATGAATTTATTTACTTATTTGGTGATTGTATATCCTTGAACAAAACTAGGACCCCAGTGGTGGAGTCCACGATGTCCTATTTATTTTAAAACTTGTAAATAAATTTGATAAATAAATTTAATGTCAATTATTCTTAACTTGAATAATATGAATTCATTTATTTATTTGGTGATCGTATATCTTTGAACAAAATGTGGACCCTAATGGTGGGGCCCACCATGCCCTATTTACCTATTCAACATAATAGAAAATATTATGAAAACGCTATTGTGTGTGACCCTCTAAGCCCTTATCTCGATAGTAGTGGATATTATTCATAGACTAATAGTAGGATCTAACAACCCATCATGACCCTTAAATATATAAGGATATAGTCATAGTAACAACATTCAACCAACAAACACACTTTGTAATCTAATCTCTATATTTAATATCTCATAAAGCAGGATACACACTCGTGTCATCATCCTTTTCTTGCTTTATTATTTTTTGATCTAACTGGATGGATTTACCCTCGACTATTACGATCTTGGTCTTGTGAAGGTACTACCATACTGATCAACAAGACCTGAGAGATATTACTTCCTTAACCTGGAAGTGACAAATCCTTTCATGACCATTCAATCAATGTCATACCACCAATGACGCACCCAAAACAAGCTATCTCGTCATGATTTCATTATCATGGTTCTTGTATTGCATCAAAGTATGCAATCAAATAGAACTCATTGGCAATGATCTCAAGTCAGGAGACCATTATAACTGCATCAAAATGACCATGTGGCTTCTCCTTCTCACTCAAGTGCCACATCCCAATGAATGTCTTGATTTTTCTTATTCAACAATTTCTCACCACATTTATCATAAAGTATGAAACATATATCAATAATCAAATTGATTATGAAAGTACAAAAACATCAAAAATCATGAAAAATTTTAATGTTATTCTCCAATTGATTTGAAACAAACATGAAACTGTTAAACAAAGACTTTTGACAACGTCAATAGAAAATGTTGCAAGGCCCTCAAAAAACTAAGGGACCATATAAATACTATTAAATAAAAAAGTACCATAGAGTGAATATATCAAATAATAAATAACAAGTATTGAATCTAAATGAAATAATAAGTATTAAATCACAAACTGATCAAAATTGATCATATTGAATCTGTAACGGTCTATGTTTTCCCGGCCTGTTTGCTGGTTTTTGGGTGTTGGAGGTTCTTTAGAGGATACTAGAGGAGGTTTCATGTTGGTTGGAGGTGCAGTAGAGTTGTTGCAGGATATTCACATTATGAATAGATTACACGATGTGAATTGGTGATTCGCGGCTTGTGAAGCTGGTGAATTCAACTTGTGTTCAAATGAGGGGTGCAGTGTGAAATGGATTCACATCATGAAAGGTGAATTCATGGTGTGTAATTAATTTGATCCAAAGAAACATGAATTTCAACAGTTGGAAAAATGAGAATTCATGTCGAGAATGTGTTACACAGCGTGAAAGTGTCAGGTTCCATGTTATTTTATAAACCTTTTAGATATTTTTCTTTCATTTGGAAGTATATCTCTCTCGCTCTCTCATTTCGGACGAACCCTAAGTGCTTTGAGGAGGTCATCTAGCCCTCCTTCCTTACTTCGATCCTTGGGTTCTGATGGATGCCCATTGGCGATCCATGATGAGTTCTCTCTTTCCTATGGGTTTCCTTCTGTTCTTCATAGATCCGTTATGGTGGTGTGGTTTGGGTTTGGGTGTGTGTGTGGTTTCATTTTTGATGACCCTTTGAAGCAGTGTAGGTTGATCTGCGAGTTCCTTGTATGGTGGTGGTTTTTGAGCAGTTTCTTCTTCGCCCTGCAGTGCACATCAAGATCGGAAAGCTTCCTTGAGGTAGGGGATCCTCGTTCTCACCTGTTTATGTGCTATGTGTGAGATCTATAAGCTTTTAATTAGATTTAGGGGAATGGTGAGAGTCGGAGTAATGAGATTGTAGAATGATATGGAGGAGAATCCAATACCCAAGGTACCTCCTTAAGGAAGGCCTTGAGGTTATTTTATAAGGAATAATAAAAACCACATCATACCAAAAGTCGGATATAGGACACAGACTCCAACACTCTCCCTCAAGATAGGTGTACCTATCTTGAACACATAATTAAAGAAATGAAAGAAAAGAAAACAAAGAGCACTACAAACACTCCCCCTCAAGATGGACATGCCCAGCTTGATTACAAAACAAGATGAAACAAAAAAGAATTACTCGGCGATCATAGCTCCCCCTAAAGATCATAGCTCTCCCTTAAGATGAAAAATATGGATGATTGAATATGTCGCTGAAATAGCCAAATGATATCAGTTGTGCAAAAGGTTGTTGAGGCACAGTAGAGGAACCACACAGGTGGGGCCGAACGACGGGAAATCCACAATGTCGAGTCGTCAAGAAAGCGTCGAGAAAGACACATAGGCGGGGCCAGTAGATAATGCACTGGGAAAGATGCACTGGCAAGTCCTGTCATCAAGGAACCGGTAAAGCCGCATCAATGGGACTTGTCTTTGGAGCACAGGGAAACCTGCATAGGCAGGTAAGATCATCAGGACGTTGGGAAAGTCATGCTGGACCGGCACATGATTTTCAGGTGGAGGGCTAGTAATGGGGCGAGGGGATCTGCCTCATAGGAGAGGGACAACAGTTGGAAAAGGGGAGCCCAACACGGAGGAGGGATGTGCCAATGAAGAAATTTGACGCGCAGGGGGGTTTTGAAGGCCTTTCGTGTGAGGAAGGAGATGAGTCGTCAGAGATGAGGCACTTTGATGGTGGCCGACAGGAAAGCAGATCAACACAGTAGCCTGGGGCTCGACCCATCGGGAGGGGATGTGCGTGGGTGAGATCTATCACAAGGAGGAGAGGTTGGCAATGGGATCCAGTCAGATCGGTCCAAATCTGGGAGAGGGGAGGCCATTAAAGGGCGGTCACCTGGTAGAGTGCATTGCAGGAGGATGGGGCCACAATGCACATGGAGGGAGTCGTCGGACGAGGGATCTGCAGAAGGAGGCGGTGCGAGCATCGAGGAGAAACCGTGCATCGAGGGCTGCAGAGGGCGGAGTGCATGGATGGGTTGTCGGCGCACGAGAGTCACCAACGTGGGAGGATCCAACACGGGAGTCTGATGGGAAGGGAGGGATATCGAGTGGGAGTCAGGGTTGTTGACCGTCGAGCATCGCGCAGGGTAGCGGCACACTAGAGGAGAGGCCACCGAAAAATGCGAAGCATCCACCGGAGGAGAGGCCATGACCTGGTAGGAGAGATGTACAATCGGCGTCGAGCGCACTAGGGTCGTCGCACATAGGAAGGGGAAGAGGGTCATTGGGTACCATTGTGCAGTGTATGGGAGAGGCGGGCGAGAGGAGGGAAACTACAGATAGGGAGTCAGCGCCGCACGATGCGCCAATGATGAAGGCTTCTTGGAGGAGCATCAAAGGGGAAGGGGGTGGCCGACTCATTCTACTAGTAGTTGTCGCCCCCTGACCGGGGATAGAAAAAAAAAAGAAAAAACCTAGGGCGATAGAAAAATGGGAGGGATCAGGTTAGAATACCCCCTCTGATACCATGTAGAATGATATGGAGGAGAACCAAATACCCAAGTTACCTCTCTAAGGGAGGCTTTGAGGTTATTTTTTAAAGAATAATAAAGACTACATCAGACCACAAGTCTGATGTGGGACACATAATCCAATAGAGATAATTAATTGGCATGTCTAAAATTGATGGGGATGGGGAGTTATCACATGTTTTACTGCTTGGATATATGTTGTTGATGTTATTATATATATCTATTGCCAATTCTGAAAATAACGGTTATTGGGGACCATGTTTGCACTGTAGTTTTTATGTTGTAATAATCTTTATTGTGTTGTTGTGAAATCATACCCTGAATAAAAGGTTAAAGAATGTATATTTGGATAATAATTGGTTGCCCTAGACATCTGGTATATGTCATAATAGCAATTCTAAACAAATAATATATGTGATAACACCCCTAAATAAATGTGGAAGTCGATTTGTGTTGTTCTGTGTTTGGGCTTGTTGTGTTTGTCCTACGTGGTTTGGGCTGTTATACGGTGATATTAGTGATCAGTGGGGTTGTGTAGTACGTGGGGAAGTGACGCGGTGGTTGGTTAGCATGGATGTGATGTGGGAAGTTTTGTGATGTGGTGTGATGAGATTGTGGCGATGTGGTTGTGGCGCAATGGATTTATTGTGGTGTGTGGTGATAGCGTCATACAGTGACTGTGTTGTGAGATGGCTTGAGAAATGTGACGCGATGAAGATGGTGGATGTGTGGTGTTGTGGCAGTGGTTGTGGGATTTGGGCTGGTTGTAGCGTGGCATGGTTGAGATAGTTGTCAATTTATCCATGGGATGAATTGTGATGATAAATGAAACAAAATAGGTTGGTAGATAAACACGATAGACTGAAAACGAATGTGTGGTAATTGGCTAACTGAATTAAAAAAATGAAATGGATAACGAACGAATGTGGGGAAACCTGTAACTGAAATTGGGAAATGTTGTGTGGTATTGCATATAGTGGTGGCAGTTATTGAGACGATTGATGTTTGTGGTACGTGGTGGTGATGTGTTGTGCGCTAGTGTTGTTGTTGTGAACTCATTGGTTGGGTATTGTGTGCTATCTATATACCATGAATGTTTATGTTATTTTATACACACCCCAACTAAGTTAGATAACCTTACCAACGCTCAGTTCCGGGTGAATTCCTTAATATCCAAGATGGTGGTGATACGGATGGTTGGCTACCCCCTCTCCCTCACTCTTCATTTAGCAGTACTGATATAGGTTGGTGTTAAAGATTACCTGACGATGATTTGTTCGCCCAGGTATCTTTGGGCGGGATGTGATGTGTTCTCCTAGGTGTCTTTAGGCAGGATGTGATGTGTTAGCCCAGGTGTCTTCAAGAGCAATGTGATGCATGGCCCAGGTGTCTGCGGGCGGGATGTGATGTGATGTGACGTGATGTGATGTGCGAATTAGGTGTCTACAGGCGAGATGTGATGTGATGTGATGTGATGTGATGTGATGTGATGTGTGGCCCAAGTGTCTCTAGGCAGGATGTGATGTGATGTAATGTTATTTGATGTAATGTGTGGCTCAAGTGTCTATAGGCAGGATGTGATGTGATGTGTGTGGAAGGTATGGGAGCATAATATGTTCGACGTTGGGGCGTGAGAGTGGAAAATCAGTGGGGAAGCGACAGTGGGGCACCTTGCTTTGGTATGATCTCGATGCTATATTTTTATCTAAGATGCGTGATTTGGTGAGCGAGTCATGGTGAGGTTGGATTTGGTTAGATGACCTATATAGGTGCTTATTGGTTCTGTTGTTTGTTCCCTGATGTGTTAGCAAGCTCTTTTCACATGTGCACTTGAGGTCTTGGTTATTTTTCTACTGAGTATGCCTGTTATGCTCACCCTACGTAGTATATAAACTGATTTTCAGGTTTCCATGAGGATTTTGGGGACTGAGTTGGACATTACTAGCTAAGATGGAGTTGTAGTTGAGTTGTTGTCGTAGATTTGTCTTTTTGGTATATTGTTGAAGACTTTTATTTGTATCAGATTTATTTTATTCATGCAGTGTGGGATGGTTTTTTGTTTACTTTTATTTTGTCTGCTGGAGTTGTTTGGTGGTGGTTTATCCTATCTCCCAATCCTATTTCATTTATAGAGGTTAATGTCTCTCATACAGTGAGATTTTTATACTCACGGTGCTCATCGCCTACCCGGAGCCTACTGGAGGTGAGACTCGGGGGTCGTCATCTCTCTCTTCATTGTGGTATATTTGTTGGGAAGGGGTCGTGATAGAATCCCAAAGGAAATAAAAAAAATTATATTACTTCATCAATCCAAGTTCCACACATTCATGGATGGAAGTGGGAATCCATTCGAACATTTGAAGATTCAACGATGACCCGCTCACATTCTAGGTATTTAAATAACACTGAAAATAAGATTTGTCCCTGTGAATGACTAAGAAGTTTATAATTATTCCACCCCACTCCTCTCCCTCATCACCCTACAAAACAAGAGAAGGATAAATAGGTAATGGGGTGGAAATGGCCATTAGGTCAATTTATTTTCAACAGATTTTTAAAAAATGAAAATATTAATTCACTCAGTACCAAAAACATATTTTTCTAACTGAATATTGAAAGACACAATGTAGCCCTTCACAACATGCACCCTTATATAAATTTATTCTCTTTCCTACATTTTTTTGTTCCAGGGAATAATAATAAATTTTGCCTAGAGGAGAGAAATGTCATAATGAACACATCTCAATGAATTATTACAAACCAGCATGACAGCAATAAAATCATCATAAAGTATAAGATTAGATCCAAATAGCAGAATAATTATTAATCAATATTTTGAAGAATTTTTGTAGCTCTAAGCTAAAATCATTACACGTGTGTTGAGTAAGAAGCATAACAAAACAAATGTAAAAGAATATTAACTTCAACTTTTGAAAACTGATTCCTCCCTCCACAATGTAACAATTGAAATTAAATAAACAGATTTCTAAAATTATATGCTAGGAATAAAAACTAATCATTCGTCCAAATGGGAACATAAAAAAAAGAAATAATCTTAGAATAGGACACTACACGCATACAGACCAGTGGAAAAACAGTGCATGCAAATATATTCTACCAAGTAAAAGTGTTCATCCAAAACACACATTAGACAACTGATAGGCGCTTCAAGTTGGCAGACAGAGTAAAAGCCAGCACATCCAATCACATGCCCGTGGATGAAATCAATATGAGGCTCAAATATGCCACCAAGTGACCGACATGTGTTGTTCAAGACAAGACAAATAAGGCACTTGATTCGGCACGATATCTAAATATTGACACATATTTCCTTTATAAAGTGTAAGATGTGATTATATAGTTTGAGTTTAGCATGAGTGATAGGTACTTAGATGAGTAAGAGAGAGACAATGATTTCTATTGATGAAAGCAGCACCACGTACAGTAATTAACAGATATAACAACAGAAGAAGAAAATGGGGAAGAAGAAGAAGGTTTCCTCTGGAAAGCATTGCTTCCTCTTAAATGATAATAAGAGTGGATACCCAATCCCCAAGGTACTCTCTAAAGGAGGCCTTGAGGTTCTTCTTGCCTGCCTCACCAACCTATGCTACAACAACCAGCTTCTCCATAGCCCGCCTCCGTTCCACGTTACTATCATTTCCTCCCCCTTAAAAATTCACCTTATCCTCTTATAGGAAAACATGGGTTGGGAAAGAGGGGAGGTGCTTCTGAACAATAGGGGCTTCTACTGGGGATTCTGTTGTAACTGCTGGGGGGACCCATGGGGAATATTCTAGGAATCTTCTGCTGGGGATTCTGTTGTAACTGTTGGGGGGACCCATGGGGAATATGCTGGGAATCTTCTAATTGATTCTTGGTGGGGACCAGTTTGTTTTCCCTGGGGGGAATATGCTTGAGGCCCATAGGTGGTTAGAAAAGGTCTATAAATAAGAGGGATGGAGGGAGTTTATAGGGGGGAATACTTTGTACTTCAGCCAGAAGGTTTGGATTAGGTTGGGTTCTACCCATCTGAGGGGGATATTGCTGCTGTAAGTGTCCTGTTTTACTCACTATACTCTCCTCCTTTACCATTTTAATACATTAAGTGCAGTTTTTGGCCTCTGTTTCTATCATCCTCAAGGATCAAGGTGGAAATATAATAATGGAACATCTACATTTCTATGCAACAACGGAGAATCCTGTGACAATTGAGGTCGTTCTCAGCATCAGTGACTCCTTGGAAAGCTTCAACCAACATTTCATTGCTCAACACCTTGGGATTATTACCCAGAGCATCTGCATTAACTGTCTTAGCGAAATCTTGAGTTAGAAAACCTCCAGTGACAGGAAGATTAATTTTTGTGAGCTTCTACTCCTGGAAAATGACTTCTTGGATCCTCAATTCTTTATTATAAACAATTTATCGCCAACTTCCATTTCTATGTTTCAGTACTGCCCAGAGTAGCAACACATCATGCTCCACCCAAAATTTTCCAGCTCTCAACCACTGGAATCATTTGATGACATCATCCGTAAAAAAGGCAGTAACATGTTTTTCTAAAGAAAACTTTACCCAGTCCCTAATCAGAAGCACCAATGCAATACCCACAAAAAACATCTTATATTATCACGTGGGAGGAACCACATTATGGCGTATATCAAAAATGGACGTAGTTTTTGTTTTCAAAATAAAATTATTTTTTCTTAAAATTCACAAAAATAACTTTGTCAACAAAGGCTCTCTGGGCTCATGCAGAATTTGAGGGAGGGCATTAAACTATACCAAAAACGTTTTGGTCAATTTGATCTGGGCTCAGAGTGGATTTACATGGTTAATTGATTTATAGTTTTTCTAAATTATAAAATATGGTAAATATAAGTGTTTATATTGTAATATGAAATGTGCATATTAAAGGCCTTATTTTTCGTATGTTAAGAGTATTAGATATTTTTAATATTCATATACCACATCGTTGTGGGTTATCTGTTGTGTTCATTCTCTCATCTATTGTTCCCGATTCTGAAATTGTTTTACAATATTCTCTCGATACACCACCACTCTCATCTCTTCCTAGTGATATTATTGGATTATGATTTGGTCAGGTATATACTTGTCGACCTAGAACACATATCACCCCGCCACCTAGTGTTTCTACCATACCTAATGACTCACCTGTTCATGATGCTCCATCATTAGAGTTGTCCATTACACTTCGTAAAGGCTCACGCTCATGTCAGTCTTATCAGGAATTTTCTGTGGCTACCCCACGAGTTATTGAGACACCGGTTGGTCACTCGTCATCACGCACTATTACTGAGGCCATATCTCATTCCATTTGGTTATTGACTATGCAGGATGAACTGCAGGCTCTAGACATCAACCATACTTGGGATCTTGTCCCTCTTCCTTCGAGTAAGCAAGTGGTTGATTACAAATGGATCTATACAGTACACATAAATGATGATGGCTCTCTTAATTGTCTCAAGCCTCACCTTATTACCAAAGGTTATGCACAGACATGTGGATTTGATTATTTTGACACATTATCTCCCATGAAAAAGATGGTCTCGATTCACCTACTTCTCTTTCTTGTTGCCTCCTCTCACTGATATCTCCATTAGTTGGATGTTAAAAATGTTTTTCTTTATGTTTTTCTTAATGAATAAGTATATATGGAGCAACCATCTAGGTTTGTTGCTCAGGGGGATTCCTCCAAGGTCCGTCGTCTTCTTCGATGGCTGTATGGACTCAAGTAGTCACCAAGTGTCCGATTCGCCCGTTTTTTGTACTTTTATGCTTAGCTTTGGCATGTGTCAAAGCATAAAGTATTATTCTGTTTTCAATCATCAATCTGAAGCAAGAAGTATTCTTTTGGTGGTCTATATAGATGAAATTTTTATTACCGACAGTGATGCTGCTGACATTGGTCAACTAAAACCTTTTTTTCATAAAAATTTTCAAACAAAAGATTTGAGTCCACTATGATATTTCTTGTTAATTGAGGTCTCCATATGTGACAAAGGAATTTTTCAATCTCATCAAAAGTATGTTCTTGATCTACTACAAGAGACTAGCATGACTCGAGCTAACTCGGTTGACTCGCCCCTTGAACCTAGAGAAAGATCACTTCATACTGACAATGAGATTTTTTCATCACCTGAAAGATATAGACTACTTGAAGGGAAGCTTAACTACTTAACGATGACTCAACCCGATATTGTCTATGAAGTTTACAAAGTGAGTTGGTTTATGGAATCTCCAAAAAAAATGCAATGAGAGGTTATTATTCGCATTTTTAAATATGTGAAAAGGAACTAGCTTTAGGTATTATCTATTCTTGATCATGGGCATACAAATATTGAGGCATTTTGTGATGAAAATTATGTTGAATGTCTCTCTTATAGGAGATCTACGCCTGGTTTTGCAGTATTTGTTATAAGAAATTTGATCTCATGGAGAAGCAAGAAGCGGACGGTTATCTCCCAATCAAGTGCAGAGTTGGAATATTGTGTCATTGCATATGTGACTGCAAAGATTATTTAGGCACCACAAAATCATCAAGAGATTGGGTATAAGGCCAAGAAACCGACACATTTGATGTTACAATCAAGATGCTATCAAGATTGTCACAAATCTAGTGTTTCATGAGCAGACAAAGTATATTGAATTTGATTGTCATTTTGTTCGAGAAAAATTTGAGAAGAAGAAGATCAATTTCAGTCATGTTCACACTTTAGATCAACTTGTAGATGTTCTCGCAGGGTGTCTGGACCACGTGTCCAATTTTTATGTAACAATATGGGCATGATAAATATATGTCTCAACTTGAGGCAGAGTGTTAAGAGTATTAGATATTTTTAATATTCATATCCCACATCGGTGTGGGTTATCTATTGCATTCCTTTTCTCATTTATAAATTAATCACCCTACCTCATGAGGTGTGGGTTTTCCTTTTTAACATGGAAAATTATTTAAATCATTCAAAAAGGAGAATTGGTTGTTTTGATCAAATGTTTCAATAAAATAAAATATTGGATATTTTGTTTCTGTGAGATGTTTACAGAAAATATGAAATGTTAATATGATTATAAAAGTTTTCAAAAATATCATGTGTTTTGAAATACGGAGGAGCTATATTAAAATCCATATAAATGATGAAATATGAAATGTTTCTATTTTTTATATAGATATAAAATGCTTATATTTATTTGTTATGGAATTTCAATAAAGTGTGTTAAATTATAAAGTATTTATAATTGTTTATTTATGAAATGTTCATAAATGTTTGTCTCATGTCTAAATTTATGAATTATTGTAACACCCCGCCCCTACCTCAATGGCATGAGTAGGCGGTGAGGGCTACTTGGCTTTAAGCAGCGTTCCCAAGGAACCAAAGGCTGACAATAAATGTCGAGGGCTTTAAGATCAAGTTGGGGAACGATTTTACCTTAAGACAAGACCAACCAAACAATCCACAACTATATGATGCATGTCAACAAAAACAACCAACCTCATACATTACCAAAAACAACCAAATAATCCATAACGATCTCTCATGTCAACACAACCCAAAAACAGCATCAGAGTACTATACGGAAGACCAAACAAGAAAACACCACGAGCCATGACACCACCATAGCTCCAAACCAAGCTCCAAGCTCCAAGCTCCACCCAGACATCACAACGCATCACTAAAGGAGGTTGATGCCTTACCTTTTCCCACATCACGGTACACAACATCTGCAAGGACACCACAGTACCAAAGCAGGGGGTGAGTACTAAAACTCAGTAGGTTTTTCCCAAATGATTTCTCTACACACACCACTAGGATAAAACCGTTAGCGCATTTATATAAAATAGTTTATATAAATTAAATCATGTTGAGAAAAGTATTGTTTTCAATAATACATAAAAAAGTTATTTAAAGGGGGAGGTTATTGAATATAATACTCTGTATCTTTACAATAATTTTGATGCTCACAAATACCCTTAGTTATTTTCTAATGATTTTATTTAGTATTTTGCAGGAATTTATTAATTTATTTTACTCTTGAAATAACGAGAATTTATTACTTCTGTGGAATCTGCTTTAGCACGTTCTGGAATCACTGTTCATACCCTACGTGGATAAACGTAGCGTAAGGATGAAAAGCGTGTATAATTTTTTAGATAAGAGAAAATTATGGTTAAACAACCATATGTTTTCAGCAAAGTATGGAAGAAGAACCTTACGTTAGTAAGGAACCTTATGTTTTGGTTTTCAGTAAAGTATGGAAGAAGAACCTTACGTTAGGAAGGAACCTTACGTTTTGGTTATCAGAAAAGTATGGAAGGAGAACCGTACATAAATACTAAACATTACGTTTGTTTCTCAAAAGTATGGTTCATCAACATTACTTTTGTAAAAAACTATACGTTCTTGGAAAAGTATGGATCAAGTAAAAGTATAGATCTTTTTCCATACGTTTGAGTGTTGAAGAAAAAGTATGGATGATCAACCCTACGTTTATGTTAAACCTTACGTTTTCAACCTTATGTTTGAAGACTATGTCATCAACCCTACGTTTGGAGGCCACTTCATCAACCTTACGTTTGGCATTGGAAATTTTGAAAGAAAATATTTTTATGCAGAAGTCAGCAAGCTGATTTTTGGGTGGATTTCAAGCCGGATTTAAAGTCGTTTTTAAAGTACGAATTTGACTGATTCAAAGCCGTTTTATCGATGGATTTAAGATCGAATTAAAAGGAGCTTTTTATGCCGAGTCTTAAGGGAAGTTACGACTTCTCTTTAAATTAATTTTTTTTAATATCGTGAATCAGAAGGCGACTTTTATGGATCTAAATGTGCAGGAGATATACTCAGCTTTATAATATATGTTCTCTCAAAAAACACCAGGGACATGAGTGTATGGTGATCGATCTATTATTAAAAAGGTGGAAAACAAAGACTGCAAAAATTCACGTTGATCTACTGATTCAAAAAGGAGTGTCAAAGCTCTGTTTATTTAGGAAGAAAGAACTCGATAGAAGATTCACCTGTTCTACATCGAATAATTACTATGGATCTACTACTGCTGAAGTTGTGAACTATATCTCTATATCTATTGCAATCAAATCGACTCAAAATTGATTTGTTTTGAAAATCAATATTTCTAGAGACTACGATCCATCTGCTGTCAATTGTATTTTGTTGCAATTTTGAAGATCAACTGGAAAACTTCTTTTTGAAATTATTTTTATTCTTGAGTAACCAGCTTCTTGTTCTAAGCTGTGTTGATTCATGTTTGAACCAGAAGGCTTTGTTAGCCTGAAGATTGTAAAGGTGTCAACTGCCTGTACTCAGTTGTGGACCGGTCTGTTGAAATGAGGACCAGATAGTGAATATCACCAAGCTTGTGGAGTTGAGCGTTGGTGGAGTGGACTAGGAGCCTTATGTTCCCCAAACCACTATACATCTTTGTGTTCTTGTTTTTACTTATTCTGCTGCATGATCAAATATGATAAAGTATAGAGGACAGAACTCATTCAATAAAAGAGTTACTGAAAAATTGAAAAAGACACAATTCACCCCCCTCTTGTGTATAATCTGTAGATTCAGATCCAACAATTGGTATCCGAGGTGGAGCTTCTGATAGATCCCTAGCAAGATAGAAGCATTTAAAGATTATACAACAGAGCATTATGACCGATACAAGAGAAGGGATGTCAATGGTCAGAGTACCATATTTTAATGGATACAACTATGGTTGCTGGAAATCGCGCATGATAATATATCTGAAAAACCTTGGATATAAAGTCTATTCAAAGATTCTGACTCCTTATGAAATTTCTAAAAATCCTGAGACATGGAGTGCTTCTACAGAGGCAGAATACAATATGAACTTGAAGGCTATGAATGCAATTATCTGTGGTCTAGGACCAGATGAATTTAATAGAGTATCTCAGTGCCCCACAACATATGAGATGTGGCAAACGATAGTCATGGCATATGAAGGAACAGATAATGTGAGACACATGAGATATGCAACTGCCAAATTGAAATTTGATACTTTCATAATGTTTGAAGGTGAAAGCATTACCCAAATGAATGGGAGATTGATAGAAATTGTCAATAATATAACAGCTCTAGGAGAACCTATCAAGCAGGCTGATCAAGCATTAAAAGTACTGAGGGTACTTCCTACTCGATGGAATGGTATCTCTGCTGTAATTAGACAATCAACACCTGTCAAAGATCTAACCATGAGAGAGCTAATTGGTACACTGATGATGTATGAAGCTGAAATGCAAGATGAGGCAAATGAACATAAGGCCTACATCAAAAGAGAAGATACTTCCTTGAAGGTAACTTCACAAAAAATGAATAGAAAGATGAAGAACAAAGAAGTCAAAGCTAAATCAGAAAGCTCTGACTCATCCAAATCAGATGAAGAACTGGCTCAGCTAGCAAAAAAATTTAGAAAATTCTACAGCAAGAAAAGAGGCTTCAAAAAATACTTTAAGGGAGATAATAAGGAAATAAGATGTTATGAATGCAAGAAGATGGGGAATATCATACCAGATTTCCCCCAATTGAAGGATGCAAAGAAGAAGAATTTTTTCAAAAGAAATGACTATGAGAAGAACGAAAAGAAAGCTATGAAAGTCACTTGGAGTGTATCTGAAGACTCCAGTAGCTATCCTGAATCAATCTCAGAGAAAGAAGAAGTCAATCTAAAAGAAAACATGTGTTTTATGGTAGAAACTGATGAGGTACACTCATATTACTTCTCTGAATCAAATTATGAATCAAGCTACACAAAAGAAAAACTTGCAGCCTACTGCAATATGCTTGAAGAAAGATATGATTCACTATTTAAGAAACATAAGTCACTAAAAAATAAACATAAATCTATTTCAGATGAAAGAGATACAATGCTGAAACAACATAAGGAATTAACTAATAAATACAATTCAATTAACACTAACTATATTAATTTTGAATCAAGAATAAAAACATTGTAGGATGAAGTAAAATCTTACAAACAGGCTGCATTGGTTTTTACAAAAGGAGAGAATTCATTAAATGAAATTCTTGGAAAACTGTCATTAAAAAGGATAGATTTGGAATTGGCAGTAAAGGAGAAAAACCTAAACTATATAAAAACTATTTTGTTCCTAGCTCTAAAAAGGTTAATTGTAATTTTTGTGGGACAAAGGGACATATAGCTAAAACTATTTCTTAAGACAACCTCAAATTTGTGGTATTGATAAAGCCTATGTTTCAAAAGACTTATATGATTCAGATAATTTTAAAAGAATAAAGAAAATCTGGATACCCAGATCATTTCTAGCTAACACCCCTGGACCCAACAAAATATGGGTACCAAAGCAATTTGTTTGAATGTCTTTGCAGGTAGCATGCCACCAGAGGAGAAAAGATATATAGTACATGGACAGTGGATGCTCAATACATATGAGTGGAAACTCATTGAATTTTTCTTCACTCACTCAAAAGGAAGGAGGACTTTTCACATTTGGTGACAATTCCAAAGGAAAAATCATTGGCATTGGAGCTGTTAGAGAACCAAAAACAGTCTCAATCAACAAAGTACTTTATGTACAAGGAATAAAACACAATCTAATAAGTATCTCTCAACTTTGTGATGATGGATATACTGTTGATTTTACTAACAATTTTTTTACTGTTTCTAAAGATAAACTATTTAAATTTAAAGCACCAAGAACTGAAAATGTCTATACTTTGGATTTAAATTCCTTGTGTAAACAACAAGTAAACTGTTTGACTGCTAAAGTAAGTGAATCCTGGATATGGAATAGGAGACTTGGACATTGAAATGTATATATTTTACATAAGTTATCTAAGAAACATTTAGTTTCTGATTTACCTTGTCTCAAATTTGAAAGTGACATAATTTATGATGCATGTCAACTTGGCAAGCAACACAAATCATCCTTCAAATCTGTTAATAAGGTTGCTATATCTAAACCTCTAGAACTTATTCATATGGATTTGTTTGGACCCTCAAGAGTAGTAAGCTTAGCTGGTAAATTATATGTATATGTTTTAGTTGATGACTATTCAAGATTTACATGGATTTTCTTTTTGAAATTTAAAAATGAAGCTTTTACTTTATTTGAAAGTTTCTGCAAATCTGTTCAAAATGAAAAAGGTTTTAATATAATCTCATTTGATCATGGTGGATAATTTGAGAATCTGGAATTTAATTCCTTTTGCTGAAACATGGGTATTAAACATACCTTTTCTGCACCCAGAACACCTCAACATAATGGGATTGTAGAAAGAAGAAATAGAACAATTCAAGAAATGGCTAGAACTATGTTAAATGAATATAGCCTACCTATATATTTCTGGGCAGAAGCTGTGAATAAATCTTTATATATAATTAATAGAGTTTTAATTAGACCTATTTTGAAAAAGACACCCTATGAACTATGGAATAATAGAAAACCTAAAGTTAACTACTTTAAAGTTTTTGGATGAAAGGTTTACATCTTAAACACCAAGGATAATCTTGGTAAGTTCGATCCAAAATCTGATGAAGGTATTTTCTTAGGATATTCTGCTACCTCCAAAGCTTATAGAGTTTATAATAAGAATTCAAGGATTGTTAAAGAATCAGTTCATGTGAAATTTGATGAATCTGATCCCTTTGAGAAAATGATAGAATAAATGGATGAACTTGACTCTAATGATAACATGAGACTTGAGAACTTAAATAATGTTTTTGAAAATGATATAAAATAAATTTAGTCCAGTTCAGAGGAACATCATACTGAAGAACCTTTAAATATATTAGCTAGACAGTCTAGAACCCTAAAGAATCACCCTTTAGAAACTGTAATAGGTGACCTAGAAACTGGTGTTCAAACTAGTAGAAACATAGGAAACCTAGTGGAATTATCTGCCTTCCTGTCTCAATAAGAACCCAAGACTATAGAATAAGCTTTAGATGATGAAAGTTGGGTAATAGCAATGCAAGATGAACTAAATCAGTTTAAAAGAAATGAAGTTTGTGAATTAGTGGAAAGACCTAATAATTATCATGTAATAGGAACCAAATGGGTCTTTAGAAATAAACACGATGACCAAGGCACAATAACTAGAAATAAAGCAAGATTAGTAGCTAAAGGATATAATCAAGAAGAAGGAATAGATTATAATGAGAATTTTTCACCTGTAGATAGGTTAGAAGCCATTAGAATCCTTTTAGCCTATGCATCTTATATGAATTTTAAATTATTTCAGATGGATGTTAAATCCACCTTTTTAAATGGTTATTTAATGGAGGAATTTTATGTTGAGCAACCTCCTGGTTTTGAAAACTCTCAAAAACTTGATTCTGTTTTTAAACTTACTAAAGCTATTTATGTACTTAAACAAGCACCTAGATATTGGTATGAAAGATTAAGTTCTTTTCTTTTGAAAAATGATTTTACTGTTGGAATGGCAGACCCAACACTCTTTAAGAAAACTGTGAAAAATAATGTTTTATTGGTTCAAATTTATGTTGATGATGTAATCTTTGGATCAACTAATAAAACTCTTTGTCATGAATTTTCAAAATTAATGCAAGAAGAATTTGAAATGAGTATGATGGGAGAATTAAATTTCTTTTTGGGTCTTCAAATTTTTCAAAAAGATTTTGGAAATGTTTTAAATCAAAGAAAATACATTACTGATTTACTTAAGAAATTTGGACTTGAAAACAGCAAGCCATTTACAACTCCTATGTGTACTAATATAAAACTTGATTTGGATGAAACTAGGAAATCAGTTGAAAACAAGTTATATAGAGGTATGATTGGTAGTTTGTTATATCTTACTGCTAGTAGGTCAGATATAATGTATTCAGTATGTCTTTGTGCTAGATTTTAATCAAATCCTAAAGAATCCCATCTGACTGCTATTAAAAGAATTTTTAGATATTTAAAAGGAACTGTTTTTCAATCTCTTCTTTATCCTAAAACTTCTGATTTAAATTTGATTTCATATTCAGATGCTGAATTTGGAAGTTGTATATTAGATAGAAAAAGTACATCAGGAACATGTCACTTTTTAGGAAAGTCTTTAGTATCATGGTCTAGTAAGAAACAACATTCAGTTTCCCTATCAACAACTGAGGCAGAATATGTTTCTACTGGTAGTTTATGTGCACAAGTGTTGTGGATTAAAAACACTCTTATGGACTTTGTATTGAATTTTAATAAAACACCTATTTTATGTGATAATACAAGTGCAATTAATATTTCAAAAAATCCTATTATTCATTCTAGATCTAAGCACATTGATATAAGGCTTCACTTTTTAAGAGATCATGTTATTAAAAAAGATATATTTTTAGAATTTATAATTACTGAAATTAAATTAGCAGATATTTTTACTAAACCACTTCCCACTGCAAGGTTTGATTTTATTAAGGGGGGGCTAGGTTTATTTAATTTTAAATAATTTTTATTTTTATTTACTTTTATTTATTTTTGTAAAATTTTTTTAATACTGTTTAAGATTTTTTCTTTCGCCATATAAAAATTTTATTTGTTTTAAATATATGTAATGATTAGTGATTACATAGGAATCAAGGCTCTCAGAGCCTTTTCGACTTCTAAATCGTTTCACTTCTATCGAAACCCTTTCAAAATCCGAAAATCGCACTTTTGATCTTAAACCCTAATCTTCAAACCTCTGAAACCCTAACCTTCAAACCTTCAGTGATTCTCACAGAGATGGTAAGAACTAAAAGAGCCAGTGAATCCGAGCCAAGAAATGCCAGGAGACAACGCTCCGAGGGAAGAAAAATCTTACAGGGAAAGGTAATCGATCTCAACTGGTTATTTCAGACAAATATGATGTTGAAGTAAGCATTGTCATTTCAGAATCTTGAACAGATGTTCAACAGTGAAAATATGGAATTTCTGTATGAATTAGAACTTAGATACTTCTTCAAATCTGTACAGTTTAGTCTGGGAGATATCGAGGATAGTATAGTGGCTAAGATAGAAGATAGGGATTTCTCAATCTCATCAGTAGAGATTGGTCAGATTCTCAACTGCCCTCATGAGGGAGTTTTTCATTTCTATTTGAAAAATATTGGAGATTCTGTGCATAAATCCGAAGACATCATGTCTTTTCTTTTGGGTACTAAAACTATAAAGAAAATTTTTATCAAGGATTTGGAGCCTGATCATAAAATTTTGGTCAAATTTATTCAGACTGGAATAGCTCCAAGAATGGCAGAAATGGAAAATATTTTGTACCCTGATATGTATATAATGTTTCTTATGTTAAGCGATATTAAGTTAAACTTCCCAAGGTACATGGTAAGGTATCTCAATTACTGCTGTCAAAGCGATGTCCGAATGAATTTCTACCCTTTAGGACGGTTTATTTCTAAATTGCTGCTTAAGAAATACATGGTGAGATTGGTGGATGCCCGAGTTAACTGTCATCACAGTAATACGTTTAATGCTGGAACTTTAAGGAAGGTTGGATATTTCTGGAGCACAATTAAAGGAAAAAATTTTCCAGTAGGAGCTGAGGAAGACTTAGAGAGTGCTCAGGCTCAACCTGCTAAGTCCAAGGAGGGACAAGCTGAATCCAGAGTCAGCAATGTAGCAAGAAGGATTCGCTTTGAAGTGGAAGATATTGAGGAAGATAGAAGTCAGGAGGGACTTCAATCAAAAAGAAAGAGACCTGTTAATGAGGAAATTACTTCCCCTGCATTGGAAACAACAAAAGAAGCTTTATTTTCTTATTATTTTGTAAGAGAGGTTGTTGTTGATAAGATCATGGAAGATGTTACTGAAATAACAGCACCAGTAGAGGGATCAGGAGTTCCAGAAGAAGCTCAAAGGGAGACTCATCAAAAAATTCTAGCTGATGTTGAAGTTTCACTTCAACAGGAACAAGAGATGGAGGCAGTGCCTGGTGAAGAAGTGTCCAGACCTCTAGAAACTACTGAAGATATTGTTCTTGAAATTCCAGTGGAAGACAAAGATGCAGATGAATGTGATGAGCATTCTTCTGAAGCTCCAATAGAGGTACTTCAAGAGGATTTTTCTATGGAGGAGTTTGAAAACTCTAAGGAAAAATCTGTGGACCAACCTTCTCAGGACAGAGAAAAAGAAAAATCTGATGCTGAATCATTACCTTTGGTACAACTACATCAACCAGAGAATGTGAATATGAATCAAGCACAGGATGCATCTGATTCAAGGAAAGAAGAAATTGAAGAACTTTACAGAAAAGTATCTCAGTTGGAATCTGAGAATGTCATTCTGAGAAATTCCTTAGACTTAGAACATTTGAAGTTTCAAAAGCTGAAGGAGTGTGCAGTCTCAAGTCCAGAAGTTAAAATGTTTAAAGAGGATATGCTGACTGCAGTTGCACAATTGAAATATGAAATGGTTATGAAGTCATATTTATCAGATCTGAAGTCATTTATGGAGAATCAATTTGCATCAGTTGCAAATAATGATGTTAGTGGATCAGGTACTTCACCTGATTTAATCAGAAGGTTTCAAGCTATCACAACTGTGATGAGCAACATGAATGACATGTTACAAGATCTTCAATGTAACAGTGATCCTTTGTCATTGTTGTTGGACAATCAGAAGTTCTTAGTGGATCAACTGACATCTAGTGAGCCATCGGTCATAATTCTGTTAAATCACTTATCATAGAATTTGTCAGTGTTTGTCAAAAAAGAGGAAAGGGTGCATGAGTTTTTCAGAGTCAATTTAATCCAGGATATTCATATAACTCAAGAGAACAGAGAGCTCATTATCAAACTTGGATATGGGATGATGAAGATACTTCGGGAATAGTTTACAGAAATCAAGTCTGCAATCTAGAGGATATAGAACATGTTTCCTATCTTACCCAACCCTTGATTCCTGTGTATATCATTGTCATGTATATACTGCTATTTTTGAATGAAAATTTTCTTCATTGTTTATTTGTTTCTTTATCTATTTGTTTTACTGACTTTATTTTTGATATTCTAGTACTCCAGATTTAATTATTGATAAACTGTTAATAATAAGCATTTACCTACAGTTCAGTACAACATTAAATGTGTTAAAATCCATGATTTTTCATTATTTTTGATATCACAAAAAGGGGGATAATTTGTATAAACATCAACATTTTATTTAGGGGGAGAATTAAAAGAGAAATTTGGATAACCACAACATTTTATTTTACTAAACTTTATTTCAATAGTTTTTTGTATATTTATTGTTTATTATAAAGGTTATTCAGAAGGAGAAATTTTTCTAAAATTAAATATTGTTTCATCCTCTCAAAATTCTAAAACTTTATGTAACTAATTTTTGAAAGTTAATTTCAATTAAATAATTTTAATTATTTTATGGGTTTTGTGATCATAAAAAAGGGGGAGATTGTTGAGCAAAGTATTGTGTTCAACAATACATAAAAATGTTATTTAAAGGGGGAGATTATTTAATATAATACTCTGTCTCTTTACAATAATTTTGATGCTCACAAATACCCTTAGTTATTTTCTATTGATTTTATTTAGTATTTTGCAGGAATTTATTAATTTATTTTACTCTTGAAATAACGAGAATTTATTACTTGTGTGGAATCTGCTTTAGCACGTTCTGAAATCAATGTTCATACCCTACGTGGATAAATGTAGCGTAAGGATGAAAAGCATGTATACCTTTTGAGATAAGAGAAAAGTATGGTTAAACAACCATAAGTTTTCAGCAAAGTATAGAAGAAGAACCTTATGTTAGGAAGGAACCTTACGTTTTGGTTTTCAGCAAAGTATGGAAGAAGTACCTTACGTTAGGAAGGAACCTTGCATTTTGGTTATCAGCAAAGTATGGAAGGAGAATCGTACGTAAATACTAAATGTTACGTTTGTTTCTCAAAAGTATGGTTCATCAACCTTACTTTTGTAAACAACCATATGTTCTTGGAAAAGTATGGATCAAGTAAAAGTATGGATCTTTTTTCGTACGTTTGAGTGTTGAAGAAAAATTATGGATGATCAACCCTACGTTTATGTTCAACCTTACGTTTTCAACCTTACGTTTGAAGACTATGTCATCAACCCTACGTTTGGAGGCCACGTCATCAACCTTATGTTTGGCGTCGTAAATTTTGAAAGATGATATTTTTATGCAAAGGTCAACAAGCTGATTTTTGGGCGGATTTCAAGACGGATTTAAAGTCGTTTTTAAAGTATGACTTTGACTGATTCAAAGCTGTTTTATCGATGGATTTAAGATCGAATTAAAAGGAGATTTTTATGCTGGGTCTTAAGGGAAGTTACGACTTCTCTGTAAATTCAAATTTTTGAATATCGAGAATCATAAAGTGACTTTTATAGATCTAAATGTGCAGGAGATATACTCAGCTTTATAAAATATGTTCTCTCAAAAAAACACCAGGGACATGCATGTATGGTGATCGATCTATTATTAAAAAGGTGGAAAACAGAGACTGCAAAAATTCACGTTGATCTGCTGATTCAAAAAAGAGTGTCAAAGCTCTGTTTATTTAAGAAGAAAGAACTCGATATAAGATTCACTTGTTCTACATAGAATATCTACTGTGGATCTACTACTGCTGAAGTTGTGAACTATATCTCTATATCTATTGCAACCGGATCGACTCATAATTTCTTTGTTTTGAAAATCAATATTTCTAGAGACTACGATCCATCTGCTGTCAATTGCATTCTGTTGAAATTGTGAAGATCAACTGGAAAACTTCTTTCTGAAATTCTTTTTATTCTTGAGTAACCAACTTCTCATTATAAGCTGTGTTGGTTCGTGTTTGAACCAGAAGGCTTTGTTAGCCTGAAGATTGTAAAGGTGTCAACTGCCTGTACTCAGTTGTGGACCGGTCTGTTGAAACGAGGACCAGATAGTGAAAATCACCAAGCTCATGGAGTTGAGCGTTGGTGGAGTGGACTAGGGGCCTTCTATTCCCCGAACCACTATACATCTTTGTGTTCTTGTTTTTACTTATTCCACTGCACGATCAAATCTGATAAAGTATATAGGACAGAACTCGTTCAATCAAAGAGTTACCGAAAAATTGCAAAAGACACAATTCACCCCCCCCCCCCCTCTTGTGTATAATCTGTAGATTCAGATCCAACAAATCACAAGTGCAACCATTTTCATAATCCAAAGGTGTCCTTACCAAGCCATCACACCCAAGCCAAGAAAAAAAAGGAAATCCAAAGCAACATACTACAAACCATTCCATCATTTACAGGTTAGCACAACAACTTCCATATTGCAAAGCAATGCACAACAAACAACCAAACAACCAAACGGTGGAGCTTCCGTCCAACCCGTTCATCCATTCACACCTAGTGGCACTTCCCATCCACTTATCCTTTGATGGTGGCCCTTACATCCACTATCCATCCCCTTTTTATAGTGGTACTTCTCACCACTTCCACAAAACATTCCAATCAATCCAAACTAACCATATAACCCACCAAGGTCACAACAACATGCAATCAACCAATTCCATTGCATATCAATCTATTTCAATAAATCATCCATTTATTGAAAACCATTTTCCATGACAAACAACATTTCAATAAAACAACCCTTTTTATTGAAAACCCTTTCCATCAATAATTTTCACAAATCAACCGTAGCATCCCATTTTAAAATCTCCATTTTAAAATCCACAAGAAAAGAATTTCACCATAAAACCCCCTTTTTCCCAAAAAACCCCAAAACATCACCCAAGGGATTTCCAACCAATTTCGCATAAAAAATCACAATTAATTTTCATCACAACAATTAATTGTAACAAAGAACCTCTGATTATAACCAAGTGGAGTCGAGAGAGAAGCCTCCTACCTTTAGGGTTCCCGAGAAAACAACCCACAAACAACCACACCTCCAAACCGGAGAACACACCCCCGAAACCTTTCTAGATCACATTCCCTAACAATCAAAAGCCTTAAAAATTAACATCCAAGGAAACCCCAACCCTAGATCTACACCCAAAAAGTGTAGATCTAGAAAACCACGAAAGAGAGGGATGTAGATCTAGAGGAAAACACATGAGAAGCAGGAGGAGAGACTTACCCGGAAGCAATCACCTTCAAACCACCTTGAATCCTCTTTGAAACGATTCCAAATCAAGTGGGAAAGCTCCTACACCCCCTGATAACTGAAGAACCCGAGTGATCCATGAGTGGGAGGAAGTTTGGAGTGAAATAGGTTAAGCCCGAGGGAGCCTGGAACTTATAACCCTATTTTTAAGTGGTCACACGGTTAGTCCGCACGGTTTGGAAAACCGTGCGCATGCTACTGCCTCGGGAGCAAGGGTCCACACGGTTGCCTTGCATGATTTGGAAAACCATGCGTAGGCCATGCGAAGCCTACTGTCTCCCCTACACGGTTTCCTAGAGAACCCGCACGGTTTCCACTAACTGTGCTCAAACCGTGCACCCCTTTAAAGGCCTCCAAATTCATCCAAAACCTTTCCAAACTCTCCCAACCTCTTACCAACTCATCCCATGTACTTTAAACACATAAAGATTCATAAAAAAGGCCACATACCTCAAAATGGGGGTGCTAAATTCTCCCCACCATTAGACTTTCCATCCTCAGAAGGTAGTGAACCCGCCCTTTGCCGAAAGATCTCGGGCCACTGCTCAACCATCTCTTTCTACCACTCCCAAGTCTCCTCTTGAATCTGACCATGTTGCCACAAAACACGAACTAAACTGATTCTTTTACCATGAAAGACTTTCTCTTTTCTATCCACAACCCGCACTGGCACGTGCACCAACTAAGCATCCGGTTCTAGCTCAACATGATCCCATCGAATCACATGGTCACGATCCAGCTGATACTTTTTTAACTGTGAGACATGAAACACATTGTGCATCGCACTAAACCGTGGTGGCAAAGACAAACGATAAGCCACCTCACCAACCCGCTCAAGAACCTCAAAAGGTCCAATATACCTCGGAGATAGCTTTCCCGGCTTCCCAAACTGACGATGTCCTAACCTAGGAGAGATCCTCAAGAACACATGATCACTCACCTGGAACGACAATGGCCTTCGACGATGATCTGCATATGATTTATGATGACTCTGAGCCGTCTCCATTCTCTTCCTGATCAACTTGATCTTCTTCGTAGTCTCCTGGAAAAGGTACAGTCCAACCATCGAAGACTCACCTGTTTCCACCAAATATAGTGGAGAACAACATGGTCGCCCATACAATGCTTCAAACAGAGTCATCTGTATGGATGACTGATAACTGTTATTGTACGAGAACTCAACCAATGATAAGTGCTCCTCCCACGAGCCACCAAAATCCATGACACAAGCCTGCAACATATCCTCCAGAGTTTGTATCATCCTCTCATATTGACCATCCGTCTAAGGGTGATACGTCGTAGTCATCGTCAATTGTGTTCCAAGGGCTTGTTGTAAGGATTTCTAGAAACGAGATGTAAACCTCGGATCTCTATATGATACAATCAAAATTGGAACACCATGCCTCTTTACCACCTCCCAGATATAGATCTTGGACAGATCCTCCACCGTATGAGATTCACGAATCGGGATAAAATTGGCCGACTTCGTTAGTTGATCCACTATCACCCAAATGGTATCGTGATTCTTGACCGTTCTTGGGAGACCTATGACAAAATACATCGCTATATTCTCCCACTTCCTAATAGGGATTGGTAAAGACTACAACATTACTATTGGCCTCTGATGCTCTGCCTTGACCTTCTGACAAGTCAAGCATCTCGAAAAAAACTTAGACACACTTCTTTTTATACCAGCCCACTAGAACTGCGCCTTCAGCGCTTTATACATTTTCTGAATTCCAGGATGAAAAGACCACCTGGAATGATGATACGCCCTAAGAAGATCCTCCTTAAAATCAACCGGTACAACCATCCAATTCTGAAAACAAAAAACTTAATCTCCATTCAGTTTCCAACCCTCAATGGTCTCCCCACCATTGAGTCTCGACCCCACGGTCAAACACTCAGAATTGGATATCTGTGCCTCTCTAACCAGGCCAACCAAGTCAGGAATCAAAAAAACCGGAAAGAAGACTGCTCTATCGCCCTGGTCCTCACATTCCAATCGCATGTCAGCTATAACCAACATCAACTGCCACTGGTCTGATGCTTGTTTCACCACCTGAGCATATGATTTTCTACTTAATGTATTTGCCACAAAATTTACCTTACCTAGTGTGTACATCAAGTCAAAATCAAACATCTGGAGATATTCCATCCATCTCCTTTGCCTCAAGTTCAAATCCCTTTGTGATAAAATGTGTTTCAAGATCTTATGATCTGTATATACCTTGAATTTCTCACTGAAGAGATAATGACGCCACAATTTCAAAGCATGGACCACTACTCCCAACTCCAAATCATGAGTTGGGTAGTTCTTCTCATGCACCCTCAACTGCCGTGAGTCATATGCAACCACATGATTCTCTTGCATGAGAACGCACCCCAACCCTGATCCCGATGCATCTCAATACACCACGTATCCTTTTCATGGTTCTGGAAAAACCAAGATTGGTGATGATGTAAGACAACCCTTTATCTCTTTGAAAAACTACTGGCACTGTTCATTCCACTAGAATGGAACATTATTTCTTGTCAAAGCTGTCATTAGCGAATCCAAACGTGAAAAATCACAAACAAAACGTCGATAATACCAAGCTAGACCAAGAAAACTCAGTATCTCAAAAACATTCTTTAGCATTTTCCACAAGACAACAGCCTCTATATTTCCTGGATCCACTAAAACACCTCTTTCAGAAATCACATGGCCAAGAAAACAAACTTCCTGTATCCAAAAGTCACACTTTGACAACTTGGCATACAACCGATGATCCCTCAATATCCCTAGCACTGTTTCCAAGTGCTGCTCATGCTCCACCCTTGTCTTTGAATACACCAGAATATCGTCGAAAAACACCACTACAAATGAATCCAGATATCTCTGAAATATCCAATTCATCAATTCCATAAACACCGCTGACACATTCTTTAGACCAAAAGGCATAACCACATATTCATAATGGTCATATCTACTTCTGAAAGCTATTTTAGAAATATCCTCCTTCCTCACCTGTAATTGATGATTTCCCGACCTTAGGTCGATCTTAGAGAACCACTGGGCTCCCCTCAACTGGTCGAAAAAATCATCAATTCGTGGAAGTGGATATATATTCTTTATCGTAACTTGGTTAAGTCTACGATAATCAACACATAGCCTCAAGGTTCCATCTGCCTTTTTCACAAACAACATCGGCGCTGCCCATGGAGACGTGCTAGGCTGGATAAACCCTTTGTTTTCTAACTCTTCCAAATGGATTTTCAATTCCCGAAATTCAGTAGGTGCCATCCGATAAGATGAAAGTGATATAGGACTGGTCTCCGGAAGGAGATCAATCGTAAACTCCACTTCCCTTACGGGAGGTAACCCAGAGAATTATTTAGGAAAAACATCCATGAACTAATCCACCACTGTCAGAAGAACACTCTGCTCAACATCGTCTACTGATTCCAATGACAATGCTACCAACTGATACGATAACGTGCCCACTGCTGGTGTCAACAAACCCATTACACCCTGCCTTTCATGCTTTTCTCCTCTAAATAGATGTCTAACTACATTGTGTGTCATAAAATCCATTGTCCTCGCATCGCAGTCGATGTGGACCTTAAAATCCACCAGCCAATCCATTCCCAGGATTACATCATACTCATCCATCTTAAGCATTGAGAAATTCCACATTATCTCAACCTCTCCCACAACAATACAACATTCTCTACATGAGAAGTCTTGACACTCTCTTCGACCCAGAGGAGTTTGAAGTTTCAAAACTGAGGGCATCATTTATACCCTTAAACCCAGAAATTGAACCACACGTGAAACAATAAAAGAGTGTGAAGCACCTGTATAAAACAACACTTGCATCAAGGTATAATTTAAAAGAATAGTACCTCACACCGTGGATGGTCCCGACTGATCATCCACCACAACCTACTCTGCTCCAAACACATGTTTTCTTTCCACACTCTACTCTTTATTGCCCTGCTGAGGCGTCGTGGTATTCCGAGAATCACCATGACCCACTTTACTCTACTGACGAGGGATGTGATGTTGTCCCCATCTCATTGAAGCATATGACGTCTGCGATCCATGAGGAGTGTCATGTGCGCCTGACCTTGGAGCATTCCGACAATAATGCTGAAAATGCCCCCATCTACTTACAATTATGACATGCTCGAGGTTGTGTCGTACAATCCCACTTGATGTGGCTCGTCAAACCACACTGAAAACATCCCGGCTTTCTCTAGGGCTTCAGAGTAAGATTTATCGATCTTGTCGTCGGATTATATGCCATATTCCCACACTAGTAATAAGTGTCCCTTCTTCGCTTGAACCCAACGTTAGAGTTCCCACTATTCCCGAAGGGTACCACTATGCTTCCTCCACCTGGACCACCCAACAAATCCCGCTCAGCCACCGAGGCTCTATTCACCATCTCTGTGTAATCATCTATACACAACACTGTTATCTTTGAATGAATTTCTTTCCATAACCCCACTTCAAAGATCCTTGCCTTCAACGATGTGCTACCCGCCACCTCGGGTGCAAACCTCACTAAGTTCATAAACTTAGCTGCATACTCCGTCACAGACATTAGCTCTTGCTTCAAACTGACAAAATCAGTCATACGCTGAATTCTGAATGTATGTGGGTAGAATTTTTTGTTAAAAAATTCCTCAAAGCCTTCCCACATCATACCCTGGTCCATCCCCTCTTGGACTACCAACTCCCACCACTGAAGGGAAATATCTTCCAACATATATACGTGGCCAACTTCACTCTCAGCTCTACCGGCGTTCCCAAGAACTCAAAGATCTTGTTCATTCTATTCAACCATGCTTCTGCCCTCTCTGGATCTGAATCACCCCTGAAGATGGGTGGATTATGCTTTTGAAAATGAACCACATGATCCACATGCCTTGGTTCATCCGTTTTATTTCCACTTCCCACAGCTTGGAAAGCTTGCACTATGCTTTGCACTAACTGCTGGTTCACCTGAGGCTCAGGTACTACCACATTATTAGCAGCCTCCTCCGGTTGGTCTCTATGATGCCTACCCAGTGTCATTTCTATAAACAGAAAACAAACAACCATGATTCTCACTTCCGTAGACATCACGAAATAACATTTCAAATCACATTACACAACACTATCACAACAAGGCTTCCCACCAGTTTACATTTTTCCACATGTTTCATGTTTCACCATTTTGAAAATCATACCATTTTCAAAATAAAAAATTTATTCACATTACAGTTTCACACAAAAACCATTTCTCAATTCATCCCATTGATCATTATACCCCAATGAAATATGCATCCTAGTGGGAAGTCATTTCTACCATGCATGTCATGCTCATCTCATTGGCTACACCCACGACAATGAGATATCCAATGCCTATAAGTGTCTCCAAAACACTTATGTACCCAACTCCCTCGTAACTTGAATTTCAACATAAAAGGGTTAGCTATGTCCTTTTATGATATACATTCCAAGTTCCGAAAATCCTATTCCTTTCTACCATTTCGACTTAAGGAGTATACCACAACAAATGTCAACACCAAATCCGATAATAAACTCAAAAGGACCGAACAAACTAATACCACTTGTAACACCCCACCCCTACCTCATTGGCTTGAGGAGGAGGTGGGGGATACTTGGCCTTAAGCGACGTTCCCAAGGTGCCAAAGGCTGGAAATAAATGCCGAGGGCTTTAAGATCAAGTTGGGGAACAATTTTTCTTTAAGACAAGACCAACCAAACAATCCACAACTATATGATGCATGTCAACAAAAACAACCAACCTCATATATTACCAAAAACAACCAGATAATCCATAACGATCTCTCATGTCAACACAACCCAAAAACAACATCAAATTACTATACGAAAGACCAAACCAAACAAGAAAACACCACGAGCCATGACACCACCATAGCTCCACACTAAGCTCCAATCTCTAAGCTCCACCCAGACATCAGAACGCGCCACTAAAGGAGGTTTATGCCTTACCTTTGCCCATGTCATGGTACACAACATATGCAAGGACACCACAGTGCCAAAGCAGGGGGTGAGTACTAAAACTTAGTAGGTTTTCCCAAAATGACTTACCTACACACGCCACTAGGATAAAACCATTAGCACATTTATATAAAACAGTTTATATAAATTAAATCACAAGTGCAACCATTTTCATAATCCAAACGTGTCCTTACCAATCCATCACACCCAAACCAAGAAACCAAGGGAAATACAAAGCAACATACTACAAACCATTCCATCATTTACACGTTAGCACAACAACTTCCATATTACAAAGCAATGCACAACAAACAACCAAACAACCAAACGGTGGAGCTTCCGCCCAACCCGTTCATCCATTCACACCTAGTGGCACTTCCCATCCACTTATCCTTTGATGGTGGCCCTTACGTCCACTATCCATCCCCTTTTTATAATGGTACTTCTCGCCACTTACACACAACATTACAATCAAGCCAAACCAAGAATATAACCCACCAAGGTCACAACAACATGCAATCAACCAATTCTATTGCATATCAATCCATTTCAATAAATCATCCATTTTTTGAAAACCATTTTCCATGCCAAACAACATTTCAATAAAACAACCCTTTTTATTGAAAACCCTTTCCATCAATCATTTTCACAAATCAACCATAGCATCCCATTTTAAAATCTCCATTTTAAAATCCACAAGAAAATCATTTCACCCTAAAACCCCATTTTCCCAAAAAATCCCCAAAACATCACCCAAGGGATTTCCAACCAATTTCTCATAACAAATCACAATTAATTTTCAGCACAACAATTAATTGTAACAAAGAACCACTAGTTCTAATCAAGTGGAGTCAAGAGAGAATCCACCTACCTTTAGGGTTCCTGAGAAAACAACCCACAAACAACCGCACCTCCAAACCGGCGAATGCACAACCGAAACCTCTCTAGATCACCTTCCCTAAGCATCACAAGCCTTAAAAATTAACATACAAGGCAACCCCAACCCTATATCTACACCCAACAAATGTAGATCTAGAAAATCACAAAAGAGAGGGATGTAGATCTAGAGGAAAACACATGAGAAGCAGTAGGAGAGACTTAACAGGAAGCAATCACCTTAAAACCACCTTGAATCCTCTTTGAAATGCTTCCAAATAGAGTGGGAAAGCTCCTCCCCCCCTGAGAATCGAATAACCCGAGTGAGCCACGAGTGGGAGGAAGTTTGGAGTGAAATATTTTAAGCCTGAGGGAGCCCGGAACTTATAACCCTATTTTTAACTGGCCACACGGTTAGTCCGCACGGTTTGGCAAACCGTGTGCTAACCGTGTGCATTCTAATGCCTCGGGATCAAGGGTCTGCACGGTTTCCTCGAACGGTTTGGAAAACCATGCGCAGGTCGTGCGAAGCCTACTGTCTCCCCTACACGGTTTCCTGGAGAACCCGCACGGTTTCCACTAACCGTTCTCAAACCGTTCACCCCTTTAAAGGCCTCAAAACTCATCCAAAACCATTCCAAACTCTCCCAACCTCTTCCCAAATCATCTCATGCGCTTTAAACACATAAAGATGCATAAACAAAGTCCACATACCTCAAATCGGGGGTGCTACAATTATTCATTTATTTAGTTTATTTCACATGTTATTATTCAAATTTATAAGTGTTATATTATGAATGGGTTATGTTTTAATGAGTTACATGCTAGGTGCGACATAAGATTTTGGCACATCAATCATGACTATGATTTGTTCGTGGGCTATGAACTTGAATAAATATTAATTATGATTTATAAATATTATGCGTTAGAATTATATTGGAATTGAGATATCCCTTGAGTAGTGATCCATGGATAGTGACTTTGGGTTGGATTTCTCACCATCTTAGGGGGATTAGGCTCTATCTAGAAAAGTGTAAGTTGGCTACCTATCTCACCATGCTTGTTTTTTTAGGAATTTTGGTCTCATATGATTCTAAGTTTTTACATGAAAGGGTTTTATATACCTTATACATGGGATGAATTCAAATATGTATAAATATAATTGGTTTTTTTATTTTTTGATAAATAACACAAATCATGGGTTGTACAGAGATTTGTACATTAATATGTTTTGAACATATTAATTTGATTGAATGTATAGGATATAAAAAACTAAATTGTTAAAAGCATGCACACATACATGAGATAAGAAGGTGATATTTTAAAACCTGGTAAATATACTAAGCTAGATTTCTTCCAATGCAAATGTTTGTCAAGACCTTGATCGTCCAACCGGGTAGGTTCTGTCAAATAAAGGTGCACATTGATTATCTTGTGTAAGAAAAGTAAGCAATGGGTGACCCTAAAAGGATAGTAGCCTGTATTTGGCATATAATCTGGGTTACACTTAGTTGGGAAACACTGAAGGTTATGATGCCAGGGGAATGGCCAATGAGTGGTCCACTCAACAATCCAAGAGTCATATATGATATGATTGAAATGATGATCTACATATATAGCGAAGTGATAAGTAAAATGAAAAATTGGACACAAAGATTCAGTGAAATATAGAACTTAGCCTATTGATGGATGTGATGTAAATAAAATGAGTCATAATTTTAATAGAAGCACATTTAATACAAGTTCATATTAAATAATTGTAAAACATGATACTCACTTGACAAAAAACTTACGCTGTAAATAAAATGGAATATTCATCATAAAACTTGACGTTAAGAACAATATTTGAGGAAGAAAAATTCAACCGAAAAAACATTCTAGATCGATATAGGAACTTAAGAATAGTTCTCAAGCAAGAAGGTAAATTATGTGTTGGAGAAAAAACTTCCCTAAAAATTTCCTGTTGATGAAGCAAGTCAAGAAGAGAAAGATGTGTATGGTAAGAATAGTAAATATTCTCTTCAAGATTCAAAAGAAACATGAGAATATGAATGCTTTTGGGATAATAGACAGCCTCGAAATGCTTTAACAAGAACAGGCTAGAAACAAGAGATATGAAGTTTCAAAAACAATCTTTTGGTGCAATATGGATGAATATACTTCAATCTCAACTCATGTACTCAATATTATTGGGTATGTAAATGACTTTGAGAGATAGGGGTCACCACTGAAGCTTAATCTGGCCACGAACTTCATTCTATGATCAATGTTGGAAAGGTTTTGACATTTTATTGTAAATTAAAAAATAAATGAGTACAACAAAATTTTACTCAATCTCCACAATATGTTGAGGATTGTCAAGCAGGACATGTGGGGTCCAACCTTAGTGTCATGATAACGGTACAAAAAAATGGTAACTTTTTTGGAATCCTCCGTTGTGAGAAGTCTTGTAGTGGGGAGCACCATAATCCAGGAGATAATTCGGTTGAAGACACCTTGGTGTTTCAGGATAGACAGGTGAGGTGGAGCATCATCTTGGTGTCGATGATAGTGACGAGTGGGCAACTCTACTTTTGGTGAATAGTGTGCTCTAGTGTTTGGAGTTGCACAACAGAAGCTCATTCGACATTAGGGCATGTAACGTGGTGGGTTAGCGGTGAATTCATGACCAAGGTTGGATAGGAATGATGGTTGGGGACCAATGCGGCTTCTTGAGGATGAGAAGTGTTATGGTGGGGATTGTGTGACAACTCATGGATTTTCAAGTCATTATTTTATAGGAAATTTGAATCTTTAGTCCCAGAGCATAGGGCATTTGGAGAATTGGGACTCAAATTGAAATTATGAGGGTTGGAACGTCTCTAGGATATGCTTTTGGACATGGATTGCGGTCCGAGAGGTGATGTAAATGCTCAGGTGAACTTTGTAGTGATCCCCTTATCATTATGGCTGTAAGAAGCAAACCATGTCACACCCCAGAGGCATTGTGGCATGGCGTGTGTTGCGGGAGTTTGTTTTTGGAAGGGGTATAGAGGTTTCATTATAGCCCAAGGGTTGCGTCGTGGAGGGTTCCCAAGAGGTAGGGGAGTCAGGTGCCGCTGGAAGGAGGCTTGCGTCGTGGAGCCTAGGTTTCATTGTGGTAGTGCTTTCAAGGGAAGGCATGTAGGTTCCGGGCACAACGGAAGCGCGTTGGTGGGATTTCCCAACTTTAATTTTAGCGTTAAAAAACGTTCAATCCAGGATCCATCACGATATAAAATGTCGGATCTTCGGAATGGAACGAAGAACGAAAAAAGAAAAGAAGAGTGCCGGAACCATTGAGATAGGATCATCATATGTTGGTTATAATTAATTTAATTAATTCACAAGAATTACCTCGGTGGAATTCTTTCTTTGTTGATGTATTCGGTCACAATCCTGTGATCCATAATTGTGTCATAGAATCCAAGTATAGGATTCCTCTAGCGGTGATCCACACGTGCTCCACGTATCTCTGGACGTCACCAAAGGGATCTCCGGGTGCTAGCGCGGAAGAACCTTCGCTTGCGATGTCCGCCTTTGACCGCCTTGATCCGGTGGAGGATCTCGCTCTCGTAACTTGAGGGTGTTCTTGGTGGAAAGAGAATTCTCTCTTATCTTGAGAGTATTTCCAAATCCATTGTGCACAACAATGGCTCTTCTGGAAAAAGTTTTGGGGTTGTGAGGATATTTATAATAGGGTTTGAGGTTAATAGAGTTATGACAATAAATAAACGCATTACGCGTTTTATTTATTTCATTGACTCTTATTGAAACCCCCATGTCTAATTATTAATTCCTTGACATGCTCCCACGCTAATTATAATTAATATCATTTAATAAAACAATATTATATCCTCAAAATACCAACTGGAAAACTACACGGCGTGTAATAATTAATGCACGCCGTGTACTTGTTTTCCATAAAACTACACGATGTGTATATTTAATATACACAGCGTGTACTTTTATTTTCCATTTTTCTCCACCACATTTATTAGACCTTGAGTAATGTATATTTATTTCTTAAATAAATGTAATGGAATTACTCACTAATAAATATATTATTTCTCCCACAATATATTCTCTCAAATAACTAGTGTCGAAATAAATGCGATCACGCATCCTTAAATAATTATTAAACCACAGTCGGGAATAATATTTATTTAACTTGTTAAATTAATATTTAACTGAGATGCATGGACACACTTAGTGTGTGACCATCTAGGCCTCTTTCTCAGTGGCATTAGGCAGAGCCTGCCTAAAGTCCAAGGTTAGCGTCTAGCAACACGTCAAGGCACCCATAGAGAAAGAAGTTAACGCTGCAATGACGTGTCACCTCCTATGAACGCTTACCATGTAATATAATCCCTTTGTCTCGATATCTCTAATCAAGTGGGTTTTATGCTGGTTCCATCAACCCATGTGCTCGATTATTCTTTCTTTGACTTCTCGGAATTGAACTCGCCCATACCTTACCATGGCCATGGATTTATTTAGGCTATATCAATTCCATCAAAGGGCCTGAGATATCTACTTCCATTATGGAACATAAGGGACAAATCCTTTCTTACATTATCTATTAATGCAGTATTACTCGTGACACACCCAACGTATCCTACCTCGCTGTGAACAGTGTGTCGTCACAGTTTTCGTCAATACATCTAAGTGAATGAGTTGTAATACCCATTAATAATAATCTTAAAGTCTAAGGACCAATACACATGTCCGCAGATAGGAACATCCAATGACACTATAAAATGTGGATTTCCTACTGGCGGGTCTCCTTCTCATAATATTCTCCTAGATATTACCAAGGGTGCACACCATGAGAAGGTGCCTCAAAGTTTTATTAGTCCTCACCCCTAATTACCTTTATTATTTATGTCCCTCAAATAATATCATCCAGCCATAGAATATTTTTTCAAGAGCAGTGTTATGGCACTTCCGGGTTATCATCATAGCAGGGATCTGCTATGACCCTTTAATGTAACAGTTGTCCTTAGGAAATTATCACATACATTGTCATGCAGAAGAATAATCAAGATGTGATAAGGCTTTTATTAATGAATAAAGTACAAATTAGTTGGTTTTAGTCCACTAACTCCAACAAACTCCCACTTTGACTAGATCCAACTGCTAACAACCTTTAACCCACTATCTCTCACGTGATATTCATGCTTCTGCTGAGATAGGCCTTTAGTCATGGGGTCCACCACGTTCTCTTCCGTGGACACTCTTCTCATAGCAACTTCACCCCTCTGATAGAAATCCCTCAAGAGGTGATACTTCTACAGTAAGTGCTTTTTCCATTGATGTGACCATGATTCTTTTTCAAGAGCCACCACTGCATTATTATAACAATACAATATAATGGGATCTTTACTTCTAGGCACCACATCAAGATCCTAGAAAAATTTCTGAATCTATATGGCTTCCTTGGCTGCATCAAAAGCCACTATATATTCAGACTCTGCTGTAGAATCGGTGACAACTGGCTACTTAGAACTCTTCCAGCTCATAGATCCTCCATTGAGATAGAAAATATATCCAGATTGCGACTTTAGATCATTCTTATCTGTTTAAAAACCAGTATCAGCGTACCCTCTAATGACAAGCTCCTCGTCTCCTCCATACACCAGGAACATATCCTTAGTTCTTCTCAGATACTTAAGGATAGTCTTAACAGCAGTCCAATGTTGTTCCCCTGTATCTGCTTGATATTTGCCTACCATGCTCAGTGCATAGGCAACATCAAGCCTGGTACATAACATGGCATACATGATGGATCCTATAGCCGAGAAGTATGGGATCTTGCTCATCCTATCTTTCTCTTGTTGTGTCTGAGGACACATTTTCTTAGAAATATGTAATCCATGTGACACTGGAACCAATCCTCTCTTGGATTGTTCCATACTAAATATATTTAGTATCTGGTCAATGTATGTACCCTGACTTAGTCCAATCATCCTCTTGGATCTATCATGAATGATATTGATCCCTAGAATGTAGGCTTCTTCACCTAAATCTTTCATGGAGAAGTACTTGTTCAACCAGTCCTTAAATGACTGTAAGGTTGGTACTTCGTTTCCAATAAGCAATATGTCATAAACATATACTACTAGGATAACAACTGAATTCCCATTAACCTGCTTATAAAAACATGGCTCACATTCATTCTTAAAGAAACCAAATTCCTTTATGGCTTCATCAAATCGAATGTTCCATGACCTGGATGCTTGCTTCAATCCATAAATGGATTTCTGCAACTTACAAACCCATTTGGCTTCACCTGGTGTCACAAACCCTTCTGGTTGTGTCATATAGTCATCTTCCTAAAGGTTCCTGTTAAGGAATGCTGTTTTGACATCCATCTGCCAAATCTCATAGTCATGGTAAGATGCTATGGAAAGTATGATTCTTATGGATTTAAACATGGCAACTGGCGAGAAGGTTTCATAATAGTCAATTACTTGATGATTCCTAAATCCTTTAGCCACTACCCTTGATTTATAGGTGCTAACTTGGCCTTCCATGTCCATATTTCTCTTGAATACCCATTTTCATCCAACATGCTTTACATCAACTGGCTCATCGACCAGAACCCAAACTTGGTTCTGATACATGGAATCCATCTCAGAATTCATATCTTCTATCCATCTTGCAGCTTCTGAGCTTTCTACAGCTTCCTTGTAGGAGAGAGGCTCATCATTGTCCAACAATAATGATTCACCATCCTCGGTGACTAGGAAACCAAATCTCTCTGGTTCCCTTACCTCTCGTGAGATCCTACATAGTACTTGTGTTTCTGGAACCTCTTCCACGGGGACCTGTGGAACTTTTTCCTCTTCCAAGTCCTATGTATCTTGAGCATCAACTTCGTCGAAGTCAATATTGCTCCCACTATCCTTCTTGAGGATGTGCTCCCTCTCAAGAAAGATGGCTTGTCTGGCGACAGTCACTTTCTTGTCTTGAGGGTTATATAGGTAATATCCTTTCGTTTCCTTGGGATATCCTATAAAGATACATTTCGTGCCTCGGGGTGCTAGTTTGTTGCCTGAGAAGGCCTTAACAAATGCCTCACATCCCCATACACGTGTATGCGACAAAATGGGTTTCTTTCCACTCCATAACTTGGAGGTAATTCCATTTGTTTCCTTAGTTGGTACTCGGTTTAATGTGTATGTTGTAGTTTGTAATGCATATCCCCAAAGGGATAATGGAAGATCTGCATGACTCATCATCGACCCCACCATGTCCAATAAGGTGAGGTTCCTCATTTCACTAACACCATTCCAATGTGGTGTATAAGGAGGAGTGAGCTGAGATATAATCTCATACTCCCATAGAAGATCGATGAACTCTTGGTTCAGATATTCTCCACCTCAATCCAATCAAAGTTTCTTTATCTTCTCACCAAGCTGATTCTCTACTTCATTCTTGAATTCCTTAAATTTATCTAAGGCTTCTAACTTATACCTCATTAAGTAGACAAATCTGTATCTACTCAAATCATCAGTAAAAGTAATGAAGTAAGAATATACACCTCTAGCTTCTACTAGAAATGGTCCACATACATCCGTGTGTACCAATCCTAAAAGCTCTGTGGCCCTTTCACCCTGTCCACCGAAAGGCGGCTTGGTCATTTTACCTTGTAAACAAGCATGACATCTATCAAGTGGTTTTATCTCAGTAGAGTCTAAATAACCATCTTGGCGGAGCTTTGTCAAGCGCTTCTCGTTTACATGACCGAGACGGTGATGGCACAATTGGGTGATGTATGAGTCATGTGAGTTTGTTTCATTATTGATTTCCAACACTTGGTTTTCGTAATTTAATACATACAAACCATTATTTAAATGTTCCATACCATAACATACATTGTTCTTATAAAAGAGACAACCCTTATTTCCAAACTTGAAAATAAATCCATCCATATCCAAACAAGATAGAGAAATTATGTTCTTGGAAACACTAGTCACATAATAATAGTTATGTAAAACCAAAATCATGCCAGTTGGAAATGAGAGGTGGTAGTCGCCAATAGCCAATGCAGCCAGCCTTGCGCCATTGGCAGCTTGAAGATCCACCTCCCCTCTATAAATCTTTATAAATCTACTTGGTTCTTGCATTTGAATACAGATTTGAGCCCCACAAGTTGTATCTAATACCCAATGTGTAGAAATAGAAAGATTACACTCGATAAAGAACCCACCATTAGCTTCCTGATGCTTCTGGGTGTAGTTCCTCTTCTAGTGGCCTTGCTTGCCATAGGAAAAACACATTGCCTCCCATTCTTTTCCCTGCCTATGGATCTTCCCCTTCTTGGACGGACGGTGCTCGGGGGCTTCAGACCATTTATAATTCTTTGGCACCTTTTCCTTTTCCTTCCTTTTCTTATTCACCATAAGGACTGAAGTTTTTTCATGCCCCATGTCCTTATCTACCTGGTGAGTTAAGGGTAGAAGTTCCGATCTAGGCGCAACTGGAACATTCTCTTCCAGCACATACAATTTCCTTTCATGGCGATGGATAACGTGTAAACACCTCTGCCACTCTTGGAAATTGGTGTCAGTGAGAAGGTTTTTCTTCTTGAGTATGGTTCGTAATGATATGTTTGAAGTAACTTTCTTGTCGTTTCTAAAAATTAAGATGAGAAAAGGTTTAGTACTTTATTACAAAACTGAGACAAATAAATAAATTAATACTTATTAGTCTCCCACTATTTTATCGAAATCCAATAGCCCTCACCATTGATTTTGGAATATTCTGTTGCCTGAATATTCTAGTGGCAAGGATCCATATTTCCCTTTGCATTACCCCAACTAGGGTTGGTCAAGCAACTTAAAGGGTTTTAGGTAGGCATTCCAAATACCAACTGCATTAACTCGCAGCTCCTTGATCTGCTGAGTGGACTCCTCAATCCTGAAATCCTTTTATTTTGGATTTCCTCAACCTTTGCCTCTTGGTCACACCAAGTCCTACTGTGCCAGTCAACCCTTGATGCGAACCAAGTCAATTCAACCCAAAAACTTGAATTATAATTCCCTGATAATTGAAAGCACCCCAACTAGGGTTGGTCAAGCACTTTGAACTATGGTTTGATTCTAACCAAGATTATGGAAGGTTATACCGACTTAATATTTATTTTGAGGGATTTTATCCTTATACGTAAATTGCTATTTTATTATCTTTGATTACATGCTTGTTAATATTAAGTGGGATATACTTAAGTGATTAACCATGTCTAAGATAATATTTACGTATAAGCCAGTTTTATTTTAGTTCCATCTTGCATGCTCGTTTAATTCATTAATTGTGTGATTGTGACAACACACCCACAATAAATAAACCATGCAACTGACAGAAATAAAATAAATGGTATGATCATGAGCTTTTTTCTATTGGTTATTTTATCTAACGGTTGATAAACTAACCCAAGACCTAGGGGAGAAACACCTTGAACCTTTCGGGTTTGTGTTTACATATTTCCACCTATCCACCTTTTTATCTCCTTGGATTGGTTTCACCTTGGATCCTAACTTGAGTCGCCTCCACTAGCTTGGGATCTCCATCCATTACATATGCATTTATCTCACACACAGGTGAGGGGTAAAATGGGGTTTTTACATAAAATAATCATTGGGCACGCAGGCCCTACATATTAGTGAGGAGATGGCTCGCAGGCCAACAAATTTAATTTAAATAAATAAATTAAAAGAAACCATTCACATACAAAGGTCTCAGTCTAGCTCATGATCATCCATACATGCAACGATATTTACGCATAAATAAAACTAGCATTCAATTCTTTAATCATTATTGTTTAAGATAAATCATGCTCGAATCAATTAATTATCTTTAATTAATCAATCCTTTTATCTTAGACCCTTTTCTGAACTTCCTTGAGATTCTCATCATAATTTTAAACAAATAAATTCATTTAAAATTATCCTTGTACGTAACTTGTACCTTGGAGGCAACCCGGTGAATTCTCATTCATTATGCAGATGTTAAATTAAACACATATATATAAAACACCTATCATGTGTTGTGCCTCAGCTTTACACCTGCACTATGGTACACATCTCAAGGGTTTTTATAATATAAATAATAAATTTTAATAAATCTGTGTAACTTGGATGAGTGCATGGTGTGTAGTTCCGACTACACAGCGTGTACTTTTATTCACTATCCATCTGAAGTACACGCCCGGGGACATGGCGTGTAAATTTACTTTAGAAATTTTCAGAGTACATGGTGTGTTATTTTGGATACACACCATGTAGTTTCCGCGTTACATGGTTTCCATATGAGAAATCCATGTACGGGGTACACGGCCAAACCCTAACACGAAGGGACCACACATCGTGTTCATTGGACCATACGACATGTAATTTGGAAACTGTGTGCCATCTGTTTCTGGTCAACACACGGTGTCTTAAATTCTTAGAAAGAATCCAATACACGGCCTGATTTGGCGAATCAGTCAATGCATTGAACCTAGACTACACGGCGTGTACTTTCGAATACACGCCGTGTATTCTGGTGTTATACGACCAGAAACATTTGGCTACTCTGGATGAGTTCCTCTATTTTATTTTAATCAAAATTAAAAGAAAATTCATTTCTTTGAGGTGAACAAGAAATGAGGGAGGAGGAACAGATCTCGAGATTAAGATTTCCAGAACGATTAAACATGAATTGAAATAACTAAATTATTAAATGCGTAAATCACCAACAAAAAACTAAATAATTATAATCAATGATATGACCCCTCTGATACCACTTGTAGGTTCTGGGCACAGCGGAAGCGCATTGGTGGGATTGCCCAACTTTAATTTTAGTGTTAAACAACGTTTAATCCGATATCTGTCATGATATAAAATGCCGGATCTTCGGAATGGAACAAAGAACGAAAAAGAAAAGAAGAGTCCCAGAACCATTTAGATTGGATCATCATATGTTGGTTATAATTAATTTAATTAATTCACAAGAATTACCTCGGTGGAATTATTTCTTCATCAATGTCTCCTGTCATGATCATGTGATCCGTCATTGCGTCGTAGAATCCAAGTATAGGATTCCTCTAGCGGTGATCCACACGTGCTCCACGTATCTCTGGATGTCGTCGAAGGGATCTCCAGGTGCTAGCGTGGAAGAACCTTCATTTGTGATGTCCGCCTTCGACCGCCTTGATCCGGTGGATGATCTCGCTCTCGTAACTTGAGGGTGTTCTTGGTGGAAAGGGAATTCTCTCTTAGCTTGAGAGTATTTCCAAATCCGTTGTGCACAACAATGGCTCTTCTGGAAAAAGTGTTGGGGTTGTGAGGATATTTATAATCGGTTTTGAGGTTAATAGAGTTATGACAATAAATAAACACGTTACGCGTTTTATTTATTTCATTAACTCTTATTGAAACCCCCATGTTGAATTATTAATTCCTTGACATGCGCCCACGCTGATTATAATTAATATCATTTAATAAAACAATATTATATCCTCAAAATCTCAACTGGAAAACTACACGACGTGTAATAATTAATACACGACGTGTACTTGTTTTCCATAAAACTACATGGCGTGTATATTTAATATACACGACGTGTACTTTTATTTTCCATTTTTCTCCACCACATTTATTAGACCTTGAGTAATGGCTATTTATTTCTTAAAAAACTGCATTACTCACTAATAAATATATTATTTCTCCCACAATATATTCTCTCAAATAACTAGTGTTGAAATAAATGCGATCAGGCATCCTTAAATAATTATTAAACCATAGTCGGGAATAATATTTATTTAACTTTTTAAATTAATATTTAACTGAGATACATGGACACACTTAGTGTGTGACCCTTTAGGCCTCTTTCTCAGTGGCATTAGGTGGAACCTTCCTAAAGTCCAAGGTTAGCATCTAGAAACACGCCAAGGCACCCATAGAGAAAGAAGTTAATGCCACAATGACGTGTCACCTCCTACGAACACTTACTGTGTAATATAATCCCTTTGTCTCAATATCTCTAATCAAACAGGTTGAATGCTGGTTCCATTAACCCATGTGCTCAATTATTCTTTCTTTGACTTCCCGAAACTGAACTCGCCCATACCTTACCATGGCCATGGATTTACTTAGGCTATATCAATTCCATCAAAGGGCCTAAGATATCTACTTCCATTATGGAACAGAAGGGAAAAATACTTTCTCGCATTACCTATTAATGCAGTATTACTCGTGACGCACCTAACGTATCCTACCTCGCTACGAACAGTGTGTCGTCACAGTTTTTTTCAATACATCTAAGTGCGTGAGTTTTAATACCCATTAATAATAATCTTAAAGTCTAAGGACCAATACACATGTCTGTAGATAGGAACATCCAATGACACTATAAAATGTGGATTTCCTACTGGCGGGTCTCGTTCTCATAATATCCTCCTGGATATTACCAAGGGCGCACACCATGAGAAGGTGCCTCAAAGTTTTATGAGTCCTCACCCCTAATGACCTGTATTATTTGTGTCCCTCAAATAATATCATCCGGCCATAGAACATCTATTCAAGAACAGTGTTATGGAACTTCCGGGTTCTCATCATAGCAGGGATCCGCTATGACCCTTTAATACAACAGTTGTCCTTAAGACATTATCACATACATTGTCATGCAGAAGAATAATCAAGATGTGATAAGGCTTTTATTAATGAATAAAGTACAAAGTAGTTGGTTCTAGGCCACCAACTCTAACAAGGACCACACCGCAGCAAGTGAGTTACGTCATGGAGGGTCCTCGAGAGGCAGGTCCATCAGGCTACCCCTAGAGGTCGGTTGCATCATGGGGTCCTGTGTTGCGCATAGCCAGAGGATGAGGGTGGGCCTTTGCACCACAACCTAGTGGGTTACGTCACAAGGTAGCCCCAAGTGAGGCTCTTTGTGATGTGGCCCCTATGACCACACCACAAAGGACATTCCTCTATATTTTCAAGAGGGTCACCCCCTTTTGATTTTGTCGATGGGTGACCCAAGGGGCTATTTCGGTCAGCACCTCCCCCTCTCCTTCCCCTCTTGATCCCACTTCGATGAGGGGTGTTTATGGTGTCTTTTTTCACGACTATCAAGGTACATTTACCTCCCACGTTCTGGAGTGATGTCATTATTGCAGCCACCTACATCATCAATCATTTTTCATCTTCAATGATTCAAATAAAGACTCCCTTTCATATTCTATTTACTAATAACTATCATCATTATTTCTCATTACGTATCTTTGGATATCTTTGTTATGTTCGGGACACATGACCCTTGTATTATAAATTTCCCCTTGTTCCCTTCAGTGTTTCTTTATTGGACATGCTCACAACCAAAAGGGAAAGTTATTCTCCCAATCTTGGTCGCTATCTTATTTTCTGTGATGTTTTGTTTGTTGAGACATCACCCTTTTCTTCTTCACCATCCTCACCCGAGTTGGATGCTTCGTTGGATTCTTTCCTTCCCCTCATCATCCACTCTACCCTAAATCATACTAAAGATGGTCGATTTTAAATATCCTACAATCATCACTTAACAGTAAACCCACCCCACTTCCGACTAACACTGATTCCACTACAACCGTCAACATTCCAGATACACATTAGGATGATCTTCTCATTGCGCCAAGGAAAGGTACTCATTCTTGTGTCACTTTTCTTGTTTATAAACATACTTATCATGAGTTATTTTTTTTGACACTACTTTTATTACTATTTTGAACTCGGTATCAATACCATGTATGATTGTCGATGCCAAGTCACATTTGGGGTCATGCACTTGAATACACCCACACTTGTGTTGGGGTTTATTCCCCAAAACAATTTTTCTATATGTATTTTTTATTATCAAACCATCCATATTCAATTTTATATGTGCATGTTTCATTTTTATTACATATTTTTTATGATTTTACATGCCTTTTGTAATAATGTTCTTAGAATATTTTCTGCATCGATAGGTTATATCAATTACCGCTATAAAAATAACCTCGACATGTCATGACAATATTCTTAATGTCTTGTGATGTAGATACACCAGTTTGACAGGACACAGACGATATCTGACAATCAGATGTTGGGGGTATCATAATCATTTAGACTTATTTTCATGAAAATCATACTTGATGATCTCCAAGAAGAAGAGATCGTGAGGAGAGACCTGTCGGTAAGAATTCCACATACTATGTGTCATTGGAAATTTCTATCTTCGAACATGTGTAATGATCCTTAAACTTGAGATCATTATTAATGTATATTATGAACCACATACTTAGATGTGCAAGATGAAAATCACAAAGTATATAATCATAGTGAAGTAGATTGTATCAAATGCATCATAAATGGTAAGATGTTAATCGAATGATCAATAAAGAACTTGTACCTTCCAAGTAATGGAAGAAGATATCTCTTTCCCTTTGATTGAGATGAAGCTACCAAACTTAAATCCATATCCATGGTGATCACGAGCAGGTTCATCTCAACAAGTCAAATAAAGAGAGATCAAGCTTTAAGGGATGATGAAACATGTGTGCATTCTACTTAATAAGATATCAGATGAAAAATAGATCATATTACATGGTCAGCATTCGTAGAAAGGTTGTGGTTGCTATGAATTTTCTCTTTCTTTGTAGGGCTCAAGATGTGTTGTTAGATACTGTTAGAAATATTCACTAAAGCTCAAACCATGTTGTGCTGAATGTCATTGGATCATTGTTCAGTGCATACAATGTTATGAGATAACACTTGGTTCTGCTAGAGTATTCTAACCAAGCTGTCATATATCAATTGGATCATCATGTAATGGTAATTAGAGGAGTTTGAACATCCAAAATAATTATTTAAACATTAAACAATCAACAGAGTAATTGAACCTCAAATGGTTTGAAACATTTGAGAAACACTTCATTAATAATGGTTAAACGTGTGAGTCCCAAGGAGTTTCCTTGTCGTCTATATAAAAGGAGGTTCAATCCTTGAGAAAGTAAATGCGTGTGAGTTCCATAGAATAATGCATAGAATTCCTAAGACCAAAGCTCTCTTTAGCTCTTATTTTCTTCAATCCTTTAAATAAGGTTCAAGCATACCATGGCTTAAAGGAGATACTTCCCAAGCTTTGGGAGATTCACATAGCCTGTAGATATGCTAAGAGGAAGAATCCATTTAGTTGTTTCTCAATGATCCTTATCAAGCTCGCATGAAAGGGCTTGGAAAGACTGGATCAACAAAGAGAAGGTATGTGTTCTATATTTATTTTATTTAGTCTAAGTGAATGGAATGATCTTGTGGCATAAATAAATCAGTTTTGGTTGATCATTTCCATTGTGTTTAGACAACCATTTTCCCTTCCAAAACCCAACACTGGTATTAGAATCACTTTCATATCATTTGAATTTAAGTTTAGAATAAACGAAAAAAATTGGAAAAACGTGTTTTTCAAGAACCATGACATGTTCTGTTAAAATCGGTCATGGTATATGAAGCTTTTCAAACTAAAACATGATTTTCAGAAAAAGAGGGTGTGGTTCTATAAATATTATAAAACTACGTTGTGGTTTGTGAAAATGGGGATAGAAAAATTTCTCAAAAAATGGAGCATCATAGATACGACATTTCTAGGATTGGTGGTAAAATACTCGTAGTATAGAAATACGATTATCATAAGACAAACACAAAGTATCCAAGTGAAACCATGTCATGGTTATAGAAATAAAACTTCTAAAGGCTATGTCCAAAATAGTTAATGTAAGGTCCCAGTTTTTTACGGGGTTTTTTTTTGTTTTAAATTTTGGATAAACTCCTCCTAAATGGGTTAATGGAAGGTTTCCCATGAGTAGGGAAGGTCTTGGGGGTGTCTCGAGGGTTCGAGGCATGAAAAAGAAGGAAAAGAGGTCAATTTGTGCTGAGAGCACAGTTGGCGCACAATTAGTAGTAACTGTGCGGCCTGTAGAAAGGGATGCACAGTTTGGAAAACCATGTTGGGTGGCCTAGGAGACTGTGCGGATCGAGCTCCCCTTTGGAAAGTGGCTATCACATAGCCACCACACAGTTTGTCAAATCGTGTGAGTGGTCAGTCAAACCATGTGGCTCGATTTCCTCTTGGATCGATGGAACCGTACGGTGGGCACATAGTTTGGAAAACCACGCGCCTCATTTAAAGTGGGAAAATTCCCATTTTTTCCCTCTCGGTCTTTAAGGGTTCTCCCCCAAATTTATTCCCCATTCGACCCCCAGCAGCCTAGGGTGCGAACCAGGGGCTTCCTCCTTATCTATGTACATTTCTCTTTCGATTCTTAGGCGTTTGGAGTGTTGTTGGTTGTGAATTGAAGCTTCAAATAACCCTTCTACTCTATTTCTTTCAATTTTTTGGAAGAGGATTTTCTTGTTGTCTCCTCTCTTTCTGAAGCTCATCAACCTTGTCACAACACGTCCCCCGGGGCCCGTGCCGTGACTACCCCAAGCCTGCCTTCCCTAGGACAGGGGCTGGCGACTAGCACCAAAAGGCGTATTCCCTAAAACAGGAAGGCATTTCCTTTAAATTTGTACAACACACGGTTCGAGAACACAACAAGAAGAAACTATGAAGAAAACTACTGTAGAAAAAGGAGTGTTGAAAGTAAAAGGGGTTGGAATACAAGCCCAACTGAAAGTGAAAGTACAACTGAAAAGTACAAATACAACTAAAAGGAACAATACAACTGAAAAAGGGAAAACAACTACTGAGTCATCCTCCAAGGATCCTACCTGAAGGGTAGGTAAAGATCTCCTCCTCAACACTCCACATCAACACGTCTCCTCCACGTACCGCCCAGTCCTGGCTCCCTCAAACCTCAACCCAGCTGCCCGTCGTCTGCACAAGACACAACAAGGTGTGGACGTAGCCCATGCAGGGGTGAGTATAAAAACATCCAATAGGGACCCTAAGACCTCTGAAGGTCTCTCATAACTCCACAAAGGAAAACCACAAAGCATGATCCCAAACACAAAGCACAAAGCAATGGATACAGTTCAAACCAGGTATAAAACACAGAGAATCAGAATTATGATGCTGACCCACACAGGATCGCTATGAATACCGATATCCATCCATGGTATTCTCTAGGGGTAGTAAAAAGTATCATTCCCAGTCACAACGTCGAACACCTCGGCTGCTGGATAACTCCTCCTCTAATGAGTACAATGGGTCTACTGTGTCACAAAGAGGTGCTTCCCATTAACCTTGGACTGCTGAGGTACTCCTCCTGTCGAGTACCGTGGGTCTGTCATGTCACACAGAGGCGCTCCCCCTTGTGACCTGCTGAGGTACTCCTCCTGTCGAGTATCGTGGGTCTGCCGCGTCACATAGAGGCGCTCCCCACTGTGGGTCTACCGCTTCACACAGAGGTGCTCCCCATTGGGCCTGTTGAGTCACTCAGAGTCGAAATGGTTAGCAGTCGTCAAGTCTCACTCAGTCATAGGGTTCCATACGTAGCGCGCTTGGGAGAACCGCTCCCCAAGCCATCGTTATTTCAACTTGAACTAAGTCTCACAAAGAAGTAACTCGATGATCATCCATGTCATAAGGGTTCCAATGCAACAAACAGCGCATCAACCGGATGCCCAGTTTGTGCGTTATTGGCATTTCAGTGCCGAGGGCCCGGTTTGATTCAGGTGCGATCCAACCCGGTCATACTCCAAGTTTTCCCAAAACTCTCATGGTGTAATTCAAAAGGACCGTCTAGCTCTAAGGATCCTGATGCCATAGATGGTTCGTTAAAGGGACGTCTAGTTTAGGAGTTAGGGCCTGTTTTATGTAACTGGTCGGTACTGGGTTCGGGTCCAGTCCGGCTCGATCGGACCGGCCTGACCCGGTTTGGCATGGGCTGACCCGGATCAACCTGGGTTGACCCGGCCCGACTCGGGTCCAACCCGACCTGGGTCAACCCGGCCCGCTGGGCCTGGCCCGACCCGGTTGGGCTGTGGGTCGGCCTGCTGAGCGGTGGGTTGGTCTGCTGGGCCGACCCGGTGGTGCCACCCGCCTGGCGGTGCGGGTTTCCATGGATACCCAGACACGGCACATTCGGGTAGCGCTAACGTGGCGGGGAGCCACGTTAGCGGGTCAACCCGTGGGGGTTGACCCAATGCGGCACCATGTGGCACCGCAGGTCCTCCGTGCCGCGACTTTGCCGCCGGGCACGCCGCTGGCGCACGCCCCATCCACCATCCGCTAGTCGAATCAGCGACCCCTTGCTTCTACCGTGGCCTTGCTTCCGTGTGGGCATGCCACTGGGGGCATGGCCCACCTCCGCTCTGTCGATTCCTTTATGGTCGGCTGACCTCTCCAGCGGCGCACGGTAGTGCGCCGCACCGTCACCCGTGGCCGGCCGGTGTGTCGGTCGCCTTCCTTTGGTCGCCACAGCTGAAAAGTCACAACCTCTTTCATTCATCGGTGGTGCGCGACGGAGCACCGCACCTCCTCCGCGGCTGGCCAGTGCCATCCGTTCTAATGACCGCGGTGGTTTTGTGTCACAACCTCCTCTTGCGGTGTGCGTCAGTGCGCTATCCTCAACGTAGTCGATCGGTATTGTCGCGCCTTCGGTGTTCCATGGAGGTGCAAAATTAGCAAAGCAGCAGAGGGTTCGGGCTGGGTTCGTTAGGCTCACGCCCTCCACGTTAGCTCGAAAACATAAGGGGGGTTAAGGGTTTAACAAAATCTTGGAATTTAAATCAAGATAAACCCCACAAATATACCCCGCAATAACCTCCCATAAAAACAAATGAATCATGGGTCAACCCATTAGTCGGTTGACCTACATTTTTCGTATTATTCAAGAACGGGGAAGAGGAAAAATTTTAAAAAGCATAAACGAATAAACCCCCTACCTTGAATCTTCGAAGAAACACCCACGCTTGAAGGTGGGTCGGTGTTATTCATTCCCGCAACAGGCTTCCAATGACGTCGCTCGTACGCCGTACTCCAGTTCATGGTTCGGTGTCGTCTATCACCTCTCGCTGGGTTCGGCTCCGTCCTCTAAGGGTCTGGTGTCACGGTGCTCCTTCTTCACTTCATTGCTTGGTGAAGTTGTGCTGGTACCTCCCCACAATCTCTATATATATAGGAGAGGGGGGTGGTAAGTAACGACGTTGGATTTTAATGGGGCTCATCAATTAGGAAGATTCCTAATTCTCTAAGGAAATTGTTACTTAGGGTTGGAAGGTCAAGCCATTTATTGGCTTGACATGTCACTGGCTCCACCCCTTTTCTTGTCCATTGGAGGATATGAAATAAAATATTAAAATTATTTTATTTCATTTCTTTTAAAAAGTCGAAAAACTTAACTTTTCCTTCAGACCTACTGCGGTCAAAGTAAAGCCTTACTTAAGAGAATCCTAGTGTTTCGGATTCAACGGTGTCCTCAGATTTTTAATCCAAGCAATATTTCAAAAGTTAGAAAACGCCGCTAACACGTTTACTGAACGTACCCGAAAAAAATTCAGAAATTCATTTAGGGCACTTCGAGCCTCAGAATCAGGTGCCGTCAATTTTCGTAGAATCCTAATAATTTCATATAATTAAGAAAAATTACATGGAAAATCTAGGTCTCTATATTCTCTCCTCCTTAGGGATTTTCATCTCCGAAATCCACAAAATTGACTAAGAAAAAAAATGGGGGTACTGAGCACGAATCTGAGCCTTAAACTCCCAAGTGCTCTCCTGGAGGTTCCTGTGATACCAGCGAATGCGCACCAGAGGTATTGACCACCCACAAAGGACCCGCTCCTGTCGATCCTCAATCTTTACTGAAACCTCCGTAAACGGTGCCCCATCATCTAAGTCCAGCTCACCATGGTCGATGACATGAGATGGGTCGTGCATGTATCTCCTCAGTTGGGATACGTGGAAGACGTCGTGCACCTTCTCCAACTGAAATGGAAGTACCAAGCGGTATTTCACCTCACCTATCCTCCGAAGTATAAAAAATGACCTGATAAACCTCAGTGATAACTTGCCTCCTCGGCCAAATCTATGTAGTCCCCGACGAGGATAAACTCGCAAGAAAACATGGTCTCCCTCTTGGAACTTGAGAGGTCTATGTATCATGTCGGAAAATGAATTTTGTCTTCTCTATGCAGTCTTCATCCGCTCATAGATGGTCTTCACCTTCTCAATGGTAACTCGTACCAACTCTAGACCCATAAGTGCTGACTCCCCTGGGTCTGTCCAGCATAGAGGTGATCTGCAGGGTCCACCGTACAAGGCCTCAAATGGTGTCATACCAATGGTGGAGTGATAATTGTTGTTGTAGGCGAACTCCACCAAGGGCAAGTGATCCTCCCAACTATAGCCAAAATCTAGGATGCATGCATGTAGTATGTCCTCCATTGTCTGTATGGTTCGCTCTGTCTGACCATCCATCTGAGGATGAAAGGTGGTGCTCAAATGCAGCTGAGTCCCAAACGCCTCCTGTAATCCCTTCCACAACCGGGATGTGAAACGTGTGTCACCGTCAGAGACGATCATCGATGGAACCCCATGAATTCTCACAATCTTTTGTATATAGAGGCGTCCCAAGACCTCTACTGATCCCTGCTCTCAGATGGGTAGGAAGTGGGCCGACTTGGTGAATCAGTCAATGATCACACAAATGGAATCATGTCCCTTGGATGTACGTGGAAGCCATGTCACAAAGTCCATAGAGATTCCATACCACTTCCACTCCAGAACCTTTAGTGGTTGATCTAATACTACTGGAACCTGATGCTCAGCCTTCACTTGCTGACAAGTGAGGCATCGTGAAACAAACTATGCCTCTGCCTTCTTCATCCCTGGCCACCAGTGCTGACGTCAGAGGTCCTGGTACATCTTTGCAACACCAGGATGTACCACTAGAGGAGACGTATGGAACTCCCTCAACACCTCCTCTCATAATGCCACTGGTACCATGGTACATCCTCTAAAGAGGATGATGTGCTCCCCACCTTCATAAAACCCATCAAGTGTCTGCCCTGAGGATATCTGAGCACGTCGAGCCTCATAGTCAAAGTCCCCAAGATGCACCTCCCTAACTCACTGAAGGAGTGGGAAAGTGACTGTCATAGACCGAAGGTATGCTGCTCCATCTCTATCCATGAAGGATATCTGCAATGCGGCTAGCTGCTCTGTCGCCTCACTCAGCAACTGTAGACCAGACCTTCTGCTAAGTGCATCAGCTACCACATTCCCATTCCCAGGAGTATAGAATATCACAAATTCATAGTACTGGAGGAACTCTAGTCATTGTCATTGTACCAGGTTCATGTTCTTCTGAGAGAAGATATACCTGAGACTCTTATGATCAGAGTAGATTGTAAAACGTTCACCCATCAAGTAATGTCGCCATGTCTTCAAGGAGAAGACCAATGCTTCTAACTCCGGGTCATGGGTAGCATAGTTCTGCTCATGTTGTCTCAGTTGTCACGGCCCATAAATGATCATTGCCTAATCCTACATCAGGACACACCCAAGTTTGGTCCTTGATGCGTCGCAGTAGACTACATACCCAAATCCCTCTTATGGAAACCTCAAGATGGGGGAACTTGTTAGTCTCTGCCTTAGATCCTAGAAACTCTGTTGGCATCTCTCCGTCCATACGAAGGGCTGACCCTTCTTCTTCAATACCGACAAGGGTTCCGCAACTCTAGAAAATTCAGGCACGAATCTCCAGTAGTATCCATCCAACCCCAGGAAACTCCGCACCTCGGTCACACTCCTAAGTGGCTCTCAAGAAAGTACAATCTCTATCTTTGCTAGATCCACTGCAACTCCAACCTCTGAGATAACATGTCCCAGAAAGTGGACCTCTCGTATCTAGAACTAGAACTTAGAGAGCTTACCATAAATCTAGTGCTCTCGGAGTGTATCCAGAACTATATGTAGATGATAGGCATGCTCCTCCTCCGTCGCTGAGTATATCAGGATGTCATCGATGAACACCACAAAAAAGCAATTGAGGTATGGCTGAAAGATCATGTTCATGAGTCCCATGAACACTGTTGGGGCATTGGTCATACCAAAAGGCATAACCAAGAACTCATAATGGCCATACCGAAATCTGAAGGTTGTCTTCTGCACATCCTTATCTCGTATCCTGAGTTGATGATAGCCTGATCTGAGGTCTATCTTTGAAAACCAATGAGATCCCTTCAGCTGATCGAAAAGATCATCAATCCTTGGAAGTGGATACTTTTTCTTAACGGTCACCTGGTTCAGGCGCTGATAGTCTACATAGAGTATCAAACTCCTATATGCCCTCTTGGTGAACAAAATTGGGGATGCCCATGGAGAAACACTGGGTCTTATAACCCATTTTCCTACAAGTACTCCAACTGTACCTGTAACTCACGAAGCTCTGTGGGAGCCATCCGATATGCTGGGGTAGATATCGGTACCATACCGGGGTACAGGTCGATGTAAAAATCTACCTATTTGTGTGGAGGTAGTCCTATAATGTCATCAGAAAAGATATTGGTATACTGGTTCACCACTACAGGATAGCTCAGACTCTCAACATCAACTTCTCTAAGGGTAAGACTAGCCAACTGATGAGTAATCGGCTGCACCCTCCTCTGGGTAAGTCCATACCATGCTTCAAAGGTCCCCTTCTCACTAGTGAAGGAAAACCTGGTCCCATCTGTGCGGACACACCGCACTTTGAGCCTAATACAGTCAATCTGAGCATGGACTGTAGATAACCATTCCATACCCAAGATGATGTCGTAAGGCCTCAACGTCGCTACTAAGAGATCCCAGCCAAAGATCTTGCCTCCTAGAGTAAGCTCACACTGTCGGCACCAGTGTTTAATCGTCGAATCTTCTCCCGTAGGAGTCTCTAGCCATAAGGATCGAGCCAACATCTCCACCTGAATCTTCGATCTCCGAATGAGGGCCATGGTAATAAACGAGTGACTGACACCTTTGTCTATAAATACTATAACTAAGGTAGAGTAGACATAGATCATAACTCTAATCATCTCCAGAGAACCGTGGTCGTAGGCATCAGCTTCCTGGAGCTGAGCTTGTCCCTATCCTCCTGTTCCCTATGGTCGGGGTGGACCACCTGGCGGTGGTGGCGGTAGAACCTCAAAATGCATCCCACCATCTGTTGCATGGACAAATCCTCTGCCACGTCTGCCTACTGCCTGCGGACCTCCTCACTTGAACCTCTGCCTCTACCTCGGTGATACCTCAACCATCTTATGGTCATCTATATGGCGGGTCAGGAAATCACAAGCCATGTGACCCTGTCCACCACACGTGTAGCACTGCTTGTCCCTCACTTGACCTCATCTTCCTCGTGAGCTTCGAACCTCCGACCTTGCGTCCCGGGTCCGTACACTAGAAGTTCTGGTCCGCTTGGACCACTGTGTCATCTGACATCATCTGCCTACTACCAGTCGTAGATGAATCTACCACGTGTCGCCTGGTGGTGGGTCTTGCTGTCGATGCCTACTCAACTAGGAATCTCTCCACCAAAAGTCCATGCTCTAGCACCCCATCCTGAGTCGGTATGCTGAGTGATACCATCGATGCTCTGATCTCCCATAGGATACCCTGCTCAAAGGTCTAGGCCTTGAAGAAAGGGTCTTGTACCATGTCGGTAGAGTAGAGGGAGAGATAAGTGAACCTCACCGAGTACTGGTCCACTGTCATGCTGCCCTGCTGTAAGTGCAGTAGCTCTTGTATACGCATAGAGCGTAAGGTCACTGGGATGAACTCTACCCTTAAAAGGCCCTCGAAGTCTGCCTAGATGAGGGTCACCTCGTCGTGTATCTATAGCATCAGTCTTTACCATCTCTCTGTTGCCTCCTAAAAAAGGATGGCTGCTAGGATCACCATAAAATCAGCTGGTGTCCCAACTAAGTGAAAAACTCTATCCATAGCCTTCAGCCAGTCCTCAGCCACCTACGAATCTTTCTCGCCTTGGAACCCTGGAGTCTTCTGCCACTGGAACTCATGAAATGCGCTCAATCGGCATGCATCCTTTACTGGTGGGTCTGGTGGCATTGAATTCCCAACGAGTAGTGGTGCTGCTGGTACACCACCCGAAGGTGCTAACGCCGTAAGAGGGCCCGACACCGAGGCCTTATCGCTCGGTGGGTTGTCATCGCGTACTCTCTCAGGAATCCTAGATGGTTATCTACGTGGTGGCATCCTGAAAGAAAACAGGTGTTCCACATTTAATAAGTTATACCTGGTGAGTTGACTCAAGAGATCAAAAAGAAAACTTTTCAAAACACACACAATCAGTGTTTTCGTGTGATGAGTCGTAAATTAGAATTCAGGGTCCTGGTGTATGGATACTTCGGCCACCGCACCAACACTAGAATCCCCAAACTAAAAACCACACTCAAAAAACTTAACACTATTGCTTCACAGAAAAGATCAGATTCCTAGTTCTATGGGTAGAACCGAACCTCCCTCTGATACCACTTTGTCACGACCCGTCCCCCAGGGCTCGTGTCGTGACTACCCCAAGCCCTTCTTCCATAGGCCAAGGACTGGAGACTATCACCAAAAGTCATATTCCCTAAAATGGGAAGGCATTTCCTTTAAACTTATACAAAACACGGTTTGAGAAAACAACAAGAAGCAACTATGAAGAAAACTGATGTAGAAAAAGGAGTGTTGAAAGTAAAAGGTGTCAGAATACAAGCCCAACTGAAAGTACGAGTACAACCGAAAATTAAAAATACAACTAAAAGGAACAATACAACTGAAAATGGGAAAAAAACTACTGAGTCATCCTCCAGGGATCCTACCTAAAGGGTAGGTACAGATTGCCTCCTCAGTACCTCACATCCGCCAGTCTCCTCCACGTACTGCCTAGTCCTGGCTCCCTCAAACCTCAGCCCAGCTGCCCATCGTCTGTACAAGATGCAACAAGGTGTGGGTGTAGCCCATGAAGGAGTGAGTATAACAATACCTAGTAGGGACCCGAGACCTCCGAAGGTCTCTCAAAACTCCACAAAGGAAAACCAAAAAGCATGGTCTCAAACACAAAGCACAAATCAATGGACACAACTCAAACCAGGTATACAACACAGAGAATCAAAATTATGATGCTGACCCACACAGGATCACTATGATTGCTGATAGCCATCCATGGTATTATCTAGGGGTAGTAACAAGTATCATTCCTAGTCACAACGTCGAACACCTTAGCTGCGGGAGAACTCCTCCTCTAATGAGTACAGTGAGCCTACCACATCACTCAGAGGTGCTTCCCACTAACCTTGGACTGATGAGGTACTCTTCCTGTTGAGTACCTGGGTATGTCGCATCACACAGAGGTGCCCCCTCATGGTCTGCTGAGGTACTCCTCCTGTTGGGTATCATGTGTCTACCAATTCACACATAGGTGCTCCCCACCGTGGGTATACCGCGTCACACAAAGGCTCTCCCCACTAGGCCTATCGAGTCACTCCGAGATGAAATGGTCACTAGTCATCAAGTCTCAGCCAGTCGTAGGGTTCTGTACGTAGCGCGTTTGGGAGAACCGCTCCCAAAGCCATCAGTCATATTTCAACTAGCATGAAGTTTCACAAAGAAGTAACTCGATGATCTGCCATGTCATAAGGGTTTCAACACAACAGATGACACGTCAACCAGATTCCCGGTTTGTGCGTTATTGGCATTTCAGTGTCAGGGGGCTGTTGGATTTGGGTGCGATCCAACCCGACTGTACTCCAAGTTTCCCCAAAACTCTCATGGAGTAAGTCAAAAGGATTGTCTCGCTCCAAGGATCCTGATGTCATAGAAGGTTCGTCAAATGGATGTCCGGTTTAGGAGTTAGGGCATGTTTTTTGTAATTGGTCGGTACTGGGTCTGAGTTCGGTCCGCCTCAGTCGGACTGGCCTGACCCAGTTCAGAATAGGCCGACCTGGATCGACCTAAGTTGACCCGACCCGACTCGGGTGCAACCCGACCCGGGTCAACCTAGTCTGTTGGGCCTGACCCAACCCGGCGGGGTTGTGGGTCTGGCCGTTAGGCTGCGGGTCGGCCCGCTGAGCAGCGGGTCAGTCCGCTGGGCCAACCCGGCGGTGCCACCCGCCTGGCGGTGCATCCGGGTAGGGCTGATGTGGTGTGGAGCCACATCAGCGGGTCAACCCATGGGGGTTGACCTAACTTGGCTCCACGTGGCGCCACAGGTCCTCCGTGCTGCGGCCATCGGACCGCGACTTTGTCGTCGGGCATGCCGCTGGCGCATGCCATGTCCACCAGTTTCCAGTCAAACCGGTGGCCCCCTACTTTTTCTACAGCCTTGTTTCCACATGGGAGCGCCCCACCTCTGCTCCTCCAGTTCCTTCGTGGTCGGCCAGCGTGCCGGCCGCCTTCCTCCGATCACCGCGGCTGACGAGACGCAGCCTCCTTTGTTCATCGGTGGCATGCGACGGCGCACCGCACCTCCTCTACGGCCAGTCAATGCCGAACATTTTAATTACCATTGTGGCTTTGTGTCGTAGCCTCCTCTTGCGGCGTGCATCGACGTGCTATCCTCAACGTAGTCAGTCGGTATTGTCGCACCATCGGTGTTCCATGGAGGTGCAAAATTTGAAAAGCAGTGGAGGGTTCGGTTTGGGTTCGTTAGGTCCGCGCCCTCCATGTTAGCTAAAAAACATGAGTGGGTTTAAGGGTTTAATAAACTCTAGGAATTTAAATCATGATAAACCCCACAAAGATACCCCATAATAACCTACCATAAAAATGAATGAATCGTGGGTCAACCCGTTAGTCGGTTGACCCACGTTCTTCATATTATTTAAGAACGGGGAAGAGGAAAACATTTAAAAAGCATAAACGAATTAACCCCCTACCTCGAATCATCGGAGAAATGCACGTGCTTGAAGGTGGTTCGGTGTTCTTCATTCCCTCAACAGGCTTCCAATGACGCCACTCGTACGTCGTCCTCAGGTTCGTGGTTCGGTGTCGTCCGTCAGCTCTCTCTCGGTTTGACTCTGTCCTCTACGGGTCTGATGTCGCAGTGCTCCTTCAGCACTTCGTTGCTTGGCGAAGCTATGTCGGTACCTCCCCCCAAGCTCCATATATATAGGATAGGGGGAGGGTAAGTAACAACATTGGATTTCAATGGGGCTCATCAATTAGGAATCTTCCTAATTCCCCAACTACATCGTTACTTAGGGTTGGCGGGTCAAGCCATTTATTGGCTTGACGCGTCGCTGGCCCCACCCCTTTTCTTGTCTGTTGGAGGATATGAAATAAAATATTAAAATTATTTTATTTCATTTCTTATAAAAAGTCGCAAAACTTAAATTTTCCTCTGGACCTATTGTGGTAAAAGTAAATCCTCCCTTAAGTGAATCTCGGCACTGTGGATTCAACAGTGCCCTTGAATTTTTAATCCGAGCAATGGTTCAAAAGTTAGAAAATGACGCTCACGCATTTACTGAACATACCAAAAAAAATTTCAGAAATTCATTCTGAGCACTCTAGGCCTCAGAATCAGGCACTTTCAATTTTCGAAGACTCGTAATAATTCTATATAATTAAAAAAATTACATGGAAAATACGGGTCTCTACAAATCTTATTTATAGGGGGTTCTTTTCCTTGGTGTTTGAGGCCATTTTAGTTCGAATCAATTCCCAGGGTTGGTCAAGTGGTTGTCTACGAGCATGAGGTAGGTGGTCTACAAGCTTTTTCCCATAATCTTGATATTTCCCTTGTGTATGGGGTTATTCCCTTGAGTTTTATTGCTGTGTTTTCATGTATTTGGATAAGGAAAGTAAATTAGGCATGTACTTGACATGAAATACTCTTCACGGACCCCGTTGGGTCTGTTTATGATTTGACACCAGACATAGGGCTACCCATGGGGTATGCCAAACCCTTGAAAATGGTGAAATGAACTTGTAAACTTTGAGATAGGGTAATTATGAAAGTGAATGGGTTTTAATTGTTAGTTGGTATGTGGGAATGGTTAAAGGTATAATTGAAATGTTTATATGATAGCTTTTGTGAAATGTCTAAGAGGATTTTGAATTGGTTTAAAGGATGTGTTTCGAATTTTGATCCAGTTATGGTTTTCAATGAAGGAAAATGATGTTTTGAAAGTGGTAAATGTTTTAAAAGGGAGGTTTTGACCTCAAAGTGATTATAAAGGGGTTTTATTAGATTTCAAATGATATTTTGAATTGTGTGTGTGGTTTACCACTTGAGAAAATGTCAGGGTGGTTTCTTAAAAAATAATTGAAGGGAATGGATGGCCTTTGGCATTGTTTTGATGTTTAAAAATAAAGACCCTTGTTGAAGGATAGTTTTGAAATGTTTTGAGTGGTTTTGTTAAGCCTCTCAAAATTTTTTAAGTGGGGTTTTATGAAATTAAATAAGGGTACTTGTTTAAGTGTTAAGTAGTTTTGATAAACATCTAACAGATGTGTGATGTGAATGAAGGATGATGTAAGAACCAGGATCTTCTTTTCAGGTACGTTTTTCTTTTTTATGGAGTTTTTGAGAAAAATGAATTTTCTGGAAATTTTAGAAGTACACGCCATGTACTTTCTGAGTACATGCCATGTGCTCTTCTAGGGACTGAAGTCATGTGCTGGTCGTGTCCGGGCCACACACACAGTGTGTAAGGCTGAGGTGGAGGTCGGTTAATTAGGAGTATGGAAAAATTGAAGTGCACATCGTGTACTCAATAAGTACACACCGTGTACTTTCTTTTTTTCATTAAATGGACCGGGGTCGCGCCTAACCCCCAAAACCATCTTCTTCTTCAGTTTTTGTCCGTCCGAGAGCGACCGTACGACCGGATCTTCGACGAACTCCCGCCTCTCCGTCCGTTCTTCGATTCGAGCACGGTTGATTGCGTTGGAATTGCAGCGGTGAGTTATTCCTTCTGCTTGAGCCTTGTTTCTTGATTCCTCCTCATTTCCAAGTTATCGTGTGATGAATGTTTTGTGCATTTTCTCAGATATATGTTGTTCTATGGGGAATCTGTCATCGAGGTTCACGTATATCGATCTCCTAGGATCGAGGTAGGTGGTTTGTGCCTTCCGTAGAAGGTTGATGAATATTTTGTGCAAATTCCACCAATACCCTTGAACGGGGTATTGCATGTTTCCTGTTTTGCCTTGTTACTTTCCTTTTTTGATTGATTGCTTTAGTAGAGGTTATTACTTGTGATTAGAGTAATTTTTTTGTGCTCAGATTGCTTTTCCATGCTTGTTCTGCCTGTTTGGCGTTTTGCCAGTTTCCATGCCTAGTTGTAGGATGGTGGATCTATTGTTTTACTATTGCTGTTGAGCCTTAGTTATTATCCAAGTAGTTCTTGAGGTTTAATTGGACGATACACGTGCGCTGAGAATGTTTAGTTATACTCAGGACTGTGAGAACCTAGAGTAGTAGACCAAAGGGAGAATTGACGGAAGGGATTCTCCAGAGTGTCTTTTAATCACGATGCAAGACCAAAGGGAGAATTGATAGAAGGAATTCTCCAGGGTGTATTTTAATTACGACGTGGTCCACAGGAGGAATTGACGTTGAGTGCTTCCCCAGAGAGCCTTTAGCACGATACGAGACTATAGGGGGAATTGACGGTGAGTACTTCCCCAGAGAGTCTTTTTAATTACGTAGCTGAACCAGAGGGGTAAGACTGTGTGTACTTCCCATAGGGTTTCCAGTACTTAGAGGTTAAACCATAGGGGTTAGACTATGAGAGCTACCCAGAGGGTTACCTGTTTTCTTCCTGTTGCTGACTGTTTACTTGTGTACTTTGTTTTCCAGAAATGTGGATTGTAGCTGCTTGTGCTTTTCTATTTACTGGTTCTTGTTTTATTACTGCCATGTATTCATTGACTATTAGGCACAAATATTTGGGTGATTTCTTACTGGGATTGTATCTCACACCCTTTTTGGGCCATGTTTTTGGGCCCAAGCAGACTATGTTTCTGTAGGTATAGATAAGGTCAATCACCTTTCTACTTCAGGATCTTGATTGCACCAGGAGCTGGGGAGCATGGGACCGAGCCATGGATCGCGATGTTGAGGATCTTACTTTGTTTCTTTTTCACTTGGTTTCAATTGTATTTCAGTACGTTGTTGTGTTTGTTGTTTCCTTAGATACTTGTACCTGCTGCATCATTGTCATCATAGT